>CM059188.1:32382194-33093117 GCA_030323885.1 Branchipolynoe longqiensis
GAATCAATGTATCAAATGGGACGCTGGGAGGTTGGCGTCCTTTTGGGCGTATGGAGGTCGGAGGCGGACGCTGGCTCTCGTGTGACTGGGGTATCACTCACTATTATTATACAGTTATTTAATGTTAAGAACTAATATAGTTTTAACTTCGGCCAGTCATTCATTAACTGCAACTAATCAGCCTTCAGATCATTGAGTGTGGCCATATCCGCCTCTTGTGTGTGTGCTGACAGAATGTCCCGCTTATAGCTTACTCACTATTATTATTCAGTTATTTAATGTTGTAGGAACTAATATAACACTTGTTTAAACTCGGGTGTCATTAACTGGAACTAATCAGTGTTCAATATACTGAGTGTGGCCATGTCCACCTTTTGTGTGTGCGCTGACGCCTGCATATATTACTATTAATCATACAGTTATTTAATGTTGCAAGGACTATTATAACGCTTGTTTTAACTCCGTCTGGAGCTAATCAGCGTTCACACCACTGTGGCACTTAGTGTGGCCATATCCGCCTCTTGTGTATGCACTGGGTGTCCCGCATATAGCTTACTCACTTTTATTATACAGTTATTTAAGGTTGTAGGAAATGTGACTATGTATAACCGTGCCTGCCATGGTGCGTGTTATAGATCCCTATCAAGTATGTTTGTCTGTACAAGTTCTAATTAGGTTTTGCAGGCATTGTCTGTCCATGAGAAATCCAAGAACGGTGTTGCCAAGCCTATTATGCTTTATATGTAGTATACGACACACACACACAGCGCAATTGTCCACAATCCAAAATCCTTGGGGCTAGTTGTGTTTTGGAAATTCAGAATTTTTCCGATTTACAATAAATTACTAACCAAGCATTAATACTATTGCAGTAAAAAATGTATGAATAGCCACATTAAGTGGGATAGATAAAGACTACAAATACTATTTCAATACTTATAAAGCAATATGCAAAATGATATAATTATAGACCATAAATACTCTAGTCTCTAGTACATTTCATTTCCAACAAAAGCATGGTAAAACTTAAGTGTATACGGCCTCAAATGAATTGTTATTAAAGCATAGCATAGCATAGCATAGCATAGCATAGCATAGCACAGCACAGCATAGCACAGTAGAGTACAGTACAGAAGAGAAGAGACTACACAATAAAGCCGCACACTGTCCCTGTCGATATTGATGCTATTCAGTGAGTTGTTTAATCTGGTTCTAGGTTAGCCGAGGAACCTAGTAGCTATTTAATTGGGCCAGCTTTTCTCTATATACCAACTGATATTTTGGCCGTCCTGGTATGACCTTAGATGTTGTTAGGACGTAAAACAACAACAAACTGATATTTTGCTTGGGTCCGGTGATACCAATTTCCAATTATCAATTATTAATCAGCGGAATTGAAACTTCTCAGCAAGTCGCATCGTCAGCAAGTTAATGACATCATCTTCTGCCACTCCCATGAATATGGTTGACTTTTGAGCGCCGATATCATTTCAATACCTAGCATGATCAGAATTTTGATCTAGTCAGTACATATGGTTTTTGAACACAGAATAATGCAAAATTAAAAAAATATTTAGATTTCCTTGTCTCAGACATTCTTCATATTACTTATGTACATTTCTTTTCCTCGGTGAAGATTATATGTGTAATATATTTATTTTTGTTTTCTGTATTTCATTTTAATATGTATGAAGAAATTGTTAACGAAACATGCGCTGGGAACTTATTATTACAGCCCATATACTGTAGGAGTTTGATGCCCCTGCCTTGCAGAGTTCTAAACCACTGCCTTGTGGTACAGGTCCTTGACAGAACCGAAGGCTAAGGGAGCAAACCCTAAACAGAAAACCATGTCACTGTGGCAGCATTAAGGGCGGTTGATGTATGGAACTCCCAACATCTCCCGACCAGCCACTGCAGGGACAAATAGTTTTGCGCCTGTCTTGACATGTTCTTGCCGGTGTGAAACCTCTATTTGCTCCCCGAGAGAGTGCCGCTGGTAACTTG
Organism: Branchipolynoe longqiensis; assembly: GCA_030323885.1. NCBI lineage: Eukaryota > Metazoa > Annelida > Polychaeta > Phyllodocida > Polynoidae > Branchipolynoe > Branchipolynoe longqiensis. The sequence goes on from CM059188.1 coordinate 32,384,202, forward strand.
CAAAAGCCAGCAGCACTTCAACACTTTTGCAGGCAGCTTTCATGAAATCTATTCTCAACTGTCTTCTGGCTACAGAAAGAGAGGGCGCCCCCGTCTCCGGTTCAAAGATACCATCAAGAGAAACCTGAAGCTGAGAGACATTAAGACCGACTCATGGACGCAACTCTCACAGCAGAGAGCTAAATGGAGAGCGGCAGTCAAGTAATGAAAGCAGTCTTTGTCGCATCGCGACCGACAGCATGATGATGATGATGATGATGATGATGATGATGATGATACTGTAGGTAGACATTCATGTACTAGCATACATACGGGCAGGTTGAGACGTGTTCATCGATTTGTCTCTTCAATTATTGGTGGACGGTGACCTGTCGATATATCCAGTTGGTGTTCTTATCTTTCGTTCTTTTCTTTCCTTCTTTCTTTCTCTTTCTTTCTCTTTCATTCTTTCCTTCTTTTATATAAGTTATATTATAGCTGCTACTCAGTTACGGTCAGCCCATACCCATTCGGTGAATTAAATTGGGTCCTGCATAAGTCCATGAAACGCATATAGGGGCTGAAAAGCACCTGTGCACCTGGTCGTAGATTAGGCGTGTCATGTCTGATTAGGTATATACAATATGCGCAGTTGCACAATTTCACAGCCTAACGTGATCAGTTTATTTCTTTCCGACGCATATAAAGATATATACAGGCTTCAAGTTTGATGGGTATATTTATGGACCTGTTTAAAAAGCCGTGTTCACACGGGGAAAATGTAAAGCGATTTAGACAAGGCGAATACTAGGAATCGAATTAGCGGCCCGTTCACACGGGCAGTACTTGGGGGCGGAAGTCCATACTAACCAGCACCAGTTTGGGTTCGTTGACGTCGCCACGAGAGAGTGTGGGTTCGACCTAGATATGTATGGACTGAATCGTATTGGTTTGGAACGGTCAAAACTTCTACTGGGCAGTGAAAACCTTAAAATAAATGATGAAAAAAATATCTGTGCACCTCTAGCAGGGTCATAGACCAAATTATATAATATGCGCTTTTGATCGACCGGAAAGTCAACAAACTAAGGTCTCGACTGCGCATGCGTGTGACGTCCTTAATCCGCCTCAGTGCGTCCACACACGCAAAATAAATCGGTTCACAGAAATCGATTCACGTAAACTACCTCGACAAGTGGTTTACAGTACTATCAGGATCACAGGAATCGATTCAGCCCTAATCCGCCTCAGGCACCCGTTCACACGCGAAATGTAACCCGAACTAGGCAAGTCGATTTCTACGAATCGATTTACATTCCCCGTGTGAACACGGCTTAAGGCTGGCCAGGTATTGTACTTTAGAGTAAGTTTGGGGGGTGGGGGGGGGGGTGGATTTATTTGGCTGCGGGCAGTGCCTCAGGCATGTACATGTGCAGTGCATCGTTGCGCGGACAAAGCTCGTGGAGGTGCGATTAATGGGGCCCTTATTTGAATCACTCGTCACCCACTGCCGAGACCCTAAAGCTGCAACTACAATTGGCGTGTACGCTGATCGATGTGTGTCATCGTAGTAACATCGCAGTGGAACTTGCTATATGGGTCATTCTCAGAAACTGTACCACATTTTTTATTTCCATGTTATATTGTTAATAATTTTACCTTTTTGGGGATGGGGTAGTAAGTCAAATAGTTATTGTTGACTGTGCGGGTGATTTTTCAGGCACGGGCGGGAACGATCACTAATTTGTTGTTTTGTGTGCCTAATTGACATATTGTGAACGTACTAATTAGCTGACGCCATCTGTTAACCATGTATTACGTGGTTCATGTTCACTAGCTGTACCCTAAATGTGTTAAGTGCTCCCAATGTCTATCTGCATTCCGTATTATGCATTACAATTGTTTCTAAGTACAATTTATACCACGATCTGAGACGGGAAATAATTTCTGCAAATGAAAAAAAGAAGCAACTAAATGAGGGGATGCAACGTGGTATTTAATTACCCAAATGTGATGCATTATGAGAGGTTAACCAATTTTTGTTCTGCTTTCTTTTGTTTTTGTGAACTTTGTAATGCCGTGACTTTGAGTAAGCTTATAGCTGTTAATTGTGTTAAATGTCAAATAATGTAGACTTCACTCGACCTCACTTATCTAAATCAGCTGGGATAACGGCCAGGGCACCCGTATTTGAGGCCGTCTTACGAAGGCAGTTATAGGCAGCTGTTGATGTCCGTCCTTGTGGCCTGTGTTATTAACCAAATCATCCTGACACCATTACTAAATTATGGTACGTTGTTACTAACCAAATCATCCTGACACCATTACTAAATTATGGTACTTTGAAGATCATAAGTGTCCTGCTAGCTGTTGTATTTCAAATACAGTGCAGGGTTCAAAATCTGGCAACTTCATTTCCCTCATTTCAAGGCCTTAAAAAGCCTTGGATTTAACTTATTTTGGGTAATTAGTCTTGAAAAGCCTTGAATTCCATTAAACTGTCCCCACTGATCTAAAATAGTCTGAAATTGCCATTCACAATTGTTGTCCCCCCACCCACCCCCCTGAAATCGAAATGAAAATAGTCTTGAATTCCTATCAAAAACAGCCTTGAAATAGCCTTGAATTCCATATCTTCACATGTGCTCGAACCCTGACAGTGCCATAACGACATATGTTGCTAACAACAATAATGTGTTTAGTTCCTTGTATAGTGTCGGGAAGCTCTAGGTGTGGCGGAGGGTTCAGCCATCAGTAAAAGTAGTAAAACGGGCTCAGGGTTCTAACGGACGCTTGATGAGTGGCACGTGCCGTTTTCTGCATTGAATTTTGGTAATGCGGTCAGTGATGATCCATCCCCATTTTCCCTATTCGGAAAGAATCGTTCTAGTTTTGTTGTGCCCAGGAAAGGCTAATGCTTGCCCGCGAAAGCATATCAGTGCATGTTGTCCCTATCGAGAGGGATATCCTGTCGATTCGCACAAGTGTATCTCGCCATACATCATTCATTGTCAAGCGTACAGGTTTGGACGAAAAATAAGTTCGGTCAATTTGATAATAGTGTTTAGGGAGTGGTGGTGTTTCGCCTCAAGAACGGACATGTACATATTGATATGCATCCTGCATACATCATTGCCATTAATCATTAGGATGTTCGCCCCGACGTCAAAATGTGGCTACCTATATCATTTATATAGCACTCCCGCCCCCCCCCCCCCCCCACGCGCACACGCGCGCGCACACACACACATTGAGAATTAATTGATTAAGCAGGAGGGATTTCAATCGTGAATAGTTGGTCTTTGTCTTTCTATTACTTCTGGCCTTACCCTAGTAATGACGAGCATCAGTCGAGATAGCGACAAGTATCAATTCTTGTTCTTAAGCTATCTGTTTGACCTAGCCACGGTTGAACCCTGGAATGCCAACCGTTTCACTTTCTGTTATTCCAATCATTTGATTAACCTATCCCCGATCCCAGCGGAAGTGTATTAGGTTTTACTTGGTAAAGCTGACGGTGCAATACTGGTTGGCATTCCATTCACTACAGGTGGATTATAGGTTGTGCAGCCAGATGTGCCTATTAAGCTAAAGATGTGCCTCTAGTGTTTAGACCAAATTACCAAATATTGAATTTTGTTTGGAAACAAAGCCTTTGCATCGTTTCTCAGTTTCAGATATGGTGATGGTTTTATCTGGTTATTGTTGTTATTAATGACATAACCTTGTATTATTATTATTATTATTATTATTATTATTATTATTATTTATGCCAGCGATCGATGCTTGGTTATGTGAAGATGCCATGGGCACAGTTCGCCCAAGGGGCTATTTAGCTAACCACAACACATGTTCTGGACAGCCTGGTCAGGTACGAAAGAAATGAATAAAAAGAGAAATAACTAAATAAGAACTGCTCAGTGTCATAGTATGCATCTCCAGTGCTAATCAGGATTGCGTCGATTGGTCGCGAGTGGCGTTGAGGCTCTCAGAAAGCCCATGTATATATCACCTGTGTGGTAATGGGTGCGTAACTCCTGGCGCCCTCTGGTGAGGAAAAGGAGCAGAAACAAAAAGAATAGGCAAACAGCTGCAGACGCGCGGCGGCGGTTGAGGTGTGGGGGGGGGGGGGGGGGGGGGCGAGGTTAGGTGTCTGCAACCGGCTAGAGTTGTTACATGCTGCGGTGTTTTATACCCAGAGCTGCCAGAAGGGCAAGGCGGCTACAAGACACAATGGAGGGAGGGGGGGGGGGGTAGTCTGGTGGTAGAAACAGAAAAAGAAGAAAGGGGCGGGAAAAGGGGGCCACGCCTAAGGAGCAGCTCGTCTAGTGGTGAGTAGCTCTGTGTGAAGGGATACAGCCTGCCGCGTGTTCAGCCCGCAGCAGGCATTGAGGCCGGGTGGAAAGGAATGTTTCCGGTTCGCGGAGAATCTCGACTGGAATCTATGCGAAGCTGGTTGTCGTCATGTGTGCGATGGCGAGGGAGTTTGTAATGGACGAGGGAGGTTGGGCTGGAGTGGGGAGTGTTGGATGGCCAAATAGCACTTCCCATTGCCATTGGTGTGGACGGTCAGAGGAAGCAGGGCAGGTGGGATTGCATGCATTTAAAAAAAAAAATGTTATTCTATGAACAAAATATGTCGTCAATTGTCATTAACTTATTGTGGTTAGGTGTCTGCAACCGGCTAGAGTTGTTACATGCTGCGGTGTTTTATACCCAGAGCTGCCAGAAGGGCAAGGCGGCTACAAGACACAATGGGGGTGGGGGGGGGGGGGGTAGTCTGGTGGTACAAACAGAAAAAGAAGAAAGGGGCACCTAAGGAGCAGCTCGTCTAGTGGTGAGTAGCTCTGTGTGAAGGGATACAGCCTGCCGTGTGTTCAGCCCGCAGCAGGCATTGGGGCTGGGTGGAAAGGAATGTTTCCGGTTCGCGGAGAATCTCGACTGGAATCTATGCGAAGCTGGTTGTCGTCATGTGTGCGATGGCGAGGGAGTTTGTAATGGACGAGGGAGGTTGGGCTGGAGTGGGGAGTGTTGGATGGCCAAATAGCACTTCCCATTGCCATTGGTTTGGACGGTCAGAGGAAGCAGGACAGGTGGGATTGCATGCATTTAAAAAAAAAAAATTATTCTATGAACAAAATATGTCGTCAATTGTCATTAACTTATTGTGGACTTAAAAACCCAAACTATGCTTAAATCATTGATTATTTTTTCATATCTGCATTGGAACTTATGCTTAAAGTTGCATAGTCCGATGGTTTCGAATTTCTGTATTTTTTCTGAGATAAATATTTTAGATCAATCACCAGAATCTACTTTACATTAGTTCAAAGTTACTTTTATTTTAAATGGTAAACTTATGAGATATTTTGAGTGCAAACATGGAAAATTAGTTTTGGCAAGCATGCCAAAACTCTGACACCATAGACTTCTGCAGTGACAGGTTCTGTTAAATTGACTCACTATTGCCTTGTACGCAGAAACAAATGCTTAATAAGTGCATCAGTATCTATGTTAGTTATGTAAAATCAAACCTAGATAATTGGTTTGGTTTTGAAATTTTGATGTTTCATCGGACTATGCAGCTTTAATGGTAGTTTAAAGTTGCATAGTTTGATGAAAGCATCACATTTTCAAAAGCAAAGCACTTACCCAGATTTGAACCTACATATCCAACTTGGATACCAATGCACTTATTAACAATTTGATTCTACATAGAATGGCACTGGGCGCGGTGGCCTAATTGGTAGAGCGCGGGCCTCGCGTGTGGAAGGTCGGGAGTTTGGTTCCCGGTCGAGTCAAACCAATAACTTAAAAATTGATACTTGTTGCTTCCTAGCCTGCCACTCGTCATGATGGGGGAAGGACTGGTTAGCTCAGTGCCAGGATAATGTACGGTTATGATGGTGTTGGCAGCCTGATTTCCCAGTGGGGCAGCACTATAAAGTCGCCATGAGTGTGCACTGCCACCCGTCCAGATATGACCTTAGATGTTGCCAAGACCTCAAACTCCCAACAACCAACCAACAGAGATGGGCATACTGTGTCAATTTAATTGCACATTTTACTGGTGAAGCCTATGGGGTCAGAATTTTGACAGGCATGCCAAAATTAATCTTGCCTGTTTGCACTTCAAATATCTGCTAATATATAAGTTAGTCATTTTAAAGTGTAGTTATTTCAAACTAAAGTAAGGTAGATTATAACAATCAACCTAATATATTTATCTCAGAAAATAACAGAAACTCAAATCCATCGCTTAAGGAGCAGTTCGTTCTTCGAGGGGTTGGGGTTGGGGTTGGGGTTGGGGGGGTTGGGGGGGGGGGGGGGGGGCTCACCGTGAAGAAGTAGTTGGGAGCTGGGTGAGTGTCGATCCGGCGGCAGTGGAAGTGGAACAGGTCGTGTGAGTCACAGCAGAGTATCGCAGGGCTGGGAGCAGCTCGGACCAAGTGATGGCATCTGAGTGATGTATGCTAAGCATATGCGTTTCCGGCGCCCCAGCTAGCATTGCGTACCGCTGAACGAGTCCCCCGAGCCGAGGGTATTTAGGCAACATGCATTTCTCTATTTATTTTTTATGCCGGTTTTTCTCTAGTTCTCTGTTCGTGGGGTGTTTTTTTTTGTCGTTTAAATGTTATGATATTAAGAAAATGATTTCACCATCTCATCATTTGATATCCGTAATGCTCACTCTCCTAATTTTAAGTATATTTGATGCACATCTGGCTAATAATTTGTGTGAAATTAGTGTGATCACTGAAATTAAATTACTCCCATCCCGGAGTGTGAACTTGTACGAGATTTAGAGTGCGTAGTGTCTAGAAAACTTCTTTCTCTTCCCCCCCCCCCCCCCCCCCGGCAAAAAAAAAACACCAACAAAACTACCAACAAACAATGCAAATAACTGAGGACGTGAAAATCTCAATTAAACAAGAAAATTAATTTTATTATTGGCCAACTTATGCAATAGTTCTGGGCATTAGGACCTATTCTTAAAATGCTTGGCTTGAAAATACATCTTCATGTAAAAACCCTCTATATTCTGATGACAACCACTACACATCCCTACTTTATACCACTGTTAGATGCACCCAGATACGCTCTGTGTACACACTACTACAAACCCCTACTTCATACCACTGTTAGATGCACAACGATATGCTCTGTGTGCACACTACTAAACTTCCTACTTCATACCACTGTTAGATGCACACCGATACGCTCCGTGTGCACACTACTACAAACCCCTACTTCATACCACTGTTAGATGCACACCGATACGCTCCGTGTGCACACTACTACACATCCCTACTTCATACCACTGTTAGATGCACACCGATATGCTCCGTGTGCACACTACTAAACATCCCTACTTCATACCACTGTTAGATGCACACGATACGCTCCGTGTGCAGACTACTACAAACCCCTACTTCATACCACTGTTAGATGCACACCGATACGCTCTGTGTGCACACTACTACACATCCCTACTTCATACCACTGTTAGATGCACACCGATACACTCCATGTGCACACTACTACAAACCCCTACTTCATACCACTGTTAGATGCACACCGATACGCTCCGTGTGCACACTACTACACATCCCTACTTCATACCACTGTTAGATGCACACCGATACGCTCTGTGTGCACACTACTACACATCCCTACTTCATACCACTGTTAGATGCACACCGATATGCTCTGTCTGCACACTACTACACATCCCTACTTCATACCACTGTTAGATGCACACCGATACGCTCTGTGTGCACACTACTACACATCCCTACTTCATACCACTGTTAGATGCACACCGATACGCTCTGTGTGCACACTACTACACATCCCTACTTCATACCACTGTTAGATGCACACGATACGCTCCGTGTGCACACTACTACAAACCCCTACTTCATACCACTGTTAGATGCACACTGATACGCTCTGTGTACACACTACTACACATCCCTACTTCATACCACTGTTAGATGCACACTCATACCGTCCTTATATGACCTTAGATGTTGCTAGGACATAAAACAACAATAAACAAACAAACCGATACGCTCTGTGTGCACATCATTACACATCCCTGTACTTGATATCACTGTTAGCACTGTTAGCTGCACACAGATACTCTCTTTGTCCACACAATTCCACATCCCCACCACGCGCTACTCTGTGTACACCACTACACATCCCTACTTCATGCCACTGTTAGATGCACACAGATACACCCCATGTGTACATCATTACACATCCCTGTACTTGTTAGCACTGTTAGCTGCACACAGATACTCTCTTTGTCCACACAATTCCACATCCCCCACCACATGCTACACTCTGTGTACACACTACTACACGTCCCTACTTCATGCCACTGTTAGATGCACACATATACTTTTTGTCCACACAATAGACTAATTCGTTATTCCAGCTGCGCGGTGCATTATGGGGTCCATGACGGCAAAACAAACCCACGCAATGCACATGACTCATGCTAAGACACTGACTGCTGCTAGTTTCAGCTCCTGTTTGAGATGTAGAATACCAACTTTAAAATATATATATAAAAATACGTACTCCAAAGTGATTTTTTGTTTCAACAGGTCAGTATTACAAGTTATATATCTGTACAGATCTTTTAAATCGGATCTCAATGATATAAAAATCATTTAGATCGATTGAATAGCTGCAAAGTTATGAGTGTTTAAAGATTGATTTTTTTACCCCGATTTGTGCACATTTACAAATTAGCCAAATCTTGGTATTTAGGGTCCCACCTGGAAGCTATTTTGCATATGATCTGTCCAATATTAAAGAATCTCATTCTCTATAGTACAAATAAGCTCAATTTTTTACAGACCATCACTGTGCAGTGTTAGTATTCTTTCTGAAATTTCATCTTAACTTGCTAAATTCCTTAATTTCCAGCAACCACCAATAATAAATTCAGTTAAATTAAGAAAAATAACATAATTCCTGTTCTAATTGTCCTATCACTGCAATCTTTAAACCAAAATAACCAGAATTAAAAGCTCTACATGATGACATAATTTTCTAACTGATCAGAGAAAGAAAGACAAAATTCACTTTTAGGCATCGTGAACTGACAATAGCCACATTCTTGCAGCAGTTACTTCTCAGACCAACCTTGATGCGCATGATATAAATCTCAACCAAATATTGTTCTGATTAGGTAGAGGAAGACTTGAGCTTTCTGATGATATAATTTTCAGCACGATCCTGATCAATCTTCAAGGAGGATTGATGTCTTAATGTTTTCACTCCTTCAGTGCAATCAAATTTCTCACTTAAAAACAGCCATGCTTGATACGCTAATGAAGCCTAGTTTCTTCTCTGTCTTTCATTGGTGGTTATTTTTAGCTCAGGTCACTGTGCTCACCAAGGTATCAATTTTAGGGAAGGGAGTAGCTCAGACTGGATGAAAACAAACTCGGTGAGCATGCACAGAGCTGCCGATGGTACCCCCAAACAAGTTTCCATTGACTCATAATGCTAACTAAAAATCAGATACCATAAAAGACAAAAGAACAAGCTTTAATTTCATATAATTGTTATTTCAAACGAAGCAGAATTAGTGGAGATTGAAGTGTTTTAAAAAGGGTTAAAATATGTCAAATTTCACGCTGCGGACACCGTATACGCCCACTTTGGAGTACCTAATAATAAATGAAGATGTGAATCTATTATAGCATTGCATTTACATCAATTTAATCAGCAGATCTTATGCCATCTGCATTTAGATCTAGACAAATCTGGTCACTCAGACTAGTGGTTAGAACTATAGCCTGAGTCAGCTTGACTTGTTTTTATTCATATCCTATGGTTAATAACATCTGTTGAGCTAGAAAATGGGTAGGATTAATCAGACATGGGTTTGAAACAAGTTTCTGTTGACACATTTGACATTTTAATACTTAGAACAAGAATTTAAAATGGTGATTAAGCATCAGCCATTAAAGTGAATTGATTGTTTTGTGGAGAATTTTATGTTTCTTAGCTCAAAATGCTCAATTATGGATAGTTATGTCTGAAATATATTCATTATATTACTATTAGTATATTGCATTCGTGCATCCGTGTTTATGGCAAATTGTTCGGTATTTCTATTAATTTAGAATAAAATCGACGTTTTGCACTGCGCGTATGGGCAAACACAATGGCCGTACGCCTTTGTTTTACTCTCGACGCCGTTTTGAACGCATGCACAGTCGGAATTACGAACTAGTCTATTCCTTATCCCCACCTCCTGCCCTGCACCGGCACCCACAGGTCGGGTGGCGTCGCACCCCGTCGGAGTGCTCCATGGAGTACACTGCTCCATATAGCAGTACCAGGGTGGGACCTACTTACTGACTGGTTATAACAGTAGTCTATACGCTCAGTGCTCACCCACTCTGAAACCCCGTCAGCCACGTGAAATAGTGATCGTGCCTGGCCTAGAACCGTGTTCCAGCCTCTGGTGTGACTAGATAAATCAGTGGTATATTGGTCTAGTGTGAGTCACGCTGGAGCGTAGGCTACTTGGTAACATCCACTCTGATGACAGCCACGTTCGGGGTTAAGAAGGAAGCAATGCCGGAAGTGGTTCAAATGTATACCGCTAAAGTTGTTATGTAGGAGGTTGTGGAGTCAAATGGCGGTCGGGTCAAACAATTGACTTATAAATTGAAATATTTATGAATTTTTGTAACTTTGGTGTGCTGGACACCATACGCATCAACAGTAACACACTCTTATTAAATTGACTTAGTATTTTTTTCATGCAACAAAAAGTGCGTCAGTATCTAACTTCGATACATATGATCAAATACAGCTAGGTGTTTTGTTTTTAAAATGTTGATGCCTTCAGCGGATTCTGCTGTGTTAATCCCTTCCTCTATGGAGTGTGGCCGAATTCTCTTATGAGGTGTACGTGTTTGAGTTGCTGATGGGATGGTATGAATGTACAATACACACTTTCCGTGATTAGTACGGCACCTGGTGATAGGCAACGACACTAGTTTTGTGGGTCGACAGTCTGTCATTGTGTTGTTTTGCACTGACAATCAAGCTTTTCAATCAATCAACCAATAGGATACAGCTATAATTATCAAAAATGATTAAAAAATGGTAAGTATGTTTTCTCTATAAATCCACATTTGTGCTGTCAGTTGCTCAATATGAAGCCAGTGTTAACAGAGCTTCAATTGCCTCTTCACAGATGCTGTGACCCACAAGTCCAGTCTGAATTACACTCTATGCATGCGTCGCGGAAATCGTGTACTCCTCGAGTCTTTCTCGACTGTGTGTTTGGTCCAATTTACCATAAATCCCATGGCTACTATTTTGTCATATGTGTGTCTAGGCTTTATTTGATTCACAAAGATGCATGGGTCCCGGTATTGTATTTGACCTATATGTGTGTATGTTCTATCTCATCTACAGAGACACGAGTTGCAGTATTGTATACCGTTGGCATGCTGCTATATTTCTATAACCAAGTACTGAAGTAGTCACCCTACTGGCATTCGCGACCCACTGCCCACCCTGAGCCAAGCCACGAGACAGTGTCACGCATGGGAACATGCTTGAAAGTCTCTCCCGTGTTGATATAAGACATCGGTCTGTGCCTCTGGGATGTGAAAACTGGGGTGGCTAAGTGGGAGGAGGGCGTGTCTACTGTGAGCACTTAGCGATGTTCTGACACTGGCCCGCATGTCAGTATGACGTATGTGTGTATGGCTGGCATTTATTATGATTTGGTATGTGCAAGCTGATTGGTGATTAAAAGCATCACGGCTAAACCAGAGGCAATGTATATCATCCACTACCACGCATCTGGCTTTGTGTCTGTGAAGTGTGAGTTAGCCCTACCCACCAACACCATAGAGTGGTGCTGTTTCTTACTATATATATATATAATACAGATGGGGAAGCGCCCTACTGGTAACTAGAGAAACTGTAAGCATTGGCTACAGTACGTAGAACCATTGACTACCAGGCGACAACACGTTTTGGACAGGCCTAGCTGGGCGCATCCAGAATTTTGAAAATGGGAAGCAAATTACCATCGTTGCCACCACATATACAGTGCGTGCTAAATGTGCACATCAACAACTGTTTATACCTGCCTGATGTCTGAATGTGTCCCATATCGATTTCTACCTATCAATACCACCCAACGTGGTGCCAGCTACGGACCCACTATATGCAAGCAGCATAAACCAGATTGTCGGCACCTATGGACACTGACAATAAAAATAATACTGTAGCTTGCGTTCTGACTAAAATTTGTTTGTTTCAGTCTTGCGCCCTGGCAACATCTAAAGTCATATCAGGACGGGTACCGACTTGTGACAGTGTGCACTCATGGCGACATGATGCCAGCAGCCTGGTATCCCAGTGGGGAAGCACTATAGTGCTGCCCCACTGAGATACCGGGCTGCTGGCATCATGTACATATTTCTCACTCAGTCACATTATCGTGATACTGAGCTAACCAGTTCTTGCCCTATTCTAGTAATACCGAGCACCAGTCTAGGTAACGACAAGTATATATTTTGTAACGTCATTGGTTTGACTCGACCGAGAATCGAACTCCTGGCGGAAGACTGTGCTCTGCCGTTTTGGCCACCGTGTGCTCTGCCGTTTTTACACACGCACGCACGCACGCACGCACGCACACACACACATACACGCACGCACGCGCGCGCACGCACACGCACACGCACACAATCAAGCTTTTCAATCAATCAACCAATAGGATACAGCTATAATGATCAAAAATGATTAAAAAATGTACGTCGTGCTTGCGTACGTCGTGCGTGGGTGCCTGTAATTGTATGTCTGTGTGTATAAATTACTATAATGCATACACTCACTCACTCACTCACTCACTCACTCACTCAGATAACCATTTTAGGAAAACGGTAGTTCTATCCCCTGAGAATATTCATGTACCGTATAATCCCCGTGCATTGGATATGCTTCTAAGGTCCAGATTTGTTTACTGTGCGATTTATCGTGTGCACAGTTTAAGAAGGATGTTATTTATGTAAATATACGACACTACATCCAAATAAGAGTTTGTAGGACATGTAGACAGCCCGAACGCAGTACCCACGGTGTGGTGTCGGATAGTATATGGATGTGCTTGTAATAAAGAAATCGCCAATGTGGGCGTGTTTCCTAATACCCCAGTCACACCACTGCCTGCGACCATAGAAAAAAAGGTGGGCGCAGAATAACGCAACCATTACTTTGGTCGCAAGCAGGTCACCGGTGACTGGGTTATTTGGTCCAAAATGGTCGCAAGCTGTACCGGGCGCGCTGCCGAATCGGTAGAGCGCGGGCCTTACACGCATGAGACTGGGAGTTTGGTTCCCAGTTCAGTCAAACCAATGACTTCAAAATGTATACTTTTCGCTTCCTAGTCTGGAGCTCGGCATGAATAAGACTGGCTAAGACTGGTTAGCTCAGTGTCAGGATTGAGTCGGATATCCGGTTATGGTGCTGGCGGCCTGATTTCCCAGTTGGGCAGCACTATAAATCCGCCATGAGTGCGCACTGTCACAAGTCGGTACCCGTCCTGATATTCCCTTATTTAGATGTTACCAAGACACAAGTATGTGTGCAGCACACCTAGATAATACGGCCCCACGGTGAATTCGCATGGAGGTTGGCATGCCTACACGCACTACGCGACCAGCCGCCACATACATTGATGGTGATGTAGAGATGAGTGCTGAACCCTGCCCCCGGCTGACACGACCCATCCCCCGTTAGTGGTGCTCGTTATGGCGAGGCGTGCGGTGGCCGCTCAACACGGGGCCGAACGCCCTACACAGAGGTAGCCACCGCTTAGTGAGCTACCACTCTATCGCTGTGCCATTTAATGGTGCTAATATACCTATGGCCATGCGCAATAAGCTGCATTATTGTGTGTTGAAAGAGTCGGCCATTGCATAGGGGGGAATAATTCTGGGAAATGTTAATAATGTTTCTTTGTCATTTGTGTGTGTGTGTTAGTTGATTAAGTTAATTAGTTGATTAAGCACGGGAAATTTCACTGCTCCATGCCCAGGGTTTTTGCCAGACGGTAAACTGGGTAAAATATTGTACCCTTTTCTGATGGTATGACTCTGTACCCTCAAACCTTTCAGTGTCCTTCAAGGAGCCAGAGACAACAAAGCCTCCAGAGCCCCAGACCCCCCCCCCCCCCCCATTCTGCGTACCCTCAAATTATTTTCCCGTGTTGGTAGATCGTGGGTTCGAACCCTGGTCGAGTCAAACCAATTACTTAAAAATTGATACTTGTTGCTTCCTAGCCAGGCGCTCGGCATTATTAGGATAGGGCAAGGACTGGTTGGGTCAGGGGCAGCACTATAAAATCACCATGAGTCGGCACTGTGACAAGTCGGTACCCGTCCTGATATGAACTTAGATGTTGCTAGGACGTAAAACAACAAACAAAGATTATTTTCTGGCGGAAACCCTGTCCTATCTTAGTAGTTCCGAGTGCCAGGCTAGGTAGCGACAATTTTTAAGTCACTGGGTTGACTCAACAGTGTTCGAATCCCACAACCTACCAAAATGGAGACGGCCGCGCAATTCATTAGCCTGTGATATCCATCATTTCGATGTGAATGCCAACATTAATTTGAAATGTTTTCCCTTCAAATATCTTCAATGGTATCCATTTTTTAAATAAACGCTATTAAAGTAGATTTCAACCCAACCTATATTATTTATTTAAACAGAATGGCAGAAACTCAAAAACATCGGACTAGGCAACTAAGGTTTTGTACACTAGTTACTCTACTGCATAATATTCTGGTTCTGAACAATGCTTTCATTTAAACAAAGAAATCATGCATGTTATATTGGATGGAAACCTGAATAGATGGAGGTTTCAGCCTGTACCTGTTGGTAACTATAATTTCTTGACATTACAAAAAAATTTAACACAATGGATGGCCAAGGGAGCGCGTGTGACAGGTCGTAGATTCGACCAAAGACGGGGCTTGGAAAAATAATAGTGTGGCTACTTTGTTTTTGTAACTGACAATTAGAGGGAAAATGTGGGTAAATTCTATCTTCTTCCTTTTTTTCTTTTTTTTCTTATCACTGCGAATAGATTTGACAAATATCCATTTAGGAATAATTGTGTAAATCTGACCAGTTCAAGTTCCCAAATGTGAAAATACTGCGCCTGCCTACCCTAAAGGAGGAGTATGTGGGTGGGGGGGTGGACGTTGGGTCTCGGTGTAAATAGACTACATGACGCTTCCGACTGCGCAATCGCTGAAAACGGAGTTGGGAGCAAAGCAAAGGTGTACAGCCATTGAGTTTGCCGATACGCCTAGGGCAAAACTTCGATTTTATTCAAAATAAATAGAAATACATAACAATTTGGCACAAACATGGACGGAAGGATGCAATATAATAATATAATGAATATGTTAAAGACACAACTCTCCATAATTGAGCATTTTGAGCTAACAAACATACAATTTCAGTCATTTTACAGACTGATGTTTACATCACCATTGATTAGCCAGATGTAATTCTTGTTCTAAATATTAAAATGTCAAATGTGTCAACAAAAACTTCTTTCAAAGAAATATATAACCAATATCTGGTTAACCCTTCTCATTTTCTATTTCTACATATGTCATTAACCATATGATATAAATAGAAAACATGAATAAAATAAGTAAAACTGACTCTGGCTATGGCTCTAACACTAGTCTGAGTGCCTAGATTTGTCTAAATCTAAATGCATAAGATGTGCTGATTATATTGATGTAAATGCAATGCTGGACAAAGATTCATATCTGAATTTATTATATATATATATTTGAGTTGGTATTCTATGTTTCAAACAAGAGGTGAGATGAGCTGAAACTAGCACATTTCATAGCTGCACCCAGTGTATTAGCATGTGCCATGTGCTTCTCGCCGGTTTGTTTTGCTCTGACACATCCCACAATGCACCAGGACTGGTGTGCTCAGTGTCAGGATAATGTGACTGAGTGGGATACCAGGTCATGGTCCCGGCGGCCTGGTTTCCCAGTGAGACAGCACTATAAAGTCGCCAGGATGCGCACTGTCACAAGTCGGTACCCGTCCTGATATGACCTTAGATGTTGCTAGGACGTAAAACAACAACAAACAAACAAACAAACAAACACAATGCACCGCGCCGCTGGAACCGTGATGTAGTCTATTGAAATGAATCGGCTTAGCTAGATGGCAGTCCTTACAGGTTACAGCCCGGTGCGGCGGCGACGCCCCACATGTGGCGCGTCCCGGGGCGTCTGACTGACCTTGGTACCACAACACTGCCCGCCCAGGGCCTCGCGCCATCTGTCGGCGGGCTGGTGAGGCGGGCACCCCGTGCCGGTGCCACTTGACTGGGATATCATGCCTCTCAGTCTCAACTTCAACTAATAATGGCTATTGTGGGACAGTTTTGCAAACACTTTCATGCCTAAGTTTGTGATGCATATATATAAACATTTATAATTATACTCAAAGGCAGTTATATTAAAGCTGCATAGCTCCATGAAAACATCAAATTTTCTAAACAAAAACAACTATCTAGATTTGATTCTACGTATCTAACTTAGATACTGGTGCAATTATTAAGCATTTGTTACTGCATAGAATGGAATATTGAGACAATTTAATAGAATATGCTATTGCAGGAGCCTATGTTGTCAGAGTTTGGCATGCTTGCCAAAATTAATTTGGCATGTTTGCACTTTCAATATCTCAGCAGTTAACTATTTAAAAAAAAAAAATTACTTCAAACTAATCAAGGTAGATTATAATAATCAAATAAGTTTATCTCATAAAATGAGAGAAACTCAAAACCATCTGACCATGCAACGTTAAAGTTGAATAGTCCTATGGTTTTGAGGTTGTCATTTGCTAAGATAAAAATGTTAGGTTAATCGTTATAATCTACCGTACTTTAGTTTGAAATAACTTATTTTAAGTAGCTAACAAGTGCAAACATACCAAATTAATCTTGGCAAGCACATCAAAACTAGGCATCTGCAGTAACAGGTTCTATTAAATTACCTCGGCATTCCCTTCTATGTGATAGCAACTGTTTGATAATTGCATCAGTGTCTAAGTTAGGTGTCTAGAATCAAATTTAGATAACTGTTTTACGTTTGATAATTTGGTGTTTTCATCGGACTATGTAGCTTTAATATTAATATAATAACATGTGCTTAGAGCCCTCCCCCGACCCTTATAATGAAGCCGCTGTACATGCCCATTTAGATAACATCTTTTACATGGGAGGACATTACTTGCTGGTCCTTGCGCTGTCTGTGGCACGAGCTGAGTGTAAATCCCCTGACGTGTGTATGGTGTGTGGTGATTAGGGAGGAGACGCTGCAGGAATATTTCATCTTCTGGTGCTCGGCAGTGTAATGAACACATGCCTAATTCATACCGCGCAAGGGCTGCGGTGCCGGAGGTAATCGGTCTCTATCTATTACTGCTGCCGCTCTCTATTTGCCAGGGCTGCCTGCATTGCTGTAAAATTACATTTGCCCATAAAAAAGGAGAATGCTGTGCCGATTCAATTCGCACATTCCGGTGAACAAAGGCGCTGGCTATCTGCTGGCTGGTGCAGTGCTACTTCGGTGTCACCTAGAAATGTGACCTGGCGCAGTGGCCGAATCGGTAGAGCGCGAGCTTCGCATCTGGAAGATCGGGAGTTTGGTTACTGGTCGAGTCAAACCAATGACTTATCAAATTGATACTTGTCGCTTCCTACCCTGGCGCTCGGAATTAATAGGATGGGGCAAGGTCTGGGTAGCTCAGTGTCAGGATAATGTGGCTGAGTGGGATATCAGGTCATGGTGCCGGCAGTCTGATTTCCCAGTGGGGAAGCACTATGAAGCCACAAGTCGGTTCCTGCCCTGAGATGACCTTAGATGTTCCATGGACATAAAACTCACAACAACCAACCAGCCTAGTTTGTTTGTTGTTTTACGTCCTAGCCATATCTAAGGTCATATCAGGATGGGGACCGACTTGTAACAGTGCGCTGTCATGGCGACTTTATAGTGCTGCCCCACTGGGAAACCAGGCCGCCAGCACGATGTCCTGATATCCCACTCATCCTGACACTGAGCCAACCAGTCCTTGCCCTTTCCTAATAATGCCGTGTGCCAGGCTAGGAGGCGACAAAGTCATTGGTTTGACTTGACCAGGATTCGAACCCACAAACTCATGGGTTCGGATCTCACGATCTCTCAAAACAGGAGATGGGCGCTCTACTCATTCGGCACCCTGTCTGGTCTCAACCAACCTAGAAATGTGTACCGGAATGCATGGATCCACCCACGTTAAACCCAGAGAATCGTGGTCTATATTGGTTTACTACTGATATTGTTATATTCTGAGTAGCCCATTGACAAATGGCTTAGCTACTGTGCGTTGTAACTCACCCCAGAATGCTGCTCCTCTATTGGTGAAAAAGTCACACCTCACCAGAATGATTGTTACCAATTAAAAAGCACAAGTATGGTTTTGGTGACTGAGTGATTGTGATTTGAACACATGTCGACACGAAGGCCATTTTTATGGCAGTGAATCGGTAATGTCAATTCCAGAAGTCAGTCACCATTTCCTCATGTCTAAGGTGCCTGTCACACATCACCGGATTGGAGGAAATGTAAAGAAACTGAACAAAGTCCCTTGGTAGTCCGGTTTGTGTCCATACAAGTTTTGAACATGCACAAAACTTGGAACGGATGCTGCCGGATTGATGTCTTCGTTTCTTGTCCGCTTACCATCCATTGGCTATCCGTTCATGTCTGTTTCATGTCCGTTTGTCCAGCGGCCTTTGACTCGATATCGCAACATTGTGACATATTTTAATACATTTTGATACTTATGATACCCGGACTAGACAATTCTGTCAGTTCCGGCGATGTGTGACAGGGGCTTAATTGATGTGGGGAATGAGAATGAGCACTACATCATTTCTACTAACATATTTTTAGCTGCACATGATTTAATGCTTCTTCTTATAAATGTTACCTCTATTGGATAATCGTTTTGTTTTATTTTCATGCAAAACAGTAGAATTGTGCTGAGCTAATGCTGCATTTTACTTCTAGTTTATGGACGGTTGATTGATAGCCCGACACCACACTGTCAGACCCTTTGCACATTAAACCCACTATATAACATTGTTATTAATTACATTTGGGGATGAAGCACTTTGATACTGAGTGGCCTCAGTAATTCAACGGAAGCGGGAGGGCAATTTATCAAGATAATGTGTACACTCCGGATCCTCGTTATATATGGATATCTGAAAGGAGTATTAACCCTCACTTTTTATTATGGGAAGAAAGCTGTAAGTGTGCATGAATGAGTATACATACATACATACATACATACATACATACATACATACATACATACATACATACATACATACATACATACATACATACATACATACATACATACATACATACATACATACATACATACATACATACATACATACATACATACATACATACATACATACACACATACACACATACACACATACACACACCACTGCCCACAATCCCTCATCCAAAATCCTTTTGGCTATTTGTTTTGAAATTCAGAAAGGTTTTCTGATTTTAAAATAAAGCTAGTAATCAAGCATTAATACTGCTGTAAAAAATGTATGAAGAGTCAGATTAAGTGGATAAATAAAGACTACTGCAGTCTGACAGTGTTACCCATGGAGTTGTGCCTTCATTGTTTCGCCCATTCAAAAATGCACTGCTCGCTGCCTGCTTCTTGAAAATATGCATTGTTCAATTCGGCGTGGTTCACATTATAATGTTACTGGCGCTTGGTACAGGTAGGCTTTGGTTTGTTAGTAGAGTATAACCTCGTTAAACCAAACTTGAAGGGACCCTAGAAATCTGTTGGGATTAACCGATCATTGGTTTAACCGAGCTTTGGGTTTGACTTTGAATAAGCGTGTATTGCACATGTAATATACAATGTGGACACTTTGATTATTGTTTTTTATGTATATATACAGTATAACCGCGTTAAATCAAGCTCAGTTAAACCAAACGATCGGTTAATCCAAACTTCTTTTTCGGCGGCCCGGCAAAACACTACCATTTATCATATATACAAAAGTATGTGGGGGCTCAGATGACCTTATAACCACATGAAAGTTTGGTTTAGCCATACTCGAGTGCCTGTGGTCCAACAATTTTTTTGGATTAACCGATAATTAGGATTAACCAACTTTGGTTTAACCAACTTTTTTAAATGATAAATGGTTTGGTTTAACCGAGCTTGGTTTAACGGGGTTGTACTGTATAGCCTTTCACAACCTGCCAGTTGGACCTTTGCCACTGGTCAGCTTGTGCAGAGCGTACACAGGTAAAACCGCCAGGCCCTCCCTACCCACGTAGCCGGCTGGGCCTATATGCAGGAGTCGGTGGTAGCGGGTTTTGGTGGTACAGCCTACTACCGGGTAGCTATCGCTGACGTCGGGAACTGTGTCAAGTGCTATGCGGGAGCGCGTACCACTTTGATTATAGCTACCCGTGAATCTATTTATAGATTGGGATACCCCCGTCTCACTGGTATCGGCAACAGCGCTGAAAGTAGGACGTTTCCGACGTGTACAGCGTAACTTTTGGTTTCGCATTGTTTACTTTACGTTCGTCGATTCGAAAATATAACTATTAATATCGCCGCCGTTACGGCGGCACCGTTAATATTGCTTCGAATTTAGGGTTAATTTGATCAAATCTCACATATTGCGTATCTAATTCTGTTAAATATGACAGCATTGAATAGATTTGGGCCTAATGCACTCGCTAAACCTGCTATGGAAAACGGCGGCGGCGGTTTGCTTACTGTACGTTCGTCGATTCGAAAATATAACCATTAATATCGCCGCCAATGCGGCAGTAGCCTTAATAACGCTTCGCATTTAGGGTTAAATTGATAAAATTTCACTTATTGCGTATGTAATTCTGTTAAATATGACAGCATTGAATAGATTTGGGCCTAATGAACTCGCTATACCTCCTATATACCAGGGGTAAGGTACCACCGGGTAAGCCTTTGGTGTTAGGCCTATCACCCACTCGTGCATAGCCTTTTTCGCCGCTACCCGGGAAATTCCCGACTACCACTGTTTCGGCTCACTATCACCGAATACCACCGACTCCTGCATATAGGCCCAGTAGGGTAAGATGGAAGGGTTATGGGGCGGGGGGGGGGGGGGGGGATAGCAGTGGGTTTATGGTGCCCTCGTTTCTCATCAGACGCGACGGGTTTCCGGCTGGTGGGGTATGGGATGGGGGGGGGGGGGGAGTTGGGGCTAGGTCCGGTGTGGCGTTTTCAGCCGTGTGCCGTGTTCAGCCGTGTGCATAGACTCAAACTCAAGGCATTGTCAATGGTCGTGAGCAATCTTCATGCAGAAAATACAGAAAAAGTGAAATATCTCTAAAACCACACCACTTATTAACAAATCGCTTGGTACACATATAGAAAACATCTTTACCAAAAAGATTATATTACATTTATAAAGTTAGTGTTCTTGATTTCTATTAATTTGAAATAAAACTAATGTTGTGCACTGCGCGTACCGTCAAACGCAAGCCATTGTCAATGGTGGTGAGCAATCTTCATACAGAAAATCTAGGAAAAGTGAAATATCTCTAAAACCACACCACCTAGAAACAAATCACTTGGTACACATATAGAAAACATCTTTACCAAAAACATTATATTAAATTTATAAGGTTAGTGACTCACGACCATTGACAATGCCTTGAGTTTGAGTATATGTACACGGCTGAACACGGCACACGACTGAAAACGCCACACCGGGAGCGCAATGCAGCATCTCCTCCAGCGACGACAAAACGGCGCTAAACAAAGTGGCAGTCGGGTCTCGAGGTCCGGTTTGTGTGCGTTGTAGTGCTGACAATCTGCAACAACTCGGTACAGCTGGTTCCACGTATAGGCAATATGGTACTTATTGTGCAATTTATTCTAACAGTGGATGGCGGGCTTACTAAATAAGTCAGCTTACGCTGCCAACAGGTGGCCGCCCCACCATTCCTTATGCTGTGTAGCAATACCCCTGGCTATGCATAGTGTTTGTGAGTTTATTCAATATAAAGGCGTGTGTATGCTTAAAGTTGCATGGTCCGATGGCATTTGAATTTGTTAGTTATATTTGAGATAAATAGCTCAGGTTGACCATTATATCCTAATATTCATTAGTCCCGAGTAACTTTGATGAAAAATGGGTAGTTTTGGAGCAATTTGAGCTGAAAGAACCCAAAATATTTTCGACAAGCTTGCCAAAAGTCCTGTGGCTATGACCCAGATGGTCATCTCGCGGTGAGCACGTGATGTGAGATGACCTACTAATCCTGGAACATGGCAGGGCTGTAGATAGGTATTTCTGTTTGCGGTGTGGACATTCTGGGGGGGGGGGGGGATAGCAGTGGGTTTATGGTGCCCTCGTTTCTCATCAGACGCGACGTTGGTTTCCGGCTGGTTGGGGTATGGGATGGGGGGGGGGGGGGGAGTTGGGGCTAGGTCCGGTGTGGCGTTTTCAGCCGTGTGCCGTGTTCAGCCGTGTGCATAGACTCAAACTCAAGGCATTGTCAATGGTCGTGAGCAATCTTCATGCAGAAAATACAGAAAAAGTGAAATATCTCTAAAACCACACCACTTATTAACAAATCGCTTGGTACACATATAGAAAACATCTTTACCAAAAAGATTATATTACATTTATAAAGTTAGTGTTCTTGATTTCTATTAATTTGAAATAAAACTAATGTTGTGCACTGCGCGTACCGTCAAACGCAAGCCATTGTCAATGGTGGTGAGCAATCTTCATACAGAAAATCCAGGAAAAGTGAAATATCTCTAAAACCACACCACCTAGAAACAAATCACTTGGTACACATATAGAAAACATCTTTACCAAAAACATTATATTAAATTTATAAGGTTAGTGACTCACGACCATTGACAATGCCTTGAGTTTGAGTATATGTACACGGCTGAACACGGCACACGACTGAAAACGCCACACCGGGAGCGCAATGCAGCATCTCCTCCAGCGACGACAAAACGGCGCTAAACAAAGTGGCAGTCGGGTCTCGAGGTCCGGTTTGTGTGCGTTGTAGTGCTGACAATCTGCAACAACTCGGTACAGCTGGTTCCACGTATAGGCAATATGGTACTTATTGTGCAATTTATTCTAACAGTGGATGGCGGGCTTACTAAATAAGTCAGCTTACGCTGCCAACAGGTGGCCGCCCCACCATTCCTTATGCTGTGTAGCAATACCCCTGGCTATGCATAGTGTTTGTGAGTTTATTCAATATAAAGGCGTGTGTATGCTTAAAGTTGCATGGTCCGATGGCATTTGAATTTGTTAGTTATATTTGAGATAAATAGCTCAGGTTGACCATTATATCCTAATATTCATTAGTCCCGAGTAACTTTGATGAAAAATGGGTAGTTTTGGAGCAATTTGAGCTGAAAGAACCCAAAATATTTTCGACAAGCTTGCCAAAAGTCCTGTGGCTGTGACCCAGATGGTCATCTCGCTGTGAGCACGTGATGTGAGATGACCTACTAATCCTGGAACATGGCAGGGCTGTAGATAGGTATTTCTGTTTGCGGTGTGGACATTCTGGGAACGGATTGGTGCCATAGGCCCGTGCTACTGGGGTTTTTAACAAAATATTATTTTGTAGAAAGGTTAATTTGATTTATATCTATCGAATTGACCAAGTAGCATCGAATATCCAACATCACATATACATCGGTATATGATTGACATCATCCCAATGGCAGAAATGTCAAAACGTCAAACTATGCAACCACCCACCTAACTGCACATTCTATGATTCAGCTGGGCCTGAGCATTAATGGTTTGATGGGATCCGCCGCAATTGCGCAGGTTTCTGGGTTTAATGCTATGATTGCAGCAGCCGTTCTGGTCATGCCTATGTGTTATCGTTTGGAGAGGATCCATCTCGAATGCGCCATTCCACAGCGTTTACGTCGGAGGATGGCCTGGGGGTCGTAGTACCATATTAGTTTCTACACTCACCTATGACGAACTGCACGCTCTGCGATCCCATCTGCCGGCATATATGCTGCGGAACGGCTGCTGTCATCATAGCGTTACGCCCAGAACCCGGCGCATTTGCGATGGGTCCCGTCCAAACGATAACGCATAGCATTAAAACCGTATCCCATCAATCACGGTGGATCCCATCAATCTATTAATGGTCAGGCCTGGCTGATGTCGCCAGCATAGAACGGCTGCTGCATTACCTAATACAAAAGATATGAAAGTCAAAAAAATTCAAATGTGCATATCTCACTCCATATGGTTCACTCCTTTTTACATTCAATAAAAAAAACACCATGTTTTCCTTTTATATACAGTGTAACTTGACAAATTTCGAACGGATGCATGCAAAACACATGCGTGTGCATCCTCACATACAATTAGACCGCCAAGGATATGTGTACTGCTTGCATTTCTCGTGTACATATTATTGCTCTGCTATTATTTACTGCTATGTCATCCATGTCTCCTCCCTCATACTAGGTACCGGCAGCGCCCATTAAAAGTCCAGGAATGGTGCTTTTTTCATCAATATTCACATGCTTGTAACTATTTCTGTATGTATATGATTTAGATGAAATTACATAACCTTGAACATCAACATATGTTCTATCCGATGGCTTTGTTGGATAGAATATATAGTAAGTTTGTATTTAAGTAAACTCCATTTGTATAATGAGTGTATTTAGTGAATATTCCTTCATTACTGATGTAAATGAAAACGACTGCGAAAACAGGGTATCTTTAATGGGCTCGCGCTTCCTTGCACTACATCATAGAAAGTCATGGATGGTATCAGAAGAAGCGCAATGACCTCAGCTTTCTAACCATATATGGTTTGCCCTAGGTCAAAAAGGTCAATCAGGTCAAATTCTGCAATTTAAATAATTTTGAAAGTTTAAAGCCCATCTACTGGGTTAAAAAATATTTTAAACCTAATAAGATTTGGTATGGATAGAAAGACAATTTAATTACCTTTCTAATGATACCAATCTTACTATAGTGCCATGTATACCAAGGAGGCGCAGGCAGAATATTGACACCAACCTGTTTGGGCATTTGCTGACCATAGTAGTTTCATAATGATGACACCCATGTGGAAACATGTATTTGACATTGATGTCTATTGGGTTATATCACACAATATATGATCTAATATTGTACCAAATTTGGGGAAGATCCAACCATTGCTCTAGGTACAGTGAATATTTAAAGATTTATTTAAATCAATATTTTTGGTTTGATACACTTTTAATCTGTATTTGCAATCAAAATACAGCTTTTCATATTTTAAGTTTAAATCTGTGGTATAGCTAATATGCATTATTTCCATATGCTATGTGTGTAAATTTGAAGGAGATCCAACTATTAGATAAGCCACAGTGAGTGTTCAAAGCTTGATGAACAAATTTATATTTTTGATTTTGTACACTTTTCTTTTGTATATACAATCAAAATGCACATTTTGTATTTCTAGATTGAATATTAAAATGACAATGTGTATTATCTCCAGATGATATGCACTGTCAATTTATAGGATGATACACCAATTGGTTAAGCTACAATCAACATTTAAAGATTTATCAAATTAATATATTTGGTTTTCTGACAATTTATCTTTATATGTTCAATCAAAATTCAATATTTTCCATATCTTTGGATATAATGTTGATATACATAATATCTATTAGTCTCAGGGAATGCTTAGTGTAATACTGTGCCAAATCTGAGGAAGATTCAAGAGGTTGTTTAGCTGCAATGAGCTTTCAAAGATAGGAAAATTATACAAATTTCACTTACAGATGCTGTTTACATGCAAACAATTACACTTTTTCACATTTTTGGATGCAAATATCTTTTGAATTTCTGCAGATAGCGGTCTGGAAAAAAATAGACTATTACACTGTTATGAATATGTGAACTATTTTGCATTTATTCAGTATTGTTGCAGTTTTTCAAGAAAATACCATGCTTTGAAAATGGCTATTTGGCCAAATGAGAAAGATTTTTTTGTTACGAATTGCACTTTTTGACATCGTCTTATTAAAAATCTGTTTGACGAACTGATTTAGTAATTGGCAGTTTAAATTCCTTTATATATGTACAATGGAAATTGGTTAGCAGAAAACACCTGACATGGTTCCACTTGTTATTATACTTGGTCAAAGTTCCACTTTTAATTGGAAATTAAACATTTTTATATATTAATTCTTTAAAATTGATTATCTCAAAAACAATAATATATATAGCCTAACTCTTTTTGGATTTGGGTTTGTAAATTCAACGTCTACAGGAAGGAATAAAAATATTGTACCCTGTGCATATTTTAAAATTTCGCTGCCTGTACCTACTCATACCATAGCTAGAGTCGAAGGCAGAATTGACAAATGTAAAGATTTCTAAATTTAAATACCCAAATTGATTAATTATATTTATCGAATTGACCAAACAGCATTGAATATCTAACATGGAGGTGGGGGAGGGGGGGGGGGCAACATCCACCTCATTTCCCCTTCCCTCTATGGCACTGCACAGTAGGCCTACTTGGTCCAGGAGGCTAATGAGGTCATGAGATTGGCCTAATTGGTTAATGGCCTCCCTGGGTGTTTCAAAGTGAGTGTCCAAAGGGGCAATGTTATAAATTCAAGGTTTATTCTGTATATGCTGTCCCAAATCATTAGCTAATACACCAGTATCTAAGTTGGATATATAGGATCAAATGTAAGTCATTGTTTTAATTTTGACAAAATTATATTTCATCGGACAATGCAACTTTAAATAACCTATTATAGGGACTTTCAACGTTTACAAATGCCTCGTCGGCGATGTAGGTGGCGTTGCACTGTGCGCAGTGGGTGGCTGCTGCGAGTAGAAGGGGGTTGCGGTGAGGGGGGGGGGGGGGAAGCTAACGTAATGTGACATGCGAACCACTCAGAGACAGGTGTAATTTCAGGAGCAGCTCGCGTTCACTTGGAGGTATCTAATGAGTTCGGGGATGGGAGAGCGGGGAGGCGGAGCCGGGTTGTGTGCACTGGGGTGCATTGACGCTTCTTAGAGCTGTTATGGCCACCTGTTTACTGTTGCTGGCGAATTTAGCGTATGTACCCCCTGACAATAATCATGTTAGTGTGTGCTGTACCCGTGTGTGGCGCTGGTGGTTAAGCGTGGGCCCAGCTGAGGGCTGTTAAAGGTGCATAGTCCAATGAAGCATCAAATTGTCGAAAACACTCACCTAGATTTGATTCTACATATAAAATTTAGATGCTGGTGCACTAATTAAGCATCTGCTGCATAGACTGGAATACTAATTCAATTTAATATAACCTTTTGCTGCTGAAAGTGAAACCTATGGTGTCCAAATGTTGACATGCATGACAACAATAATTTCACCTATTTTCACTTCAAATATCCCCAAAGTTAGCCATTTAAAAAAAACTGTTATTAAACTTCGAACTAAAGTAAGGTAGATTATAACTGCCAACCTAATAAATATTTATCTATTTTTTAAATTAGATTGAGAGATAGATAGATAGATAGATAGATAGATAGATAGATAGTATCTTAAAACCAGCGAACTATGCAACTTTAAGTCTGTATTGTATTGGTGATGGGGCCGGTGGTTCGTGTGCGTGTTTCCTGCCGAGCTCACGAGGCATCCAGGCTATTCCCAAATTTAATAATACCGCTATGCATCGGGGATGTTTGCTCGGGGTCGTCGGGATGAAGCTGCACTGGCGACGGCCTGCTCGAAATTGAACCAATTACTGGGCGCTGTGAATGTGGCGGTTAATGCAGTTCAACTGTAAATGGACAACGGGGATTTAAATAAATAGCATGTTTATATTATATATTATTTAACCAAATAATTAGTCTTAAGTTGCCCAGTAAGTAGTCGGTCATAAGTTGCCCACATGCCGCTTTTGCACTAACGGCAGTAACTTGGTTTCCTTCAATTTGCCTTTGTAAACAAGTTATTCTTCAGTTATGCTGATGTACAAGTTTGAGAGATTTTGTATTGTGATTTGTTGGGGCTTTTCTGGGTTGTTTATTATTATTTGTTCTTTAATACTAAAGACGCATGTGCTGTACAATGTGACAAGTTGTAGTGCGTTCATGTTGTCCGGTTCCAATAACAATCTGGGAGAGGCAGTGTTATCGGTTGACTTCCAAATTAGGTTAGTTATTCGGGAGGCACCAAACCAGGCAATAGTCGTGCAGTACGACTGCATCACCTGTCCTACATGAGCGGCTTTACGACATCTTCCTACACACAAAAACATGCACACAAACCCTGGGTTGTCGTAGAAAGTTCTCTATTTGATCTGCGCTGAACTGGCGACCATTTTGATCGGAAGGAGGTAGCAAAAACCACCTTGTAACCAAAAGGTCACCAGGAGGTCGCCAATCACTTTCATAGTTTGGCGATCAGTTCCAGACTGATCCAAAGTGAGGGGCATTTTTGATCGCCGACCAGTCTGTGACCAGTCTTAGACCATCGCCGACTAGTCAACGACCAGTATTCCCTGGTCTTAGAGAAGTCAGCGAATGGTCGTACCACTGATCGACGACCAGTCTTCCCTGGTCTTAAAGAAGTAGTCGATCGCAAATCAGTCCCCGACCTATCACCAACCGATCGCCAAACAGTCTTCTCCTACCCCCACCCACACCCCCTCGCTTCCTTTGCTTTGGTCGCAAGGAGGTCGCCGATGACTGTGGGTTGTCTCTTGGGAGACAAGCGCAAAGTGGTCGCAAGCCTAGTGTGGCTGGGGCCTTTAGTGGGCGTTACGACTGCCCGCCCAAACGCACCCCTGCACCCGCCTCGAGCCTCGTTTTAAAGTCGGCCGGTATACCTTGCCGGGAAAACAAACAAACTCGGAATAATTCTGATTTGTGCCACAGGGTGATGCATGCTTCGTACTGAACTTTTCCACTTGGTGGTGTAGAGTGACCTAGATTGGTCATGTGACAGCTGTTGTGAAAATGCCATTTGAAAGTTGTTTTTTGTTGTTGTTTTTTTGGTAGATTAGTTGTTTAAGCAGGGGAAATTTCAGTCGCAGACGACTGGTCTTCCTCATTCCACTGCTCCTTGCCCTATCCTAGTAATGTCAAGCGTCTGGCTAGGAAGCGACAAGTATCAATTTTTTAGTCATTGGTTTGACTCGACCAGGATTCGAACCCACGATCTACCAGCACGGGAGACGGATGCTCTAACTCATTCGGCCATCCCGTCAGATCTTTTGTATTACTATCAACTGATGCAGCAGCCATTCCATGCTGGCCACATCAGCCGGGCCTGAGCATTAATAGTTCGAGGGAATCCGCTGCAAATACACAGGTTTCTGGTTTTAATGCTATGATGACAGCATTTTACATCCTGGCAACATCTAAGATATTATCAGGACAGGTACCGACTTGTGACAGAGCGCATTCAACTTAATAGATAAATCAGTCCACCAGCACCATGGACCGATATCCCACTCATTATGCTGACACTGAGCTAACAAGCCCTTGTGCATGCCCTATCCTATTAATGACCAGCACCAATCTAGGAAGCGACAAATATAAATTGTGTACGTCATTGCTTTGACTCGACCGGGAATCAAACTCCCGATTCTCCTCATGGGAGGCCTGCGCTCTACCAATTCGGCCACCTTGTCTGGTAGTACCATATGGAATCACTAGAATATAGTTCCGTAGTGAATAGCAAAACAGCTCTGTAGTATATGTACTAATATGCAAAACAAATACAAAAAGATTTGATGGTGTTTCCCTGTAGGATTCATAGAGCTTATGTATAGGGTGGGTTGATTTCAAAGTGCCCTCACCCTTCAACTTTGACTCATCTAAAAAATATAAATATATTTTTCTGTTATTTTAATATATATATTAAAATAACAGAAAAAAATAACATCTGCCTATGCGGGTTATGTTTTTTTTTATTGTGATGCGACATTTGATTGGTAGGACATGCCTGTACTTGATAATTCAGGTGGTTGTGTGAACTGTTGCACTGTTAGCCAAACTACAGCTGTGCGCGACGTGTATCCTTAGCCTAGTCACGCACAGGTCCCATCTGAGGCTGAATTGTTGGTAGGAGGCCGTCGGGGAGTGTGGTGCTGCTTTTTCCTGGTGCTTACTGGTTTGATGTGGAAATGCTAGGGGATGAACACGCAAACTAATAATGCGAGTATTGCATTGCCATGCCGTGCCCTCAT
This sequence comes from Branchipolynoe longqiensis, assembly GCA_030323885.1. Classification (NCBI taxonomy): domain Eukaryota; kingdom Metazoa; phylum Annelida; class Polychaeta; order Phyllodocida; family Polynoidae; genus Branchipolynoe; species Branchipolynoe longqiensis. Next base: position 32,414,589 of record CM059188.1, read on the forward strand.
GCTATCAGTTACTGCCAGAATTCATCACAGTAAAGCTCAGAAAGGGTTTGAGCTCTTGCACTTAATTGATCAATTAATTGATTCATTATCGCATTACCTGGTGGGGCCTTGTCACAATTTCCCGTCTATCCACTGTTCTAGAGATGCGTTAATTGGGATTAAAATCAATTAAACCAGACGGGGTAGCCGATTGAGTTGAACTTCCGTCCTCTGTTTTGGGAGATCGGGGGATCCGAACACATGGGTCTGTTGTTTCGAACCATGGTCGAGTCAAACCAGTGACTTTAAAATATATACTTGTCGCTTCCTAGCCTGGCGCTCGGCATTAATAGGATAGTGCAAGGACTGGTTGGCTCAGTGTCAGTATAATATCCCACTCATGATATCCCTGATAACCCACTCATGGTGCTGGCAGTCTGTCTCTCAGTGGGGCAGCAATATAAAGTCACCATGAGCGCACACTGTCACAAGTCGGTACCCTTCCTGATATGACCTTAGATGTTGCTAGGACGTAAAACAACAAACAAACAAAATCAATTAATGTATTATATATTTGGTGAAACTGAAAGCGTTCACGGTGTAGGTGGAATGTACTATTCATGAATAACCCTTAACTGGATTACATTGTAGATTTTACGTTGTTAATGCAATGGCCTTTTATTTTAATAAGTTGTTTTTATAAACATGGTGACTTTTTGCGGCGACTACGCTTCACGCATTAATTTAATTATATTTATGTATATATCTTCGCATTTGGCCCCATGTGTTATTTGATATTTTATTGCCCTTTGGATTCTCCGTTTAGTATATGTACATTAGAACATTAGTATATGTAAGAGTTATTGATATGCTCAAATAAAGTGGTTGGAATTATTATCATCTATATTCTTTTACCACAATTAGCATAGTAAGATATCATGTAGTTGGCAAGCTTGCGTAAAGCTTTCTTTTTCTCTCCTTTTAAATTTTTTTTTTCTTTTAGATTTAATACGATATGAACTGTACACCTAGCCAGCTTGCCAGCAACATAATCGGATTCAGTCAGTTATGGTTTGGGTAATTGGGTGACATAGCCCCCATCGTATATTTAGATGTTACCACCATATAATCTGTACAGTTATTGTCGCTACCACTGAACCAGCCAGGTCCGTGTGTTCTGTTTTCAAGTATTTAGTTGCATTCACCTCAGTATTATCCGTTTGTTGTGAATACCTCGAGGCTGGGATTCTATTTTTTTATTTCTTGTCCGGAAGAACCTGTGATATTTGGTGAAGACTATGAGCTGCTTACCATCTATTTTGAACGTCTATTAATGTCTGCTTTCTCTTTCCTTTGTTCTTGCAGTATAGACAAAGTTCCAAAGATAACCTCCCCAGTACTGGTGATACACGGCACAGAAGACGAGGTGATAGATTTCTCACATGGGCTGGCCATCTATGAGCGATGCCCGCGGACTGTGGAGCCCCTCTGGGTTGAGGGCGCTGGTCATAACGATGTAGAACTATACGGACAGTACCTTGAGCGTTTGAAACAGTTCATAGGTGTCGAACTGGCGCTCAATTGACATAAGGAGGACACTAGGGTATGAAGGTCAGCTGGACCAGGCGCAAGGTCATCTCTCACAAAGGGCAGGGCATCTCTGTCAGAGGAAATCGCCAACATTGAGGCATCCATCGGGCGCGAGACTGCCATCATAGAAACCTCATTCAACGCTGAAGCATCTACCATTGAGACATCGTTTGGAGCTGAGTCTGTTGTGGATGAAAAGCCGTCCCGTGCCAAGCCATCACCTGCTAAAAAGCGCGTCTCCATCAGCAGCGAGGATTCTGTTGTAATCGAGTACCCCCAACCTTCCTCGATTTCCTCGGACCCCCTCAATGTCATCAAAACCGATGCCATCCTCGAGCCTTTGGAAACTGCATGTGTGGTAGCCTCCTCCTGTGTTGCCGACGACCCAGTCGTCACCCCATCGCCCCTGCAGTGGCTGCCACCACCACCGGCAGCTTTGTGCTTGGATGAGGTCTCGGTCCTGGAGGATTTGTCTGTCTCGCAGTCATGCGACTCTGTGGACGAGCTCTCCATGCCACGTGACTGCGCCTCGGCCTCCAACGTAAGCATGAGCGTGTCACCGGTGGCTGCGCAGCCTGCCTCCAAGTCGACAGACTCATTGGCCAATGTCATGTCGCTCGCGAGCAATTCACCTGTGCAGGAAGATGCCTTGCTAGCCAGCATGCCACTGTCAAGCATGACCAGTGAGTTGGCTGGTGGCAGTGGGTCGTCTGGTGCCACCAGCGGTATCTCGTCTGCGGGAGATCTCCAGTCGTCACACAAAACATCACCAGCCACGTCGTCATCAGCAGCAAGCGATATGTCGGCAGGTGACTCGGCTGTCGCCAGCCCGTCGCTGGCCACGAGCGAGTCACTCACCAAAGACGTGACGTGCAGCACAGACGCCATCATCGAGGTCATCGTCTCAGAGAAGACGGCCAAGACCCTAAAATATGGTGGCGCAACGGAGAAGCTGCTCACTAACGACTCAAGCACTGTGAGAGACAACATCACCAACGGAGAACCCGCGCCTGCGTCCTCTGCCCTTCACCCTAGTGTCATGGACAATACATCTACTGATACAAACACAAGAACATCCCCCCCCACCAATCTGGCGGATGTCATCTCTAGTGAAACCAGAATGGTGACAAAACCGGAGACCACCATCAAAGGTGACTCTCCTGACTCTAGTTCATTATCATTGTCAGAAATACTTGTTACCCATCTGTGACACAGACCGTTGTTGTCGTACATAAATATATATATATACTTATTATATTAAATATAAATATATATATTATAGAAACCCACTTCAGGCCCTATAGTCTAACAATCATCCATCGGGCACCATCCATTGCACCTGTCACACTACTCTATGAGGTTCAGGGAATAGGTTCACCTGTTACATCATGATACGTCTAGCTACTCATCGCTCATGTCGCATATGCTAATAACTGGCCTCTGCCGGCCACCAACACCTGTTCACCACACCCTTCCTCTCTGGTTGGGGGCTTGGTGGTGAGCTGCATTATCTGTGTGCATGCATGAATCTCTGAGTGAGTCCGTGGTATGCGACTTTTTGAGACAACATGTGCGAGTAGACGATCCAGGAAAGAGAGCGAGCGAGCGCGAGCCTGAGAAACAGTGATCGTCGTGCATCATTCGAGTTGAGTGGACATCCGAACAAGGGGTGGCACAGCGTGCAAAGACTTCTGAAGTGGATATAGTGTGAAGCCGATAGGATGCCGGTGTAAGATTTGTATGGCCTCCACAATGATAAACTCGCCTGCTGCCCCTGTGCGGTATCAGGCCGGGGTGGGTGAACAGTGCGCGCACCTTGAGACCTGTGAATGCCCACGCGTGCCTACACTGTGGGATGTGCTGACCGCCAGAAGTTACAGAGCTAACCCCTCTGTCATCTTCATCGCAGCTTCTTTAAAAAAAATATTGAATAGTATGTTGACTCGTGGCTCTCGCCATCTCGCTGCGATCAAGCTCTTTGGAGGCCACGGAAAACATATACACTCCCCTGAGTTCTCATTTGCAGAATGAGGTTGGCCCATTCACACGTGTGTATGTGTTTGTGTGTGTGAGGAGCGGGAAGGGGAGAAGAAGAAAAAGGGTGTGTGTGAGAAGGAGTAGGAAGGGGCGAAGAAGAAAGGGGGTTTGTGTGAAGGAGCGGAAGTTGGAGAAGAGAGGGTGTGTGTGTGAGATGGAGCGGGAAGGGGAGAAGAAAGGGTGTGTGTGGGAAGGAGCAGGAAGGGGAGAAGAAAGGGTTGTGTGGGAAGGGGAGAAGAAAGGGTTGTGTGGGAAGGAGCAGGAAGGGGAGAAGAAAGGGTTGTGTGGGAAGGAGCGGGAAGGGGAGAAGAAAGGGTTGTGTGGGAAGGAGCGGGAAGGGGAGGAGAAGGGTATGTGTGGGAAGGAGCGGGAAGGGGAGAAGAAAGGTTGTGTGTGAGGAGTGCGAAGGGGAGAAGAAAGTGTTTGTGAGAGAAAGAGTGGGAAGGGGAGAAGAGAGTGTGTGTGTGTGTGTGTGTCTGTGTGTGTGTGTCTGTGTGTGTGTCTCTAAGGAGTGGATAGGGGAGAAGAAGGGGTGTGTATGAGAAGGAGCTGAAAGGGGAGAAGAAAGAGTATGTGTGTGTGTGTGTGTAAGAAGGAGTGGAAATGGGAGAAGAAAGGGTGTGTGTGAGAAAGAGTGGGAAGGGACGAAGAAAGTGTGTGTGTGAGAAGGTGTGGGGAGGGGAGAAGAAATGGTGTGTGTGTGTGTGAGAGAAGGAGTTGGAAGGGGAGAAGAAAGGGTGTGCATGAGAAGGAGCGGGAATTGGAGAAGAGAGGGTGTATGTGAGAAGGAGTAGGATGGGGAGAAAGAAGAAAGGATGTGTAATAAGGAACACGTATGGGGAGAAGAAAAAGGGAGATTGTGAAGTTTTGCTGGTCACCTGAAGTACTACAGTAAGTTGTCATTCGGTCACCATAGGAATGCATTAAACTCACTGTGGGTGCTTACATAGTGAAGCACAAGAACTTTACATTAGTGAGTGAGCATGACAGCGAGACAACAAAAATGCCAATTATGACAGGTTGTGTGTTCAATGATGTAAAATAACCCACAAAAAAAACATAATTATAATTATTATAATCATAATAATGTAGTGCATGTGTCACGGCATCCTCCTTTTTGTGGGCACTTTAAGCTAGACGATGCTGATGCTACCTAATGGATCAATTTATTTTATTATTGGAGTTGATTTTTGTTGGCTTTTTTTTGTGTTTGTTTTGTTTTTTGCCAAAGGTGGGTCAATAGGACCGTGACATCTGGTGTTAAACGGCAGCAATTTGAAGGGTGCGCCTTGAAGGAAAACAGATTTATTAACCATGTAATAATTATTTTGTTCTTTAATAAGATCTGTTTTCAATAGGGATTTTTTTTCTCCGCATCGGCTTTTAGAAAGAAAGAAAATGGCCGTGTAATACTTGCATAATTTCACTGGGATTTGGTTGCGTGGCAGCTCACTTCTAACCTCTTGGAACGCCTGTCCTGATGTGTCCAAAATATGTTGATTTTACAATATCACTTGGGGTTGTAATGTATTCTCAACTTCCTTATGTGTTAAGTGATAATCCATCTTTAAAATTTGGTCGCAGCTGTAACAAATGGCGGTAATCCTAAACCTCGAAGAAAGGACCTTTATTGGACTATTAAGTTCAGAATTTAGCCCAAGATATTCTGGGTGTTTGCGTTATAAATTAAGTAATTTTGGACAGACTGCAAATTACTTAATGCGGTAGGAGTACAGCACTTAACAATGCATAAGTACATAGCAGGTCAGTGGTCAATGTGCTGCATTTCCACTCTGGGCACCCTTAGTTCATTTCAGACAATATAATGTCTTTACCTACCCACCCTCCCTGTCAAATTCCTTTTTGGCGCATTTTGTTAGCTGTGCTTATATTTATTTTATCCGAGTGAAAAATAATCAATTGTAAAAGCTTGTTTAAACAAAAAATTATAATTGAAACAAGTTGGAAGTGGTAGTCACACCACAATGTAGCATTATCACTCAATAACTACACATTTCACTTCCTAGTTCGAATTCATTTGGGATGCGGGCTGAAATGTGGTGTTCTTGTTGGTTTCATCTAATTTCTTCTTTCCCTCCCCCTTTTAAAAATTTATTTTATTTTCTTCTTTGACTGTTCGCTACGTAAATGAGCCATATTCAAACTGTGATCGAACAAGCTTACTCAGTGCAAGGATCCAAAGTCCGAGTGCCTTTGCAGGCTGACTGCCTGTGTTCCCAGCATGGAATGGGAGTTTGGCGCCGCTTCAAACAGACGGACATTGTGGCGTGTGGGTTTGCCACACGAAGTCACCATGCGTTCACTATAGGACTGCATGACCTCACTGTAGTTGTGCATGGTCGAACATGGAAACAACAGAAACACGTCGCATACGGGTATCGGCTAGGGTGGCCAGACGTCCTGTTTTAGGAAGGACAGTCTTGCTTTTCTATAGCTTTAAAATATGTTTGATTTAGGTTAAATCTTCAGGCTTAAGACTATAGTTATTAATTTAAGTACTAGTATGTGTGTATTTGGGTTATTATGACGTAGAAATGCATATTCTGTAATCAGCGTTCGAAATAAGAGCTTGTCCAGGACAAGTGAAAATTACACCAGACTTGTCTTATTTCTATCACTGAATGTAGCTGTATATATATATAAGAAGTATAAATTGTTAGCCAATAAGGTGAATACTGTGGACAAGTGAAAATTCAGTCGGGCAAGTGAAAATTTAGACGGACTTAGCAGTTGTCCTTTTTTTTAAATTTGGAAATGGCCACCCTGGTTCCGGCTCTGTAGTAGGGACTATAATTATGGGGAAATGTTAGTTAACTTTGGTGGCTGCCGGTATACATATAGGCGCAGTGTTGCTGGGCTAGTTAAGTAATACTGGACTTAAGTAAATTTCTCTGGTAAAAAAAAGCAGTGTCATCGGCTGCGTACAACATGGAGCTGGTGCAGTGTAGGTAGTCACACTGCACTGCGTGGAAGCATGGTCCACATTGAGGCCGGTATTCATTAAGCGATTAGGGCATAGCAGCCTCAGAAAGGATCGCCTAACATTTCTTGGCACTACAACATGAATAGCGCAGCAGCTGAACAATTAACAACAAAACATTTTCTTTTTAAAGCTGAGCATACATGGCTGCAATAAAGGAGCCTTAAGGTTATTTGTCAGATTTATGACAACCGATCATGGATACGTTCTTCCTTAGGCTGTACTCCGTTCGTGTATAGAGTCTTGTTAGATCAGACAACTGAGCCAGCTGCATAGTTTAGAACCATTATAGCGATTCTCACTATTATGGATACCTATTTTTGTGGATATATATATCATTAATCCTGTAAGAACCAAAATGTATGAGGGCTCAAGCGTTAATGACAACTACATTGTGACGACCGGAAACTTCTAACTTGTTCTATTATATGGAGTAGCGTGGCTCCTACAGACTATTACAGAAACCGTCTCAAGTATTTTCAAGTTACTGTCAACCTGATGATCGTAGGCTGCAAGGACGGAGATAAAGCAGCGAGAGGTGGACATGTGTGTCATATAAATATGTTCACGTATTTATTAAATAAAGGACTATTTATTGCTAATTATTAACAAGCTAATATTAAGCGATGGTCGTGGAGGAATGGTGACAGGCCGTCAATTAGAGATTCAGTCCTGTGGTGATAGTGTCCTGATGTTCTTGTAACAGTAGGCCTACTCCTCATCCATAGCCTTTGCCGTTTCTGGTTGCTAAAGTTAACAGTGCAGGGAGAGACTAAAGACCTCACCCTGCCGATTATGATGAATAAAAGTGAGCTAAGCTTTGCTCAGCGCTTGTGTTGTGCGAGTGGATGTCTGATAATGGGACGATAAACTTGAAATCTATCTAATTCTTTGTAGATTTACCTTCTCTCTACCCCTCTTAAAGTGCTGGTAAACGATAAGAATACAACCTGCATCGAATCTGATCGCAAAGGTCTCGACTGGTGTATACTAATGCATCCATATGTTTCCTCTAAAAAATAATTCAAATACCAGTATCTATCCGATTGTTATCTTAATTTGTTGACTGACTATGGATTCCGATGCATGTTAAATTAGAAGAGTGTATTATATAATGGTGATGACGCAGGGGTGTACATACGGTATAGTAGTGTTTTTACTTTAGAGCCCTTAATAACTAGAGCTGTCAAGTTAACAAAGACAGATGGTTTATTTTCTGTCCCGTTCTTCCAAAAACGTGGAGATTTTAATGTATCTTGATGTAGGTAAAAAATGTTTCCAACCAGTGTTCTGTCGAATAGTAAGACTTTTGAAAGAAAATCCAAATGAAGTGGCATTACAATGTTGTTCCTAAACTGTGGGGTTCAAACTATCTTTTTACCCAATGCTGCATTTGGGAAGTAGAAGCAGGCATTGTACTTTCCAAGACTGGGTAAGATACATTATGTGTCTAACGGAGCACGAGGAAAACCCCGAATAGTTAACCCACGGCAAAGGGGTCGACCCTAATTCTGGCATGTAAATCAGCTGGCGGCGTGAAGGAATGTCACTGGTCAGTAGCATATGTAAGCGAAACGGAAACAGCTGAAGTGTTGCTTCATATTTCTAGTTTATTTAAAAGTTGCTCTGCCCTCTGCCGGGCTAACGTGACCTTCTCATAGCATCGACACTGGTATTCAGTGATGCAGTCGTTTGCTAATTCTCAGTAATTAGTGTGTTCAGTACGTTGGGTACCAATGGCGGTGTTGCGGATTCCGAGGGACACCAGTTTGCGAGGGACACATCGCTTCTGCACATGCGTCAAAATCGAACAGCATCATCACTAACCTTATAAATTTAATATAATGTTTTTGGTAAAGATGTTTTCCATATGTGTACCAAACGATTTGTTTCTAGATGATGTAATTTAAGAGATATTTGACTTCTTGTGTATTTTCTGTATGAAGATTGCTTACGGCCATTGACAATGCCTTGAGTTTGACGCTACGCGCAGTGCAAAACGTTAGTTTTATTAAAAAATAATAGAATTCAAGAACCCTAACCTTATAAATTTAATATAGTCTTTATGGTAAAGATGTTTTCTATATGTGTACCAAACGATTTGTTTCTAGATGGTGTAATTTGGGAGATATTTGACTTCTTCTGTATGAAGATTTGCTCACGGCAGTTAACAATGCATTTGAATGGAAGTGTCCCTGTCAAACTGGTGTCCCTCGGAATCCGCATCAGCAGGTTGCCAGTGCTACAATCAGTTCTGATGTGTTTAGAGCTGTTTGCATGCATCTCCTGGAAGTTGTGATGGGAACAAGAGGAAAGAGCACATCTCTATGTTTTTTAATGTGCTGGGATTATGTCAGATATTGTTAATGTACGCTTAATCATTTCTTATCAGTAATAAGCGCGCCATGTAGTTAGGAAAGGAGAAGAAAAAAATATAAAGCATAACCGCCCCCCCCACCTACCACCCATCAGATCAAATGGCAAGGATGTCACCACGTTGTGGTACTTGGACGTAGATTCACAGTGGCCGTTATTTGTACCCATACACACTGAAGAAGACATCCAATGTGCAATGTATCGATCTTGTGGCTGAAAAGTTAGGCTAATCGAATATAACAGATATATTTTTTATAAATATGTAATGAAATAATTTTACAATGGCCTGTACAGCAGCCATTGATGGTCTTAGTAGTTATTTTCTTGCCATGAGTTGGGACGAGTACATGTATTTGACTGTCTAGCTGTCCTGTGCTTGTTTTCCCCCTGTCATCTCATGTACAGCTTTGCGTTGGTAACTGGACTTTTCTTCTGGCATAATAGATCACAGGTCAGTCACATAATACTAAATAAACTAATCTATGTCACGATGAAGAAGTAAGGGTCAGACACGAGACCTGCACCTGTATTGCGTATTACAATTGAATTATTCAAGAACTGATGAATCCATGGTAAATTATTCTTGGGCTGTTAACAGCCGCTTAACTAGGAAAATCAGCAGCAGGTTGAGTTTTGAACAAAATGCAGGCTTTTGGAGTGAGTTGATAACCTGGCAGCAATATATCATTTATGGTCATCGCCTGATATTCATTCCCACGTGCATTGGTTGTATCTTATCCTCACAGTCATGTTAGGCCATGTTACAAGATAGGTGTTATTCTCAATGCGATATTTTCATTGAAAAGATGCAAGTTTTACCGGATCATCACACTATATTATAAACACGGATATATTTACTGTGTAAACATCAGTTCTTAATATATATATAAATATAAACCAAACAAATACAATTTAAAAAAAACATTTCTTGTACTGACGTCTCGTGTGTTGAATTCATCACTTCACGGTATTAAGGAAAATGTAATTTGAAACTAACAAACTTGAGTGAAAGCTCGATGTAAAGTTTGAAAATAAAAATGTATAAACTCATTGCAAATTTAATAACGCTTGTTATTTGTGCCATGGGAAATATCTCTTTAAATTCCATTAATTAGCATTGGTAGTTTACAATGAACACAGAAAACTAATTTGGGTAAAAAGGTAGTTATTTTGTATTTTAGCTGCTCGAGATATTTGTTTGATGGGTTTTGGCCAATCTGGAAAGATTTCGAAGAGCCAAAATTTGTTTATAGAACAAATAGTTCTAACGTAGTTTGTTAATTATTCAGGGCGCTTTTTATGTTATTCCGTAATATTAAAATTAGGACTTTCTAATAGATTTGGGGGGTCATTTTCTTTCTTGAATGTTTTCTTTAGAACAACAACAAAAATATATATATAAGGAAGCTGTCTGGCATCGCTCGATTACCAGATTCTCCTTTTTTTTATACCAAATAAATCATAGACCTGAACATAGAACAGTTTTCGTTGCGAGTTAATACCCGTTTGACTAAATTTTGAACTTGTCGGTGAAGGGGACGTACATCGATGGGCATATATATCACTTTCATATAGATTGCACAAGTCTAGCAACACTTCAAAATATGTGCTGAGATTATACTATTTTCAAATAGACTTAATTTTAACCTGTTGCCACTTTAGCACCTAGCAGATGGGCTGCAAAGCTTACACATTTATATAAACATGTGCACACATCATGAACTAAGCTTTGTTCCTGCTAGATTGGTCAATATTGACAATAACAAAATTCAAACATGCAAATTGTCATTTTCGTTCTTTGTTCCAATGCGGACCCGTCACCTGGTGAGTTGGCAGCAAACTAATCTCTGGAACCTGTGGGAACCAGCGCGGCAAACACCGGAAGTGGTTTTCTTGGGCATTTGCAGACTGGACATTTCAGTGTCACCGCAGGGACCTTTGGTAAGTTTAATTTGGATTATTAATCCCTTTTAATGCTGCCAGTATTAATTTCTTGCTCAACCCATTAACATGGTCATTGTTCCAAATTATTTGGTAGATATTCGGTTTAGGTTCCGGTTCCTAGCGTATGTTCCAGTTAAAAGTGGAGACTGGAGTAGTTCGATCGCATTCATTGAAATAGAAATAGCCTGGCCTAGGACAGTAGCTGAGTAGGAGGCTAGGTGAGCTAGAACAGTAGGTCGTACCCGCGAGTTTGGAAACACCCACGCCGTTTTCGGCAGCCTTGTCACTGTCAGGCTTGTCTTTGGTGTTGTATTTCTGCTGTTGTTAATTTAGTATAGTTTATCTCCACTCAATTCTGCCTTGGTCTTAGAAGATATGCAACCCCGTTCTAAAGTTTAATCACATCCAGATACGCCCCTGTTTATCTTGACAGTGAGTCAGTTGAAGAACTGCCCTTCGACGTTGTTTCACTGACACTCTTGTATTTCGTGAGCGGCTCTGTGACTGTCTGTCACTCGTGTCAGGTCCCATTTCTCCATCTAAGAAAGCTTCTCTTGTGAAGGGCACTGATGTCTTAATTTAAATGTTTTACATTTCTATGGATATGACAATGTAGTATGTGTAACTCCCCCCACCCAACGTCACAAACGCCGTAGTTTGTATTGTATTTTGGCCTAAATCTGTAAATACGTAGCCCCCCACATTCAATAAGAGCACTGCCACTGCTACTTTTGAGTGAACAAAATATATAAGTGACATGCCATGGGAATGATATTGGCTCAGAAAATTTGGCACAAAAACCGCAAACGGAAATTGAGGTTGCAGTGGTGCGACCTTGGCATAGCCTATAGCTATAGTCTATACCATAGGAAATTCCAGTGTCGAATGATTGGTAAACCTTGATGAACATTAACATGATTATAGTAATATCGACTTAATCGAGGTACTTTTTGTATTCCTCATAGGGATTACGTATTTAAACCGTGAGCGGCTATGCTAGTGTTAGCATATTTATAGTCGAATAAAATAAACAGGAATTATTAGGAAAATTGAACACGAACACGTGTTCTTTCCCCCATTGCCATAGCCATATATCTGACTTATATAGGTTTAAATTATTATTATTATTAAAATTACACACAATTACAGCGGCGGGTAAATGAATTTATTTGGGTTAAACTGGCATTAACTTCGAGAGTATGGCTCTCTTCAGACATCCCCATATTGTCTAGGCACTTTTTTGTCAAACAACCAGATTAAATTCTTATTTTTTATCACCAAGAGGCTGTAAAATGCTGCACAAATATAATTCATTTGTTATAATAGCTTTATTAGAACCCAAGATATGCTTTAAAAGTGCAGAAATCAGACCCTCCTGCCTAGAGTCAGTAGCAGTACAAAGTGTGATAAAATTGTGACACTTCATCAGAAAACCTCCACTGATTTAAAGTAATGCTAACTTGTTCATTTCCAAGGTAATGTCTCAAAAACTTTTTGTGACATTCACAGATCTAATTGCATAAATACACCACCACAAGAAAAACAATCATTTTCACGTACAACGAAAAACCGCATCTTCAGCACAACTGACAAACTTAGGGAACATAAAACCACTAGTGTGGAAATTCGGATCGCTATGAAACTTCACATATTAATACTTAAGACATTGGATAGCTGGTCTACCCAGGGGGGAAAATGGTCAGCTAAATAGCAAGTGTGTCATAATGTAGGCAAAGTTACCTTCAACTTCAGAAAGCTGGGTGTCTATAAATTCCTGTTTGGTTTTGATCAGACAAAAACTAGAATCTGTCAAAATTAGTGTCCTTCAAGATGGTACCATTTGTACCCTATTTTGAGCAGAGCTTACTATCCTAAATCCACATTGTCGCGAACGACGAAAAAAGCAGCACTGAAAAGTGATGATGTCACAGGGCTAGTTTAGCGAGACCGGCAAGCACTACAGATTTCCAAGTGTCTATATTGTATTGTTAACACCGGTACTGAAATATCAACATAGTGAATGCTTTCTAACATCTCAAAAACCTATTAATTTGAGGATAAGAATATTCGGATGACATTGATATCCCATAATCTTTGTTGTCGAGATGCAATAATACTGTTAAAATATTGTAGTGTTTAAAAAAACACCTAGTGGGATTATTGTTATTCCACAGTGGATATTTTGTCATGGCCCAGTTTTACGTTTCTACGGCTAATTGACCGTGAATTCCAGTACACATGGACAGTTTTCATTTTTGGACTTTTGGTGTTTTTGTCAAAATCATCTGCGGGCAAACTATTTTGCTCACTATTTTACTGTGAACATGCTAGGGGCCTACTTCCGGCAAAACAGTATGCAAGCTATTTTACCACGAAAAATCTTGCTGCTATTGGGTCAATTCAAGTTTTGAGTAAAGCTAAGATTCCATGTATGCGGTATGCGAATGCGGCAAAACATCGAAAAGCATATCAAGGCATAGCAGTGCTTCGATGCGTCCGATTGCGAATGCGCCAAATGGATCGACCGATCGGTGCGAATGCTGCTGCGTTTGCCATTGGAAAGAACAGCAACTTTGACTTTCCTTCACAAATTTGAACCTTTTTTTGTTTGTTTGTTTGTTAACGACCCCCCCCCCCCCGCACAAAGGGTAGACATCGGCTATTGGTGCTCGGCATGGGTATCTATGCCGTATACTGCATATATATGGAATCTTGGCTTAAGTGTTATCATAAGTCGTGTTCACACGGGGAAAATGTAAAGCGATTTAGACAAGGCGAATCATATGAATCGATTTAGTTTGAAAGTGTTTCATGTTCACATGGGCAGTGCTTGAGTCGGTTTAAGGCGGAAGTGGATATCTGCGCATGAGCAAGTCCATACTAACTAGCGCCAGTTTCGGTTAGTCGACGTCGGCACGAGAGAGTGTGGGTTCGACCTAGATATGTATAGACTGAATCATATTGTTTTGGAACCGTAAAGACTTCTGCTGGGCAGTGAAAACCTATAAATAAATGATGAAAAAAACATCTGTGCACCTCTATCTGGTTCATAGACCAAATTATATAATATGCGCTTTTGATCGACCGGAAAGTCAACAAACTAAGGTCTCGACTGCGCATGCGTGTGACGTCCTTAATCCGCCTCAGTGCGTTCACACGGGCAAAATAAATCGATTCACAGAAATCGATTCACATACACTACCTCGACAAGTGGTTTACAGTATCCAGATCACACGAATCGATTCAGCCCTAATCTGACTCAGCCGCGCGTTCACACACGAAATGTAACCCGAACTATACAAGTCGCTTTCTACGAATCGATTTACATTGCCCGTGTGAACCCGGCTTTAGTGTGACACCAGGGCCGTGTTCAAGGTACGCCTTGGAGGCGTCTCGGAGAAATTCATACGTCACGCTAGTCTGAACAGAAAAAGCAGTCGGTTGCCTCGAAAATGCCTGTCTGAAATTGAAAAGGGAGACGACTCGGAGGTGTACCATCAACGCATATATGCCAAAGAGATGACTCGGAGGCGTACCCTGAATGCGGCCCAGGCTAACTCTACTCCAACCCTTGGGTTGACCTAGTTATTAACTCAGAACTTGAAATGATTCAGTTAAGGCCATGGTGTTACATTGTGTTTTTGGGTAGCAATAGCTGCTGAGCACATTAAAAATATATATATACAGTATAACCCCGTTAAACCAAACTTGAAGGGACCCTAGAAATTTGTTTGGATTAACTGATCATTGGTTTAACCGAGCTTTGACTTTGACTTGGCTTTTGCAAAAACGGGGGTGCATTATGAATGTACAATGTATGTGGACACTATGATTATTGTTTTTTTATGTATGTACAGTTTAACCCCATTACACTAACCTCGGTTAAATCAAACGTTTGGTTAATCCAAACTTTTGTTGGCGACCTGGCAAAATACTAACATTTATCATATAAAAAAGTCTCAGATGACCTTAAAACCATGAAAGTTTGGTTTAACTACCGGAAGTGGCCTGGGTCCGACAATTTTGTTTTAACCAACTTTTTTTATACGATAAATGGTAGTATTTTGCCGGGCCACCGAAAAAAGTTTGGATTAACCGAGCTTGGTTTAACAGGGTTGTACTGTATATATAATTTAATGGCCATTGGGAGGGAAACAAAATAAAACCCGATACTTCAGACACACCGCTTTCGTGTTATTGCTATTTCTTCAAGTCACTGCAGTTTTACCTGCGCAAAGCGATACAGGAGATACGACAGGTTACTGGAAGGAGCAAGCACAGTCGTCCTTTTTTTGTTACAAAGGTGGGTCCTACTTTGGCCACCATGCGGTTTGTGTAGTTTTTCTTTAAAAAAATATAAATTGGCGGACTGTTTGGCAGTTCTAATTACCGCTGTAGTGATGGGATTAGGGGCGTAGGAATTTTGGAGTATTGTATCCATACAATAGCTATAGTTGTTTTGAATAATTCGTTGGTTCCAGTGAGACGACACGTGTAAACAGTAAACTGTGTCTGGTGGTCTTGTCAGGCTAAAACAATTACTTTCGACGGAAACTGCGCTCATAATGCAATAGCTGAATTACAAAACTCTTGGAACTTTATGGTTATGATGAATTCCATTATTACTTTCAGTACTTAGAAATAGGTTTCTTATAAATATATATATAATATAAATAAATATATAATATAAAGTCACTCTGCGATAGTCTATAATTTTCGTACCACTTTTCCTTTCTTTACCGTTCCATTTCATGTAAGTTCCTTACAACTTAATATTGACTCCGTTCCATTTGATTGTTTTAGGAATTGACAAAACCATGAAAGACATGGGCGACGCCAAGCCTCGTAAATATGGCCCGCCCAAAGTGCCGGTCACCCCGTCGGGCGCCATCAACTCCATGCTGCAGCAGCGGTGTGGGAAGGCTTTCAGCAATCCGGTGAAGGCGGTCGCGGCCCGCTACATCTGCTTTGTCTTCTATGCCATCACGGTCGTCTACTCGTACATCTACACGCGCAAGGACAAGCCCTCTCACACCTACTGGATGGTGTCGTGCGCGCTGGTCAGTGTGGGCCTGCTGGTGAAGACCTACCTGCTCTACCACATGATTGTCATCTCCGCCATCGTGCTGCACTCCCTGTTGTACTATGCGTCCTTCCTGCTCGCTTTCGGCGCCATTGGGCTCGGGGTGTCTGGAATCTTGTTCTTCGATAAGGACACTGTCAAGGGCAACTCTACTGCCTTCCGCTCTCAGTCCTCCCTTGTCACTGAGGGCGGGTCGTTCCAGGCGCACGGAGCGGGCGATGGACAAAAAAAGGAATAATATTTTCGCTCCAGCTTTAAAAAAAATTATTCTTTTTATCATTTTGTTTTCCCTCTTCTCATCCTTTAGGAAGAAAATGTGGGTCAATGTAATAGTATATACGAAATAGTGTTTCCAATAACGTGCAATTTTAAATCTCAATGCATTTCGGTGGAAGGGACCCCGCCCCACATCCTGAGATGTTAGGACTTAAAACGCCAATAAACAAATAAATAATAAAGGGACCAGTTCGACAGTATACTGAAGTAAAACGATTGGAGAAGTATGAATGCGAGGGTGTGGGGCGGATTTTGCATACTTCCAGCCAATAGATGAACATCTTTTATTACTCATATTACTCATTTATTACCTAGTTCAAATGTATTTTCCTGCATAATATAAGATTAGGCGCATGTTTGGTATTGTTTATTTCTGCTATTTATTAGCACAGTTAAATCTCTAGTGCTCATGCTGGAATTAATTCAATAATTCAATATTTGATGAATTTAATTCACAATATCATTAATGTATATAAGTTTGTTGGTTATGATTATGTTCAGTGTGTTGGAATTTAAGTGGTGTTTGATTTTCGGAGTGGTGTTTCATTTGTATTATAATATTTTGTGGAAAGCTAACTGTCTGTGCAGAAGCTCACTGTTTACACATGGATATGTGGTGGAATGTGTCCTAGTTTGAATGCGACAGGTCAGGAATGTTTACGGGCTGACTACCATATTGGAGCGCTAGTGTTATTATAAACAATTACCATATCGCGATTATCTTCCTTACTATGTATTCATTAAGGAGTATTTGTGGCATTTGATTTCAATTTGTTGAGTGAATTTGTATTTGAATGTGATTCCCACATCCCAAATTGCGATGCTCAGTTGTGGCCCGAGTTCAAAAGGTCAAAACTGTTGAGTGTGTTCAGTGCATCAAAAAGGTTAGATATCCTTTTGGTGAAAGGTAGCTACGGCATGACGTATTAACAGTGCTGATATAATTTGAATGCCAAAACCTATTTTGCTCAATAAAATCGAACCAAAGCTCATCATATGGAAAATTGATCTGCATAAGCCCACTTCATGTATAATATCTCATACTAGGCGGATTCTAAGAACGCCCTGACTTGAGCCACAAGAGATTCAGTTGTGTGTATTTTATCTCTACACACATACTTCAGGATAAAATAATCTCGGCTCGGTATTATATAGTCAAACTAATGTGCTGGTTCTATTGGGCTCCTATTTTGTTCTACCGATTGTAAGATTTAGGCACTCACTTGAATGCTCAGTGCGTGGTTCTAACTTCAGTGAAATATTAACATTTTATTGCCCGATGGTTTGTGTACTTGCCGTTGGCGTTGTGCTCAATGTGATAGCTCAGACGGTCGATTTCGTGTACACCGTGATTACCATGCCTCGAACATCTGTTCACTGTCTATTGATGCAGCCATACCGCCTTTGTAAACAGTTAATAAAATGTAGTTTCATATTTTGAAGTTGTGTTATTATAGTGGTAGCCAGACTTAGGTACTTAGCATTGAATTAGAAATGCGTCTTTTGCACATAAAGTAAAACCTCCCTAGCCGACCACTTCCCTATATCGATCGCTTTATTTGGGTCCCAACAAACCACTAACCATTATCTAACTCCCTAATTCGATCATCTCCCTAAATGGACCACTTAAAGTCTGTTCCAAGGTCCGTCGATTTAGAGGTTTTACTGTATATATTTATATTACCATTTGAACGTTTTAGTTGAAACCCAATTTTGGGAAACCAGTGAAGTGTCTTTATTTACACGATTATATCTCTTAGTGAGCCTTTACAGCACAGTAAGTATATCACTCGACAGCTACGAGTATACAAGTTAGAAGCCCTACATAATATACGTGTTTGCCTGGTTAGATGGTTCTAGTTTCTGCCTTAACATTTTTTGTTGTATATATATATATATATATATATATTAGGTTAATCTGGATGTTCTACATTACTTTTAGTCACTAACTTTGAGCGTGTTTTGAAGCTGCATAGTCCGATGAAAAACCAAAGCAGTTATCTAGATTTTATTCTACATATCCAACTTAGTTAGATACTGGTGCACTTATCAAACATTTGCCACCATAGAATGGAATAACATGCAATTTAATAGAACCTGTAATGCAGAAGTCTATGGTGTCAGTCTAAAATAAGTTACTTCAAACTAAGGTAGATTATAGACCTATTTCATATGACGTCAGCATAGGTATTTAGGTCAGTCAGTGTGCGCGCTGCTTGTCTGCAGGACGTCACACTGCAAACTCAATGGCTATGAGCAATTTTCATACAGAAATGTGAAATATCTCTAAAACCCCAGCACCGAGCCACAAATCGCTTGGAACAGACAGAAAACATTAAATGAGCGGATTATATTAAATTTATAAGGTTAGGATTCTGCATTTCTATTAATTTTGAATAAAATCGACATTTTGCACTGTAAGTATCGGCAAACTTCATACAGAAAAAGTTAAACATCTCTAATACCACACCACCTAGACACAAACCGCTTGGCACACACACATATAACATGCCTAACAAACAGGTTATATTAAATTTATATGGTTCGGGTTCTGGATTTCTATTAATTTTGAATAAAACTAACGTTTTGCACTGCACGTTTCGGGAAAGTGCCTTCGTTCTGCAGCCAAGCTGCGCGCGCATACACAATGTTTATAAACATTGAAAGGGGGTCTATAACCTTCAACCTAATATATTTATCTCAGAAAATAAACTAAAAACCATCGAATTTTGCAACTTTGAAAAAAAACTTGTGTGCTTACTGAAATGCTGGACACCATATACTACAACATAAGCAGGTTCTATTAAACTGACTTGGTATTGGCAAAAAAAAAAGTTTAACAATTGCACCAGTATTAACTTTGGCATATAGGATCAAATTTAAGTGAACGTATTGGTTTTGAAAACTTGATGCTTGCATTGGATTATGCAGCTTTAACATGGGGCAATTTTACAAGGAAGGGGAGATGGGGTAGAAGACAACAAGGGGAACAAGGAGCTATGCATTGTATTTCCGTTAAATGTTGTCTTTAATTACTTTCTTTACACCAATTATAATTTAATCACCCTTTCTCCCTCTGAGTGGCAGTTAATATATTGTCCCATATGCTTCACACTCTCGAGCCAGTGATATTTGCATGAATTCATTTTCCACCCCCCAAAAAAGGAAAAGAATCCCAGAAAATGTTCAGTGGGAATACATAAAGGCCCTGTCACATTACGGCGTATGGCGGGAGCGTATGGCGGCATAGCCGCTTTACGTCATATACGTCGGCATACGCCGTATACGCTACTCATACGCCTCCAGATGCCGGCTTATGAGGCATACGCCGCCATACGCTTTCATAAATCCATCCGTCCCCATTTTTTTGTGCATGCTAAAAAATTCTCGACCTACGGGGGCGTATGGGCCATACGCTACTCATACGCCGGCGTACGCTCCGCATACGCTCCTCGTATGCTGGGGGTACGCCGGCGTACGCTACTCGTACGCTCAACTTGCGTCACGGGCGTATATCGGGCGTATGCAGCGTACGCAGAACCTACGCGTTGCGTATGAGAGCGTATGAAAAGCGTATGGGAGGCGAATGCGAAGCGTATGGCGGCGTATGCCCGACCTATGGTCTCGGTATATAAAGGCGACCCACGCCATTCCTTCGGTCATTCCTGCTCTGCTGCTCATACAGGATGGATGCCCAGGCACTGCAAGTACAGTTCCAGCTTTTCTACAGAGTTGCCCATTATCACCATGAGCTTACTCTACTCCTCATGGTTCTTCTGGCGTCCCGTATCGAGAGACGAAGGAGGAGGGAGCGGCGGCGACGATCAGTGTGGGTCAGACCCTGGATTGGGAGGCGGCCACAGTTTGGCTTGTTCGACAAGCTCATGGTCGAGCTCCGCAGCGAGGACACCGCGTGGTTTGTGAACTTCATGCGGCTGCCTCCCCAATTGTTTGACGAGATTGTGGCGCGAGTGGGACCCAGGATCGCAAAAAAAACGACCACATTCAGGGTGCCGCTCGACCCGGCGCTGAAAATAGCACTTACTCTGCGGCACCTGGCATCCGGCACAAAATACTCCTCCATGAAGTTTGGGTGGAGGGTGCCCCACAACACACAGTCGCTGATAGTGCGTGAAGTCTGCAAGGCCATCGTCGACGAGTACATGGCCGAGGTCATGACGTGTCCGACGACTCCAGAAGGGTGGCATGCCATCGCGGACCTCTTTGCAGAGAGGTGGAAATTCCCCCATACCTGTGGCGCTCTGGATGGGAAGCACATCGCCTGCCGGTGCCCTCCAAAGAGTGGGTCGCTCTACTACAACTACAAGGGCTTTTTCTCCGTGGTCCTGTTGGCGCTTGTAGATACGGATTACAAATTTATCTGGGCAGATATTGGCGGTATGGGCTCCGCGTCCGATGCCCAGATTTACAACGCCTCCGAGCTGAAGGCGTGCACAGAAGGTGGCACCATTGGCTTTCCGAACCCTGAACCGCTCGTCGACGGCCAGAAGGATGTGCCGTATTTTCTGATCGGTGACGACGCCTTTGCCCTGCGGCCGACCATGATGAAGCCGTACGGCAAGAGGGGCTTGACCAATGATGAGCGACTCTTCAACTACTGGCTTTCCCGAGCTAGGAGAGTGGTGGAGAATGCCTTTGGCATTCTAGCCAACCGCTTCCAAGTGCTCCTGACGACTATGCAGCACCACCCCTCCAACGTGAAGCTCATTGTCAAGGCGTGCATGGTTCTGCACAACCTCATGAGGACACGCTACCCAGCACTACAGAACATGCAGCTGGATCGTCCCGAGACAGCCAACAACAACTTTGTGCCTGGAGGTTGGCGAGAGGGCCACAACCTTCCTGACATTAACGTTGTACCTGTTAACCCCAACACCGCGTCCAAGCTAGGAAAGGAACAGCACAATCTAATTAAAGACTGGGTCGTCTCACCTGCCGGAGCACTGTCATGGCAAGACAGGATGATCTGACAAAACATTTTATCAGTCTGTATGCGCTGTGTCTGTCTACTGTTTTTGCAAACATGTCTGTGATGTTGTGACATCTCTCCTGTTATATGAGATGCTAATGTTTATGTCTAGTATAAAATAAACGATATCATTTTATAGATATGAAAACACAATTTTACATGTCTGTTACGTTCTTTCGCTCCTTAATTTAAAGTCATCTAGTTAATGTAATTGTAATGAATCTCCTCTCTTTTTACATACATACTAAGAACACAGGAAAAAATAGAGTGACACAGAGAGAGAAAGGGGGAGACAAGAGGGAGGGAGGGAGGGGAGAAGAGAGACAGAGAGAGGGAGGAAGAGAGACAGAGAGAGGGAGGAAGAGAGATAGAGAGAGAGGGAGATAGAGAGAGAGGGAGAGAGGGAGATAGAGAGGGAGGAAGAGAGATAGAGAGAGGAAGAGAGAGAGAAGGAGGAAAGGGAGAAAGGGGAAGGAGAAACATTATAATAAATATGTTAAATTTAACGTTATATATGTTTTAATTTTAATTTTAATGTTAATTGTACTTTAATATATAACAATTAAATGATGGCATGCCTTTACTGAACACGGACACAAAAATTAAAATTGACAGTATATTTATTTATTTTAGCATCTTGACATATAAATGTATAAACAATATATATACATATATACATACAAATGTACAAAGATAAATAAAAACTTAAGACTACATATATACACATATTTACAATCACTTCTCTCCCTTGCCATTAGAAGTGGCATCAGCTGGCGACTGTGTGGCTGACGAGGGGAATAAGTCCAAATTTGCGCCCAACATGCCAGATATGCCGGACAGCCCCGACAAGTTCAATAGTCCTTCTGGGCTGGCCGACTCAGACAAGTTCACTTGGGTGGGGTCGACGTGTGTCGGAGTCACAATGTCTGCAGCAGCGCAAGTCCCCGGCCATGCTGCACCCACAGTGGGCGGAGCACCCGCGCGCACCACGACTCCGGGAGAGCCCCTTGTGTGCCCCGCCATCCCTAATGTCCGTAGTTGTCCAGCAGTGTGTGACGGCCGTACCACCAGCGGAGCTGCGGGCGCCTCGTGACCTACGGAGGTTGGAGGTAGAGGCTGAGGGTGAGGCAGAAGACTTGGCAGAGGCGGCTGTGGCTGTGGCTGATGAGGAATCTGCGGCTGCCCCATATAGTGCTGCACATACTCGTGTGTCTGTGAAGCCCATGGTGATGCCGGTGGTGGCTGGTGAGTCCACTGGTGGGGTTGAGGCTGGTATGCCTCACTTGCAGACACACGAGCAGGTCCAGGAGCAGGTGCAGGTGCAGGAGCAGGAGCAGGTGCAGGAGCAGCCACACGAACCACCGGGGCCATGAATGTTCCTTCCTCCTCCTCCAGATGGTGCGACGCCATGCGGTTGAGTGCACCGCAAATCGACACAAACCGCTCCTCCGGCATCGTGAGGATCATGTCCCGCATATAGTTGGCGAATGCCACTCGCTTCGTCACCGCCAGTGGAGGTGGAGGTGGAGGAGGAGGCGGCTGCATCACCTTGAGGATGTCGGCAGACTCATCGAACCTCTTGTGGATGGCAGCGAGGAGGTTGTTGTCGACTGGGGAAGATCGCTTCCCTCTCCCCTTTCCCCACTCTTGGGATGTAGCGGGGGGAGTGGGTGGAAGATCCTCGTCCATCGCCACCTCCACATCGGTCGGGACATTCTCCTCCAAGCTGAGATCAAGCTGCGGAGCCGCGACAGGACTGGCCAACTGCAAAACAAAATCATAACATAACATAAGTAACATGAATGCAAATCGATATTTCGACAAAAGACACAACAAGTCAACAGTAAATCAAAATTATATAAAGCAAAAATAATTAACGTTAAATGCAGACATGGATTTATAACGATTATATCATGATACATATATTGTCAATATCTCGATTTAAGAACAACTACACAACAACTCAACATTAAAGAAATAAATAACATTAACAAATTACTAGAATATTAGATGTTGCTAGGATGTAAAACAACAACAAACAAACAAACAAACAAACATAAATACAACAAAAGCATAACATAACAAACTAGAATACGATACTAATGGCCGCACTTGTCAGAACGAAAAAAGATTATGTACTTACACTCCTGCAGGGCTCCGGTCGGTGACGGACGACGGACCGCAGGAACCCGAACTTGCGCAGGATCCACTGCTCCCGCTCAGTCAGGTCAGCGGCTCCGTCCCCGCTCTTTTTTTTGTGGAGCCGCGTGTTCGTGTCCCTGAGCGACTTGAACCACTTCTGGAGATGGACTGGTGTGGTCCCCAGAAGTGTCGCCTGGTCCTCCCACATCTTGGCCTTTCTGTCTGAGCGGCGGTAATCCGTGAGCTTCATGTTCCAAATGATGGGGTTCTCCTCGAGGAAGTCCAACATTTGACCCTCCTTGAAGACCGACAGAGAACAGTCGCTCTTCTTGGCCCTCCGTCTCTTTGACGTGCCGATGGGGTGCTGGTGGAGGCGGCGGAGGCGGCGGAGGAAGCGGACGACGCCCGTGAGCTGCCCGCAGAGGCAGGAGATGGCGAGCTGGAGCGGGGACGCCAGCGTTGCGTCGTCGACCTCTCCACTTCCATCTCCAGCTCCTCCAGTGGAGAGTGGTGTTCTGGAGAGTAGTGTTGTGGAGAGTGGTGTTCTGGAGAGTGGTGTGGAGAGTGGCGAGGCAGGTGAGGAGGCTGGTGATGGAGAGCATTGTAACAAAGTCTGCCTCTTTCTGCCTCTCCCACAGCCTAGTCCTCCTCCTGTACTTACAGCAGCTCTGGAGGCTGGTGTAGTAGCAGTAATACTGGTACAGTGGTAGTAGTAGTAGCAGTAGCAGAAGCAGCAGCAGCAGTGGTGTTCCTCTTAGCAGGCATGGTGGCAGAGTGAGGGGAGCCTGTTGCTCCAGGCTATATATACCCAGGAGCCACCAAGCGGCGTACCGCGGAGAGATACCATAGGTCGCGCATAGGTTTCGCATACGCTCCTCATACGCTCCTAAAATATTCATACGCTCCACATGCCAATCAAAACAGTCAAAAAATGTCGCAGCACGCTCCCATACGCTCCTCATAGGCTCCTCATACGCTCCTCATAGGTCCCCCATACGCTCAAACCCACCCGAAAGTTCACCGAAGGTCATCATAGGCCGGCACCAGCACGGCGTACGTAGGTTTTCAATACGCTCCCGCCATACGCCGTAATGTGACAGGGCCTTTAGGTAACTGCTTTTCTAGCTATGTAAAGATGAATATACTGTACACATGTAGTTTATTATACGAATTTGACCCTTCTACCATGTTATGTATTATTTATTCCCTCTGACGGTAGTACTGGTCAGCTATCACATATATATATGTATGTATGTATAGTCTAATGTAAAATTTGTCTTAATCTTTCAGGCTTATGGTCAAGGGAAATAAGTATGGATCAAGTTCTGAGAAGTTTACCAATTGAGGACATAACCTGGTTAATTAATACTACAGAGGACTGTGATGGTAAATCTGAGCACCTGTAGCACACAAAATTCATTTGATTTGTGACAGACTTTTTGTATGACAGCCATGTAATTCAAGAAAAAATTCTATACACTATAAATATAGGAAAAAATGAACCATAGGTACCATTAATTCATCCAGGCAGTAATGTTATTTTGTTTTTTACTTGATCACCCCCCGAATTTGACACATAATGGGCATGTCATATTTGCTGCAGGTTTTAATTCTTTAAAAAAATGTAATTGACTTACTTTTTATGTTGTTCAGCAATAAATGTTTAGTAGTGCACCTGTCTCCTAAGTTAGATATGAAGGCTCAAAGTTGCATAGTCCGATGGTTTAGAGTTTGTCATTTTTCTGAGATAAATATATTGAATTGATTGTCATAATCTACCTTACTTTAGCTTGAAGTAACTTTTATTTTAAATGGCTAACTTTTGAGATATTAAGTTTGGCAAGCACACCAAAAATCCATAGACTTCTGCAGTAACAGGTTCTATTAAATTAACTCAGTATTCTCTTCTATGTGGCAATAAGTGCTTTAAAAGTGCATCTGTATTTAAGTTAGATATGTAGAATCAAATCTAGATATGAAAAACCTTATGCTTCATCGGACTATGCAACTTTAAATTTATGTAAGCGCTTTGGCTTAGGAAATTTCATAGTTGAATCGGATTCTGCAGCTTTAAGGCAATTGCTGATGTTTAAGCTTTGGTTACCAGATGGAGTGGCCAAATGTGTTGAGCGTCCCTCTCCCTTTTTGGTATATCGTGGGGTTCGAACCCACCAAGTCAAATCAATGATGTTCAAATATATTCTTGTCACTTTCTAGCCAGGCGCTCAGCATTAATAGGATAGGCCATGGACTGGTTAGCTCAGTGTCAGGATAATGTGACTGAGTGGGATATTAGATCATGTTGCCGGAGGCCTGATTTCCCAGTAGCACTGAGAAATAAAGTCATGAGTGCACACTGTCACAACTCGGTACCTGCCAGTCAGAGGAGCGGGACGTCGCTCAGGCAGTCGAGTATCTACCTGTGATGGTCATCCGATCGATCCTGCTCAGTGAACACATTTACAATTTGGGCTATTTTCCATTCCAACCAGTGGTCCACAACTGGTTCATCAAAGGCTGTGGTATGTGCTGTCCTGTCAGTGAGAGAGTGAATATAAAAGACCCCTAGCTGCTTATCGGAAAGAGTAGCCTCTGTGGTGGCAGCGGGTTTCCTCCAAAGAAATTTGACAGAATGATGATATGTTTGATGCCCAATAGCCGATGATAAAAATCAATGTGCTATAGAGGCGACGTTAAATAAAACTAACTTCAATCCGTATGGCCTACCTATTTTGATATGACCTTAGATGTTGCCAGGACGTAAAACTCCAACATCGATCCATTTCTGGGTGCAGTTGAAGAGTCGGATGGCGAGGAGACGACACAGCGGCGCGTGGTGGTGGCTGACACCCGCCGGGTGGTGGTCGCCGTCAGTTACAAGGCGCCCGTGGAGGTTGGTGGCGCAGCGCAGATCGAGCGAACGCTGCGGGACGCCATGCAGCGACCCTTAGCGGGAAAACCACGAAGACCCACTCACGTGACCTTCGTGGATGGCCCAATTCTGTGAGTAGTCTCGATACTGGGTGTGTGGGTGTGATAGATAGGCAGATTGATATAGAGATACAGTCCAAGGAGAGAAACAAGGGACATACCAGGTTGTGTGTGCGGGCATGTTAGAGACAGACAGGCGAGAGACAGAGTGGGTGAGTGAGATTGAGGGATAGAAAGAATGAGATTTGTGCTCGTGGTTAAATGGATATCAATTACTTCATTGGATTTGATAGTGCCATTTCAATATGGACTCTTTCTACTCGTACTGAGGCTAATAAGTAGGCATATGTAGCTCTCTACTTTTAATTGGGAATCCCACATTTATTGAAACTTATTTTCATTTTTTATTCAAATAAAAATGCTACCCATCCTCTCCAATGTTTCGCCTTCACCCGCCCAATTCAATAGGCCTACACGTTTTCATTAATTTATCACAACTGCCTCTCGGTTGTCCATAGTAAATTGTTGTAGCATAATAATCAGTGTGTAATATTCACGCATGTGTAATATGCCACAGTATAACATTGATCTTATAATTTATTATTGCATTATTGAATAAACTACCATTATAATGATTATTGCAGTTTTATTAAATGTATGTTTTATTCTAATTTTGTGAGTTGTCTGTCACTCACTGAGGTTACCACTTTTACCAACATTAACGTAGAATCTCGAGATATAAAATGTGTGTGTGTGTGTGTAAATAAAACAACAAAGTTCAACGTTCAAAAACATAATACTTTCTTTGTGTTCTCCTTTCAGACCAGACGCCTTGCTAGAGCAGCTTGGGGTGGCCACCGTAAAGGATGAAGCCGATTGTGGATGTTCCTGGGCAGACAAGCCGACTAATCTTCGGACCTGCCACCAATGTCGCCGAAGGGGCCAGCTAGAGCTCTTTTCTGCATGGTTCGCACGTCTTTCATGTGTCTGATTGGCTGTGTGTGCATGTGTATGTGTCTCTAAGACCAGGACTCCCACGCAAGCACAAACTTTGTTATACCTAGAATGTGTGTTCATATATATTATGCAATGGTTAAAGGTAGATTTACACAGCAGATAGTAAGAGGGATTTTATGGTTGCATAGTTCGATGGTTTTGAGTTTCTTACATTATTTGTTTTCGATATTTGTATCAGGCTCGTCCTTTTGATCCTAGGATTCTACTTGACTTTATATGACTTTCATTTTAATTGCTAACGTTTGGAAGTGTAAAAATACACAATTAATGTGAGCATGCTCATCAAAATGATGATAACCTAGGCTTTAGCAGTAATAGATCCAATTAAAAATTGGCTGAGTGAGCCTATGTAGCAACATATGGTTAATCAGTGTACCAGTATCTATGTTGGATATGTAGAATCAAATCTAGATAAGTTAATATATCTTGTCACAAGTATTTATTTTTTTAAACAGGACTCACAAAAAAAGGATTGCGATGATCGCAAAGATTGAAAGAGGGGGTGAATAACATATCACTGATTCATCACTGTAACTGATTTAAGTGTTATTCTTTTGTTTTATGTAGCACTGAATGCAAGACTGTTGTCTACTGCTCAGAAGACTGTCAGGCTAAAGATTGGGTTCACCCAGTGGATTTGCATGGCCATCAGGCCTGGTGTGCCAAGATGAAAGGTTACGTTAAAATGTCAGCACGACTGGCCCAGCTCCCCTTCTCGTATACTTCAGGTAGGTATTGAGGATTTGCATCAAACAATTAGCACCACGTGACCAATGCCTCGTCGGCCATCATGGTTGGATAGAAAGTACAGCTATAACACTGCCAATGAGGCGGCGGGGGTTAATATCGCTTCTGTTTTGACCAAATTCCACTTTTTGAGTGAGCTATTCTCATAAATAACATCCCACTCATGATTCTAAATAACAGAATTAGATTGTAGCAATGAATAGATTTGTGCTTTTTGTTTTGTTTATATTCGACAATATCGCCACGGGATGCGGCAGCGGCGTTAACATCGCTTGGATTTGTGGTTTAATTTGACCGGATTTCACTTTTTTAGTAAGCTATTCTCATAAATAACATTATTTCAACCCCCGAGTGAATATTCATGATTCTAAATAGCAGAATTATATCATAGCAGTGAATAGATTTGTGCTTTTTTGTTTTATTTACATACACTTGATA
Organism: Branchipolynoe longqiensis; assembly: GCA_030323885.1. Lineage (NCBI taxonomy): Eukaryota > Metazoa > Annelida > Polychaeta > Phyllodocida > Polynoidae > Branchipolynoe > Branchipolynoe longqiensis. The sequence goes on from CM059188.1 coordinate 32,443,140, forward strand.
GTAGAAGGATCTGCTTCTATCCAACCACGACCCAGGGGTAGTGTGAATCCTACGTCACATGCAAATCCTCAATAGCCAGAAATAACTATCTGGTTTCTTAATGCAGTTGGTCTGTCTCTGTGTCTGTTTTGTTGTTTCTTTGTTTCTTTATAATATTTGATTCATCTGAGCACATTTGTTGTCACTGTTGAGGCATTGGTCTTCCATCCATTGAAGCGATCACATTTGGTTTGTACATGGTGATCAAGAAGTGGACACCCCATTCTGAACATTAAAACATTGTTGCGCGCCATATTGAAGGTGGTGCACTATAACAACCTTCTGGCGACCAAAATAGTTGCCAAAAGGTGACCATTTTTTCATAGTTTGGCGATCAGTTGGGTATCATAGGCAACTGGTCGCCGACGGATTGACGCCCATGCCACCGCTGTCAACCATCTGCGACCACTCAGCAATTGGTCGAGGGCTGATTTGCGACTGATCTGAAATCGAACGTCGATTGGTCACAGACCAGTTACAAACCAGTCCCCAACGGATCTCAAACCTATTTGATGATTCCCCCCCCCCCATTTTTGTTGTTGCTGTGGTCATAAGGAGGTTGCCGACTGGTGTGTTTTTTTTTTTAAGGATTTTTGTCGCAAAGCAGTCGCAAACCTAATGTGACTAGGGTGTAATATTGCAAATAATGTGAATATTTGATTTATTTTGATAGTCTAATATTCAGTTTGTCATCAGTTTGGATATGACGAATAATATATGTAGTTAATTTATTCTTTCTACTCCAATAGTCACTTTCACATCAGTTTAGAAATGTTTACGCAAATAATATTCTTTTAAAAAAAATGTGTGCTCCAATATGGAACTGTTCGCATTTGCTGTTTTCAGAGACTACAAGTGAGAGCTTTGGCAAACCAGAATATCAAAGACTTCTTCGGCTTTATGGCGTCCTTGGAAAAGGGCTTTGGCAGCGAGAACTTCCACAAAAATGTCCAGCACACGTCCCACCTTTTGGTACCTACTATTTTCCACTTGATAATAATATTATAGGTGATCCAGACTTGGTCTGTAAGTTCAGATATAACTAATAATACCATGTTTACTTATTAGACTACGATCCCAGTTGGGGAGTTATCTGAATGCAATACACGTACTTCTGTGGCTACTTAATTATATTCTTGTTTGAAGGAAGTATTTATCGTGTTTTAAAAAGAAGTTTAACTTAATTATATTCATATTTTATTATTAACTTCCAAATGAGCCCTAAGTAGCGGCCGTATATTACACTTGTATTGTAAACATGTCAATAAGCTTCTACCCACGGGGCAACTCTTTTTTTTAAAGAGGATATTTAAATTTACGCAAAATATGTTTATTTGATAGAATATTGAGATTTATACAATTATATTTTATTTGATAGAATATTGAGATTTATACAATTATATTTTATTTGATAGAATATTAAGATATATATAAATATGTTTTATTTTATAGTATATACTAATTGATACAAATATGTTTATTTTATAGACATGTTTTATTTTATATGATATTTGAATTTATATAAATGATATTTTTTATGTAGAATTTTAAAATTTATACAAATATATTTTATTTTTGTGATATAGGCGAAGTTGAAAGCGGCCCATCACCTTATGTATTAGCACAGGAAACCTCCATATTGGGTGCAACTGCAAACAAAGCACTTCTCAGCCCCCTATCACGGTGGGAAGACTACTATAGCTGGCGGGGCTTTAGTCTGGACTCGCCTGTTGCAATCCTCCTCAGCATACCACTTACTGTGTATCACATTATTAACCTATTTCCAGAGCACTGTAAGTATTTAGTTAAAGGATATTCATAATTCTCCCTCCTGTTACCTTCCTAGATAGCTACCTTCATATATGGTACATACATGCTTACTTACCATCCTCCATATATACACGCGTATATATCCGTGATATGCTGGTGTAGTGGATAAGGAGTGGCTCCCCCTGCTGTGGTTAAATGGCGTTGATAGTAGGTTAGTTGGGTTCAAATCCATCAGGTGGCGCTTTGCCGCCTCGTCCCTACCCGCCAACCTGGCCCAACCCCACTCTTGCTTCGGACGTTGCTCGGCCCACCTGCTTCCTCGGTGCGTTCACTACATATATTTTTTTTACCTCGGTACTATACAACTGGCTACTCGTAGCCTAGGGAGATGGAAGCACATCCGGGTCCAGCAATTAGCATAATCTACTCACAACGGGAGGACGTTTGTTGAGTAGTTCCGGCAAGTTTTTTTACATAACTACAAAACCAACCAGATTAGTATTAAAGTTGAATGGATACATTGGTTTAGTTCATGATAGCATTCACATTACAGGTTAATTACGGTGTGTCGTAACATCGTTAGAACAATGCAGCCATTTTTTATATTTTTGCCGCCCATTGCCGAACGGAGAAATGTTTCAGGTAGGAGAAGTTTATTGGACAGAGAGTGTGGGAGGTTACCGCTACACTGGTCCCTACCCCTCGTTTGGTTTTGGTTGCTTTGGCATACGGGTTACCTACGACTGACACAAATTTAAACACACGCCTGTGTTAAAGCCGGTTTAAATATGGATTTAACACCACTAGACGCTCTTGATAATAACTTAATTGTTTGCCAGTTTCACGTCCACTGTCAAAGATTCCTAACCTTTTGGTTTTCGGTTTCTTACAGACATGCAGCTATGGCTACGAAGCAGAGTAAGGTGGAGGCACCTCTTGATCTCAGTGAAGATCGGCTATAACTCCGATTGCTAATCAGATGATGTCCAAGAACAAGTTCACTTCACTTTGTCCAGAGATGGATGCGGGAATTGCGCTGCTTACTACCACCAGCAATTTCCTCTCTTATCGACGTTTTGAAAACTTCTTTAAGGCTGTTTGCACCGACGCCGGCAAGGAGGTCACGCATTCAAAGAAGGTCATGGAAAATGATGGGAAGGAATGTACTTTAATTCCTTGCCCCCAAGCCGGTAAAAGGCAAGCCCTTGGATAAAACCAAGATGTTCGGGGGCCAATTGCAATACTTGTTCAAGCAAGTCGAGACGGGAACTAAATGTGGTAAACACATGGAGACCGAGAAAAAAAGGGAACCGACGGGAATGCCAGCCGCTTCAAAAAGACCCGCCAGGATTTTCGCAGCCGGGGAACCGGACAGATAGGAGGCCAGTTCGGGACCAACTACGGCTACCAGACCAGGGGAAGGGGTAAGAGGCAGTCGTTCGGCTGGAACAAGGGGAACAGACCCTTCAAGAGGGAGTTCACCCCGCAGAAGCCGTTCCCCCGGCCAGGCAACAAGTAGAGGTCGCAAGACAAACTCCTGTAAGCGAATTTCAGGCTGGTAATATTAATAATTGCCTAGAGGAATGGAATAATATTACCCATAATCCGACTATCCTTAGCCTAGTCAAGAGAGTTAGGATCCCACTAATGGAACAGCCAATACAAAACGGCATACCTTTTCCCTACCATTTTGATTTGACAGAAAGCGAGGCTTTGAATGAGCAAGTCCTTAAATTTTGTGAAAAAAGGCATTATTGAGCCAGTGCTTCATGTGGCTGGCAAATTTATTTCGAATATTTTTTCCAGACGCAAACCAAATGTTGAGATTAGACTGATTTTGGACTTAACAAAGTTAAACAAATTAGTTGAGTATCAACATTTCAGAAACGGCTAGCGACTTGGTAACACAAGACTCCTGGCTGGCTAGTGTGGATCTCAGGGATGCATACTATACAGTGCCGATTTATAAACATGATCGGAAATGTCTCAGGTTTTGTTGGAATGAGGAGCTTTATGAGTTTATGTGTGTGCCGAATGGCTTAGGGTGTGCCCCACGTATGTTCACAAAGTTGCTCAAACCCATTTTCTCCCACATGGCTAGGAAAGGACACATTATGTTTACCTATATTGATGATTCTTTCATTGTTGCACAAACACAAGAAGAATGTCAGACAGCAGTAGACCATCTATGTGATACACTTACAAGTTTAGGTTTCTGCATACATAAAACTAAATCAGTATTAACACTTACAAAGAAGTTAAAGTGTTTGGGTTTACCATTATCACCACAGACATGACCATTTCATTAACAGAGCAAAAGTTGGTAAGTTTACAACAATGCCAAACCAATTACTACAGTTAAGTAAGTCAAAGGTAAGACAGGTCGCAATACTGATAGGAATCATGATAGCCTATGCCCCTGCTATTCTATATGGTAAAGCCCATATCAAATCACTAGAAATAGATAAGAACTTAGCCTTGGCTCGCACTAAAGGAAATTTTGAATGCCCTATAACAATTTCGCCAGAAGGCTTACAAGATATTATGTGGTGGTTGTCGTCATGGGCCATTCAAAGTTTATTTTGTGTGAGCCAACGCCAAGTTCTTATCTATTTCTAGCGATTTAATATGAGCCTTGCCATACAGAATAGCCGGTGAATATGCTATCATAATTCCTATCAGTATTGCGACTTGTCTTATCTTTGGTTTTCAATTGTAATAATTGGTTTGCTGTTGTTGTAAATTTATCAACTTTTTGTTCCATTAATGAAATAGTCATTTCTGTGGTGTCAATAAAGAATCCCAGAAACTTTAAGTTCTTTGTTGGTGTTAATACTGATTTAGTTTCATCTATGTAGAATCCTAATTTCTTAAATGTCTCACATAATTTGTCTACTGCTGTCTGACACTGTTGTTGTGTTTGTGCAACAATAAATGAGTCATCAATATAAGGAAACGTTAATATGTCCTCCCTAGCCATCTGGGAAAATATTCGTTTAAGTAACCTGGTGAAAATGCGTGGAGCGCAAGCTAGTCCATTAGGTATGCGCATGAACTCATACAGTTTGTCGTTCCAACAAAACTTGAGATATTTACGATCAAGTTTATAGATTGGTACTGTATAGTATGCATCTCTGAGATCCACACTGGCAAGCCAGGAGTCTTGTGTTACTAAGTCTCTAGCTGTATCTAATGAAAACATTTCAAAATGTTTGTATTCTACTAATTTGTTAAATAAAGTTAAATCTAGAATTAGTCTTACATCTCCATTTGGTTTGGGTCTAGTGAAAATATTAAATATGAATTCCCCAGCCACATGTAGTTCTGGTTCTATAATGCCTTTTTTACAGAATTTAAGGACCTGATTATCTAACGCCTCGCGTTCTGAACCATGAAATCAGTAAGGGAAAGGTATGCTATTTTGAATCGGGTATTCTTACTGCTTCCGCTAAACTAAGGATAGCTCAATTCTCCGTAATGTTATTCCATCCTGGTCGGCAATTATTGAGGTTACCAGCTTTAAATATGGTTACTGGCTTACTTGCCACTTCTATTTGTTCCCTGGGCGGGGGAACGGCTTCTGCGCATTGACCTCCCTCTTGAAGGGTCTGTTCCCGTCGTTCCAGCCGAACAACTGCCTTATCCCCTTCCCCTGGCTTGAAAGCTGAAGTTCGTTCCGAACAGGCCTTCTCATTGTCCGGTTTGACGGTTTCAAAAATCCTGCCTCGTCTTCTTGAAGCGGGTAGGATTTGTGTCTGCGGACTTCTTTTTGTCCATTTCCATATACTGACCAAGGGCTGGAGTTGTCCACCAAACATCTTAGTCTTGTCCAGTGGCTTTCCATTAATGGGCTTGGGGTGAAGGAATAATGTGCATTCCTAACTGTCATTGTCCAAGACCTTCTTTGATCTGGCTACCTCCTTGCCTGCATCAGTGCAGACCGCCTTGAAGATGTTTTCGAAACGTCTGTAGGACAGGAAATTGCTTGTCGCTGTCAACAGTGCAATTCACCCATTTATCTCCTTGCACAGCAATGAGAATTTGTTCTCAGCCATCATCCTGTTGGCTATAGGTGCAATGGCCGAGAGTACCCCTTTGTGTACTGTGTGTAGAACCATTTCAAACTTTTTCCGGTCCTCACTAAGTCTGACGTCTGAATCCATCTCTTTGATGGCAGATTCCGGGATCCCTTTAATCCCCGTGAACTTATCAGCCAACTTCATAATTACCTCAGCCGTCTTCAATCAATCAATCAATGGGTGCCGTCTTCTCGAAGAAGGTTGGCTGCAATGGACCTCCATCTCTTCCTGTCATTTGTTCCTCTCACGTATTCCGCATAGCTCATTGCTGTCCACTCAGTGATGTTGTCCATCCATGTTGTTCTCCTTCTCCCTCTTGGTCGTTTTCCTTCTATCTTCCCTTCCAGTATTCTTCTCTGTGATTCCTGGTGCAATCTTAAAGGTGTTGAAGTTCAAGGTGCCCCTGAATTGTTTTCCTCATCATCGTAGTAATATGGACCTTTTTATGCCTTCTTCATCACCTTGCCACTCAACTCTGTGTATTTCCCCCCGCATTTAGTGTCTGAGTCAGAACTTGTTGAAGACGAGTCTGAGAAAGAGTCAGATGAGGATTTGTTCTTCCTCTTGCTTTTCTTCATGTGTGGCTTCTTTTTAGTGCCCTCATGTACTCATTCCCATCTGATGAGTGTGCCTTCTTCTTGTGTTTGTGTTTGCGTGCAGCCACAACAACCTCCTCCTCTGACTCATCGTCAGACAAGGCCTGATATAACGAAAGATCCTCCCAGTCGGATTCCTCTGAATCCTGCAACACTGGTTTCTTCCCTTTCCTGGTCGCCACTCTGGAGGGAAGCATATCCTCCATCTTCTGTTGTACTAGATGTGCAACTCTTTCATCTAGGTCAGCAAGGCCGGGCCTCGGACCCCCCCACCTCGTCGGAATCTCTTTCTTCCGGCGACCTTTGCACCTGTGCCGGCGGTGAAGGTTCATCTTCACTGAGCGCTTGAGGTGCCTCTGCCTTACTCTGCTTCGTAGCCATGGCTCGGAGTCTGTGAGTAAAACCCAAAAGACCAATGGTTAGGCATTATTCGGGCTGAATATCACACAGATAATTAGAGTATAATTATACTAGGTGTGTATCATGGCGCTAAAACCATATTTAAACCAGGCGTGTGGTTAATAGACAGTCGTAGGATGATGGTATGGGAATCCAACCGATCCAAATGAGGGGTAGGGACCAGTGTAGCAGTCCCTCCCACACTCTCTGTCCTATAAACTTCTCCCACCTGTGGCTTTCTTCGCCAACAAGTTAAAGAAAATACTATAGGACTCGGAGGTACGCCTTATCGAAATACTTAATTGGGGAATCTTAAAGAAACCCAGAAATAAATCCTAGCGATGTAAATGACTCCTGCCAAACATCTCTCCATTCGGCAAGAGGCGGCTTATAAGTAACCGAACAATGGATACATTATTCTAATGATCCTTAACAAAACGATCGTAATTAAGCTGTAAAACAGTAATAACTTATGGAAAAGTTTTTAACAAAACTTTGTATGTGAATGCTAACATGAACTAAACCAACTTATCCAGTTTGTAAGATACTAACCTTGTTGGTTTTGTAGTTAATGTAGAAAAACTGCCGGAGCTGCTCACAAACGTCCTCCTGTTGTGAGTTGATTGTGCTAATTGCTGGACCCGGATGTGCTTCCTTCTCCCTGGACTATGTGTAGCCATTGACCAGACGGGATGGCCGAATGAGTTAGAGCGTCCGTCTCCCGTGCTGGTAGGTTGTGGGTTCGAACCCTGGGCGAGTCAAACCAATGACTTAAAAATTGATACTTGTCACTTCCTAGCCTGGCGCTCGGCATTAATAGGATAGGACAAGGACTGGTTGGCTCACTGTCAGGATAATGTGACTGAGTGTGATATCAGGTCATGGTGCTAATGGCCTGGTCTTCCAGTGGGGCAGCACTATAAAGTTGGCATGAGTGCGCACTGTCAAAGTTGGTAACCATCCTGATATGACCTTAGATGTTGCTAGGACGTAAAACAACAACAAACAAACGAGTAGCCAGAGGCGTCGGACCGAGGTAAAATATATATATATCTATATATATATCTATATATATATATATATATATATATATATGACGGGGTGTATGTGTGTGTGTGCGCGCACGCGCGCATATATATGTATGCGTCATGGGAGTGATGCAAATGGTAAACTTTGTGCCTAGAGCAGGAATCGAACCCACACTTCTTGCCACTCCGGACCTAACGTGCTAACCATTACACTACCTAGGCTTATTCAATCACTTTATCCATACCTACCTGTTGCTTGCCTGAGAGATCAATGCAAAGTATTATTTTGTAAATATGTACATTGCATCTAGATAAGTATTCTTGCAACTTGACTTTTCTAAATAAATGCGATATAGATATAACATTTTTATTTTGATAGATCCCGACAGAAGCCTGACCAATTTGTCATCTCTGAAAATACATATCATTGGAGCTGAGAAGGAAGCTGACATGATAATATTATTCAGGGTATGTAGTCATAATCGATGTCTCTTTTACCATACTTACCACATCGTAATGACACTCCATGTAGAGGGACAGCTGAGAGGAAAGCAACATATAACACACCGAACTAATACATCACTTCCACGTTCTTCCTCATACTGTCTAATTAGGTCACCTATGCATCCCTAGTTGCCGAGTAATGGGATGAGGAATTATTATGGTGTGAATACTTCATTTAGTTTTCAAAGAAATAGCGAGTCATGTTCACAATGTATAAACAATAGCTGCACACAAATTAGAAGTACTAAAGCAAGAATCAGTGTAGCGTCTTTTGAAATACAAAGTTTGTATTTGTCGCTAACTAATCTGGCACTTGGTATTACGTGGATACGGCAAGGACTTGTATCCTCAGTATCAGGATAATGTAAGTTTGACCTTACTTTAGTTTGAAATAACCTTATATTTTAAATAGCTAAGTTTGGAGCTATTTGAAGCGAAAGCATGCCATGTTACTTTTGGCATGCATGTCAAAGGTTTGAGACCATATGCTTCAGTAGTACATAGCAGGTTCTATTAAATGGATTTAGCATTTCTTTCTATGTCAACAAATACTTAATGAGTGTACCAGTATCTAAGTTGATTATAGGCCCTATAAAATCAAATTTAGGTTGTTTATTTTATTTCCAAAATGTGACGCTTTCATCGGCTTATGCAACTTTAACATGGAGTGAACCATTTTGACAATCTGTTGTCTTTTCATTCATTGATCAGGAGCTCGGAGTTTTGCTGTCTCATCTCACTATAGATATCCTTTTAATCGGGCCTGAAATAAGTAACAAGATCTGTGGACGAGTCGTTGAAATGGGAAATGTATCGGTCACTATTCAGAGGGGCCTTTACCATCACTTGAAGGTTGCTGTTCCTGATATTGTTATCGGTAAGTTCTTTGTCATTGTCAAGGAATATTTTGAAAATAACTTATTTAAAGTGCTTTCTTAACATTGACAGTAATTTTGATTTCGTAATGACCTGAAATTCTATGTAGATCTACATCTAACTGATCATAACAAAATTAACATGATTAAAAAATATATAAAACAATGACATGCGAATGCCGCTGACTATGTCCCCATTTATAGTTTTAAAATAATAATAATAATAATAGCAATATTGATAAGTATTTCTTTTCCAAAAACGACAACAAAATACTGTTAAATCAGGATCCTATTCACCTTTGTACTTCGCAGGGCTTAATGCAGGTCTAGGAGCCTACATGTCATGGGGAGGTACACTGCACAAGTTAAAGGTAAAGTGTTTTTTTTCCTCCATGAAGCAGATGTTTTTACCGTAGAGAATTATCTAGATAGCAATGAAAGACATGATTACAGTCTATATAAAAAAAATTAAAGAGACAGTGAGAGAGATCTGTTAATCAGATTAATGTTTTCTAACAGGACATTGAACTAACCAAGTTATAATAAATTATCTCTATACACTTATCTCTCAATCAAGATTATGAATATACTCCCTTAATGACCATTCATTTGAACATTATGTATATATACTAGCATATTATTCTCTTTTCTCCCTTTTATTTCCTAGGATCAAAAGACTCCTGCATTTTTAACCGACTACTGCCAATACAGTTGTGAATGTGCGAAGGGACCCGTGGAAGGCCTGGATGTGGGAACAATATCAGACATTCTCCTCAACCCATTCAGGAGTCCTGTCCGGCGTTATTGTGAGGATCACAAAATGCCTTGGTACAGCAATGGATTCATATTTTCTTTGCAATACTCTCACTAACATGCATCGATCAACATTGTGTCGCTAATCCGCTTGGGGATTCGCGGGAAAAAGAAACAACACCTGCGCCCACATGCGTCGTCTGTTAGAACCTGCGGTCGCGCGCGCCACCTGGCACAACAGCTGGGAACTATAGTCTGGTCTGCTCTGCAATTAGCCTCGTCCACTGGCCCTTTTCCGCCCTCAAAGGTCGCCTATGTGGTGGCTTTAAGGTAAACACACGTGTAGTACCTCTTGCAGTAAATGGTGAGTACTGGAACCTGACTACTATGAAATGAAGTTACTTTGTCTAGTCGGTTGTGAGCACTCTCTGGACGGTCTGCCTCATCACACACTTCTCATTTATCACACTGATAATATATTGTAGATGCCGTTAATCTTGGAAAACCAACTTCCCACCTAACTGTTATAATGTATACATTCAGAGAAAATAAAACCACTTGGAAAAAAACCAAGTATGTCCAGCGAATGAATACCATATTCTAAACGTGTTCTTCCAGTTTCCTCCATATGCATTCCTATAGCACATTTATTGCCACAAAAATAGTCTGCTATGTTGTTGTGGTTATTTCTACACCAGGTGATGCTTGATATGTTCTAGTAGTTCCTGGTTCTCCCACAGGTTGTTTATAGTCCCAACCCTTTCCAGTTTTTATTTTATTATATATTCCTCCAGTGTGTTGGGCAAGCAGGAGCCCACCCACCAATTACCCCGGCAGCTGGTGGGGAGCACTCCCCCAATTCACCACAGAGGGATAGATATGTAAAGGATGTTCCCCTTGCATTTATACTAGTATAATGCGTTATACATCACATGTATATGCGTGTACATGTGTACACATATATATGAATTCCAATGTCATAATTATCTTTTATTTTAATTAAATGAATTCACGAGGCCAGTGTCTTTCACAAGTATGTGCCAAGACAGAAAAGTTATAGGTTGATTATCTATTCTAGAGGTTATTAGTTCTGTAATTTGAAGGTAGGCAGTTCGAATCCGCTCGATGCTTTACTTAAATTTGAAAAAATAACTATTACATTTTCTTTCCCGATAAGTGTTTCTGATATATCACACTGCAATGAAATTCTGTTTTTCATTAGATCAAATATATCTTCTGTGTACTGCACTCTCAAAAATTGAAATACTTGTACTGTCCTTTCTCCCCCACCATATAGAACACAAAAGTAGCCTGGCTCTTCATGACATCACCAATCTCCATGCACATAATGTTATTTAAATAGAAAAACTAAGCAAAGTTGTGCTCGGAGAGCATTTGTCGCAGTTCAGTTGCCGTCACAGCAGGCCTTTACTGGGTCACTTTAAGAAACAAACACAATTTTAAATTTACTCATTTTTATTTTATTATATATCCTTACATTTTACTACACATTAGAATACAAAACATTTCATTGCATGATATACGTACATCAACCAGTATTTGTCAGGTGAGTCCGATTTATTTGAATAAATTTGCATTATTTTAGGGGTTAACATACCTTTTAATAACTAGGTAATACTGAAAATATATATTTGAAAAAGTGGCAATACTTGAAAAATTGAAAATGGGGAGAAACAAATCGTATTTATGGTTTACGGTCATAAACCTAATTCATATATTCCCTAAATTGGTAAACGTATAAATGCGGTGAATCTAATGCCATTAAAATGTGGCATGTATATGTAATTTTGTTTAAATTACGGCCAGAATGGGTTTAATAAAGCCACCAATAGAGCCATACGAAGTAAGGGTGTCCAAAGTGCATCGGGGTCCTTCATGTATAGGCAGGTAGAAGTGTTAGATTAGACTTAGCCCAGCATGTAGTCATTTCTAGACTAGTGGACATCAGCTTTCTGTTTTCAAATCCATTTTTGCAAATAAATTCTATATTTCACTCTCGTATATATAAATTTCTCACTCTAATTTAAAATACATGCAAAATATAAGGACAAAAAAAGGGGCAAGGAGAGGAAGATTCTCATTAACGTGAACCAATATTCGCACTGACAGGAATGCAAGAATGCAGTATTTCAAAGTACTAAAAGATAGTAAATATTCGCACCCACCTTTCCATATAAACTATATGCTTACAGAATGCTGATATTGGCAACATAAACAAATTATATCTTCACGAACCTCTTGGTTATAATACATACTACATACATAGCATGGACATTTCATCTAAACATCATCCACCAGCAGTTGAATAATCCACAATGATAGAGAAGCATATAAAAGTACAAGTTATGAAGTAAATGATTTTTAGTAACCCATTAAGATTTCAAAGTAAACCATTAAGAAAATAAAAAGAGAAAAGACTACACTTGAATGGAAACACTACATAGTGTAGGTGGACTAACACCCTGTGGTGGCTATACTAGCCATACTTAATATCCCAGTTTTACGGGTTTCACTACCACTAGTATTACCGTTGATGGTTTTCATCATGAGCACAACCATTCTGATTACTGTTACATCAGTAGGAACTCTCTTTCATGAAGACAACAGAGCTTTGTCACTAGTTAACACATACACTTCACCACCAGGGAGCGTCATGCTCATAACACAACCTGTTTTTCATATTAACAAAGTCTGTGAGATAAACCACGAGTTGTAATAGAGATCACACAATTGATTTAATAACAACCGGATAAAAACCCTTTTTTCCCCCCACATGACCATGGATGCTTATTGCCCCTAACTAAGTTACTGGCAAGGCGCCTCGTTTTCAAACCGGACAAGACAAGACGGATATGACATGACTATTACTCAATGCAACGACTATCGCTGTAGCTTTAACGCGTCTTCATGGTTTGGAGACAACAGTAAACACTCTTTGTTCTCTTACTATAATATTGACCATGCCCCTTTAAGCAATAGCAACCCCTTGATACACACAAAATATAGCCTTGGGCACTTTTTAATTGTAAGCGTTTCCGCATGGGACATGATGAATTCTAGCCAATGCAAAATCAATCATAAAGATGGTAAACTTCATCTAGCAACATCTATGGTCATATCAGGACGGGGCTATCATATGTATATATATATACATATCAGGCATGTGATTGGGTGCAGGAAAAAAAACCTGATTTTTTAAAAAGGTTATCGTGGGGACACACAGCATCCCACTGAGTCGCAAGCGTTATGCAAATAGTGTATTTCAGGTGTTTTGGCAGCCAGGAAAAAAAACGAATTAAAAAAAGCCCATGGAATTCCGGTTAAAACTGGAGAAATCACATGCCTGATATATATATCAGCATTTTGTCAACGTTAATCAATGAATATTTAAAAAATGCAGAAATCCGCGAAATCGCGATCTTTAATCCCTGCCTTTAACTGCGCTGTCACCTGCAGTTTGCGCTGCAGCCTCCAGGTGGGCTGGCAGCGTCTCCTCCACCTGCACATCGGCCACCTCCACCACCACATTCGCAGACTCACAGTTCGACAGCAGCGGTGCTGCAGACTCCCGCGCTCCTTTTGACATCTCGGCCTCCTTAACAGTAGAGTGAGACATGTCCATCATCTCCTTGACGACGCCGGTTTCGCGATCCTCTTGCTTGCTCTTCTTATGCTTCACAGCACGATACCAGATAACAACGAACAGAGACTGGCCGATTGAGAGTGCAATGAAGAGGACACCCAACTGTTGAGGGAAGAAAAGGGCACTTGATGTCACGGGGAGTCCACGACGATTTAGGAGCCTTTCAAATATTACGTAACGCTATTTTGGTCAACCCCTTGTAGCGCTAGACCATGCACGCCACATACCGCTTAGACATACAGTAAAACCTCAACCGACCATGGGACCGACTAAAAATGGTCCATTTAGGGAGGTGGTCGGTTTAGGGAAGTTTAAAAAAATTATTGTTACAATGGTATTGTATGGGCGATAGTTTGGGATCCAAATAAAGCAATCTATATAGGAGTGGTCGATCTGTGGAGGTGGTCAGGTTAGAAAGATTTTACTGTATACCCATTCCATACCCCCTAAGACTAAGAATTATGTAATATTTGAATGACGCCTCATCAGCAGAAGTAGATGGGATTCACATGGTTTCAAATTATGAAATCCAGTAGAATTCTTTCCCTACGTTTTATTTTCTGGTGTGTATTGCAGTGCTTATATTGCCGAAAAATATTGATATCGCAAAAATTTGTAAATGACATATTGGGTATTCATAGTATGAAATCCAAGTTGCTTAATTTGATGAGCTGTCCTCGATTTGTTTTCACTTGATTCTATCATTTTTATTTCACTATAATAAGGAAACTATTTAATCTATTAAGTACCTAACCAGACGGGATGGCCCGTCTCCCGTGTTGGTAGACCATGGGATCGTGGGTTCGAACCCTGGTCGAGCCAAACCAATGACTTAAAAATTGATACTTGTCGCTTCTTAGCCAGGCGCTCGGCATTACTAGTATAGGGCAAGAACTGGGTGGCTCAGTGTCAGGATAATGTGACTGAGTGGGATATCAGGTCATGGTGCTGGTGGCTCAGTTGGGCAGCACTATAAAGTCACCATGAGTGCACTGTCATAAGTCGGTACCCGTCCTTATATGACCTTAGATGTTGCTAGGATGTAAAACAACAACAAACAATCATTAAGTACCTATATAATGCTTGTTTTTGCGATAGTTACAATAGTAGTAATGTAACTTTCCAAACAGTGACAGTGATCAATCAACCTCCCACGTGTAAATTTTGCTTTGATATTTTCAACCTAAATATAATGTTTTGAACATGGTAGTGATTTGAAGAGCCTACACTAGTCTCGTGGATGTGATGAAAATGAGAAACATTTCGCCTAGAGCGAAAGCACACCTCTTGCATTGCGGGCTAGTGTGCTAACCAATACACCACCTAGACTCCCTAATGTCATCACCCTTTCCATGAGACAAGACGGGATGGCCAAATGAGTTAGAGCGTCCGTCTCCCGTGTTGGTAGATCGTGGGTTCGAACCCTGGTATCGTGGGTTCGAACCCTGATATGAACTTAGATGTTGCTAGGACGTAACACAACAACAAACAAACAAAACCCTTTCCATGCCCACCTGTCTTGTGGCTCCTTGCCTGAGAGATTGGTTGGCTGTTGGAATGTTACATCCTGGCAACATATAAGGTAATATCAGGACGGGTACCGACTTGTGACTGCACACTTAGGATGCCTTTATAGTGCTGCCCATATAGTGGAAATCAGGCCATCAGCACCATGACCTGATATCCCACTCAATCACATTATCCTTAAACTGAGCTAACCAGGTCTTGCCCTATCCTATTAATCCCGAGCACCAGGCTACGAAGCGACAAGTATCAATTTTCTATGTCATTGGGTTGACCCGACCGGGAATTGAAATCCCGACCTTCCGCACGGGTGGTCTGGGGTTTATGAGAGGTCAGTGCATCTACTACATTAGCATTGCTAGATAGTACTCACAACAATGCCATGGATGTCCTCCCAGCCAGCACCTGCCATCCACAGCATGATGGTGAGCCCCGACAGGCCGAGGAGCATCACAAGGAAGGCCGCAGAGAACGTCTTGAAGCGCTCCTCTAACAAACCAGTCAGCATCTTGATATCGACAGGTACTACAAATAGAATATAAATTGAAGTGATGATAATCAGTAGCAACTTCATAATCAATCATCGGTTTGAACAAGTACACGTTTTAGTATATATATCTGTAGACAATGTGCACGCGAACGTTGACTGATAATTAATTCAACACAGATTTAAGTTTGATTAATATACCGTACTGCATATCTCCTTTATATATATAGTAGACCATACATTACATATTTATTTATGTATTTCTTGTCAGTTTGAAAAGCCACTAGTAGAAATGCTCTCAACACCTCCCCGCCCCCTTCTACATGATCCATTAAGTACACACAAACAGAATGCTAAAACTAACATGTCCAATGTCACACGCCCGACTTTGACTTTGAGAATGCCTTTCAACCTATTTAGATAGACTGCTCCATTAATAGTTAGTAAATTTAGAATAAAAACTGCATTCCAACTTTGGCATCGTTACTGCTGAGTATATTGAGATACGTGTATATTCTTTAGTCTATAATACACATTTTCTATAACTTAGTTACATTGGAAAACATCTATATTTAGCACAGAGATAAAGTAACACAGTACCTCACAGATATGTACAATTTGATAACGGCTCCTTTATGAACAACTGTTGCATAATCACTTATTATGCAACACATGCTGTGTTGCATAATTTGTGATTTATGCAACAGTTGTTCGCTAAAGGCACTGTCACATTACAACGCATCTCGTAAGCGAGTGGCCAGCATGTAAAATGACTTTTTTACGTCAAGAAGTGCAACAATTTTCAGTGCAGGGGGCAAAGTTGGATGTATATACATAGCGTATAACCAAAGTATGGCTAACATGCTTCCGGGCGAAAAATGCTCGAATTACACTCACGGTAAGTTCACAGAATGCCGGTGAACGTTATATACGCTATTCGATCACCAGAACTATGCCTCATAGGTTACATACGTCAAGACATGCTGGAGAAACGCTAAACGTATGTTAGACGTACTTTATCCATACATTGTCAATAAGCGGACTGTACATTCCCACTGCCTTTAACATAGGTCAATGTAGTGAACAACATTTGTCTAACGTACATCGACGTACGCCTAACATATACATAACGTACGACCGACATAAAATCCACACGTTGTCAAACATTATCGTACGTCGAAAGTTTTGCGCATGCATAAAATTTTGCAGACCTGACACGCGACGCGGAATCTCAACGAACATTGACATATACCAATGAGCGCCTAATACATGCGTAACACATAACGACCAAAAATCATATACGTCGGCGTGATGCGTCGTAATGTGACAGCCCCTTAACATTGTATATATATATGATGACAGTATGTGCATACTGACGAAACACTCACTCCTGCTAGCTATACTGTACAGCAATATAATCATTCCCAGTGGTGCAGTAATACGAATTTAACCTCAGCATAAGGGTACATCGGACATGAGGTACACGCTGAGATGGTTAATATTATTAGGGACGTCACTCACCGCAAATCCATTGCAGAATAATAATTATTCAGGGTAGGACAATAAGGGCCGGCCGGTTGACGGGGCACCTAGTTTACTCAGTCGGGCCAGTGAAGTTCTCACTGACCTGCCCAAATGGGCAAGTCTTTAATTTTCTGATCTGCAGTAGCAGCTTTCAGTTTCAATTGGCTGACTTGGGCTTGGGCAAGTAGTTTTACCACTCGGGCAAGTAGAAAATTCAGTTACTTGTCCAAGTGGGCAAGTGGGGAAAAAGTCCTACCCGGCAGATTACTGCGCCCAATTATTATTATAATGCTTACAAACAGTTACAATCATGTCTTTTGGGTTTGTTTGGGCAGATTATTTACCATGGTACGAATTTGATAGACGGTGGGTGTCATCGTTTCGATATACATATATAGCGTAGATATGACCTCAAAATCGTATTTGCATAGGGCACAAGAGGACAACATTTCACGTGTTTCCAGATTTGATAATTGAATTAAAAATGCAAGTCTTCCTTCCCTATGTCCGTTCTAGATAGTTAACAGTAACACGTACACAATTTTTAATTAAGGAAAAAGATCACAGCATGCAGTGAATTGGGGTTTGTTCATTTTTTTTATTATTTAAAAAAATATTTTACACCGTCGGGCCATGAGTGGTGGCCCGACGCAGGGCCGGTTGGGCCCCGACGGTGGCAAATATCTGGGAAATGCGTGGTAACCAGCGGCAAGCCACCACCGTCGGCCCGACAGTGGAAAATATGTGGTGACCGTCCGATCAATAGCCACCGTCGGCCCGACGATGGAAACTAAAGCCGTGTTCACACGGGCAATGTAAATCGATTCGTAGAAATCGACTTGCCTAGTTCGACGCACATTTCGCGTGTGAACGGGCGTCTGAGTCGAATTAGGGCTGAATCGATTTCTGTGATGTGGATACTGTAAACCACGTGTGGAGGTCGATTACGTGAGTCGATTTCTGTGAATCGATTTATTTTGCCCGTGTGAATGCAACCGACTTACTTGAGGCGGATTAAGGACGTGACAGTCGAGACCTGAGTGTGTTGACTTTCCGGTAAATTTGCTTTATGAAACTGCTAGCTGTGCACAGATATTTTTTTCATCATTTATTTTTAGGGTTTCACTGCCCAGCAGAAGTTTTGACCGTTCCAAACCAATACAATTCAGTACATACATATCTAGGTCGAGCCCACTCTCTCGTGGTCACGTCGCCTAACCGAAAACTGACGCTGGTCAGACTGGACTTGCTCATGCGCAGATATCGATTTCCGGCCCAAGTACTGCCCGTGTGAATGCGCATCTAAATCGATTCATATGATTCGCCTTGGCTGAATCGCTTTAGATTTTGCCCGTGTGAACACGGCTTATGTGGCGACCGTCCAACCAATAGCCACCGACGGCTCTGTGCTATCTGGGTTATTGGTGTTATACTTATCACATATATGACATAACTTTCCTATCAGTAAAATGTGCCAGTATAACTTGCGTAATGTCCAGACCAGAGACAGAGATAAAGGTAACTGGGAGTTGGCTGAAGCTCCTAAAATGCAACTAGAGATATCTAGACACCTGAGGATTTGTCGGAGTGTTTTATTAGCCGTGCCCTGGGCGTGATCCGTACTATTAAATTTTAAAATGTGAGCAGAATTAAAACAATCTACAGGTAATATTATATTGCTTCATTGGCAAACACACGTATTTATAATTACATTAGTTAGGCAATTCGAAATACGCCGCGCTTGCCGATCGCGCTGTGACGTCATCAATTTTCAACGGGCCGTTTTTCGTCGCGCACAAGAGTGCTGATTTGGAGGGGGGTGTAATTCTGCTCAAATTGTGCAGGGAATGGTGCTATTCTGAAGTCCATTAAATTCCACAGATATTAGACTTTTCTGGTCAAAATCCTATTCACAGAACCACAGCTTTCTAAAGTTGAATTTAATTTTCCCTATGTTAGTACACTCATACAACATCCCCCCCCCCCCCCGCTGGAAAGACCAATTATTTAAGGTCTTGACTTTCATTATATGTGAAGCTTCATAATGATCTGCACTGGTGTTTTCAAGTTCCTCAAGTTTGTGTCATGCTGCTCACTCACTCTCATTTCTTCGAATTGGTCACTTCCTCCTGCCTGACGTAGGGCTCAGTGATCTAATCTTCAGTCAATGTGATTAGTTATATTCCTGAGGTTATTACCTTTAATTTGATATGTTTTTTGATAGGGTTAGTCTGTCGTTTTCTCAAGCTTTGTAATACAAAACAATGTCAAACCCATACTTGTACAAACTGGAAAATTATATTTGTAAATTATATAATACCGATATAATACCACAACACTGATTAGTCAAAAAATTTCAAAGTGCCTACATTAGTGACTAATGCAGGCACTTGGAAAAAAATTTCAAGCACCCTGAATGCATAAAATTCCTGTTTTATAAGTAAGAGGCGTAACAAAAATACCTCATTTCTTATCATCATCATCATCATCATGCTGTCAGTTGCGATGCGACAAAGACTGCTTTCATTACTTGACTGCCACTCTCCTTTGTGCGGTTGTACATTTCATGAAAGCTGCCTGCAAAAGTGTTGCTGGCTTTTGCAAGTTACCAGAGGCACTCTTTCGGGGAGCAAATAGAGGTTTCACACCGGCAAGGACATGTCAAGACAGGCGCAAAACTATTTGTCCCTGCAGTGTCTGGTCGGGAGATGTTGGGAGTTCCATACATCAACCGCCCTTAATGCTGCCACAGTGACATGGTTTTCTGTTTAAGGTTTGCTCCCTTAGCTTTCGGTTCTGTCAAGAACCTGTACCACAAGGCAGTGGTTTACAACTCTGCAGGGCAGGGGCGTTAAACTCCCTGAGGTATTGTTATACCTGCATACCACATTTCTTATAATAAGTTATTAAAACCAGCGTTATGATCCTTTAAAAGGTACCAAATTCAGACCATTTTGTTAGTATTATGATCAACCATTGTGTTGTGAACATGAACTTGATACGGTTGGTTGGTTGTTGGAGTTTTAGGTCCTGGCAACATCTAACTATTCTAAGCTAAACCTAAGGTCATATCAGGACGGGTACCGACTTGTAACAATGCTGTTGTTTGTTTTTGTTTGTTTTACGTCCTAGCAACATCTAAGGTCATATCAGGACAGGTACCAACCAGTACCAGTAGAAGACCAGACCACCAGTACCATGACCTGATATCCCACTCAGTCACATTATCTTGACACTGAGCCAACCAGTCCTTGTCCTATCCTAATAATGCCGAGCGCCAGGCTGGGAAGCGACAAGTATCAATTTTTAAGTCATTGGTTTGACTCGACCAGGGTTCGACCCCACGATCTACCAACACGGGAGATGGACGCTCTAACTCATTCGGCCATCCCGTCTGGTTTGTAACAATGCACATTCATGGTGTCCATGTTGATAACCACGGTCGTCCCTGCGACGTCGTCGGGGAGGTGGGCACGCAGGGTGACAACGAGGTTAACCGCCTCCAGCTCGTGTATGGCCGGGAAGCGCGCCTGGAAGGCCGGGGAGTACCCTCGGGCATAGCACATCGTGCTGGAGAATGCCCCCCCCCCCACCCGAGAGGCAGGAGTCGCACTCGATGACGTGACGACGCACCTCAGGGGCGAGGAGTTGATGGAGGCCGTTGGTGGCTCGACCGTAGAGGGTGAACCATCTGAGGTCCCGGTGGGCGTCGTCGCCGATGGTGAGGGAGCTTGCTCCATAGCAGTTGCGGAGAGCCCCGAGTAGGCGGCTCATAAACTTCCAGGCGGGAAGCACGCAGCTGCTGACGTGGTTGAGGCGCCTGAGGAGGCTCTGGAGCTCGTGCCGCGGGCCTCACAGGCGTCGACCAGATCCTCGACCTTGTCGGGGGCGATGTGGAGTGTCATCGCCTCACTGTCCAGGGCGAAGCCTAGCTAGATGAGGCGGGCGGATGACACTTTCGGGGGGCGACATCGAGCCCGAGGGCAGCCACGAGGGCGATGAAGCCATCGAAGGCCTGGCAGGCCCTCAGGTAGGAGCACTTGCACCCGACAAAGTCGGCGACATAGACCAAGGCGTGGAAGCTGTCGTCACGCCGGAGGATCCAGGGGACGCCCGAGGTGACGCGCACGCAGGCCGCGCCCGAGGAGCGGCAGCCGAAGTGCAGGGCGAGGTCGGCGTATGTCAGACCGCCGAGGGCGATCCCGTAGAGGGGGCATGAGAGGGGATCGGCCCGGAGCTGGCGGTAAGCGCGGGAGATGTCCGCGGTCCAGGTGTAGGCCCCTGGGCCCTCGTGGATGAGGCGACGCCCGACGTCGGCCACGCAGGGGAGCCTGTATGTGTGGGGCTTCCCCAGGTATTCCCGACGGGGGATGCCGGCATTGACGCGGGCGCCCGGGGGAAGGACAGGTCGACGATGACCCGCCTCTTGCCCGGATCTGATTTGGGGAGGGTCATCATGGGGGAGACCTGGGCCCAGGGGGTGAAGGGAGGGACACTAAAGGGGCAAGCTCGGGCAAGCTCGGTGTTGATGAAGTCTAAGTTACTAAGATTCTTACGAATCTACAAATACGAAGGTAAGGATCAGGGGAGAGGTCAAGCTCCCGCAGACCTGGATGTAGCCTCAGTTTTCAAAGTTGGAGGGAACAAAAAACCTAACAATTCCTTTTCAGAAAACCTACCCTCCCATTACCTTGTTTTCTGAACCTTCTTTTGATTGTTATTCTCGAGTAATCGTGGTCCATAATCTTTCAACATGGTGAGGGTGTGCGGGCCCCTGATCCTTACCTTCGTATTCATAGATTCGTAATAATCTTAGTAATACCACAACTTACAAGTCTAGTATAACTAAAATATTCTTACTTCAACTTCCGAAAACCGGAAGTTAAGTATCCGGGGAGTCTTCGTAGCCTGGTCTTTTGCATCCTGACCTCATTTCCCGTCTACTTTTTCCTTCCTCCATCTTTCCTCTCGTTCTCTTTCTTGTCTCGCTTTGCCTGCCTCATCGACTGCAATTATACAAATATAAAGCCTAGTCTGTCGACAATGTTACAATGTTTCTGAACTTTTTTACCAACTGTTTCATTGATTCAAGTCTGGTTGATTTCATTTCTTTCTCTTTGGCAACCTTTATTGATCCAAATCATACAATGCCATAGCTATAGTGCAACACACTTACATGTACTATGTAACTAAGGACCTTTGTTGGTCCTGCTTAAGATAGCTCTCTGGACCTCGCCTGGGTCCTCAATCGACTTATGATAGAAACGTGCGAAATTTGTGCTATTCCCCCATGAAGCGTTCCCCATGATCGCATTCAGGCTTGTACCCAGTGCCTTTGCTGAGAATGCCGATGCTCCTCGTGTGCTGTGTCCCTTGTACTTTGCAGTGTCCACTCCTAAGAGTTCCAGTACACTCAGAGTCCATGGAGATTGCAGATGGCCCTGGAGATTGGTCCATGTGGACGAATGTAGGAGATAAACAGTTGCTTACAGTCCCATCTGATCTTGTCAGTCCTAATTAAGTATCTCACCCGTCCTGATATGACCTTAGATGTTGCCAGGACATAAAACTCAAACAACCAACCAATCAAGTATCTCTTCAGAGTTCTAACTATGCACAGTTTACGGTCATCACCGTATTTGTAGAACCTTGCCGAATCCAGTGGCTGTCCCAGCTGGTTATGTTTCAGTCATGTTTTCATCTTGAAGACTATAGAGTCATCTTCTATCCTCATCCTGTCCACCGACAGGCTGAGGATCATTTGTCCCCTCTGGGACGACACAAGCAATAACAACGACAACATTTTCAAATTCAACTCAGAATTACCTTTCAGTGTCTGAATCCATGTCAGCACTGTTTCTACACTCCAGAATGTATCATACCTGGGATGTGGTGCTCTCTGCTCATAGCAGCTCTTGCACAGCCATTTTACCAAGTAATGTTCACCTATGGTGCTTCCATCTACTCTAGGTAGGATGAGGTTCAATGCGCACCTAGCTGCATTCACTGCCCCGTAACCAACACACGTCTCAAAGTATATTCTTAGATATCTAAGTATGACCGCTAAGGGGGTGGGGGTGGGGGTGGGGGGTCTAAGACACTCACGCCATGCTCTAAGGGCACAATGCCCATTTGTTAATCTGGGTCTTGTAGCACTTCCCCGTGGAGGGTCTCCATGCGCGTTTGAAGTAAAGTCAATTTGCTTATCTATGTCGTACCTGTCCAGCGTACAAGCTAGAAGAGGTACGCCTTCAATCTTGATCTTGTTAGTTCCTCTCATGTAGACCCACTTCCATGGTCGGTCATTCCATCGAGGTTCCCCTCGCCTTATGGGAACTCTCTGCTGCCCCTCGCCAAGGTTGTGCTTGCCAGTGTGGAGTCACCACTATCGCTGTCGTCCGATCTTTCTGGATCTTCCGCACTACTCTGGGGAGTAGAGAAAATGGAGGAAAGCAGTAAATGTACATCTTCGTCCATTTGATCGATAATGCATTATACTGGACAGGTACGACACTCACCCCATGCTCTAAGGCCCACAGTGCCCATTTGTTAATCAGGCACCCACCTGGACAGGGTGGCTCACTTCTGAAAACCCCCTCGGTTTGAGTTTCCCTGGCCCCGCCCCTTGTTGTTGTTGGGGGTGTTGCCGTACTGGGCGTAGTCCTCAGACGAGCGCCCAAATCGCTTGTCGGGAGCTTGTTGTTTCGCTCCCCAGTTTGACTTCCACGTTCACGGCTCCCTCTAAACTGTCCATTCCCTCGGTACTTATTGAACGAGTTTCTGCCTCTGGCTTGGTGGTCCGACTGTGATCGCCGCTTCCCAGGGTATGCCAGATTCCTCTGCATACAGTTGTCAAATGCTCTGACTGATTTCATCAGCTGCTTGTTTCTTTCTGCTAGGTTGTCACCCAGCAGGTACTATGACGGGAGTGGTAAGTCTCCATAGACATCCCGCTTCTCCTTGATCAGCTCCTTCCCAAAGGTGCGAATTAAGCACCTTAGTCACACTAACCTTCCTGTCTACCCGCATCTGATTGTGTGTGCAAACCAGTAGCTTAACCGCGTTCAACATATGCAACGCATGCTTATTTAACTCTAGGTCTGCTGACCCCCTCTGCATAATCACATCCATCACTGGTCCCATGGCCGTCAACACGCCTACCACACCTTTTGTCGCCGTTACAAACACCTGTTTGGCGACCATTCCACTTGCTCACCCATTAACTGGGTTTCTTGCAATGCGGCCAAGACTTGTGATAGTGCATGTGTGCTCACAGTCTTCTTTTAACGATCTGGAACGACAGGTATTAGATTCATTTTAGTTCACAGTTAATGCACAACAGTTCAACATGTTAATACAGTTTTCACTCGCAAATCTTATTTCACAAATACCATAACATCACTCAGTGTATCCTAACTTACCTAAAATAGTGAGTTCCTCCTCCAGCTCGCTGCTGCTCCTCCGCTGCCAAGTTGTGTACTGAGGCTACATCCGGGTCTGCGCTAGCTTGACCTCTCCCCCGGATACTTAACTTCCCTTATTCGGAAGATGAAGTAAGAATCCCTTATAGTTGTAGTACAGGGATCCACTCTTTGGGGGACACCGGCAGGCAACACGCTTCCCATCAAGTTCCACCTCTCCAAAAAGTTGTCGGAGATGGCATGCCATCCCTCCGGAGTGGTGGGGCAGGTCATCACCTCGTCAATGTAATCTGAGATGATGGCCTTACACGCCTCTCTCACGATGAGAGATTCGGTGTTGTGTGGCACCCTCCCCCAAACTTCATGGAAGCATACGTGATCCCCGAGGCTAGGTGACGCAGAGTGAGGGCAAGGTTCAGGCCAGGCTTGAGCAGCTACCTGTAGGTAGTGTATTTTTTTGTTATCCACGGACCCACTCTAGCTAGCATCTCGTCGAACATCTGGGGAAGCATCCGCATGAAGTTGACGAAAGAAGCTGTGTCCTCATTACGGAGTTCCACCAGAAGCTGGTCGTGCAGAAGACTAATGGGCTGTACTGCAAGCCAAACCGTTGCCGCCTGGCAATCCACTGTCTCACCCACAATCGCTTCGCGCGACATCATTTCCTTCTTCTAATAAGCTGGAGATGATGAAGTAACAACAGGTTTGTATCATGGTGAAGTTGGAGAATGGCTAGTTGATATTCCCACAGGAACCTCTCAGGGACATTCATCCTCTACAAAGAGCTGGACCCGTATGCATGGGCTGGTGCTAGGACCCTAACCGCGGCTAGGGTGGCACCACACGGCTAACGTCGGAAAATCCACATGCATGAGCCGGTGCCAGCGCTAGCCGCCGACCGTAGTCTAGGCTAAGCTACCCTGATTTCAAGTCAGGTTTAACTGCTAGCCGCACCGGTTAGTGTGTGTGTGTGGGTCTCAATCTATTCAATGCTATCATATTTAACAGAATTACATACTCAATAAGTAAAATTTGATAAAATTAACCCTAAATTCGAACCGATATTAACGCTGGCGCCGCATCGGCGGAGAGATTAATATTGTCAATCGACGAATGTAAAGTAAACAAATCGGCGCCGCCGCTTCGACGTCGATATCCATACTGTCGCATATCAACAAAACACACATCGGCGGCAATATATTACGCCCAAATCTATTCAATGCTGTCATATTTTACAGAATTACATACGCCATAAGTGAAATTTGATCAATTTAACCCTAAATTCGAACCGATATTAACGCCGCCGCCGCATTGGCGGCGTTATTCATATTGTCCAATCGAGGGAATTCCCAAATCTATAAATAATTTCACGGTTAGCTATCCGCCCCGGCTTGGACATTGGTGCATACACCTTGACCTAATTAACCAAGGCCCTCCTAGCCGCGGATAGCTACCCCAGAGTTACCGCCTAGCACCGGCTAAGCCTAACTCCGATTCATGCATACTCTGCTGACAAGAGGACATTGGGTCCTTTATATACTCGAAGGCAAAATGTTCACAGCACGTTCACGTAAGTACAAAGAACGTTGGCGGACGTTACATTCGTTACGCGCACGTCAGCCGTTCGTCAACTACGTTGAATATGTCAAGACATGTTGGACTTACATTAGACTAACATTAGACACACGGCAGAGACACATTAGACCTATGTCGAGATACTTTAACAGCACGATGGCAGCACACGGGCTGCACGTTCCTCCCGGCTCTCTGTCAGTCTACTGTAAGTCAACATAGCTCAATGTAGACCGACATAGCTCTAACGAAGTCTAACGTATCTCGATGTAAACCTAATGTGAGCCTAACGTGAGCACAACGTAAGCCCAACATAGTGTCTGGTACGTCGAAAGTTTTGGGTATGTGCAAAATCTTGACGTGTCACCGTATCTTGATCTAACTCAAGGTATTTCGACATAGGTTTAACGAACGCGTAACGTATCTCGACGTTCCTTGACGTATCTCAACGTAATGGCCAAATTTCACCTACGTCGGCTTACGCTACCGCATTACGTCATAGTGTGACAGCCCCATTACACTTAACAACACAATAACACATCGGTCATCACTATTGGTGCTTGTCACTTCCTAGCCAGGCGCTCGGCATTATTAGGACAGGGCAAGGACTGGTGTGCTCAGTGTCAGGATAATGTGACTGAGTGGGATACCAGGTCATGGTGCCGGCGGCCTGGTTTCCCAGTGAGACAGCACTATAAATTCGCCATGAGTGCGCACTGTCACAAGTCGGTACCCGTCCTGATATGACCTTAAATGTTGCTAGGACGTAAAACAACAACAAACAAACAAGCCTCGCCAAGTTACAAGTAGACACATTCAACAGCAAAATAGCAATAATTTAAACAAATCAAATACTCACCCACTACCACTGAATTGAGTTCAACTATATAAGTTATAGACTGCTGTCATTAATGATCGAGACAGGGCAAGTCTGTGTATTTTCACAACGCAGTTGGTCAACCTGAAGACAGCAACAGAACAAACAGCTCACGACAAGGTACACATGGTCATGGACTGATGGAGCCTTTCCATTAACAGCATCTCAATTCGATAATTTACACCTGCGTGCACATCGAAGGGGGGCTGGGGAGAGTGCGCCTGTTCCAGTCGTAACTACCATAAACTAAAGTTACTCCAGCACGACTGTTTGTGTGTATGTGTGTGCGCGCGTGTGCGTATGCGTATGCGTGTGCGTGTGCGTGTGCGTGTGGGTGGGCGCGCGCGTATAATGTATTAAAAATGTATTTATTAACGATGCTCTGGAAGCAGACACAGTGATAAAAACGAAAGACACTAATATTTAGTCAACCAAAAACACCCCCCCCCTTGACCTGGCTGTATTCTTATACCAGGAACAGAAATATTGAGACATGTGTTATTTAAAATTTACCAGCACAATTATTTAACATTATTTACATCTCTTTTCTGTATTTGTTCTCTGTATAATTCAAAACCAGACACAAATATAACTTTTTGGGCCAATAAAGTTATTAAACAATCTTAATAAATTTTACAGTAGCCACTGATATCTCTATCAATAGCTAACATTGATCACAGGCCTGTCACTCAGTACAGAGGAATTTGCCCAGCTATTCTAATTATCTTCCGAAGTAGTACAACTCAGGAGAGGCAATTAATGCTCACTATTGAAGATTACTTATATGCAGTATGTTGTGAATTTGGATGACTATATTAAGCAATTATATTTTTTTAACCATATATATATTTCAACACATTCTTGAGATTGAAGGCAGGAGGCAGCAGCTAAAGCTTGATAGCGGTCACACTCTTGAGGCACATCAGGCAGGCACATATCACACAGACTATTCCAGACTATCAGACATAACATGACATGGACCATCGAACTCTCAGCCCTATTAAAGATAGGAACTGTAGCTGGGATGGTGGGATGGTTGCTGAATTTTGTAGTACTCAGTTATCAACTCTTCATGACTTGGTGATACGGTGAGGAATGAATTCAAACTGCTCTGCTCTGTCGGAAGTCAACTGTGATCATGGTTACTGAATGCTATACTGTATTTGGTATCTAAGGTGAGCATCACTATGGGGCCCGTGGTCATAGCTATTGAATTATGCATGTTACCGGCAACATGGACAATTTATGTATTATGATTATCATATATTAAAAATTGTCTAGCTGGGATATGACTAGGAATCTGTGTAATTTGGAAGCATTGAACAGGTATGAACGGGGCTTATGCAAAACAGCTAGGCAACCCTATAGAAAAAGCATTGTTAGTTTGTTTTTGTTTCGCATTCTTTCACAATTACAATGCAGAATTGTTATCTATATTGGTGTAAAGTTGAGAAACCAAACCTACAAGATGACGGCCACAGAAAGCTTTCAATTCGAGTTTCAAAGTCTATTAATTTACATGATTGAATAAATTTACCACCCAAAAATACCAGGCTGTGATAAACAAGCATTGGAACCATGTATTTAGCATATTTGATCGCAAATTGATTATTCATTGGGATATGCCCATAACCCAGCTTTCCAACACTTTTTCTAATGGGCTGTTCAACACAATATATGGTTCAGCAACCGTCTCAGGGACAGAGATGTAGGACTAACTATATGACTAATTCTGCATTTATTGCGGATTTTCTTTGGTTTGGATACTAAAATTATGACATGGGAATGCTAGTAATTTACAATAATTATGACGTGGAAACGCTAGTAATTTACTTATGATGTCCTAAGTATTTAAACAAAAATACAAATAAATATAATTTTTCCAAATTGGTTATGTAACCAACGAAATTGTGCTGTTCGACTGAAACTTGAAAGTAACGATACGGCATATTTATTGTGGCTCCGTATTTTCAGCTCGATTAATATGAATGTGTGAAAACGGGAACCAGCAACAGTCGACGTCACAGACATGCGCGTTATTGTTCGCTAAGGGGGGCACGAGGTTTTCAAGATGGCGGACGAAATGGAAGTAGTGGTTGGGAAACGATCCAGAAATAAATCGAAATCCTACGAAGATAGGCCCGAAGATGTTGACGATGAAGAAGAACCCGATTTTAGTGACCCCGAGAACTTTGTAGATGACGTTAATGATGATGGTATGTATATAATTCATCAACAATATTGCAACAAAATTCAGCTGCCGGCATGTGGCGGCGCCAAATAAGCAGTCTGACACAGTGAGTAGTGACAGCGTCAAACTGCTGCTAACAAGAATTAACAGAGTTTAGGTTATGCCGTATGGTTCGAGATATTCAAGGCTATTTCAAAATGCGATGCGATGCATGCTTATCTAGACTATAAGAAATTTTACATATATGCTCTAGAGTTCCAACTACACGAGACAATTGGGGACGACCGTAATAAAATTATAATAAAGGCATCTAAAGCTGGAATCTGGGAATGCTGTCTAATTTAGTGACAGTGACACTGACAGCGTCACAACCCATATTTACCGCCCCCCCCCCCTAGTCCTACTAGTGTAGGTACCCCCTCTCCTAGACCTAGTACTAGTTTTAAATACAAATCCCAATTCCACACTAAAAACCACCTCCAGCTCGATAATAGACCTAATAATAACAGACTCAAATCATACCCACACCTCAGGAACAAGAAACTGGGGCATTAGCGATCATGAATTGATATATGTTACTAGAAAGAAAAGAAAAACAAAAAACAAAACTACTCCCCGTATGGGTAGATCATACAAAAACTACACAAAAGAGGCACTAGAAACTCATCTGAAAGAGAAAATTAAATTGCCATTTCCAACTGAGATAGGTATAAATGACCAATGGAACAATATCATTGGGAAGTCAGAAAGCATCTGGACACTACTTGCCCAATAAAAAAACTTAAAATCAAAAACAACCAAGACTCATGGGTAACCCCAGAATTAATCAACCTAATTATGGACAAATATAAAACAGGCAAATTAGCCAAAGCAAGCAAGCGACTACTAGACATAGAAAACTACCACAAAGCAAGAAATCGTAGCCAGAAATCAGTGAGAAAAGCCAAAAGACGGTACATTGTCAAACAAGACCAGCAATGGGGAAAAAACTCACACAAATTCTGGAACAATGTGAAAATACTCATACCAAATAATAAAAATAAAGAATGGATTACCCTTTACAACAACGAGGGGGTGGAAATCAGCAACAACGATACTGCTAAAATAATGAACAAACATTTTTCAACCATAGGCAATAAACTATCCAAACAATTCAACACAAACTGGACCACGAAAGCGCAACAATTAAACACAGACATTGGAGATTGCACAACCACAATAAAAGAGATAAGTGAGCTCATAAAATCAATTGATTGCAACAAGGCTTCGGGCATTGAAAATACCTCGAGTATAGTATTGAAAGATGCATTCGGATGCATCCCAGATGTTATATGTGAGCTATACAACAAATCGTTCACAGAAGGTACTTATGTGGACTGCTGGAAACTAGCCAAAGTAACACCGCTCCACAAAGGAGGGGATAAACGGGTACTGGGAAACTATAGACCGATCTCCATACTCCCACTGCCTGGTAAACTAATGGAAAAAATAATGCATAGACATATTATGGACCACCTAAACGAACACAAAATATTAAACAGTAAACAGGGCGGTTTCAGAAAATACCACTCGACAATAAAAACAATTGCTAACTTAATAACTGATATTGCAAACAGTATCAATAAAAAGAACCTAGTGGGTGCAGCGTTCATAGACTTCAGCAAAGCGTTTGACACGTTGGACCACCCTATCCTAAGGAGCAAACTAACCCAAATGGGAAAAACGGGAGTAACAGGAAAATGGCTAGCGAGCTATCTAGAAAACAGAAAGCAATGCACCACAGTAAATGGATCCATATCCAATGAGGAAAAGATAACTTGCGGAGTACCCCAAGGGTCAGTCCTGGGGCCACTTCTCTTCCTCATATATATTAACGATCTAAACAACTGACTAGAAATTGAAAACATCCAACTATATGCAGATGACACTGTGGTATATGCTGCAGGCAAAACAACCGAAGAAATAGAAACGAAACTGAATCTAACACTAACAAAACTAATCGAGTGGTGCCAACTAAATAGGATAACCATAAACAACAGCAAGTCAAAAACAGTACTATTTGGTACCAGGCTAACAAGTAATGAGAAAATAAAGTGTCTTCTGGGAAACACCGAACTAGAACAAGTAGACAACTACCGATATCTGGGAGTGGACAGACACCTAAATTATGACCTCTGCATAACAAATACTATCAAAAAAGTAAACCATAAAATATGGCTACTGGCTAAACTGAGATACTACATGACTGAAAGCATGGCAATTAAAATATATAAAGGCATGATCCTCCCCTACTTTGACTATGGCGATGTAGTATACATGGGAGGAAATACAAAACTTTTAAACAAACTACAGGTGCTACAAAATAGAGCCCTCAAAGTATGCCTTCAGGTGAACAAAAGATATCCCACAATCGAATTACACAAAAAATGCAATGCAACACTACTAACAAGTAGAAGGGAAACGCACCTCAAAATACTGGCGCACCATTACACCACAAAACCAGGCTACACAGCAAACCCCCGTAGGGACACCAGGCAAATGGCAGCCCCAGTGCTACTGACAGCAATAAGTAACACCAAAATTTATGAGAGAAGTGTATTTGCCATGGCGGCACATGCCTGGAATAATCAACCCACACAACAATGGGCAATCAAAAGCATGGACCACTATAAAAGGTCCTTAAAGAAAACATAATACACAACCACCTACTGAAGAAACAATATCTCACCTGATCTTGGGCGCAGTCACTGCTTGCTGTGTTCTGGCACAAAAAGCAAAAGACCGGCCAGAAAAGATGGTAGTTATTACAAATACGGAAACTAGCCCTACTAAGTACTAAGGAATTCGAAATGACTATCACCATAGGGCGCAGTCCGTTTGGGTATGTGTACTGGCACAAACCAAAGCAGAACCAGGCAGGCCACGGTCATGCATCCGAATCACCCTGAAATACGAAATGGCTAACCATACAACACAGCCATCCCACCTAGTCGCAGTCCTGAAGGGTCCAGGGGAGTTCTGGCACACTGGTGTACTATCTAAGGACAGGGCATGGGTGAAAGGATGCTGTAACAAACCACAATGGGATGGGATCCTCTCCCACAGGCCTGTATGACATCTGCGTAGATGTAGTATGTCATCTGCGTAGAGGTACATAGTAGGCTAAGTTATCAATACAGGTTAGGAAAAACTTCGAAAATTAAAAAAAAACTAATATAGAATCTACTAACACCCAAAACCGCAAAAGGTTGGCCCAAGAAAGATCAGGTAAACACTCCTGAGTGCGGGACCAGACCAATCCAGTATCACAGCTGTCCAGCGTTGAAAACAAGCACCCTCACGGGAGCTTATACGTTATGGGCAGAATAAAAAAACTTGTCACCAAAAAAAAAAAAAGTGTAGGTACCCTCCTACAGTAGGTATGTGAGTCAAAAATTCAAAATCCTCCAATTCCAGTGTAACTAGGCTCATTTGAAAGCGGATGAAGAGACAAAGAAAATGACACCTAGATCATTGCAATCCATTGAGAAATAAATAAGTTATGATTTTTTCATTAATTTTAATTAGCCAAATTATGTCCTCACAATTAACCTTAAACCAAATGAAGAAGGTGTGATCAAAACATACTGTGTTGTTCGGGAAAATGCTGTAACTTTCTTATTTCTCAACAAATTCACTCAATCTGTTAAGTATCTGAATTGCAGAAGAATTCTCTATCTAGATCACTCACAAAAATCATCATTGAAAAGCTGGAAATAATTATTAATAATGATCAAACATAATAATTGTTAGGTTAATGCCATCTTTTTTATATTTCTTGAGTCGCCATTTTGTTTTCCCATTTGCTAAAAAAAACTTTCCTCGAGCTCGTTACTGCATTTCTCTTGCAAATTTCCTAATGGTATTTCACAGATACATCAATAAATACATATAGAATGGGAACTATATATTATAATTAGGGACCAAACCTTCTTTGATGTCGAATTTTGATGACGATGTGCAATTTGCAGAATTTCCTGAGTCGCCATTTTGTTTTTCCCATTTGGCATTATTTGTTATAAAAATAATTTCCGGGAGCTCGTTACTACCCTTCTCGTGCTAATTTCCTCCTGATATTTCATATATACAACAATAAATAAATATAGAATGGGACCTATATATTATAATTAGGGACCATAGCTGCTGTGATACCGAATTTTGATGGTGATTACTGTCAAAAATCTTTAAAGTTTGGTGAAATTCTTCCTGTACCACAAATAAACACTCTTTCAGTAAAAAATGAAAACGAGGCTATAGATTGGGAAATCCTCTATGACGTCATGCTAATTATATATGCAAAAACATATTTCTAGCCAATCAGGAGGCAGTTATTTGGAAGTTGTAATTGGGGCGACCAATAGAAAGCGGAGATCGGCGTCACAGGAAAATGGCGCCCGCTATGACGGCGATCGGCGAGTCTGGCTCACGTCCCTACCTACAGTTGTCAAATTAGTCCAAACATTCAAATTATAATTTCTTTGGAAGCTCCAAAGAACCAAATATCGGAACATGAATTTGGGTGAAACTGGTGGTTTTTGGTTTTTGGTGTACTAATTTGGTGTAAATGATGTTTTTTGGACAGATAATTACTTGACTGGATATTTGTGTATATAATATGGGATTCTAGATGATGATACTGGACTTTATAATTTGAAAGAAACACTTTGTGAACTTTGAAGCTTATTTTTTCAGAACTGCTTTTCCCAGAGTTTTGCCAATTTGCCCCCTCTAAAAATGTAAGTTACGATTGTAACAGAAAGTTGAAACTTGGCAGTATTATGTAAAAGTTGCTGCTGGGTGCAATAAGATGGTTAAAAACACTGGATTTTTCATATTTCAAGAGCTAGGGATGGAGACACAAAAATTGATCATTGAATTTTTTTTACCTCTGGTTCGTCATGTAGGGACATGTTGGTAATGACCAGTTCTTCATATAATAACTTGATTCAGGCAAATCTAGACACATTCAGTATACTTCCTGGAGGGGGTAAAATTTAGATTTTTCTTTTTTGCAAGATCCTTCATCATATGACCCCTACTCAAGATAGAGCTATGAAAATCTGCAGATATGCTTCTCTTGATACAAAGAATGTGTGCTCCAATTTTCAAAGCTCTATCTTTAATAGTTTTTGAGATATGGAAATCACCCAAAAAGCACCCGTGTCTCCCCTTAACCTAAATAGACTAATTATAGCATTTCTTTGTAGCTTCTTTGTTAATGGTCATATCTAGATAAAAGATTCACCGAATACTTGTACTACACGGGTGAAGACCAGCCTTATATAAAAAAAACGGTCCAAAAATCTGGCTAATGAATTGAGTCTTTATGCGAGCCTAATTTCACAATCTAAGAAGCAACATTTATTCTTTGTATATATGTCTTCATTTTTACCCGCTACTTTTGAGTTGGAAAATATAATAAAACGTACTTTAATGCAATTTAAAAGCGAAATCGACGGCGGTCTCTGGCCGCCATCTTGTCTTTTTGCATTCTCTCCCATTTCACCAACTCTGTGCTGATATAAGTAACCATTTGACACTGGTGCCAGGCATTCTACTTGTTGTTTCATACTAACGCTATTTTCGTCCGTATTTAGACTACGTTGTCGTTCACCCCTGTACTGGAAGTACGGGGTGAACCTTTTATCTAGGTCAGATCCTGATCAAACATCACACCAATGGTCTTCTTCGTATGGAAAATCACCCCAGTTTATCAAAACTGATATATATAAAAATTAGATCACAGGAAAATGTAGGTTTCCATGGCAACCATAATACACTCACTCACACCTTAATATGAGTCAACTGTAGCTTTTTAAAAATAATGGTCAGATCCTGATGAAATTTCACATCAAGGTTCTTCTTGGTATGGCAAATCACCTCAGCTTATCAAAACTGCTTATAAAAAATTAGATCACAGAAAAATGTACGTTTCCATGGCAACCGTAATACAATCATGCCCACCTACAATATGACAACTGCAGTTTCTTTATTAATGGTTTGATCCTGATCAAACTTGATACCAAGGTTGTTCTTGCTATGGGAAATCATCTCAGCTTATCAAAACTCATATAAAAAAATTACTCTGCCAGATTCTAGACTTGTGGTTCCAGTTGTAGTCGGTGTATCACCATTTTTAGGAAGAAAAAATGCTAGAGATTCACATTAACATGCCCATTTCTGGCAGTCTTACCTCTGAATAGCTTAGTAAAATGCCTTTCAAACCTCATACAAGAGTGAAAATAGGCTCTCTCATTGCTGAAATCTTTGGCTCTTCAAAAATGGATGTAACATGAGGGTACTGCGCATGAGTCTCGGGTGGGGTGCCTTTTCCTGACTCTGCCTGAGATGATGTTGCAAAAAGTTGTACAGGTTTATTGGTCAGGCGATAGTGGTGCCCCCGGCGGATTGGAGGCTACCTAACTAGTGGTCTACAACTTTCCAGTGTGTGTATAGGATATGTTCACTGATGCGAATTGTATATTTAAGATTTTCATTAAGTAGTGCCATCCTAATTGTATATATTATATGAAAACATCTGCTTTAGTTCGGATATTTGTCAGTGACTCGGTTTGGCTACAAAAATATGCCAACATTGAACATGACCACTCTCATGACTGTCAGTATGAGTATGATCATAGTATGACCATGTACACCAGCTGTCAAGCATGATCGAATATAGCGATATACAGTGTGTTTGAAACTAGCAATTACTCAATCACTAATTTTAGGCAGTGGCCACGCTACGCGTTCGTGAGCCGTATTCATAGCCTGCCGGTCTAGACGTAGGGCACTGTCTGCGCATGCGCCTTAGTTCCTCACGTATCTTTAGCCTTCGTGGCTACGCATACATGAGGAACTATCCTAACTATCACAGTAATTTGTGCTTTTTGGTGCTTTGAAAGCAAATTTCTCTTATTTCTATTAAATAGTTCAGATCTTTCTCTACAATTTCACATTCAGATTTTTTTCATCAGCCAATTGGAAGTTCTTGGAATTTATTTAGCAAAAATAGTTTTTGAGGCCGTGATCCGGTATGGCTGGCACTGGCACTCAGAATATCCCAACTTTCACTATTATCTTTGCATTTTAATCCTTTCAGAGAAAATTGCTCTTAGGTAAAATTAAATACTTCAGATCCTCTTCAATCATGCAAAGTCTTTTTAATCGACGCAATGAAAGCTTTAAAATTTATTTGGCAAAATTAAATGCTCTGCATAACATAGCATTGCTGCAGCACAAATTACTCCGTTGTTTTAGTCATCATGATTATAATGATCTGATGAATATATCTAAGACAAAACTCCTTAAACATTTTGAGCTAAGAAACATACAATTCCACACAAAACAATCAGTCACTTTAAGGCTGATATCCACATCACCATTATTTCAAACAAGAGCTGAGATGAGCTGAAACTAGTACATTTCATAGGTGCATGTCCGCATTGCTCAACTTCAACAGTGTAAGTAGCAAATTTCAAACAGATGCGCACACATTTCATGAGACACATGTGTGCGCATCCTCACATACACATAGCCTGCCAGGCTATGTGTACGGCTCACGTACGTGTAAACACTACGATAATTTTATTGGTCAACAATACCGACTAACCTAGTGAAGAATATATTAGTTCATAAGCTGTTCAAGAAAAATTAACGAAATGACTTCAATGAATATTAGAATAGGCTCATAATCATGCAAACTTCAATCATTTTCGTTTTGAAAAAATAAGGTACACAAAAGTAGGTACCCTACTAAAATTGTCAAATGGGTCCAACCATTCAAATTACAATTTCACTGGAATTTCCAATGAATCAAAAGCAGAATACTTTTTCAATTTTTTAAATATTCGAAAATTTGCATTTGAAAGTTGTTGACTTTCAGATCCTTGGTATTAGCTAATGCATTACAGAAGTGCCTTATTAAGGAGTGGTCAATAGGTTAATTATAACATTTCTTTGTAGTTTCTTTATTAATGGTCAGACCCTGCTCAAACTTTGCATCAAGGTTCTTCTTGGTATGGCAAATCACCCCAGCTCATCAAAACTAAAATAATTGCGAATGCGGCAAAAAAATTGAAAAGCATGTAAATGAACAGTGGTGCTTCCATGTGTCCGAATGTGAATACGAATACAAATGCGGAAAATGGATCGATCCAGGGACCGATTGGTGTGAATGCGTTTGCCATAGAAAACAACAGTAACCTTGACCTTTCTTCACAAATTTTGAACAAAAATGGCATGTGTATCTTTTTGGGGATTTTGTTTAATGACCACCACCCCTAGCACACAAAGTAGACAGACATTGGCTATTGGGGGTCGTCATGGGTATCTATGTCGCATACCGCGTATATATGGAATCTTAGCTTAAGGAAACCACAGCGCTATTCACATTGCCACTGCGCAAATAGCCAGTGTGGTAAACATCAACGATTCCGGGCTATGTTATACATTCGCAAGCCATGTATACTTATTATGTGAACATTTCTAGGAAGAACAAATCCTAAGGATTCATGTTCTCATTAGGATAAAGACTGACAAACATGGGGGGGGGGGGTTTGCGATGTCCAGGGGGGATATGTCATTTACTAGGAACTCGCAAACCCCCCATGCCCATATATGGCATGGGGGTTGGTGATTTCCTAAGAAATCACAAGTGGGGGTTTGCGATTTACAGGGTTTGCGATTTCCTGCTACATCGGTATAATTAGGTATCCCAAGTCATTTTTGGAACTCAATAGAAAGTACCATGCATTGATATAGTTCAACAGCTCTTCCCAGAACAAATATGACACAAAGTTGAGTAAAATCGGATGATTAGTTTAACAAAAAATTAGGGCTTTTAATGTGGCCAAAAATGATGCCAAAAAATCAACAATTTTGGTATTTTGCATGAAACTCACATTTTAGACCTCAATAATTCAACAAATAATGGCGACATGAACTTGTCTTTCAGGAATTTGCGTTACCTATATGCGCCTGTCTCAAAAGGTGCTAAGCAATATGGGACAAAACTTTGTCCATTGTAACGATCAACATACTATTTGCTTATGCATTTGCTCAGAATAAACTGATTTGTTTTTTTACATGGTGTTTCATAATCCCAACAGAATACATATTGATTTGAAGCAAATGTCCTTGTGTTTTCAGTGTAACCGTTTCTGTGCTGTTTTGTGTCAATCGTTACAATGGAAAAAGAGTTAGCACCTTTTGAGACAGGCTCATATATATGCATATTTCAAGTCTTTATTTTTTTTCAGACTAATGACAATTATTTTTCAAGATATTGGCAGAAAACACAACTTGTCAATATGACAAATTAAGAGGTATGAGTTACATAAATACTTGTATTTAAAAAAAGACACATCCAATATCCTTGAAACTTCACCTGGCTATCCCCGACATCAAAAATGCAACAAGGGAACACCCCTGGGGAGTGTCTTCCAAGGCCACAACTCCCCCTTTAGTAACCTGTACAAATGCGAAGTCACAGGAAAGGATGGGAAAAAGTACACCTCGGCCGAGCAATACTACTGCTCAATAATGGCCAAATATCACGATAAACATGACATAATGAGAATGATCGAAAACACGGACAACCCGTACACAATAAAAGCAATGGCCAAAAAAATATGGAGATCACCAGAATGGTGCAAAACAAATGAAAAAGTGCTGGAGGATATCGTCCACGCAAAATTCACACAAAACATAGAGCTAAAAGAAAAGCTAATAAATGCCCCTGGAAATGCATTCAGGGAATGCACAAAGTGCCCATACTGGGGCTCAGGAAGGTACCTGGACAGCGCCAGTGAAGGAGAAACGATAAAACCAGGTTACAAAAATAAAATGGGGGACATCCTCCAAAAAGTCAAGGAAACCCTGACAAATGCCAACAAATAAAAAGGAAAAATATAAATAAGGAATAAACAAAACTATACAAATGTTCAGATCGGGGAGAACTGGGAAAGGAACCAGGGCTCCAAACCATGAATATCACAAATTTACTATCTCACTAACACGCTTTACTAAAAATATGCCATCCTCCACACAAAACAGGTAATAAGTGCAGTGACTTACACAACTACCCACCAGAGTGAGATGCGTGTGCTGCATGCACCCCCCCCACCCCCCCCACACAAACTCAATCTAACTAAAACTAAAAAGTAAAATTCGCGAAATCAAGCAACCACTCACCGAAAAGCACAAATATATATGGTAGAAGAAATTGAATGCAAGCTGGGGAGGGGCACACACTTTGCCCACCTAAACTGCCAGAGTGCATCCAACAAAATCGACACAATAAAAATACACCTAAAAAGAGAAAATCTCGACATACTGGCACTGTCAGAAACATGGTTCACTGACAACCACAAAAACAACACCCTCAACATAGATGGATATAGGCTTGTACGCAATGATAGGCAGCAAAATAACACACTAAACCAAACAAAAAAGGGTGGAGGTGTTGCCCTTTACTGCAAAGACACCAAAATTCTAGATCCTGAAGCACTAATAACAGCTAACTTATCAAATGAACACATAGAACTACTATGGTGCCTAATAAAAAATGAAAAGCAAGCAAATATAGCCATAGCAAGCCTCTACAGACCTCCATCAGGGGAAATTGAACTCTTCATTGAAGCCCTAGAGAAGAGCATAAACACCATAAAAAAACTGACAAAGGCAGAAATCTTCATACTAGGAGACTTTAATGTAAATTACAACAGCAATGATAAAAACAAACTAATGCTGCAAACCACAATCAAAATCTTAGGCCTACAACAGCTCATCACTGAAAAAACAAGGCTCAGTAAAAATAGCACCACAATTGACCTAATACTAACCAACTCAAACCACGCCACTAAATGGGGCACCAGGAGCTGGGGTATAAGTGATCATGAGCTAATATATGTAACAAGGAAAAAACTAAAAAGCACAAATCACTATGAGTATAAGATGGGCAGGTCCCTAAAAAACTACTCAGAAGATGCATTAAAAAATCATCTGCACCAAAACATAAACAACATCACACAAAACAGAGATGATGTTAATATCTATTGGGGCAACATCATCGCAGAAATAAGAAAATCAGCTGACGAGATGTGCCCCATTAAGAAAATAAAAATACAAAAAAACCAGGACCCCTGGGTAGACAATGACCTGCTAACGCTCATCATAGCCAAAAGTAAACTGGGTAATAAAGCAAAGCTCACAGAAACTATAGAAGACAAACTGGCCTACCATATTGCCAGAAACCACTCTCTCAAAGCTGTGAGAACAGCAAAAAAGAAATACATAATAAAGCAGGACAGAGACTGGGGAAGCAATACAAACAGATTCTGGAAGAATGTAGACCTATTATTCCCCAAAAATAACAAAGAAGAGCACACAACCTTCCAAGATAACGAAGGGACAATACTCTCAGACAAAGATGCAGCAAACAAACTGAACACGCACTTTGCCACAATAGGACAAACGCTGTCAGGAAAATTTAAAAAAAGGTGGGAAAATAGATCAGGAACTGTGCAGAATGAAATCCCCACCTGCAAAACAGATATAATAGAAGTAAAAAAACTAATAAATGACATAGACACAAATAAACCAAGTGGAATAGACGAAATACCAACCAAAATGCTGAAAGAGGCACTCCAAGCCATCCCAGCCACTATAGTCGACCTATTCAACATCTCCTTTGAACAGGGGCATTTTATCTCAGCCTGGAAAATGGCAACCATTACCCCTATCCACAAAAGTGGAGACAAACAAAACATGGGAAACTACAGGCCAATATCGATTCTTCAAACCCCAGGCAAGCTCATTGAAAAAGTGCTACATAGACACATAAATGAACACCTGGAAAAAAACAATATACTAAACGAAAGACAAGGAGGTTTCAGGAAACTGCACTCCACATCTAAAACAATAGCTAACCTAACAAATGACATATTGGCGTCAATGAACCAAAAACAATTAGTTGGAGCAGCCTTCATTGACTTCAGCAAAGCATTCGATACAGTAGACCATAACATACTATTGGAAAAACTAGAATCCATGGGCATAAAATCCAACACTATGGACTGGATAAAATGCTACCTGAAAGACAGGCAACAGAGAACAAAAATAAACAATACACTATCAGACAACCAACCTGTCACATGTGGTGTACCCCAAGGGTCAGTGCTAGGGCCACTGCTCTTTATAATCTACATAAACGATCTTGAAAAATGGTTACAAACCGAATGCCTCCAACTATATGCAGATGACACAGTCATATATGCAAACGGCACCACAGAAGAGGAGGTAATAACTAAACTAAACAAGCTCCTACTAAAACTGGATGAGTGGTGTGAGTCCAACAAAATAACCATCAACACAAGCAAGTCAAAAACAGTTCTCTTCTCGCATAAACAAATGCCAGAAAGAAAACTACACTGTAACTGTAAGCTAGGAAACCAAACATTAGAAAATGTAGACCATTACAAATACCAAGGCCTTGAGTTGGACAGCCAGTTAAACTACAACCTATGTATTAACAAAATATTCAAAAAGTAAACCACAAACTGTGGCTATTTGCAAAGCTAAGAGACTGCATGACACAAGAAATGTCAATGAAAATCTTCAAAGGCATGGTGCTCCCCTATTTTAACTATGGAGATGTAAACTACATGGCTGTAAGAAAAGAACTTCTAAAAAACTGCAAACACTACAGAACAAGCCCTGAAAATCTCCTCAGAGTAGACAAGCTCACCCCACCATGACATACAAAAAGAACCAAAGTAAAATTGCTAGAAAATAGGAAATTCTCTGAAAACATACATA
Organism: Branchipolynoe longqiensis; assembly: GCA_030323885.1. NCBI lineage: Eukaryota > Metazoa > Annelida > Polychaeta > Phyllodocida > Polynoidae > Branchipolynoe > Branchipolynoe longqiensis. Next base: position 32,485,301 of record CM059188.1, read on the forward strand.
CAGCTATAGTCAAACAAAAAGGCAACTAGAGCAAATAATGCGCCACTACTAAAGCAGACCAGAAGCCAAATAAAAGCTCACGAGAGAACACGCTAGAAATGGCTCCAAGTGTGGAATCCCAAACATAAAGGAACGACAAATTCCGACCTAAAAACATACAAAAAATATCTTGCAAAATAAGGCTAGAACCCCCAACTAAGCCACCGCAAAAGGCAGTATACATGTCACGGCCCACCAGCGAGACCCCAATGAAGTAACCATACCAAAAGCACCCAGATAACACACCTCACAGTCGTACAAGCCTATGATATGTAAATAGGAGTAGGCTAGTCTAGAAATAAGAGTAGAAAAAATAAAGCACATATATGCCAAGAAAATCAAAAAAAATTAACATAGACTACTAACCAGACCAACCAACTATCTATCTGCTACTGAAATACAGGCAATCAAATACCTTATCAGCAGCTACTGTGTGATAAGACAACACCAACACTACAGCTGGCCAGCATTGAAAACAAGCCTGAATACCCAGGCTTATATGCTATGGACAGTATAAATACAGCCTCAATTTAAAAAAAAAATTAAAAAAAATGTAGTAAAAATGAGTTACCAGTGGTAATACCACAAACAAACCAATATTGTTATAGGTTCAGAATAATCATGATAATTGTTGAGAAATTGACATAAATTTCAATTTTGCATAATTAAGGGGTAGGATTTACACTTTCAGCTGTCGTTTGAAAAGTATGCTTCCAATTTCCCCAAAATTGCAACCAACTGTTTATATTAGCATGGTTTACAACGTAGTGATTTCAAATATAATATAAATGACACGTTTTTTAAAAGTAATTCAATGTGACAATTATATACAAAACTGTAGCGGCAATATATACAAAAAACCAGAAATTCAATGATCAATTGAAAATTATCCCAGGTTTTGTGCATATGAATTTGAGTACAGTGAAGTTGGAGAAGTAATTTGTTGGTACACTGGATTGTCTTTGGAATATTTGAGTGCCTGCCATGACCAACAGCCACAAAAATAGATTCCAGGACAAGCACAATTTCATCATCTGCACAAATAAAAATGTTGTCTAAGTGACTGAACAAAAATTATATCTCCATTTGTTACTAAATTCAGTCTATATTGGTAATTAAAAATAATTTATTTACATGTATAAGGATCATGTATATAATGTGTCTGTAAAATCATGGTAAGACCAAATTTTAAAGCATGTTTTTAACTGAAATTGTATTGTACTGGGTGCATGAAACTCCTTGAAATATCGCTCAGCAATTTTGTATTACACATGATCTTACTCCAAAAGTTGTAATAATCTTACAAAATAATAACCTCACATTTTACATTTAGGTACCATTTAAGACTAAATATATAACAAACTAAACATATTTGTCTGATTAGTTTTTGTCTGATTGTTCATGAGAAGCATAGTAGTTTATGCTATCAACCTGAAAATCGGCCCTATTTCACACTATCAAAATAATCGTTGATTTTATGTGTCCAGTTAACACCAAAATATTACTAAAATACACTATTTTATTAACCACAATTTGTAAGCATATAGTAATCAAACATTTCCTTATGAATAGTATCCAAAATGATGAAGAATTGTCCATTTTGCTGCTCACTGTTTGGGAAGTGGCACTGGTAACATGTGCCACCATTTGTAGCTTGACCAGGAGTTATCCACTGGTTGCAAAAAGTATCTGCACACTTTGGCAAAGAATCCCATGAATTTGAAAATGATATCCCTGTAAAGTTCTCAAAATACTCTTGACAATGGTGTAAAAATTATTTGGATAATTTAAAAAGAAATCTATTGGTGACACTTTAAACTTTTTGGTAATTTTGAATCAAAATATGACAAGGATATTCAGTAAAACACCCTTCAAGTTTTATACTGATTTAAAGCTTACATTGTGTACTATTATATGCTGGTATCAGATAGTTCATGCTTTTACCCACCAGAGCATGCCACCTGAAGACTGCATAGGTGATTTGAAACATGGTAGAGCCAATCAGGATTCACTGCAAGAAATTTACTTTTTAATGCTCAGTAGCACATACATTACATTAATATAGACCAATTAAATTAGTGCAGAATGAAAGAACAAATTTTAAGCTTCAAATCTGTGTATTTCATTATTTAATATACCAACAATTATGCATATTGGACAAGTTTGAAAACACCCTTTTTGTTGATGCACTGACCCGATTCTAGTGCCTCAGGCGACCTGTATTGGGATACCTAATATCATTGTATTCAGTAATGCTATTGCTATGCGATGCGAGTCCATCCGCTCTTTTCTGTTAAGTTATTAGTTGTTAAGAAAGTTAAATCTATATATTCTTGTTTAATGATTATGTATGCTTTATATTTCAACAGACTTATTGGGTGATCTACTAAAGAAAAGGCCCAGCGAGACCGACGGTATAGACTCTGTGGTAGTTGTGGATAATGTCCCCTCGGTCGGCGACGACCGACTGGATAAACTGAAGAGTATCATCCGTAAAATTTTCAGCAAGTTTGGGAAATTTCAAACAGAACATTATCCCAAGGGCGAAAATAACAAAACTAAAGGGTGAGTGATTCTATTATGTATTATAGTGACTACTTAGCTAGAGAAAAAGATAATGATAAGTTTAAAAGTTGCTTTTCCAACGCTTACCATCTTCTCCCCGAATGGCAAAATAAAGAATTAAACTAAGCATTTGTCCTAGTTAGATAACTTGAAGCTGTGACCCGGATAATCATGCCTGTAATTGGGTTATGTACTCTTATATTTGTACTGGTTTTAAACAAGTCCTTTTAAAAAAATAACTTACCTATCTCATTCCCCCCAACCCGCGTCCAATTGTATTTTAGATAGTTTAATGAATTGATTGTATCTTTTATTCATGTCTTGCAGATATATTTTCATTGAATATCAAAATTCCTCGGATGCAGCAGAGGCGGTTGCTGCCACAAATGGTTACAGGCTTGATAAGCAGCATACATTTATTGTTAATCTGTTGACAGACTTTGACAAGTAAGTGTGGGCTAATTTTTAGTTTGAACATATAGCCAATTAATTTGATGAACGATCATCCACTTTCCGCTATCAGTGAATTATATATTCTTGAAGATGTTAAGCGCCACTAAATGTACTTTATCCTTGGCGTAAGAAAAAAAACTCCCCTGACGGTCTTATTATGAAATGGTCAGTATATCTATAGGTTATTGCCATGCAGATCTGTTCACGTTTGGAAATATTTGAAAATATTTGGCGATACAGAAGTGAGAAACCACAAGTTATATGTGGCATTTTGGACAAACACTGATGCAACCAGGGTTTGCACGCATTACCGAAAGTCTTAAATTTAGATAGATGTTCTTGGCTGTTCATAAAACTCACCTCACCTCTCCATGACACGACAATCCTTGGGCAGCTATTCCTTTTTTGTTCTTCAAATATATTACCATTTTGTAAATGTGTGTTTATTTTCAGATATGCCAATGTTCCGGATGTTTGGGAAACGCCGACGATGCAGCCATACAAAGACCATGTAAGATCAGACTCGTATATAACCCCAAGACACTAGCTCTGATTGGAGTATTTCTTTATACATACCGTCGTTTAGTTGTTGACAAGTTTGAACTCATCCTTGGGGGGTTCCGAGGCAAAAATATGCCTTTCAACTATCACTTCTGTAGGGCATGCACGTCAAGTTTATTTGACTAATTGTGTGCCACCTGTTGCTCATTATAACAGAAGTTTAGATTCAGATAGAAATCAATGACGACCTTAACTTACATACTATTTAATTTTACCGATGGTGAACATTAGCGCTTGATGGCTGAAATGGTAACTTTGCCAGAAAGCGGTGGGGGGGGGGGGGGGGGGGTAGGCCCTATTGGGCATGAGGTATGTTTTGGTTGATGACTTGATCTTCTACGAAGAAGTGCGAAAACACCTCATAGACATTTGCAGTCATTGAATGTCAAACAAATTTGCTATGTATATTTTTAAAATAGTTTTATTTCAGTTAATGAAAAGTCGATCTTTATTTGTTGGTTTGTAGGGAAATCTTCGGAAGTGGCTTCAAGACCAACACTGCTATGATCAATATGCCATGATCTATGAGGGAGGCGAACACACTTCTGTCATGCTTAACTCTCACGCAGAGCCTACCGTTGTGGAGGAGCGAAAGGTTAGTGCACATTTCTCCTCAGAGTCCGTACGGGGCCTGGAAAGTCTTGACAATCTTTGTTCCATTTCAAGGCCTTGAAAAGCCTTGATTGCATTAAACTCTCCCCACTGATCTAAATTAGTCCGAAATTGTCTTCCCACTCCACCCCCACCCCCACCTCCAAATGAAAAAGGTCTTGAATTCCTATCAAGAACAACCTCGAAATAGCCTTGAATTCCATATCTTCACATGTGTATGGATCCTGTCTTTTACTTCCCGTATCTGTGATCACAAGCGAGGGATGTTTCCATCTGTGTCCACTGGGTGTCATCTGTGATGAAACAAGTTATCCCTGTCTGAAAATGATGAGGATGAACAAACGCACTGAGATTCATACACTCATTCTACCATCCCTTGCAAAATTGGTTTTAAGTGTTTAACTGTTAATGCTTTTATTTACTGGGTCAAAGGAGCGGTATGTCTTCTATGGCGACTTGTCTGTAATAACTAAATAAATTCTATTCACTTTTCGCCGTGAATATGGTCTTCATTGCCGACATGGTGTAAAACGGCTTGAAATGCCTTGAATTTAAACCTGTTTTGGGTAATTAGTCCTGAAAAGCCTTGGAATTTCATTAAAATGTCCCTCTGATTTAAATTAGTCCGAATTCAGCATTGTTTTTTCTTCCCTGAAATCCCAAAGAAAATAAGTCTTGAATTCCTATCAAAAACAGCCTTGAAATGGCCATAAATTCTCATGTGTACAGACCCTGTAATATAATCTGGACGGTCCCGTCTTTCTTCAGAGGTGGACTGAGACATACGTGCGCTGGTCACCTCAGGGAAACTACTTGGCGACTTTTCATGCCAGGGGCATCGCCCTGTGGGGCAGGGAGGAGTTTGTACAGATTGCCAAGTTCACCCACTCCAGTGTACAGCTCATTGACTTCTCGCCATGTGAACGCTACATGGTGACATTCAGCCCGCTGCCCGACCACAAGGATGACCAGCAGGCCATCATCGTGTGGGACATCCTCACAGGCCAAAAGAAGCGCAGCTTCCACTGTGAGAACGCTTCCATGTGGCCCATCTTCAAGTGAGCATTGCTAACACTTCAATTTCTCCTGAGATATTTACGGGGTCAGAGCTATTTCAGCTTATATTACCGGGCCTGGAAAGTCTTGAATTTCATTTGCCCCAATTCAACGCCTTGAGTTTAGCCTATTTTTGGGTAATTAGTCTTGCAAAGCCTCGAATTCCATTAAACTGTCCCCACTGATCTAAATTAGTCTGAAATCATCATTGACCTTTGTGTTTTGTTGTTGTTGTGAAATCCAAATAAAAATAGCCTTGAATTCTATATTTTCACGTGTGTACGGACCCTGTATTTCCATTACAGGGTTCTCGTTCTCAGTGGGAAATTCTATTTCTGTCAGTTTTTTCGGGAGCCACTTGTAGCGAATGGGGAGCTTTCATGAGTCAGTTCTCTCACTATACACTTGGTGGCATCACCTTTCCCGGTCCAAGTCGGCCATCGTGGTTGGATAGAAGGGTGAAAGTGTGTTGGGGGTGTATGTATGTGTGTGGTCGGGGGTGTAGGTATGTGTGTGGTGGGGTGTAGGTGTGGTGAGGGTGTAGGTGTGTGCTGGGGGTATAGGTGGGTGTAGGGGGTATAGGTCTGTGTTGTGGGGGTGTAGGTGTGTGGTGGGGGTTTAGGGATGCTAAAGATTGTGAGGTGCCGCTCTGCAAGACACGCCTACACCTCCACCACAAACCACCTACACCCCCACCACAAACAACCTACACCCCCACCAAACACACTGTCAACCACCACCACACACACCTACACCCCCACCACATCCCTAAGCCCTCACCACACACCCCTAAATCCCCATGCACCCCCACCACACACACCAAAATCCTCACACTTGATAGTAGAGTAAACTGCTTCTATCCAACCAAAGCATTACAACAGAGACCGGCATGGTGTGCCATCTGACAAGAGACTCATGGAAACTGAAAGGTCCCCATTGCTAGTCATGGGTTTAATCTTTTCAGGGTAATTTCTATTTGTTTCCCACCCTATGATGTTCAATGTAATATAACACTTTTTTTTTAAATTGTGTGTATTAAATAAAATATTGTTGACATGAAAAAAAAATTGACCCAGGATCAAGCGTCTCGAAGGTCTGCTTAATATCTTAGAATTCGGTGTTAAGGAATACATCATTAATGATGCGTTGTCTGTGATGTAGCATGTTATCCCTGTCTGAAAAAAATGAGGACAGAAAAACGAACTGAGACAACTACTTCTAAGATTTATAATAACCAACCTACTTTTGCCTTGTAAATGTGTGAGACAATGGCATCTTGGTTGACCGACCATTTCGAGTTTATTCTAATGATGGAGTGACATTGTTATTGAATTAGGGCACGAAGGCGATGTAGATTAATACTGACATTTCTTACAAGAGTATCAGAATGTAACTCAATTTTGGGTAATCTTTGTTGCTTTGTTATTACAAAAAGATTGAATTGATAAGCATACATCATAAATGATTTGTATGTGATGTAATAAGTTATCCCTATATGATGAGGGAATGACAGAAAATGTACTGACTTTAAAAAAAAAAACTACTGTAAACTATATTTAAAACTATTACCATTCTCATCTTTATAGTAATAATGTGGCTACAAGCGCTGATACATTAGTTTGTCGGCGTGAACTAAGGTTATATAAATGATTAGATCGTCAGCAGGAATTGAGGGTATTCAAAGGAATGTGTGATCTGATGGGCAAGATTCCATTAAACATAAACAAGCTACATTAAACTGGTGAGTCTTGATAGATTTTAATGCATTCCAAAGATGCTAATTTTCTTAATCCTGTGGTAACCTATTCCATGTCAGACACAGAAGGCACAGCTTTATAGTCGGTTACTAAGTATTGAACTTGACACTCAGGGGTGATGTTTTTCCGTTTTTAATCGGATTTCAGGGGTGTTTTTTTCACAGCCTGGGGGCATTTTTGATATAGATGTAAACGAAAATTTCCTGTCAGGATAATAATCTCAGCTTGATTTCCGCTTTTTTTGTTGTTGCATGAAACCACTAACATGAATTTTTTTTTCACAACCTGGGGGCATTTTTGATATCGGTGTAAACGGAAATTTGCCGTCGGGATAATAATCTCAGCTTGATTTCCGCTTTTTTTTGTGTGTGCCTGAAACCACTATCATATCGTCCCTGAGACTCTTCTACTGGCAACCAATGGAAAATCTTAATGCGTTGCATTGTACCTTGCCGACCACAGATGGAACCACGATGGTCGATACCTGGCCCGTCTGGGCCTTGACACCCTCAGCATCTACGAGACACCCGGCTTCGGGCTGCTGGACAAGAAGAGCATCAAGATCCACGGACTTAAGTAAGGCTCGGGGACCTGTCTAATAGAAGTTATATTTTAGTATATTGAATTATGTCAGCATAGATATTCCCACCACATTTAACTCAGCTGTTTATAATTATGATTTAAAAATTAATAATAAAAAGGAACTTAATGACATTAATAATATAAAATAACATTAATAATGTAAAATAATATTAATAATTTAAAAGAACGTTAATTTTTTTTTAAACCACCAGAATCGGACTGTTATCACCAGACGGTACGGGCCTTAACGGTATATTAAAGTTAAATGGTTATGTTCTCAGGGAGTTCTCGTGGTCGCCTACGGACAACATCATTTCGTACTGGACGCCCGAGGAGAGGGACACGCCGGGCCGCGTGACGCTGATTGAGGTGCCGTCACGCACCATACTCAACGTGAAGAACCTGTTCACCGTGTGCGACTGCGCCATGCACTGGCAAAAGAACGGCGACTATCTGTGCGTCAAGGTGGACCGCTACAAGTCTAAGAAGGATGAGAAGGACGGCCAAGTGAAATACGGCGTGAGTTGTCCTTCAGCCATCCCAAACTCTCATCCTTCACTCAGATATTATTACACATCCCTGTGTCTAGACCTTGTGGAATAGGTTACTAGAGGATGCAAGAACGGTTGCATTTCTTGGTGGATTTAAATCTATCCTCACAGTTAGGCTGCTGCAGCTGTCTTCAATGGAGGACTGGTATCCACACCGATATTGTTCTGTCATCGAAGGGATTTATCAAACGAACGTCAATTTGCGCATTGCATTAGTTGTCCACAGATGGCAGAGGTTCGTCCATCTTAGGTACTACTGTAAATTATGTATTTACCATGTGACCTGGTTAAGCAATTTAAACAACAAAAAAGTTGTAATATTATTATTAATAATGAGTTGTTATTATTATTAACTTAGTTGAACATACAATATATAATAGATGGGTTCTGCCCACTGTGCAATAACTGAACAAATTTATCCCTGTTGCTTCCTAGCTTGGGGCTCGGCATTAATAGGATAGGATAGGACAGGACAAAGACTGGTTAGCTCAGTGTCAGGATAATGTGACTGAGTGGGATATCAGGTTATCGAGCTTGCAGCCTGATTTCCCAGTGGCGCAGCATTATAAAGTCACCATGAGTGTGCACTGTCACAAGTTGGTAGCCGTCCTGAAGTCAATATATGTTGCCAGGATGTAAAACTCCCTAACAACACCAACCAATCAACTGCCCGCATGTGTTGAAAGTAGTCCCCATGCATTGTCGGTTAAATAACTTCCGTTGTTGTGGTTTACGATCTACTCTAACAAATGGGATCTTTTTTTGTTTTATTTTTAGGGCATCTTCCACAACTTCAACGTGTTCCGGATTCGTGAAAAGCAGATCCCTGTAGATATTGTCGAGGTTAAAGGTAAGCGTGACATTGGTTGTTTGAATAGCAGATTGTGAATAAATTGCAGGTTTTCAGTATAGACAAATCGGCGCTTGTTTGAAAACAGAGATGCGGATGTCTAATGATTGATTGATTGGTGGTTGCTTTACGCCGTGTCGGCAGCATAGGCCATATTCACGGCGAGATGTCTAATGTAATTTATTTGTGCAAAGGCTTCTATATGGGTCCTTTCATTGTAATGGTCAAAAACAATTATGGAAAGAGTAGAGTTATTTTCTTGGTATTCTTATACTTTGTAGGGATAGATATGAAAAGAATAAGGCCTAATGTGACATAGTTTAAAAAGAAGCCAACAATTTAATTTAAAAAATATGCTGTTTTAAAGGCATGAATTTGTTACATGGAGAATGTGGAATTTTCTACAGCCTACTATACCTTTATTTTGATTGTAATGGTCAAAAACAATTATGGAAAGAGTAGTTATTTTCTTGGTATTCTTATACTTTGTAGGGATAGATATGAAAAGATTAAGGCCTAATGTGACATAGTTTAAAAAGAAGCCAACATGTTCATTCCAAAAATATGGTGTTTTAAAGGCATGAATTTGTTACATGGAGAATGTGGAATTTTCTACAGCCTACTATACCTTTATTTTGCATAGAATATTACCTGTTAGTCAATGAAATAAATATTCATTTTGCATGCATATATATATATTTTGTTATATCTAGTATTCCATGGCGATTAAATGGTTCTGGACGTAACTGTCCTGTCCCCTGCTTGTCCCTTGCTTGTTAAATTAGGAAATATGTTAGCCTGGGAATACCAGAGCTTCAGTAGAAAAACAGTTGCTATTTCATGTGTAAGGCTATTTTCTGGTACCATGGCTAGCAATATAATTTTTGTACAAAGCTTTATGAAAAGAAATTGAAGTTGAAGTTCCAAATTATTTTTGGTGTCCCCTTCTGTTGCGTTATGTCCACAACTCAAAATTGGGAAGAATGTAATCATCCTATGCAGATTTCTTTACAGTGCATTTCTATACTTGGAGGATCACAATATAAAAATTAATTGTTTCATGCAATAAATTTGATTAAATAATTGTGTTGATTAATATATCCATACTTGGTGATTAATAAGTCCACACTTGGGGCTGGCTACTCAATTAGTTCTTGTTTTTTCTGACAACATGGTAACCTAAACTATCTTTTCCTTCATGTTACCAGTATATATATATATGGACAAGAGTTGGCTACTCAGCAACAAAATAAGGAAAATACACAATATTCATTTTTGACCCTCATGTCACACTTTGGCCCCATTTACCATGAAGCGACTCATATATTTTATATTATAATATAAGTCAAAATTAGGTTCAGTTTATATATATGTTAGCATACAATTTCACACATGATTTACATATGTATATACCAAATATTGTTTGGTTTTTGCCTACTGCACTAAATATCAGGGATGAAAGATCTCACAGATGTACTGCAATCGACTATCAGCATGTGCTAATACGTTGTTCATATGCCGCAGCACTATCAAAGTATACCAATATGTATAAAACATTACTTCCAGGAATTTCCCGCGATCCCTACTGTGCTAAGCCTATTTGAGAATATCCGCGTTTTTGCAAAATTTTGCAGTCGGTTTACAGATAACCTCACCGTGGGCACAGATTTCCGCTTCTTTTATTCCCCGGGTTCCACTTTCATCCGTGAAGTCTAATACAGTATAACCCCATTAAACCAAACTTGAAGGGACCCTAGAAATTTGTTTCTAACCGAGCTTTGGTTTTGACCGAGCTTTGGCTTTGACTTTGAGCAAGCGTGTATTGCACATGTAATATACAATGTATGTGGACACTGATTGTTTTTTATGTATGTATAGTTTTTCCCCGTTAAACCAAACGATCGGTTAATCCTAACATTTTCCGGCAGCCAGGCAAAATACTACCATTTATCATATAAAAAAAGTCAGTGGGGTCTCGGATAACCTTATAACCACATGAAAGTTTGGTTTAACCATACCAGAGTGGCCTGGGGGTCCGACAATTTTGTTTGGATTAACCGATAATTTGGATTAACTGACTTTGGTTTAACCAACCTTTTTATATGATAAATGGTAGTATTTTGGCGGGCTGTACAAAAAAAAGTTTGGATTAACTGATCATTTGGTTTAATCGAGCTTGGTTTTATGTGGTTGTACTGTATTATGTTACAACAGAGTCAGTGTCGGCGTTTGCGTGGGAGCCAATTGGGCACAAGTTTGCCTTCATCCACGGCGACTCTCCCCGCATCTCCGTCAGCTTCTACATCGTGAAGAAGGGCGGCGCAGTGGAGATAATCAGTGAGTGCCAGTGCCTCGTGGTGGTGGTTGGAGGGGGGGGGGGGGGAGGGGGCTTGTGACCTGCGTAGATTGATGGGCCCCTGGATGAAGAGTCAGTTGAGATGCTGGACCTTAGTAAAGGTTGATGGTTCGATTCCCCATGCCATCACTGCGAATTTGGATTTCAACTGCTGTGAATAACTTACAGCATCATCAAAGGCCAGTTGCTCTCATACCATGTCTATGTGGTGTGGGAGGTTTAAAATCCCTTGGGTCAGAAAAAGTGTAGGCTCGGGCTTTCTATCAACCAACTGCCTAGTGGTGAAAACAAGACTTCTGACTTATTCATAATAGGCAGTATAAATCTTCGAGAAACTTTATACTGCCTATTATTGTAAAATAAAAAATACTTGAAAGTAGTAATGGTCCAAAAATCCTAAATTATAGTTGGGTTTGTCTGCTAAATTATATTTTGTAATTCTGTTTTCTTGGTTTGCAAAATAAAACAATTGTTGAAGATAAAATTGTGCGGTTTATTATAAAGTCACTGATGATTCCGTCCTTGTTAGCACATGGTATTTCTTTATTTTGTCCTCCACAACCTCGTCTGAACATGTCATTCTTGAAAATCATTAAACATGAAAATGCATTTAATTTTTCCCTGCATCTGTTTGTGTTTACCTAAATTCAAAATATTTGTGTCTAATCTAACAGAGACACTCGAGAAACGGCAGGCCAACGCCTTGTTCTGGTGTCCACGTGGACAATTCATTGTCCTGGCTGGTTTGCGGAGGTGAGTACAAATTGGTGTTTGATTTAAACTTGAACTTTTGGATTGCGGGATGGTAGTTATCCTAAAATTATTATTTTTAACGATGTAAGCTGTCCTATCCTACTGGGACATTGTTCACTTCCTCTATGGGAGATGACCATGACCTGATATCACACTCAGTCACATTATCCGAAGACTGAGCTAACCCCACGAACCATATGGGGCCTGGAAACTTCATTTGGCCCATTTCAAGGTGTTGAAAAGGTTTGAATTTGAACCTATTTTGGGTAATTAGTCTTGAAAAGCATTAAATTCCATTAAACTGTCCCCACTGATCTAAATTTGAAATTGCCATTGGCCATTTCCCCCCCGCCCCTGAAATCCAAATGAAAACAGCTTGAAATAGTGTAAAATTCCATATCTTCACACATGTACGGACCCTGTAACTTTGTACGTCAACTCAACCAGATTTTTATACTCCGCATCTTCCGCACGGAAAGCCTGTGCTCTCGATTCGGCCACTGCTTTCGCTCACAAGAATGGTGAAATGAGCTGTGTTGCGTTTCAGTATGTCCGGTGTGCTCGAGTTCTGGGACACGACCGACATGACGATGATGAACTCCGGGGAGCACTTCATGGCGACGGACGTGGAGTGGGACCCGTCTGGGCGCTACTTATCCACCGCCGTCAGCTGGTGGGGGCACAAGGTCGACAACGCTTACTGGATATGGAACTTCCAGGTCAGTCTCCCTGGTGATCCAGCTCAGTCTCCATGGTGATCACACATAAAGACTTCCTTGACACAGGGGTAGGACAATAAGGACTGCCCGGTTGCCTTGGGCACCTACTTTGTTAACCCCCAATAGCCGATGTCCACTTTTGTGGGGGGGGGGGGGGGGGGGGGGTAAACAAACAAACAAAAGTTTGTTTACTCGGTCGGGCAGGTGAATGTCTCGGTGACTGGCCCAAACGGGCAAGTCATTATTTTTCGGATCTGCTATGTTAACTTGAAATAAATATATTCATGGATAATGTTGTGCTGGAATACATTTATTATGGATACATAATGATGTGTGCTGAGCGCGAGTTGTACTTATTAATCACTGTCCACATCACTGCTTATGACAATTTAAGTGCTTCAAAGTCCGTTTTTCAACCAGTTTTTCACTTGGGCTTGGGAAAGTAGTTTTAACACTCGGGCAAGGGGGACAAAATTACTGTCCTCCCCTATGATAGTTTAAATGGACCGTCACTAACACGCACCATGCTGCCGATGTGGCATATTTCCGTCTACTCTATTTCTTAGCCCAGTTCTTAGGTTATGGCCTTTGCTGCCGACACGGCGTTAAACAATCACCACTAATTAAGCCACTATCACTATAACAATCACCACTAACTTAAAGGGAGATTCACAGCATCGAGCAAATTAGTACAGAAAGAGTCCGGTGGCGGACCCACCTGGTTGCTATGCTGCAGTAAATATAAATAAAACAAGAAATTTTAGCCTGTAACGGGATTGTACAATTTCATAGTTTATTAAACTAATTTTTATCAATTCACTATGGTTGACTTTTATCTACATTCTTTTTTCTTTTACACAATGTTTTTAATTGTGAGCTTTTTAACTTCCATCAGTAACTTTTGACGCATATTTGATTGTACGCTTTTACACTGTATAAAAGCGATGGTTAACTAAAAATGGACAGAATACTAGTTAAATGCTTCTTACTGTGAATATGGCCTTTGCTGCTGACATGGCGTAAAACCACCAATCAATCAATCTATAAATGAAAGATGCTGGGCGGAAAGCATAATACACGAGATAAAATTCTATTTATATTCACATAACAGCGGGGACTGACACCCAAAACCAGAATGTATTGGGTGTCAGTCCCCGCTGACACTCAAACACATTTTTACTAAGTTGCGTTGATTTGTTGGCCCTGCACCAACAGTTCTACACTGCAGCCAGTATGCATGACCTTTTTACTAAGGTAAAACAGGAAAACATTTTAGCCTTTTTGAGGGCAGCTGGACTGTACCACCTCATATAGTTTACTAAATAGATTCTATCAATTATTAATAAAACTTTTCTTTTTCTATGGGAATTTGTTTCCCTTGACCACAAATATATGATTGTGAGCTTTCTAATTTAATGAGTGTCTATTGGCACATAACTGATTGTCTGCCTTTACATGTAAAAGTGATGGTTTGAACAAAAAACAAACATTTCTCGCCATGAATATGGCCTATGCTGCTGACACGGCATAAAGCAACCACCAATCAATCAGTCAATCACATAATAAAATTAAGCAGTATACAACTCTTTTCATTTCAAATGTTTAAGATGTGATCTATTTGAGAAGATTGCTTCTGTAGACAATCCTGTCTCAGTCCTCTTCAATTTGTATTTTGTGTCCAGATATCAGCATGTGTATGTTATGTTCTGCTCATTTCCAGGGTAAACTGCAGCACAAGCAGCAGCAGCAGGACCGCTTTTGTCAGCTGGTGTGGCGGCCCCGACCGCCGACGCTGCTCGTGCCCGAGAAACTCAAGGTAAGAACACCCAGCAGTTGTGTGTGACCAGACGGTGTGGCCGAATGAGTTGAGCGTCCGTCTCCCGTTTTTGGTAGATCGTGGGATTCGAACCCTACCGATGACTTAAAAATGGATACATATCGCTTACTAGCCACGCGTTCGAGGTTATTAGGATAGGGCAAGGACTGGTTGGCTTAGTGTCAAGATGTGACTGAGTGGGCTATCAGGTCATGGTGCTGGTGGCCTGGTCTTCCAGTGGGGCACCATGAGTGTGCACTATCAGAAGTCGGTACCCGTCCTGATGTGACCTTAGATGTTTCCAGGACGTAAAACTCCCAACAACCAACCAACCGAGATGGTATTCAGCTATGTGGTTGTGTGTGTGTCAAGGGGGCTGGCTATAAGTATAAATAAGCTAGTTGTCAATGGAAGATTAACTGCCTGAACTACATGTGGGAAACGCACGGCAGGCTGAGACAAACACCCAGCTGAGCTTAGAGGTGATGTCTCTTTCAGAACAGAAGTCGCATGTAGTTGTAGCGGCACTTCCGAGAGATAGTGGATGTGTAGATAGTTGTCAAACTTTTTTGTTTTAATCTAAGAAGGTGTTGTGTTGTGATTGAAATATGCTAACCGGCTCAGAAGTTTCTCTTCTGTGTGTGATTTGGATGTTTTTTTTTCTAAATAATGGAGTATTCGTGAACAAAGGGTGTCCATTTTCCAAGATTTGCATGTTGTAAAGATACAAGGATATACATTTTCAGGGCATTATTCTAAGTATACAATTTGGTCTCAAATGCTGTAGTTGCTGCCGAAAATAATCTTCCTGCCTCTGACTCAGAGCGTTGGTTTCTGGGCAATGTGTATAGGCTTATAGGACTCATTATGGTGGTGACTGTGGTGACCCTTCCTCTATTCTATTTGTAGGGTCGAAGGGGGGGGGGGGGACCCATATCAACGGATTAGACCTTTCATTCAGGGTTTGCACGCGGCGCCGGAAGTATTGAATGGTCTTGAATACCCACAAATGTTCTTCAATTTAACTGTATGGTCTTAAATGTTCTTTAATCGGGTTGCAAACCTTTTGTGTAAACATGTCACATGATATGTGAGATACATTTATTTTTGACAAATTCCTGTCCGTTACGTTTGTGGAATTGTTTTCCCAACATTACATAGTTTTTAGTAGATTGTATCAAATGTTTGTATGAAAATTTCTTGGAAATGTTTTTGAAAATGCTCTTGAATCTGACGAATAACTTTTTGTAGGAACCCTAATTTTATCCCGCCCCCAATCCGGTTAGCATTGCTGGTTAACACTGTGTAGGTGAATATTGGATAGATGAAGTGTGTAGATGATTATTATAACACCGTTCTTCAAATTAAATTTCCTGCATTTTTTTTTTTCACCCCAAATAGCCGATGTTTACTTTTTATGGGGGGGGGGGGGGTTCGTTAAAGAAATATACATTTATTTGCAATAATATACCATCTCGCTTTCTCGTCTCTAATCTCTATCTATTTTTACCCCCAAATAGCCGATATTTACTTTTTGTGGTGAGATGGGGGGGGGGGGGGGGGGGGGGGGGTCACTAAAGAAATATATATTTCTGTGGTATGGTGGGGGGGGGGTCGTTAAAGAAATATATATCTTTTTTTGCAATAATATACTATCTCGCTTTCTTGTCTCTGATCTATATCTATTTTTACCCCCAAATAGCCGATGTTTACTTTTGTGGGGAGGGGGAGGGGGCGTGGTCGTTAAAGAAATATATATTTTTTTGCAATAATATACTATCTCGCTTTCTCGTCTCTAATCTATATCTACCTCTCTCAATCCATCCCACCAACAGGAAATCAAGAAGAACATCAAGAAGTTCTACCCGCGCTTCCAGCTTGAGGACAAGATGCGTGAGTCTAAAGCGTCGAAGGAACAGATCGAGAAGCGGCGCAAGCTCATGTCTGAGTTCGACGGGTGGAAGTCGCGCAATCTAGAGGAGTGGGAGAAGGAGAAGGACCAGCGCATTGCCCTGCGCGGCATCGACACGGATCGCGTCGAGGGACAGACTGATGATTTCACCGAGGAGACCTTCGAGTTCCTCATCAAGGTTGAGGAGAAAGTGATCGAGTAATTGCCACCAGCGTCTCTCCTCTCTGAGTGCTGCTCACTGGTTTTTTCCTTGTGGGCAGCGCATTGCCTGGACGGTGAATCGGGACGAAGGTTCACCTCCACCCCACCACCAACGCTACTACCACCACCAACGCCACCGCCGTCTTGAAAACCTTGGGGACTGACTGGTCAGCAGGTCTAGGTGGTGTCATCTAGATTTTGTAGTTCCGTCATCTAGTTCATTGCCCACCATTACAGGGACGTCTGTTATTTAGTAATAATTAATAGCGAATTGGTCATAATATCCCCTGCTTTTGCATTGTTTAGTTATTGGATTTGAATAATTATTTTTTTGGTAAGGGTGGTTTGTGAAGTAAATCACACACGTATATATCTAATATAGCAGTGCTGTGGAGTTTTGGGTTTTATTTAATAGATCTACAATCAACGTAATCAATATGTGTAATATTAATCGTTGCCTGTTTAGAATTCTCCGTGTGTGTTCACTTTTATTTGTAAAGTCGAGACTCAAGCTCGGTAATGTTCGCTGTGCTACACTGTTGCTGTCGGTAATATATGGCCACTACAACACATACTACCATGTACCCTATAGACTATTCCTTCAGCCTTTAGGCTATAGTGACATTCTCCAAAAATACATTATGTTGTTAGGAAATGTTCCTAAATGTGGACTAATTAATGAAATCATACTCAATAAAAGCCGCTTTATTCCATCCGATTTTGTTAATTGTTTATTCACAAATTATTAAAATACACCAAATCGTGCTGATTCCTTCACTGGCGTCTTAAAGCTGCATAGTCTGATCAAAGGAAGTTATCGAAACCAAAGTAATTATATAGATTTGATTCTAGATATCTAACTTAAATGCTGGTGCACTTGTTGCGTGGAAGGGAATACTGAGTAAACTTATTAGAACGTGTTACTGTTGAAGCTTATTGTGTTGATATGCTTGCCAAAATTAATTTGCCATGTTTACACTCCGTATATATCAAAAGTTAGCCATTTAATAGTTTTTACTTCGAATTAAAGTGTGGTCGATTATAATCACCCTCTATATATCTCAGTCAAAACGGCACTGCAAGGCCTTCAGGCGTACCTGCCATCCACTACCACCTAATGAAAATACAATTACGTACTAGCATCCGTAATATGTAGACCCCCCCCCCCCCCCTTCTAGTGAAACTAGCTCATCACCCTGCTGAAATATCTACATCCACAATATACCTTACTTTAAAAACATGGGTCTTGAATCATTATCCATATTATCACCGAATCGCTAGAGCGCAGGCTTCCCGTGCTGAAGGTCGAGAGTTTGAATCCCAGCCAAGTAAAACCAATAACTTATACAAATTATGTCCTTCCTAGCCTAATGTTCAACATAATTAGCATATGGCAAGGACTAAGCTCAATGTTGGGGTAATGTGACTGAGTGAGATATTGGGTCATAGTGCCTGGTCTAGTGGGACAGCACTATAAAGTCACCATGAGTGTACACTGTCACAGGTTGGTATCCGCCCTGATATGACGATGTTGCTAGGACAAAAAATCCCAACAAACCATTATACTAACTGACTTCCTGCATTCCATGCATGTCGAAGGGTAACGATTCCACCATTTTCTCTCGAGGATACTTCTTGAATATGGTGCCGCCACCTATGGGAAGATGCCAAAAACTGTTCTTTCAGACTCCACTTTGTGATATCCTCATCAGACTTGTTTATTTTCCTCCTCCCCCCCCCCTCTCCCTCCCTACATATTGACTGCAGTCATCCCAGATAGAAATAATGGTTCACTAATTTAGTATCGGAATATTGCTTCGAAATACAACTGATTGCCTGTTTGGGGACATACGTCCATGTCACATCACAAATCACCAGGATAAATACCAACTTGTTGAAGTGCACATTTATGGTGGCTTTATAATATTACACATCATCATCATCATCATCATGCTGTCGGTCGTGATGCGACAAAGACTGCTTTCATTACTTGACTGCCGCTCTCCATTTAGCTCTCTGCTGTGAGAGTTGTGTCCATGAGTCAGTCTTAATGTCTCTCAACTTCAGGTTTCTCTTGATGGTATCCTTGAACCGGAGACGAGGGCGCCCTCTCTTTCTGTAACCAGAAGACAGTTGAGAATGAACAGTTAATATTATACACCTGCACCATTAAGATAGATGCGTCGATACCGTGCCACCAACATCGGGTTACAATAACCCATAGACTGACCAACTCACCTAGTCTCTGGTGGCATGAACCTGTGGCCAATTCACTGGGAACACAGTAATCCGAACCAGTCTAGCTGTGTAAATCAACTGTCAATTGGCATATGCCTGATACTGGTTTCTCTATATCTAAAGGGAACCATGGGAAAATACAATGTCATATTCGACAAGGCTTATTTTGTAGAATATTACCGGAAATTTGGTGAAAGCGAACCACAGCCATTCTGTCTAATAATAGAAGATCGCACCAGGTGTCACCACTGCATGCCCAAACGTGCTGATGTTTCAGACCTCCACGTTTGACAATCGAAAACCTCATAGATCTTAACAATCATATATGGGGACTGGGTTAATACACTATCATGAATCCCACTTGTGCATGAATACCACTACCACACTCCCCTGACCCGTGTGAAGTTGGTATAGGGGATAAGTAACTAACTTCACATTTTGAATGTCAAATAAGGAATAAGTAACCAACTTCACATCGGTACTCCACCTGACAAGTTGGTAGGTGGGAGTGCTATAATATCTCTCGGCACTTTTATAGAATCTCCATAAACAAGGATCTATTATTATATTTTAGTGACGGCATTCGCTGCAAAACAAAAAACACGCCATCCATATCTAAATTCATATTGATGTAGGATTGTTGGTGTTGGATTCATTATTTACTGCTGGAGCATATATCTCATCAGTAGTAACCTACCTGTGTCGGGCCGGTGTTCACCTGTACCATGCTTTGTACCTGTACCGTATGTGCACGCGTCGCCGTCACGCAGACAGCGCCCCCAGTGGCGTGGCGCCAAACTACGTGACCTCATTTTCACTTTTACGTCTGCTCGAAGCGTGTGGTCGCTTTGCCGCCAGTCAGTCCCGCAGTGTCGATGGAGGCAGGTTCACTGGCTGTAATCCACACGGGGAAGACCTATCAGGTAACAGGATATTAGTTAAACTCAGGGCACAAATGAACACAGAGAAAACCAGGAGGAGCCACGTATCGATACAGGATTTACGCGCGACTGAATCAGTGAATTAGGATGGAGTGTTGCTAAGAAGCGGAGATTGACGGCGCCTGTTGGTGTATGGGCGGGGGAGAACAACACCGCGCCGCCGGTCTCTGACCTAACCAGGTCCTCTGAGATTATCTCCTCACCCTGTTCTACCGGCGGAAACTATCACGTTAGTGTCATCAGACATCAACTTTGTACGTTATTTTCTGACCGCTAGGTATACTATAGTGAATAGAAACAGTAAGATGTGACATGTGTGGTGCTACACCAAACCCCATACCAGCTCCACGTGGTGGGGTTACTTGCTGAGAACTACACACCAAGCAACCGGGTGTAATTAGATTTAACTTATGAGATTTGAACTTAATATTTAAATGCGAAATATTTCACCTTTTCAAGCCCCTCCCCCATTGTGGACGTGTGAAGGAAAACCCCTGAGTATGTAGTCTTTGTGTTTTCTTTCTTCTAAAGTGGGCGTGACCCTGTGTGACGAAAGTGTTTTGTGAGTGGACTGGGTGGTTTTGGGCTTTGTGTGAGGGGAGTGCACCCCGGGATGTGAGGGGGCGTGGCCCAAGCCGTGTACGGTATGGGGGCGTGTCTGAGCCTGGACTACGAGGACCGGAAGGCACGTGCCCGCAGTGAGGATATAGACCGGAAGTTACAAAACTTTGCCCATGAGGAATCGGGTATTATCAAGATTCTCCTTCTTGGTGAGTTTGATATTTTTATTACTTTAATTTTGTTTAAATGGTCATATTCAACGTAGATTAAAGTTGTATAGTCGAATGGTTTTGAATTTCGGCAATTTCTGAGGTAAATACAGATTGATTATTACCTACTTAACTTTAGTTTGAGGTAACTTTAATTTTAAATGGTTAACATAGATATTTGAAGTGGAAACATGCCAAATTCATTTTTGGCGTGCTTGTTAAAAGTCTGACCCCATAGGCTTCAGCAGTAACATGTTATATTAGATTGACTTAGTACTAGTAGTCCCTTCTATATAGCAACAAGTGCTTAATAAATACACCGGTATTCGATATGTAGATTACAATTTAGATAGGTGTTTTTATTGAGAAAATCTGATGCTTTTATCGGACTAAACTTTATGTATATTTTTCATTACATCGTGATGTTCCTATGGGCACTGTGGTACTTTTAAATGTATATATTACATTATACATAGGTTAGCTGCTATGGGTACTTATATCAGCACAGAGTTGGTGAAATGGGGGAGAATGCAAAATAACAAGATGGCGGCCATAGAATGCCGTTGATTTCACTTTTAAATCTTATTAAACTAGATGTTTTATTATATTTTTCAACTCAAAGGTAGTGGGGAAATATGAATATATATATAAAGAATAAGTGTTGCTTCTTAAATTGTGAACTTAGGCTCTCATTTCATTTCCCCGTATTTTCGACCGCTTTTATATAGGGCTAGTATTCACCCGTGTACTGCGAGTACAGGGTGAATCCTTTATCTACTGCTGCCCATGTAGCAGCTCGTAGGGTTCGAACCCAAACTGAATAAAACCAACGACTTTAAAATGTATGCTTGTCGCTATCTAGATAAAATATTCACCTCCGACTTGTGTTCCTCCTGTGCCGCTGGGGTTACCGCAACAGTACGGGGTGAATCTTTTATCTAGTCGCTATCTAGCCCGGAACGTGGGATTTATTGTCCATGATTGAAATTTCCTCAGATTAATCAACAAATGCCACACACTAAATACAGAAAGAAAATGGATAAAATGACTAATGCTAACTAAGCATGTTGGATATTTGCATGGATTTGTTTGCTTTCATGCATATATAGCATAACGTGTTAATTATTATGTATACCACGTGAAATGTCTGAGTTTATAGGCCTACAATGTGTACCATCAAAAGCACTATGACTATGTGCAAACACGGACATTTATTTAATGGTCCTATTACGGCCGGATGGAATTAGTCGGTCGTCACTCATCCACCCAGACACATTCCTGACTGCAAGCCAATGGACGGCGATCACTGAATGGGTCGCGCATATATGGGTCATTCTTTAAAACTAGGCACGAAAGTGTGACATGGAAACCAAAAGTAAAAACTTCCAAATAATAGTAAAAAACCTTCCAAATATTAGCCTAATCTAATGTCCTATGAAGGTATGCATGTTGTGCATATGTCAGAGTTGAAAAAAATTAATTTCACTTTTTGAATTTGATCTTATACAAATTGAGCAATACATTAATATCACTCGTGTAACATGAAAATCAAAGACCAGAACCTCATCCTAACATATACAACAGAGTCAAACAAGATTTTATTGATTACTCTTAAGCAGACAAGGTTATGACTTACAAGAAAAAAGTTTTAAAATAAGTTAAAAAAAGGTTTTGCTACATGCATAGTGTAAATGTGTAAATTTTCACTTTCACATTAGCACAAAATCATATAAGTAAACTTTTAATTTCTTTCTTGGGATAGCTTGAATAAATGTACTATTGCTAAGATACTTAATACACAGATCAATAAAAGAAAGAACAAATTATCAGCATCGTAATGTGGAAACCAAATATGTGGTGCCCAGTTTTAAAGAATAACCCATATATCAAATTAATAAATTAAGCCATTAACCACCAATCAGCATTGATTGGAGAACACCTGGTGTGAGACAGCTGAACTAATCATGCTACATGTACTACAGTTTATTGTAAATAACAATCAGACAACCCAAGACACATAAGTCTCAATGAGTTTGAAACTGCATTTTGGCTGGGTGAACGATGCTATTTTCGGATTTATGTTAGTTTATAAGTATAACAGATTACAAAAATGTAAGTATGACTCAATGACAGACAATTACTCACATACTAGGTAGGTGGTGTATGAGTATGTACATACATACGTACATACATACATACATACATACATACATACATACATACATACATACATACTTACATACATACATACATACATACATACATACGTACGTACGTACTTACATACATACATACATACATACATACATACATACATACATACATACGTACGTACGGCGTGCGTGCGTAAAACGCGTGCGTGCGTAAAACGCACGCACGCACGCACGCACGCACGCACGCACGCACGCACGCACGCACGCACATACACACATACACACATACAGGACGCGGTGGCCGAATCGTTAGAGGGCGATACCTGCCGAGCAGATGCAATTGCAAAACGATAAGAATATATCCAGTGATATTTGGCTCAGTAGAATGTATTGCGACGGCTACACCCGACAAGGCCAGCTGGCACTTGCTTCAAACAGAGACAACTTCAAAAGAACCATTTGGTGGTATGTCGTCGGCACCACGCCACCTGTACAGTCTCTCCCACAGCAGTTATACTCATAGGGGATGCATGCATTTTGTGCTTACATGTTCCTCTTTTTATTATATTAAACCCCCTGGAATGCATTGTACCTGGTTCAGTAATCAATCTCTGCCAGATTTTAACGACAGTACCACACTACACTATATGGTCAATAAGTAAGGGTGGTGGAGGGGTAGGAAGGGTGGAGGGTATGTGTGGGTGTGGGTAATAGAACAGACGGCATGTCAACGCGCCTGTGCTCACTGCCATGTGTATCCATATATAATATATAATATATATATGAATGCATAAATATTATATTTAGTGTGTGTAGCGCGAGGGGGGGGGGGGCTGCACCCGTGTACAACTCCCCGAGACTGGTGGGGGGGGGCGGCACATCACCAATGCACCGATGGAGGAAGTAGCAAAGTATATATGTTCCTTTAGTATTTGTACTCGTATAGTGCGTTATACATCACACACACACACACATATATATATATATTTATATATATGTATTTATATATATATATATAGATATATATATATATATATATATTAATTATTATGAAGCTGGCTGAGAAGTTCACGGGCATCAAAGGGATCCCGGAATCTGCCATCAAGGAGATGGATTCCGATGTGAAGCTGAGTGAGGACCGTAAGAAGTTCGAAACGGTTCTTAACATGGTACACAAAGGTGTACTCTCAGCTCTCTCGGCCATAACACCGATAGTCAACAGGATGGTGGCTGAGAACAAGAGATGGATGGAGGAATTGCGCTGCTGACAGCGTGACCAGCAACTTCCTTTCTTATAGACGCTTCGAAAACGTCTTTAAGGCTGTCTGCACCGATGCAGGGAAAGAAGTGGCGAGATCCTATCCAACAGGAAGGAATACACGTTATTCCTTGCCCCCAAGCCCATTAAGGGGAAGCCACTGGACAAGACCAAGAGGCGAGTACCTCGGGAAAACACCAGTTATCCATCACCTGTACCCAGGTAAGACTCGTATAATTATACTATATATATATACCTGACTGTATAACAGCTATGGATTAGAAACGTTGTGCCAGATGATGAGCATATGATATAGGTGAATCCCTCTCCCTATGCCTCCACTCACCCCGCATCCGCCTCACACACATCCCTCCATTCCCGGACATAGATATTCGGAGTAAACACGCGTAGCTGCCCACCGCTTATGCAGGTTTTTTTTTTAATACCCTTATTTAATCATATTAAATGTCGTATTCAACGGAGTTTGTTTGTTGTAGGCGTGGGCAAGGGTTGCGTGATGAGAGCGTTCTATATCATGGTGTATATAGCACGGCGGTGGGTGTTCACATAGGGTGTGGTGTGTGTCATGCAGCGATCTGTACTCACCAGCCTGGAACTATGCACTCAGTGCCTTTAGGCCTGCCGCTTTATGGCTTGCTGTGTGTTTATTTGTGATATAATTGGTCCCAATATCGGAGATATGTAGAGAGCAGCAAAATGACGGAGAGAGAGACAGACAGAGAGAGCGAGAGAGGGCGAGAGAGAGAGAGAGAGAGAGAGAGAGAGAGCGAGAGAGAGAGAGAGACGTGGTGAATATAAACTCCAAGACCTTTTGGTTTTCTGTAAGAAGTGATACTCGCAGTGGCGGCTCTCGAGTTCTGCAAGTGCGATTACATGGAAGAGTCTATTATTATTGACCTAATCTTTGGAGTTATCTGTCATGGTTGTGATCGAGGAGGGGTCTGTAATGCATCACGATTATTGAGGTGCGGTGGAAGGACACACGTTTGAGGTGTGGGTGGAGGTGGATGTGGGGGTGTGTGGGTGCAGGTGGAGGTGGATGTGGGGGTGGGATGGAGGTGGGGGTAGATGTGTGGGGGTGGAGGTGATTGATGAGTAGAGTAACACGGAGCTATGCCAGGAGGGTGTAGCACTTAGGTGGGTCAACTCTTAATGCTTTGCCTTAAAGGGACAGTAACACGATCGACACAACTTTGCGTATTCACGATTATCATGACCGAATGAGACTATTCATAGTTTGTACATTTTGAAACAACACAATTGGGAGGTGAATAATGTTCATGTGTTGGAAAGGGGTACGGGTTAGTCCAAGTGTGGAAGGAACATAAATGATATAATAGCTAGATAATGGACAGGCTGAATAATAATGTTAGGACAAATGGTTTGAGATGACAGCATATAAATTGAATCCATCTGGTTTCTCATGCGATTTAATCAACATGGTTGCACGCCTATAATGGAACATAGAAAGTATTAAAACCAATGGAGTCTTATTATAACATAGTTTCCATAGTGACACTACAAATAATAACAATATCACGTTCAGCACAAAAAGAGCAAAAAAAACAAACCAGGCATGGTGGCCGAATAAGTAGGACGCAGGCTTCCCGTACGGAAGAGTGGGAGTTCGAATCTCAGCTGAGTTAAACCAATGTCTCAAACAATTGATGCGTGTTGCTACCTAGCTTGGCGCTTGGATTGCATTACAAGGACAGGGCAAGGACTGGTTAGCTCAGTGTCAGGATAATGTGACGATGTGTGATATCGGGCCATGATGCTGGTGGCCTGGTCTTCCAGTGGGGCAGCATTATTAAGTCACCATGAGTGTGCACTGTCACATGTTGGTACCCATCCTGTACGACAATACAGATATTGTGATACATGATGGCTGTAGATATTGCTAGGAGATAAAACCCCAACAAACAAACTAAGAAGCCAAACAAATAAATACATCCCTATTTAAGACCTAAGGGTACATATAGATATACATTTAGGCTTATATTTAGAATTTATTATAATTTTAAGATAGCCTATTGAATAACGCATTTATAAAAATGCAATATGCTGTTGCAATATATTTGGATTTTTGTTGTACCCGATGTTGCCTGTCCGAATCTATTCTAGTTCCTGGTTCCCCAATCAGTACCCCCACCCCCATACAGACACGCCATTTGCCGGTGTGGCGTTTTCAGCCGTGTGCCGTGTTCAGCCGTGTGCATAGACTCAAACTCAAGGAATTGTCAATGGTCGTGAGTCACTAACCTTATAAATTTAATATAATGTTTTTGGTAAAGATGTTTTCTATATGTGTACCAAGCGATTTGTTTCTAGGTGGTGTGGTTTTAGAGATATTTCACTTTTCCTGTATTTTCTGTATGAAGATTGCTCACCACCATTGACAATGGCTTGAGTTTGATGGTATGCGCAGTGCACAGCATTAGTTTTATTCAAAATTAATAGAAATCAAGAACACTAACCTTATAAATGTAATATAATCTTTTTGGTAAAGATATTTTCTATATGTGCACCAAGCGATTTGTTAATAGGTGGTGTGGTTTTAGAGATATTTCACTTTTTCTGTATTTTCTGTATGAAGATTGCTCACGATCATTGACAATGCCTTGAGTTTGAGTCTATGCACACGGCTGAACACGGCACACGGCTGAAAACGCCACACCGGCGCTCTTGTCACTTATCGCCGGTGTAGCCATGGTAACCATTATCCTCTACCCAACAATGAGTATCACGCGGACATTCTCTCTACTGTTTATTGTTTATTTTATTATCTCTATTACACCACTGAAAATTCACGCTGCACAGTATGGGTTGGAGCAGGTGGGTGGGCTCCGACTAATGCAATAATAATAGGCTTACCATGTATATATTCACGCTGCTCTTTATGCTCAACAATAACGCCTTTTATGACAATACCAGACAGTAATGACTAATTGGGCATGCTCCTGTAGTATAGATACATGGATGAGCATATCCCACAATATTGTTACTATCGTATTTCGTTAATCCCGTTCCAACCCATTCCGCGCTGGTAATATGCGGCCAGAGCCGCAGAGGTCCAGTAAGCTCAACTCAGCCCAGTAGTTTGTTATTGGTGTCTTTCCGCTGGTTATTATATATATATTTATAGAATGAACACTATTCAAATATATCCTAAATCATTTTACAAGTAGTGTGAATATGGTTATGTAATCATGCGCAACACGATATCCCAAAGGCGGCTAAACTATTGTGTTGCTGGTGATGGTTCATTGTGATTATCATGGCTGGGCACACTTCATGGCTTGTTTGAACATTAGATGAATGGAGGCCCAAGCAGCAGCTGTTACACCAGTGGTGGCAATACAGGGTTATTATAACAGAGGAGACAAAAGGCTCCAGACTGGTAGAATGGATTCCATGGGTTTGGAGAATTATTCAATTCTTTTATTTTAACTCTCTGCAAGGTATGTTTACAATAAACTGAGATGATACAATAAATGCATACAAATTATGCTACACTAAGTCAGGGCCTGTCGGTTAATTGATACTTTCTCTATGAAGCTGTCTATATAAACATATAAAAGGGGTGCGCAGAGGGAGACCCACATTCAGACCAGAAACAGACACTTGGACTGGGCCATCAAGTGCAGGCACGTGCATTTTATTACCAGGACTAGGACAGTGTAGATAGGGTGTCATTGGATTCGACCCCTCCCCTTCCCATCCAGCTCCTCCTCCCCTCCCCTCCATTCCATTCCCTTTCCTCCCTCCCTACCCCTCCCCCTCATCCCTCCCCAGCCATCCACTCTCACCCTCCCACCTCTCCTTCACCCCCTCCCCCTCTCCACCCCCCCCCCCCCCCACCCCCTTCCCCCTCCTCAACCACCCCCTTCCCCACTACAACCTTCCCCTCCACCATCACCCCTTCCCCCTCCCCCACCACACCCTTCCCCCTCTCCATCTCCACCCTTCCCCCTCCACCACCACACCCTTCCCCTTCCACCACCACACCCCACCACTCGCTATCAGTCACACTTTCCTGACACTGCGCCAACCAGTCATTGTTCTATTCTAACAATGCTGAGCTCCAGGCAAGGTAGCCACAACTATTGACTTTCTAAGCTTCCGGTTTGACTCGGCCTGGGGTTGAACCCATGGCTTCCCGCAGGGGAAGCGCACGCCTTTAGGCTTTACCCACTTAGCCATCCCGGCCGAATAGTGACGCAGAATGAGGGGTTGGGGGGGGTGCGAAGAGGGGTGGGGTGAAGGGGGTGTGGGGTCCTGAACAGTACGGGTATTCCAAATTCTTCTGGTCCCTAATGTGGCTGTCACACTACGACGACAAGCGGCGACGACAGCCCAGCGACAGCGACTTCTGGTCTGTCGTCGATTGTCGCTCGGCTGTCGCGCAGCTGTCGTTGCGACAGCTCCGCAACACCTCCAGTTTCTCGACTGTTTCTCGACTGTCGCCGGGTTGTCGTCGGCTTTTTGGACATGTTGAAAAACTTCGACGACAGGCGACGACAGCCGATGTCGGTCTGCTGTCGATACGGTGTCGCTATGTGGTCGGTACAGTGTCGCTACGGTGTCGTCTTGTCGTTAAGCTGTAGTCGCTTCTCTCTCCATAGCAGCAATCATATTTCTCATGAAGACTGCTTCGTAACAGGTCCGCCGCATAAACCTACATGTTTGCACCGTCCCATTCTTCATATTTCTCATGGAAACTGCACAGACACACACACACAGACACTGTCGTCCCGTCTGTCATCCCGTCTGTCGTCCCGATTGTTGTCCGATTGTCGTCCAACTTGGCCCGAATTTGCATATGTCGTCGGGTTTTCACAAAATCCAAGTCGCTGGGCTGTCGTCACCCCCTTGTCGTCGTAGTGTGACTGCTACATTATAAAGGACTGGTCGCAGTAACAGCTTTACCCGCCGGAAGGTGGGGCAGTAAGTGAATAGACCTACACAGACCATGATACAGGAAGTGATATTTTATCTCATGTAAAATATTTGCTATGACAATTTTACTGCAGTCTACATTAATAACAAATATGTGGAAATAACCCAACCAAGTTTGGTCACCAGGAAGCAGGTGATTATAGATGCAAAGTATAGGTTCTATAATGAAGCATAGCACTGGATGCGGCACCAACCCTTACGTCCACCATGTAAGTTGTAGCTGAGACCCGGGATGCTCGGCCTAGGCTTGGGTCTTTCCTGAGCGACCAGCAGAACGAGGAATACTTGCATTAGAGACCTGGGCTGCATTCAGGGTGCATCACGGAGGCACCGCGGAGACGTCTCCGCATTGCTTTTTGGCCTATTTGCGTTCAGGGTGCGCCTCGGCGATGTCTCGGAGACGCCTCCCTTTTCAGAAAATGGCTGCTGTATTCAGTGTTTTCAGCCAATCACACTACAGCTTTTCCATTGCAAATGGCCACCACCTATAGGGGCGGCCATTTTCGAGACAACAAACTGCCTTTGCAGTTCAGACCAGCGTGATGTCACGGCCATCTCCGAGGCGCCTCCGGGACTGACCCTGAACGCGCCCTGCCTTAGCATGGTCAAACAACTGGAGGTGTTTTTAGCGGACAGTCTTGTGATCGGCGACCCTGTGTCCTCGGGGATGGGCTGTCCCCCAAATCCAACTCGCCTACACACATTGCAGGCCATTACGGAGCACAGACGTGTGTTATTACTGTTAAGTAGTAAGGGGATGTCCAATTATATTGTCTTAGTTATGAGCCAACATCAATCAAAAATGAGGACCATTTAATGAGGACCATTTAAGCAACAACAAACAACATTTTAAAATCGCGGATCGGAAATTCTGATATTTTGTAGATTTCTTTGCTGAGCGATAATACCAGTAGCCTAACTGTTACCGTTGATTGGTGACGCAATTACACGGTCAGACTCTCAAAAGTACTATTTAAATCAAAGTCATGACAATTTTGTTGCGTGTTTAGTGTCTCTCTTGTTTTATGCGGAAAAATCTCATAATGCAGCTTAACTCCATGGTAATAGTGTTCAATTAATTAATTATGCTACATTAAATAACTGCACACTTTAAAATTAATTTGTTAACCATGTGGTGTTAGATGATCTTGGTGATGCATTCCCTGCTTCCGAGATCCTTTTTCTGCCCTGGACATTGTACATCAGTTATTCATCACCACCACAGTTACTCTCATCACAGCACATTTGTTTTTATTTCTGGAATAATTCTTAGGCCCGTATGATAACCATTACATCAGGGCATCTCAATTATGTGTGAAATTCAACATAATTCTTTGTTGTTGTTATTCAATGTGCGTAGGGAACTCAAAACACTATTTGCCATTTCCCTTCTTTTGATTATTTTTCATCTCCTCACTGATAGTATTATTGAGATTGGTAACCTCGTCACTAATTTAATTATTAATATCATGGCTACAATTCAATATAAACACTGTAGGTAGTAACTACGGTGGTTGGATTGGTTACGAAACTAAATTGTCCAGAGACATGGGTTGACTCTAATAAGGATGTGGTTGTTCATAATAATAATAAGGAAAATGGAAATTTAATAGAGCATCCTCTTTAACAGGATTCATTCTGAGTTGCTGTTCAATAAAACCACGATATGAGATATTTACAACAAGGCTGGAGAAACTTCATTTACCATTAAAAAAACACCCAAATTGATAATGATGATAATAACGATAATAACAAGTCATAATGATGATGATGATGATAATAATAATAATAACAATACTAACAACTCATAGTGATGATGATGATAATAATAATAAGAATAATAATAAGAATAATAATAAGAATAATAAGAATAGCAATAATCAAAATATTCTGGTCTGAGAAGAGAATTTCCAGTCGGGATACATTTGTGAATTCCTACAAAAAAAGATGGTGATGGGTGGTTGTTAGAAAGCGGCTAGCAGTGGTAAGGGCCAGTGCTTCGGGGCTCGGTTTGTTCAGTCTGGTCGCCTGTCCTCGTGTTTGTTTTGTCTCCTGGTGCCCCGTCCTCAGAGTCACGTGAAGCTGCTGGCTCCAACCCAGCGCCCCTTGTCCCTGACAGGTCTTTGTGCACCCATACCCATATAACCTTACCATTCACCCACCTGCGGTTGTTCTGCGCATGCGCTTGTGCTTGCGCTTGCATATTCGCCTGCACCCACCCCACCACCACGTCCAGTACTCCCCTCTCCTCTCTTACACAATACACCTGTCCATAAATATGGAACGCATCCAAAGGCGGCAGCGACACCGCGACAGGATTGTGAGAGGTTCACCTTTTACCTATCCAGGAGAGCAGAATGCTTTATTTTGTTATTGTTGTCGTTGTTTAAGAACCTCCACATCAAAACAAAACAAGAAGAACAAATTACAGAACCATCATTCACTATTTGAAGATTTTTCCGCTGTGGCGGTTTCAGCGTGTTCCCGTGCTCAGCCGGGTCCCGTTGCTTCTGCGCATGCGCGGATTTCGCATCAACTCGGATCACCCGAGACACTTATTGGCGCATGCGCACATCCTACAAACTCGGGTCGAATAATCGAATACGCTTCTCCGCGCTCGGGTGGACAATTTTTTTTTTTTTTTTAATAACCGATAAGAAATACAGCAAAATAGGATTTAAAGTATTTTATGATGGCCTAGTTTACCTATATTTCCATTTAATTAATCTAAGTTATTCTTTTTTTGCACACAGCACGTGTAATTGTCGACTCCACTCGCCGTGTTCTATTTGAAATTCTGACGACTGGGATGACCCGAGTCGCCCGGGTAGTGTTAATCGATTATGGCCATGTTTATTAGATTCTGACGCATGCGCAGAAGCGAGGTACACGTCTGAGCACGGGAACACGCTGAAACCGCCACACCGCGTTAAACTTATTCAAGATATTTGACAAGAGGCTGCATCTTTCATCCACTTCTGTACAAATACTACTAATTCCACTGACCATGCTTTTAAGGGAGTAATAATACAACCAATGCATTTTGTTTTATTCTCAAGTATCACCATAGACTCTGACTATTTATAGTTAATATACTTTGAAGCAAACTATGTTCTTGGGCGTTATTTAGGTTAAAATCTAAAGTTTGATAGTCGAGATGGTGTTCAGGGTTATTCAGCATATTTGGTGTGTTGTCACTTGTGGCGGTTTGTTCTCTGTTCTGATTATGTTTAATCGCTCATTGTCACAAATTCTTTCTCTACCCCCCCCCCCCCCCCCCGCAACTCTCCACACATATCCTCCAATGAAATATCAGCTTGTTCATATCATGGGCTGGGTTGACTATATTAGTATATATCACAGTGAAGTGGTCTCAAGTTTTATTATTAGGCCATGCAAGGAGGTTTGTGAAACCGATTACAAAGACCTTCGCTTGGACCTGATGTGCACCCAGTCTCTCTAAGCAATGCGTAGATGGAATGTATAAACTCAGGGAAAATGAACGAGGAGTTTACATGGGGCTTTTTGTTTTTGTGTGTGTAGGGATTTTACACCCTGGCAATATCTAAGGTCATATCAGGATGGGTACCGACTTGTGACAGTGTGCACTGTCACAAGTCGGTATCCGTCCTGATATGACCATAGATGATGCCAATACGTAACACTCCAACAACCACATCACAACTTTCCACATCACTTTTGACTGACCCTAATGGCCACCTTTCACTTGTTCAGGAGAGCAGAATACTTTATTTGTTGTTGTTGTTGTCTAAGGACCTCCACATCGGAACAAAGCAAGAGCAGATCACAGAACAGAGGCTTTTAGCCTAGATGCAGCAATACAATAAGTCCCAGAGAATAACTAGTTTCAAGCCATGCAAACTATAAGCGGTCAGATTGGATAATGATACCGGTGAATGTCCTTTTAGTCATATCAGTGCACCTTTAACAAAACTATGATGTCCCTTATTTCGAGGTAGAGAAAACCCATCCATGCGAGATTAAAGCTGCATAGTCCGACGAAGTATCAAATTAAAAAAATCAAAACAATTATCTAGATTTGATTCTACATATCTAACTTAAGGCCCTGTCACATTACGGCGTATGGCAGGAGCGTATTGAAAACCTACGTAGGTCCTGCGCGTGCCGGCCTATGATGACATTTGGTGACCTTTCGGGTGGTTTTGAGCGTATGTGGAACCTACGAGGAGCGTATGAGGAGCGTATGGGAGCGTGCTGTGACATTTTTTGACAGTATGGGCCATACGCCCTCATAGGTCGGGTTTTTTTTAGCATGCACAAAAAAATTTGGACGGACGGATTTATGAAAGCGTATGGCGGCGTATGCCTCATACGCTTCACATACGCCGGCATCTGGCGGCATCTGGCGGCGTATGAGTAGCGTATGAGTAGCGTATGCGTAGCGTATGAGTAGCGTATACGGCGTATGCCGACGTATATGACGTAACACGCTTACGCCGCCATACGCTCCCGCAAAAAACCCTAATGTGACAGCCCCTTTAGATACCGATGCACTTATTAAGTAGTTGTTGCCACATAGAAGGGAACACTGAGTCGTTTTAATAGAACCTGTTACTGCAGAATCCTATAGTATCAGAGTTTTGGCGTGCTAGCCAAAATTATTTTCACATGTTTGAATTTCAAATATCTCAAAAGGTAGCCATTTCAATTAAAAGTTACTTCAAACTAAAGTAAGGTAGATTATAATGATCAATTTAATATACTTATCTCAGAAAAATTTCGGAAATTCAAAACTATGCAACTTTAATTAATCTGACCGATTCCCTTCTGTCAGCAGCCCGAACGTTAGCCATTTTAGTTCTAAATAAAATGTGATTCCCTCATTAAATATTTTATTTTCGAAATGTGAACTATGCAGTAAAACCTCTCTGACCGACCACCTCCACAGATCGACCACTTCCATATATCGAGGCCATACAATACCATTGTAACAAAATGAGTAACTCCCTAAACCGACCACCTCGCTAAATGGACCATTTAAAGTCGGTCCCATGGTCGGTCGACTTAGAGAGGTTTTACTGTATTTGATCCCAATTATTAAACAACAATATTCCCAACACATAATTGGAATTTGTAACAATACATGTATACATATAAATAGTATATATACGTGTATATACAAATAGAGTATATGTAGGTGTACATTGTGGAGGCTATTTCTCCAGAGTGCGAATCATGTGCGTTCTTTAGAATGCTTTCAAAGCCGTCATGCTATGCTATTGTTGAGTGCACATTGTTCACATACATGGGTTTGTGTTCATGGACCCATAAACACCCCCCCCCCCCTCCCCCACACACACACACACACCCACCGGCCGGTCCTTTCCGATGTGTGAAGTTTTTAGTGGGCCCCCCCCCCCCCCCCCCCTCTCCCCCATAAGGTGCTTAAGTGAACAAATCCAATACAATTCTGTTACAAGTAACAACTCTTCCCAACAAAGACGTATATGTTGCAGTAATCCTTTAAGTATATAGCCTATCGGAGCTGGGCTCAGCACACAGACATCTTAACCGCTAATCAGGCCCGAATTGGCAGGACCATGCTCCACCATCAGCTGATCGGATTCGGGGGTATTGGTCATGGAGCCTGGTTTGTGCACAGTGTATAAACGGCCATTTATAGAACGCATGCGCAGAGGGGTTGACTGGCTGGTGGTGGGGTACCCCCAGGGCAGGGCATACATGCCCAAGGTCGTTGCAAGGTCAGGATGCATGGACCGCGGAGGTGTTATACACAGGTGGATGAGCAAGGACCTCAGGTATACGTTCTCTCATCATCCATGGCGACTTGGTAGCCATGGTAATGCATAGCTGATTTTGTATCAATAATTTGATTTAAGCTTATAATAAAAGCGCCTTATGTTTTATTCTCAGAAATGCCTAATGTGCAAAGATAACAATCACTAGGTTGGTTGTTGGAGTTTTATGTCCTGGCAACATCTAATATCATATCAGGACAGGTACCGACTTGTGACAGTGCACACTCATGGTGACTCTATAGTGTTGCCCCACTGGAAAATCAGGCCATCAGCACCATGACCCAATGTCCCACTCAGTCACATTATCTTGACACTGAGCTAACCACTCCTTGCCCTATCCTAGTAATGCTGAGTGCCAGGCTAGGAAGCGACAAGTATCAATTTGATAAGTCATTGGTTTGACTCGGCTGGGAACTGAACTCCCGATATCCTGCATGCGAGGCCCATGTTCTACGGAATCGGCCACCGCGCCCGGTTAACAATCACTAACAATGTAACATGTATAATATGCATATGAGTATATATATATATATATATATATATGTGTATGTGAATGGCAGGAACATTTGTAGTAATGCATTCAACTTAGCAATCGATGTTATATCCCACGACCTTGGATGTGACCTTGTCCACGCCCACATCACAAGAGGCTCTTAGATGTCAAACGTGCTTTAAAGCCACTGGCCATGATATTTAATGCACTAAAAATATGCCAGTCGCTAGTTAGTTCAGGCACCCTTTAACCAACTGGTATAGTAGCTCCCGTTAGAGCATTATTTTTTCACACACACATTGAAAGCTGACATTTCTATTTAAAAAGATAAACCCGCTTTAACACATATCACATATATGATATATAGCATGTATGTAAATATATATATACATGTTTATAAATCTATGACTATATTCATCTATATATATACATCTAGTCATATATATTATTTGTTTATTTGCTATATTTATTTATATTATTGGCATTACACAAGTATGGAGGTATAGGATGGATGGAGAATCTCACTTTGGGTGGTAGATCTACACTTTATAAAAGTAAAATTTTGGTTGGACTGACCCAAAGATTCTACTATACAATATAGTAGACTCAGTGGTAGAAACGGTTTGTTGGTTGTTGGAGTTTTGCGTCCTGGCAAACAATGACTTACAAAATTGATACTTGTTGCTTCCTAGCTTGGCGCTCGGCATTAATAGGATAAGGCAAGGACTGGTTAGCTCAGTAGCAGGATAATGTGACAGAGTGGGATATCGGGTCATGGTGCTGGTGGTCTGATTTCCCAGTGGGGCAGCACTATAATGTCGCCATGAGTATGCAATGTCACAATTCGCTACCCATTCTGATATGACCTTAGATGTTGCCAGGATGCAAAACTCCAACTACCAACCAAGGACGGGTACCAACCTGTGACAGTTTGCATTCATGGTGACTTTACCGTGCTGCCCCACTGGAAGAGCAGCCCACCAGGACTATGACCCAAAATCCACTCAGTTACATTATCCTGATACTAAGCAAACCCATCCTATATCCTATTAAGGCTAAATGCCGGGATATATGCAACAAGTATCGTTGGTTTGACTCGACCCATGCATGGGGAGTCAGTACTTGGATGGGTGACGGTGCCCTTAGAATACGAGGTGCAATATATATCCTGAAGCCAATTCTGAACAGTTATTGATTTTGATGAACTATGCCTGTGGTATATGTGGTGTTCTCTGTGG
This sequence comes from Branchipolynoe longqiensis, assembly GCA_030323885.1. Lineage (NCBI taxonomy): Eukaryota > Metazoa > Annelida > Polychaeta > Phyllodocida > Polynoidae > Branchipolynoe > Branchipolynoe longqiensis. The sequence continues at coordinate 32,521,956 of CM059188.1, forward strand.
CGGAGTGCTTAGAGTGTCTGACTTTTTTCTAGGTCGGACTCCTAATCTGAAGGTCGGTGGTTCGATTCCCCATGCCCCCACCTCTTCCAATTTGGATTTCCACCACTGTGTATAACTTACAGTGACATCAAAGGCCAGTTGCTCTCATACCATGTCTATGTGGTGTGGGAGGTTAAAAATCCCTGGGGTCGGTAAAAGTGTAGACTCAGGCTTTCTATCGACAAACTGTCTAATGGTGAAAACAAGTCTATTCAGACTTATCCATGATAGGCCGTATACATCTTCAAGAACTAGAAATATGTCTCAGGATGTAGATGACACTTTGTATTCCCAGGGCAGTCACCCATCTAACTACTGACCCGACGAAATGTTGCTCAGCTTCACTGATGTAATGAGAACCAATGTTTCCAACATGATATTATCTATAGACTTGATATGAATGTTCCCCATTTTTCGTAGCCTTAATGCATATATATAGAACAGCATACATTCTGCTTGGAGATTTACGCTCCAGCAGTTAGTAAGGTATCTTTCACATCTCTGTGGCCTTAGATGTTGCCAGGACATAAACCTCCAACAACCAACTAACCATTTTAGAATAGCTTCAGTGTTAACCTATTAGGGATGGCCCAGAAAATATAAGATGTTATTTATATGATATTGAGTCATGGTGCCGGCGGCCTGATCTCCCAGTGGGGCAGCACTATAAAATTGCCATGGGTGCGCACTCTCACAAGTCGGTACCCGTCCTGATATGACCAACAGCCAACCAACCATACACGCATGTGGATTAACTCCATTAGTGTCTGATTGATGATATGGGATGTCCATAACATTACTATATATAGTCATATAGTCAGAATATAGTTATCGTCATATATAGTCATATATACATAAATACATACATACGTAACCATATATATTCCCTCTTCCTCTCAAACACCCATGTACATCCATATATATATGGATATATATATTATTATATATATATATATTATATATAGCGCCAGGAAAACCAGACCGCATACTGTTTATCCGATATTCTAGTCAAACCAGATTCTATGTACGTTATTCCACCCACCCCCTCCCCATCACATTCCTGAAATAACCCATTCCATATATACCATTGGGATCAGCATTTGTGTGTATACATACACACCACGGTCCACTAGTATGGGCTTTGTTTGTTGTTGATACAAAAACTTGAGAACCGCGTTGAAAATAATAATGATTGTGCAAACAAAAACAACGTACGTCGAGAGGTCTGAGGTCTAGAAGATTTACGTGACTTGAATGCAGGAAGGATGTGGCATGGACCATGTATGCACACACTATACCAGTGATGATAGCGTGTGATATATATATATATATATATAGGAGGGGTTCAGACGCAAAAGTCCACCCGACCTCTTTTGTTTTAAAATCAAGATTTTTATATGACCATAAATATAATTCTCAGTAATTCCACTTTTCTTGTTATTAAAGGGTTATGGGCAATGAAAAAATACTATTTAAAAAATAATTTTTTTGGGTAAATATAGTTTATTCATTGAATAGTGTCTTTTGTCAGTGCCGTGGCACTGGTCTTCCAGCCATGAGACAATGAAAGTGATAAATGAACCTTTATTCCAAAACTCATTAATTATCCAACTTTTATTGATTTTTCTGCAAAACCAAGTAAGTCCACTTTCGGTTTGTTTGCAAAACCAGGTAAGTCCATTGTCAAAGACTAATCTTATGGAAATGTTGCAGAATCAAAGAACACACAATTAGAAATATCTTAAACGTGAAGCATGTATTATATATTCAAAAGAACACCCTTTCTTATCTATGAATATACCAAAGTTTGGCAGTAGGCCTATTCTTCCTCGTCTTCAGAAAGCGTTAAAACTGACAATTATTTAAACGATTATGAAATCCCAGTTTAATAACAATCACAATAAGATCCTTACTCTAGAGTCATAATTATGGAGAGATGACAGGAAAATAATGCTAGTCCAGTCACAATATACTCCATTTGCCATTAGAAGTCATCACAGAGATTACACGAAAAGAAAGATTACATGAAAATTCAGTCAGTTAACCCACCCATTACCCCAATTTAAACATACATCCATCGATTTACTGAAATTGGGCTAGCGAGTGTTAAAGTATTTTCTCATAATATTGAATTAACTTGCCCCGCCCCACATAATTCCTGCTCACAGAGGCAGAGTGTGTAACATTAAATTTCCATCATAAGCTTACTCATCATCACCACTATCCTCAAGGTCCTGCACAATGTTCTGATTGCCAACATGAGAGAGGGCATTCTCATAGTAACTACGAACCTCTTGATTTACATCCAACTGTTTCAGCAGCTTCATAACATCCTGCTTCTTAGCCTCTTTCACGCAGTTAATATCAGCCAGTAGTGAAGGATTGAACTGTGCCCACTTTTTCCCCCTTTTTAGAAGGGAGTGTTGGCAAAATTCCCCAGCAAATGCACTTTTGAACCCCAACTTATTCTTAGAAACCTGTAGCACTCTTGCCTCACTAATTTTGAAAGATCTTTGACATTTTGTGAAAATGACTGATTCTGCTTTGTAATCATAGCACATCCAATCCTTTCCATACACATGAACAGTACCATGATTCCTCAGAATCTCACAGTATTCCTCTGGCATTAATATTGTTTCCTTCTTTCGGATTTCTTGCTCGATCCTTCCAAACACTCGGTCTGCAGGAAGAAAGCTGTGTCCCTGTATTGGGAAATTGTATTCAACAGTAAGATTTGGGTACTTCTGGTTGCACAATGCAAACAACATGGATAAAACGTTAATGTTCTTATTTTGGCCGTAGCAAGAATCTGAGAACAAACGTAGGAGTTCAGTTTGACTTATGTCCATGTTAACCACTGAACCTAAGTAATCATGTAATGCAGAAGCAATTGTATTGCTGTCTTTGGCATTCTGATGTTCAAGCCATGTATATAAATGAATGTCATCTTTCCCCTGCGATTCCCCTCTACCTCGGTGATGAACAATCCCAAACACATACATGTATAACTGGCGAGAATAATACGTTTGCCCTATTGGGGACTTCGGAAGAACAAGATTTTCCATAACATCAAAACAGACAGTGAAACTATCTCCAACTTCATTCATCTTGTTGTAAAATTGACGGGCACTGCGACGATGCAACCCATACACCAGAATATTTTCTCGCTTTTCATCAGGGGTTTGCTCTAGATCCTTAATTTTCATGCGGAATTTCATACATGTGGAACATACATCTGTGGCAGGGTGACCAAATGCAAGATTGAAGTCGTACACAAAAATGTTCCAATACAATGAGTACGTTATCCTGTCATGATTCTGCGTCTGGAACAATTTGTGAATCTTTGCAACACTTAAATCACTAGGAAGGTACTTCCTCCCTGGCGCACCTCGACGAGCATAGTGGCTAGCTCTGCAAGTGAAGGACTTTATATGATTTCGAATGCTCTCCTTCTTCCCCTCATTTTCTGCAGCTCTCCGGTAACTTTTCCGGAGGAGATCTACCATGCTCAAGCAAGTACCTCGTGATGCTGTGGACTCGATATTCCTTGACACCTGAAAGAATAAATTAAATTCAATATAACAAAGCTAATGAACACTTTTATTACAGGTTCTAATCATTAGGTGTTTTTTTTCTTCAAAAACATAATGCATGTGAGTCCTGGAAAAATATGTTAAGACTATGAAATATCTTAAATAAAATAGATTAGATGTCTTGGCGTATGCGGAAGAAAAAAATAATAACAATACCAGTTGACTATAACTAAAAATATATTACCCTGCCCCCACCATGAAAATGACATGAGGAAAACCAATATGAAATATCTGAAATAAAATAGGTTAAATGTCTTGCCGTATGTGGAAGACAAAAATAATAACAATACCAGGGAAATAATACCTTTTTCAGTTGACTGTAACTAAAAATATATTACCCCACCCCCACCATGAAAATGACATTAGGCTACAATGATCTATGACTTCCTATAATAATGCTTATGGTCACCATACTTACAAAAAATGCTGAGAAATGAAGCCTGGCATACTGAAATCTTCATTTTATCTTCCTTCACAAAGCTGTTGTACTTGATCGACACACCTCTGTTTTGTGCCCTTTCTTCATTTTCTACTCTTGGCCTTCGGCGATGGACCTGGCTTATATCCATGTGAGACACAAGGATTGCATCTTGCTTAACTTTATCTGTGGTCACATACAGCTGCCCTTTGATGTACTGTAAATCATTTTCTGTCAAAGTTTGGGCAGTGCACACGGTATTGTTATGAGCGCATTTGACACGCAGAATCAAACCTTCTCCACTGTAGTGAGCTGCTTTGGCTTTAGAACGCATGGAATTTTGTGGCTGACGTCGTTTATGCTTTCCCGATGGTGATAAGATCACGTTTTCATCAATTGCATCATATGTTTCCATAATTAACAGCCGTAGACCGAACGAATCTAGGAAAATCAGCGCGCAAAAATAGTGATTCTGGGCAGCGCCATTTTGTGAATCATGTGATCTGATGCGCGCTGGTGATTGGCCCTCTACAACTTACGTGGTTCTGCAGACAAACTCAAATGGCGCTTACAAGGTTTTGCAACAAAACCGTATTTTAGGTCCGATTTAACATAGGACTTACCAGGTTTTGAAACAAAATTGATTTGCTCATTGGCTATTAGGTACTAAGAAGTGCTGTCTCCATTGGTTATCTCACTTTTCATGAAAATGGCGTTTACATGGTTTTGCGCCTGAACCCCTCATATATTTATTTATTTTTATATATATAACGATATTTATACTACATTATGACCAGGTTCCATAAGTAGATGATTCAAACAATCGTTACAATATATACAGTAACACCTCTCTAACTGACCACCTCCACAGATCTACCCCTCCCCTATATTGAGCGCTTTATTTGGGGTCCCAGACGATTGCCCAGACAATACCATTGTAACGATAAAACAACTCCCTAAACTGACCACCTCCCTAAATGGACCATATAAAGTCGTTCCCATGGTCGGCCAATTTAGAGAGGTTTTACTGTACACTTATATATCACTGTATCAGACAATATCGAAGATCAAATATCAATGAGGCACATTGCCATCGTGCGTTTTGGGGGGAAATCTGTATGCTCCCTGAGAATGATATCTCTTTTTGGGGGGAAATCTGTATGCTCCCTGAGAATGATATCTCTTATATGGCATTCTTGTGTGTTGTAATGCCACAGTTTGTAGAGCTATATGCACCCACCCAATAACTCACCGCATAAGAACTTGATATGCGCACGAAAAGGTCAAAACCGCGCAGATGTCCTATATTTGGTTATTCTTATTGTTAAACCAATTTGGAACACCCCCCTCCCCTGCAAAGAAAACCCCACCAACCTATTTAACAATTAATAGAACAAATGTATAACGGTTGATGTGGAAAATTCATGCATTATACATATATGTATCAGGTGGTGTCAGGGAGGTTCACTTACCAAACCGGATTTTATGTGTAATATGCTATATTATGTTATATATTATATATATATTATTATCTATTATATATATAATCTATTATATATATTGTAGATATAGATATTTTAGATATTTTAGATATAGACATTATAGATTCTTTTTATAGATATGGTATATATTGTAGATATTACAGACATCATATATATTATAGATATCATAGATATTATTTATATATATTATATGCGAGGAGTGAAAATACTAGGCAGAGGAGTAGTTACGCAGAAAGCCGTATGTGGTGTCAAGATCGAACAGGCATGTAGACAGTCGTATTATATATAACTGTTCACATCGAGATGGATTAAAGAATGCTTAGACATTAGTCATTAGACATTTTATATTCACAATTTCTATGTATTATTCCACAAACATATACTATTCTGCTAACAATAGAAATTGTAGGAACAGTGTAACCATTAATGGTTGTCTTCCCACTGCCCCTTATAAAGAAAATAATCCATGAAACAAAATCATGAGCCCTGGAACTAATATACAAATAACCTACAGACTGCTCCTTAAGGGCAAAAACCCACATGTTTAGAAAAAGATAGACAAAGTCTGTGGTTCAAATATTGGTTATATATGGCCTGGGGTAACAATCACAACATTTGTTGTTATAATTTACTGTATCTGCATATTGACTTAATAGTACAGATTTTATCCTCCATTTAAAACATGACTGTGAGACGTTCACATCAATGACACGGTACCATGCGTTCCATAAAGTGGGATATGCATACAATGGGAGTTTGTCAACAAACTTTGACTTCATAGCCACTTCATAAAATAAGTTTGCTTGTCTTGTTTCATTTAAGCTATTGATATCACGATTGGTCGTAATGCTTGCATTGCGTTTGATTTGTGGCGAGGGAGGAGTACCCCCCTCCCCCTTCTACTATATTCTTCCCCTTTCACCCGTTGGGTCTTGCATACCCCACCCCCCGGCTCCCGGCCCCTATAACCGGCCGCCCAGCTGCTCTTAGCCACACGCCTCCCCTCGCCCCTGGAGCACGCACCCTTTTTTCTCCACCCACCCACCCATACTACTTTAACCTCCTTCTATGGGGTGGAGGGCTCTTCGGGGCGCCTCCCCCCGACCTGACTTTGATTTCCCGATTGACTTTTAATATTGCTCCTCTGATTGATTACCTCATACTTTGCTGATTGCTTATAATTGATTGCCTCATTGATTGATTATTGACATTTTTACTCATGATTGATTCTTGATTATCCGCTTTATCATCCTTGCCCTATTGATGTACTTGCCCTTCCTATGAATAAAGTGTTTTTATTCCACTTCTGCCTTCTCTTCCTCCTCCGCCACGTATCATAGCAAAACAGATTTTAAAATGACATTCATTGGCAGTCTGTTTTGCACAAAATCATGCATGAATAATAAGACTTCCTGCCTATATTGGTCTGACATATTTGTCCCTACATAATTTATATTTGCATAATGCATTATATAACACATGTATCTACACATATACTTATAATAAGATACTATATATGTAATATCTATATATTCATATTCATAGCATGCTATGCCATTCCGACAGAGTATATGCTTGGCGAGTGACCATGTCTTTCTCCAAACAACAACGGCAGAGATGATGCCTCTATTCATGAGGTACGTCATGCAGGGAATAATACACTGCAGTGTTCTGTGGAGCAGAGGGCACAAAAAGACACTGGTGACGGATCTCACCACTCAGACAGTCAGAGATCATCGCTACCTGGTACTCAGAGAGGACATCTTCTGTGTTTCACATCTCTTGTAAATAAAGTTGCTTAGTCGGATGGTTTTGAGTTTCTGTCATATTCAATGGTGTAGGCCTATATATGTGTATGTATATAAATATATGTGTATATATATATACATAAGTTTATAATGTATGTTTATATATTTATGTGTAGTTATATGTAGTTATATGTAGTTATATGTAGATATATGTAGTTATATACAGTTATAACTTATATGTAGTTATATGTAGTTAAATGCAGTTATATGTACCTATATATAGTTATGTGTAGTTATATGTAGTTATATGTAGTTATATGTAGATATATGTAGTTATATGTAGTTATAACTTATATGTAGTTATACCTTTATGTAGTTAAATGAAGTTATATGTACCTATATGTAGTTATATGTAGTTATATGCAGCGTTGAAAACAAGCACCCTGACAGGGGCTTATACGTTATGGGCAGAGTAAAATACCTCGTCAATAAAAAAATAAATAAAAAAAGTAGGTGTATGTAGGTTAATATAGTTGTATGAGTTGTAGTTAGTTGTATGTAATTGTGTATTACTAGATTGATCGGTATAATCTACTTTGACCCTTGACCACAAATATATGATTGTGAGCTTTCTAATTTAATGAGTGTCTATTGGCACACAATTGATTATCTGCTTTTACATGTAAAAGCAATGGTTTGGGGAAAAAAACAAATTCTCGCTGTGAATATGGCCTATGCTGCCGACACGGCGTAAAGCAACCACCAATCAATCAATCAATCAACTTTTAAGTAACTTTTATCTTAAACTGTTAAAGCATTGACTTCAAAAGGTGTTTGCATTAATATTATGCTAAATTAATTGTGGAATGCACATTTAAATGTTCCCATGTGGAAGCCACATAAAGTTAATGACTTATCAAATTGATACTTGTCGCTACCTAGCCTGATGCTCAGCATTAATAGGATAGGACAAGGACTGGTTAACACAGTATCTGGGTAATGTGACCGTGTGGGATATCGGGTCATGTTGTCGACAGCCTGGTCTCCCAGTGGGGCAGCATTATAAAGTCGCTATTGAGTACACACTGTCAAGTCAGTACCCATCCTGATATGACTTTAGCTATTGCTAGGGTGTAAAACAATAAACAAAGAAACGACATATGTGCTGTATATACCAATCTTTATGTAAATAATCCTGACTTTGCACAGCACTCAAATTGACCAGTGCTTTGTTTGGCGCTGACATTGACAAAAGAACAGATTCAGCAGAACAAACTTTTATTTTTATAATTCCCCTAATGGAGCAACTAAATATATGCGCTATTGTTCTTATGAAGTAACCATAGGAACTATGAAAGATTCTGCTATTAACATGCAGCAGAATAGAGATTATTATGGTAAGAAGGGCCACGTCTGTTAGCTTCCAGACTTCCTCCGTCTCCCCCTGGCACTCTTTTGATCTCGCTGAACCCCCCTTGCCTATGCATGCCACGGCTGTAGTGTTATCTGCGAATACTCGGACATGCTTGTTCTCTAGCTTAGGTCCCAGGTGTTCTAACATTCTGCGTATCGCCCTGAGTTCTAACACGTTTATGTCTGTGTCGTTTTTTACAACCTCGTCCCACTGTTCTCCGTAGTGTGTTTTGTGGGTCTGGCTGTAGTAACCCCACCCATGTGACGAGGCGTCCTTGTAGACACAGGTGTCCACCGGTCTGGGTCGATAGTCTCGACACGCACTCCCTATGTTAGTCAGCCAGTCGTCTAGACATTCCCGCACCCTCCTTGTGAGTGTGCAAATTTTCGTGTAGTCCCACTTGCTCTGTCTGAGGTTCCAGTTTAGAGCCCTGGCTATCACCTTCATTTTAATGTTAGCCCAGCTGTTCCCAGGGTCCGTGGCCACCAGCCTCCCCAGTAGTGTGGCCAGTAATTTTATCGTTAGGTTCCCTTTTCCTAGTACCATCCCGATCAGCTGGTTTAGTTCTTCCCCCTTTTTGTGTGGTACGTGTACCTCGAGGGTTAGCGTATCAATTTGGAATCCTAGGAAGGTTAGGTTCTTCGTGGGCCCCAGCACAGATTTTTCCCTGTTAATCGTGAAGCCTAGCCTTTCCAGCAGTTCGAGCGTTATTTTAACTGCCCCATTTACTTCCCTTTCCGTTCTACCTATTATTATCGTATCGTCGATGTAGAAACATAGTAAAATGTTGTGAACGGTGCGTAAGTGACTCATGACCGCTCTCATGATTTTGGTGAACGTTCTCGGCCCCGAGCTCAATCCATTGGGTAACACCCTGAACCTATATCGTTCTCCCTCATGAATGAATTGTAATAGGTCCCTATCTGCCCTGGCAATTTCCAAACTGTGGTAAGCTTGTGAGATGTCTATACTCGCTACCCAAGCGCCCTTGTGAATGAGTTGCATTACATTACACAATTGGTTCATCTTGAAATGCCTGTACACCATGTGGTCGTTTAATTTTGATAGGTTTAGGATGGGTCTGTAGTCCCCATCCTTTTTAGGCCTTAGGAACAGGTGGGAGACGAACATTCTGTCTCCCTCCTCCGCGGGTTCTATCACCCTTTGCTCCGCCATTTCCCGTATCTTTACCTTCAGTAACTCGTTCTCTCCCTTTTTATCTGAGGTGGGGTGGCTCACCTGTCGAGGTAACCTCAACAGCTCAATTTTTATGCCTTTCACCATGCTTCTGACCCAGGTGTTGTCAGTTATGCTCTCCCACTCCCTTGCCTGTGCAGTCACCCCGACAGCTATAAAGTTTGTAACTTGTTTACTCACGTTTGGTGTCTCTACTGGCGGTAGTTGAGGCTCTTGAAGTGTTGTGTGCCGCGGCCCCGCGCCGCTCGTGCTGGGCGAGTCGAGCCTGCGCCGTTTTGCCGGTGGAGGTACTGTCTCTGCTCCTGTCTCGCCTTTGGGAAGTATTGTGTGGGGCGGCCCCTCCCATGACCGCCTCTGGAGTTTCCCTGGTGGGTGGCTTCCCTGCCGTGGCACTTGTTGTTGTGAAGCGGCCTGGCTGTCTGGGACCTTACGATTGCGTGTGCTGTTTTGTTGGAGGTCTCTAACGCCGCCACCTGCGCAGTTAGGTCCTCACCCAGCAGGTAACGGAAGCCGTTGTTTCCGTCCTTTTTTGCCATAGGCTTGATTTGGTTGAGTAGGCCCGGCCGCACATTGTCTCGTCTCATGCCTAGGAGCGTGTTGCTCATGCGTGCCATGATTTTCAGCGCGTTGACCAATTCTCCCACCATCTCCTTAGTCTCTAGTGGTTGTCCCTTCTCGATACCATCCAGGATCCGTGCAATGGGCCTGGCTGCGAACTGTGCTCCCCATTGTGCGCCTGCCAATGCCGCATCATTATCCTTCACTCTCTGTTGAAGGGTTTGCTCGATCTCTGGGTTGAGCCTTGTCTTGTGGAGCGCCTCCACGTTCGCTGGTCTAGGGAGCGTTGCATAGACCTCTGCCGTCTCGGTCTTGGTCATGGGGTTCGTCCACAACGAGTTGATCAGCCTGGCTGTTGTTTTTGCCAGGTCCTGTCCTTCCACGTCCAGCGGAGCCTTTTCTATTGGTATGAATTGTTCGAGATACGAGTTCGGGGTTGCTGCCTGTGGCTGTGCTCGGGCTGGGGCCGTAGTCTCACCCCTTTTGGGTGTGCCCCGTGCAGCCGGTGTGGGTGGGCGTGGCACCTCTCTTGTCTGCGGGTTGTTTGCCTCCCTCCCCGCAGGTGGTCTCCCCGCCTCCGCTAGCACTCTCCTGATGGCATTGGATGAGTGTGCGGGGGTGAGGGGGGCTGTGCATGCGGAGTACGGTAGTGGTTCCTCCCCTGCCCCCCCCCAACCTGTTCTCGTTGGAGTGAATGCTGACGGCCTGTGTCTCCTGGCCTCGGGTGGCGGTGGGGTCGTCCCCACTGTGAGGGTTGGAGGTGACGGTCCCTCGTCCCCCTGTCTCCAGTTTATGGAGTAGCCCGCCCGTCGGTCTCTTATTTCTGCTTCCAGTTCCTTTTTCCTCTCTTCCAATCTCTCCAGCTCCGTGATCGGTGAGGGCACGTAATTCGGTCCCTTCCATTGGTCCGCCGCTGCTGGGTCTGGAGGCGGGCTGAAAGTCTGCCCCAGGTCTGCTACCACCATTCGTAGTCCTCGGTGGAGTTCGCCTAGTGGTGGTGGGGTGTAGGTCGGGGAAGTGGACGCCAGTACCAGTCTTTTTGTACTGCCCTCCCTGGTAACCACCGCGTCGGGTGAGGGTGGAGGTTTGTACAACTCCTGTCGTTCGTCTCTCGTCGGTGTCCCTGCCCTCGACTCAAGGTCTGAGCCCACTTCCATGTCGATTTCCGAACCGTGGTCCGATTCGTGTGGTAGGGGTACGTACAGGGCTCCTGGTGGAGACACGACATGTTGTTGTTCAGCTACCTCGATGAAGCCGGCGAGCAGGCTCTCTGGCTCCGTCTGTCCTTTGTCTGATACCGTTGGTGACAGTGAGCGTGAGATGTAGTGTGCCATGGTGTGAGCGGTAGTGGCTGCGGCTGCTGCTCGTACGGTTATCTAGTACCCGCCGCCCCGCTAATTGCTCTGCGTGTTAGAGCCAGGTTATGGGTCTCACTAGCTCGCGGTCAAGTACTCCCCCCCCCCCATGACCTACGGGCCGCGGTGCCGAGCACCCGGTGGCCTCTGGGTCAGCGTCCCCATGCCGGGTCAAGCGTGCGGTGTGGGTGGGTAAAGGTTGGGGGGGGGCCCCAACATGACAAGGAAGCTAACACGACAAGCCAACTGGCTAGAGGTAGAAACTCTCCTCCTCCCACAAGGTGGGGAGATCCCCACGGATCCTCCCAGGGCTCAGCGCCCTGGGGAACGGGTAACCCATCTCGGTTGAGAACCGGAGCCCTCAGGCCTCGCCAGCGGCGGTACCCGAGCGGGGGAAGCGGCGGTATCCGCCCGGGTGAAGTGTGAAGCCGGACCGGTCCTCCTCGGTGAGCCCGGCGGCTAGAGGTAGAGCTCCTCCTCCCACTGAGTGGGGAGATCCCATGGATCCTCCCAATGCCGAGGCAGAGGGGAACGGGAGACCCGTCTCGGTTTACGAACCGGAGACCGTAGGCCTCGCCAAAGGCGATACACCAGCATGGGTGTGTACTTACCGTACGTCCGGCGCCGGCTCGCTCAGGGGCGGCGCCCTGCTGCGCCTCACTGCCCACCCCTCGGGCGTGAGCAGCTCAGTGGACGTCTGCTCTCTCCAATAGCTTACCTAAAAGTGACGAAAGCTCTACCGAGGCGACACCTAGTAGCGGCTGGCCCTCGTGGCCATTACCACAATAATCAGTAGACCGCCATCAGCAGGGCTGCGGCTACATGCATGAAATAATCCTAACCGCAGTCCTGTCTCTAGGTAGCCTCGACTCACACCAGCCATGGCCGCCGCCCCATATAGTCTTCTTGAATGGATACACTATACTAATTTAATATCATGCAAGTTTACTCCAGGTAATTAATAATACGATAATAAGCAACGGACGCCACACGCCTAGTATTATCCGGGTACTGGGTATTGGGAGTGTAGGGAGGAGGGGGGGGGGGGGGCGGTACCTCCAAATAGGCCTATTTTTGCTACCCAGCATGACGTCTTACTAAAGATTCACTAATCCTTTCACTCCCTTGCCCCGTTAAAATATGGTCACGTGTGTGTCTGCCCTACAAACATACATACTTGGAACTAATTTACTCCATCCACGTATAATCGGTCATATATTTTGAAGTAATTAACTCAGTTCATCTAAAGTGAAAATGTACAGTAGAGCCTTACAAAAAAAGGAGGGAATTTGTTATAAATTTGTTACTTAAAGTAAGCAAATTGCTGGTGCCGCGTTAGTGAAGTGGGCTCCTGACACGTGGAAGTGGCGCTCTGTGCCATGGTTTAATGTCATATTAATGACGTCGTAATTTACTCGTTACCCCCGACACGCCTCACCCGACGGGGGGCAGCATGCCACGGGCAGGTTTCTGCAGTATGCTATTCACAACCATTAACATAGCATGATATGCTATGATGCGTTTGTTGTTGCTGGGGTAACAATAGAACTGGTTGCGTTACGAATTTTCTAACGTTTTTTTTGTCTCAATAACTATTGCATGTTAATTTGATCAAATCCGAAATGTACCCTCCCCCCGCCCCTCCTCATGTAATATTATTAATTTTTGGACAATGACTTAAGTCTGGATGAGGTGCTGATTTGAGTTTAACTTTTGCTTTCTTCATATACTTTAAAAGTTAAATTCAATTCATTACCGTGATCAAGTCAAGTGATGTTATTATTTATTGCAAACACTATGCGATCTCGATTAAAGTCAATTAGACATGTTGCCCGTAACATGCGTAATTCAAAATCCTGACAACGGGCTTGATATTATGAACACCATAGATACCGTTCGTAGCATGCGTTGCTAGGATCGAAGCTAACTTCCGGTAGTAGATTCAAAGGCTAGATTCATTCACTACCTGGCCATCGACGAAGACGGATCATTGTCTTCAACTTCCTGAGATTAAAGTCAATTATGACTAATTCTAAAAAAAAGGCAACAACAAAAAAGAAGCCCATCATACCCAAAATTACCGATGCAGGAAAATAACACACTTCTAGCTCTGTATTCATTGAGGAAAGTCTGGTTGTACTAGTATTACTATATCTGCATATATCACTGTCCTATTTGGTGAATTGTTTGCAAACCAGACGTTGCGTTTCACGCATGTCTGATAATGGGGATTTTTTAGTTACTACCTGCAGTTCGATGCAACACGAGCGGAACCATTAAGGTTTAATGAAATTCTCAAAGGCAGTGTGAAATGTCAGTTTTTATATACAATGAACACTTTTTTGATAGGTTTAATAGTTTTTAATGCACTATTAACGAAGGTATTATTCGTGCTGAGCCAGATATGGATAATGTATATATAATATATGCATATGGGTAAGTAGGGTGCCTGCTTCATGTGCTAAGAGGTGGTGGGGTCAATTCCCGGCCTAGTTAAGCAATGACATACAAAATTGATAACTGTCGCTGTTTTGCTGAGCCAAACAAAACAAAGACTTGCAAAATTAATACTTGTTGTTGTATTGTGCAAAATCTGGTATTACTTGGATATGGCAAGAAATGGTTGGCTAGATGTTGGGATAATGTGAGTGACTGGGCTATCGGGTCATAGTGCTGGTGGTACTCTGGTAGGTATCCCATTGGGATGGCACTGTTACACTATTACACATCGGTACCGCCTTGATTATAATCTTAATGTGTTACTACGATGTCAAACCCCATAAATATATATACAAACTAGTTACATTTATTCTCATTTTTATAATTAAAATAATATGCTATTGTTGTGGTTAATTTATTCAATAATTCGTCTTGGGTGTATCTATTAAACCTCTGTCCATATATACAATGTATGTGTAGCATAAAGTCTTTTATGCAAATATTGTTAGAAGTGGGAAGTTAGTGGAGTTTGCCTACATTGGTGTGTGTAGTCGTTGGCTATTGGGGTGGGGGGGGGGGGGGTAGGTCGGCAGCAATGCAGGTGTAGTTCGACCCCAGCTACAGTCTGTCTGGTTCCTACCATTTCCGGGTCAGTTGGCCTCATAATTCTGTTTTAATGAAGAACTGCAGGTCTTTAATGTAATCCATAGTTTTTTAGTCACCCTAAATGTATTTAATCCTGTTGTGATGTGTGATTTGTCCATGTAGAATAATAACTGTAGTTATGCGTGTACATTGCTTATATAATGTACATAAATATGTATATTTCGTATTATAGCACACTTCTAGTTCATCATTACTTATGGAATATTCATAGATATGTATATTTCGTAGTATAGCACACTTCTAGTTCATACATTACTTATAGAATATACATAGATATGTATATTTAATAGTATAGCACACCTCTATGGAATATACATATGTATATTTCGTACTATAGCACACTTCTAGTTCATACATTACTTATATAATATATATAGATATGTAGATTTCATACTATAGCCCACCTCTATGGAATATATATAGATATGTATATTTCATAGTATAGCACACCTCTGGTTCATGCATTATATACAGACCATTATATACATAACGCATGTAGGATACATTGTGTGTACATTGGGTGTGGTTGGATACGCGTGGCGTGGTGGGGTTTCCCCTGCGTGAAGCATTCCCTTCAGATGGAACTTGCAGGCATGTTAATCATCCAGATTTCCGCGAAATAATTCTAATTTTTCAGGCTCTGATTCTGCTGTTCCAATGATTCCATGACTATTTCTTCTTTAGTAGCAAGGGTAACATGGCTAACAATGTGCCTTATATATACAAATATATACATACATTAATGGGAGTACCTGTCTTCAAGACTATACGCGGACCCCAAATTGGTTAAGAGTGCTGGCTTCCCATGTGGAATTCGATTCCCAGCCGAGTCAAACCAATGATTTCTAAAATTGATATTTGTCGCTAGCTAACCTGATGCTTGACATTACCAAGATGGAGCAAGTACTGGTTATATTAGCTCAGTATCAGGATAATGGTGACTAAGTGGGAAATCGGGTCATGGTGCCAGTGGCCTGGTATCCCGGTAAGGGAGCACTATAAAATGACCATTAATGCGCACTGTCACAAGTCGGTACCTGTCCTGATATGATTTTAGATGTTGCCAGGAAGTAAAACCCCGATAAACAACAACAAAGTCTTCAAAGGACAACTCTGCGGCCAGACCAATGTTGTCCTGTCATAACAGATGACTTGTCATCGGAGGGTCATTCTTCCAACCCCTTGTCTCCCCTGGTGCTGTGCTATTTTTAGCATTGCGGGCTGGTGGTTTGGCAATGGTTCACTTGGAAAAATGAAAGGACGCTTCCACTGGGGATGGGTGTGTCCTGAGAAGCTGGTAGGTAAGCAATGACGTCAGCAAATGGACAATGGTGGCAGGGCACACATGTATGCGCGCGCAGTGTGTATGGAGAATAGTAGGCCCGCTATGACCGAAAGCCCAAGTCCCGACTCATATACTTTTACAGTTGCATAGTCCAATAGTTATGAGTTTCTGTCGTTTTCTGAGAAATAGATTAAATTAATTGTTATAATCAACCTCGCTTTAGCTTGAAGTAACTTTTATTTGGGGCTGACTTTTGAGGTGTTTGAAGTGGTAAATAGATTAAGTTGATTGTTATAATCTAGTGCATATTTTAGCTTGAAGTAACTTTTATCTTTGGCTAACCTTTGAGGTTTTTGAAGTGATAAATATATTGAATTAATTTTTATAATCTACATTGCTTTAGCTTGAAGTAACTTTTATTTTTGGCTAACCTTTGAGGTCTTTGACGTGATCAATATATTGAATTAATTGATATATTTAGCTTGAAGTAACTTATATTTTTGGCTAACCTTTGAGGTCTTTGAAGTGATCAATATATTGAATTAATTTGTATAATCTTGCTTTAGCTTAAAGTAACTTATATTTTCAGCTAACCTTTGAGGTATTTGAAGTGCAAACATGGAAAATTAATTTTGGAAAGCACGCCAAAACTACGCAATAGGCTTATGCAGTAACATGTTCTGTTAAACTGACTCAGTATACCCTTCTATGCAGTAACAAATGCTTTATAAATGCATTAGTATCTAAATTAGCTATCTAGAATGAAATCTGAGGTCAGGGTTTTGGTTTTGAAAATTAGATGCATCATCGGACTATGCAGCTTTAACGGAGGAAGACCGCATCCAACTTACGCAGTAAAGCTGAGATTCCTTCTACGCGGTATGCGGCATGCGGTATGCGGCATGCGAATGGGAAGATTCCTTCTACGTGGTATGCGGCATGCGGCATGCGGCACACGACTGGCTATATTTAAAAAATAAAAATAAACAAGTATACTCAATACTGCACTGTATATGACCTAATATTGCATTTATATCTATGTACTTCTTAGTACGTCACATGGAGGTTCCTACCTTTATAATTACCAAATTATAGATAAGTATTCATATTTTTGTGGCTCTGGTAGCATTTTTACCAACCCGAACCCCCACCACCACCACTACCATATGTTTCCCCTCAGCACCCTTGTGCGTCACGTAATGCTCAGTCACCTCTCCTAGTGTTAAACTAATGGACACATCAGACTCAGGTTTCTAATCGCACCCCGCTTGCCGCATGCCGCATGCCGCACCGATCGCTACATGGACCGATCGGAAAAACTCATTCGCATTCGCATTCGCATTCGCATACCGCGTGTAAGGGTTTTAGCCCATTGACTTCAAGGCGTTTCGATTTTTTGCCGCATTGGCATTCGCATACTGCATACCGCATACCGCGGGTAAGGAATCTTAGCTTTATCTTATAGCCACTGTCGGACTCATGCTTGATACTCACGAGCTGTTTTGCTTAATTTCACAGAACTTCTCAGCGTGACACACAGTTCAACTTTGGTGTTTGTAGGGATTTGACGCAATGAGGTGAAGCCATATAAACTGTTGTCTTCATTCAATTATTTTTGTGATTTTGTGTCATCCAGCAACCTCTTTGCGACCACCCTATTTTTGTGTGTGGTGGCTAAGTGGTCGCAAGCGGTCGCAAGCAGTAGTGTGACTGGGGTATACGGTGGATATGTATGATCAAATCTAGGTACTTTGGGTTTTGAAAATTTGATGCTTTCATCGGACTATGGCTCATAAACTATAAATAGAGTGCACCAGACCAAAACGGGCGGGCGGGATGGGCGGGGCGGGGGGTCCAACCGTGACCCATTTGTCTCCGTAGCTGAGTGCAGAGTTTACTCACGCCTTCCCTTCTAATGATGTATGTGCATGCCTCTGTCCCATCGCACTCTGGTACCCGTAACAAGGGTGATCATCACTAGCTCAGCGGACGTGGTGGCTGAATCGGTACTGCGCAGGCTTCCTGTGAGAAAGGACGCGGAGGGCGGGGGAGGGGGGGGCGCGCCGCGCCGTCTGCCGAGGTGAGAAAGCAGCGCGACAGCCCGGGCGGGGGGAGGGGCTCTTCCTCTCCTCGCATCAAACGTAATGCTTCGCATTACGACCAATGTGACTGAGTGGGAAATGATGCCAGCAGCCTGGTCTCCAAGCGGGGCAGCACTATAAAGTTGCCATGAATGCACACTGTCAAAAGTCGGTACACACATCTTATTTTAAAAGATTTCTCTAAGGCTATATATTACCTTAAGGAAGTAAGACTGTACATAGCAATATTAGAAACGGTAACATTTTAGGAAATAAGATGAATATGTTTAAAGAGAGATAGCTCAATGCCGCCTAGATTTACAAGTTATTTAAAACGGATATTTTATTAGCCGTCTATCATAAGCTATTTTGGATGAGGAATATATTGTGGGAAGGGACGTGAAACATTTACACACCCTCATCCGAGTACAGTTAATCTGTTTGTTGTGTTCTCAAATATACAAATATGATCCCCAGGCCTGCATTGAAAGTAAAGATAAACGGCCTGTAGGCCTGTGGGCATGTATGACTGTACACATGTAGGCATAATTGCCTGTAGGCCTGTAGGCCTGATTGATTGGTGATGGTTCAACACGGTGTCGACAGCAAAGGCCATATATTCACACAACATCGTAAGTTAAATAGAGCATGAGGATCTTCCATCAGTGTGGCGTTTCGGATTACTGGGAATTAGGGAATTGGGGGGGGGGGCGTCCCATAATTGTACTGATATCTAAACAGGTGATGTTTGAATGCCGTGTCACGTATGTATACAGACTCGCGTGTATAGTGTATTTATACATATACATATTCATATATATGCATATATATCTGACCAGACGGGATGGCCGAATGAGTTCCAGCGCCCGTCTCCTGTGCTGGCAGATCATGGGGTCGTGGGTTCGAACCCTGGTCGAGTCAAACAAATGACTTAAAAATTGAGACTTGTCGCTTCCTAGCCGGGCGCTCGGCATTATTAGGACAGGGCAAGGACTAGTTGGCTCAGTGTCAGGATAATGTGGCTGAGTGGGATACCAGGTCATGGTGCCGGCGGCCTGGTTTCCCAGTGGGACATCACTATAAAGTCACCATGAGTGTGCACTGTCACAAGTCGGTACCCATCCTGATATGACCTTAGATGTTGCTAGGATGTAAAACAACAACAACAAACATATATCTGTATGTATACACACACATATTTATGAACATATGTTCGGGGGTTACATCCTAGCAACATCCAAAGTCATATCAGGAATGGTACCGACTTGTGACAGGCTGCACTCATGTCGACTTTATAGTATAGCTTTGCTAGGAAAACAAGCTACTGCCACAATGGCCCGATATCCCACTGAGTCACATTATTCTGATATGCTCGCTGCTCTATCCGACAAATGCCAAGCACCAGGCTACGATCAACTTTATAAAGTCATTTGTTTGACTCGGCAGGGGTTCGAATCCATGACCTTTCACACAACGGAATTACAAGAATTAAATAACATACTCCTATAATCAGGGGGTGTTAAACTGTTATACCAAGGGCACACCTTAAATGAAAAACAAAAACAAAAGAAATCCCCCCAAACAAAGATATAAATAGAGACTACCTGGACGAGTGGCTATAACCAGGTAGCGTTTAAATGTACGAAATGCACCATAGCACAGATTCAATGGCACATAATATAATATCTAGGTCAATGTAGCGCTTCAAATCTGTTGAAGAAAAAAAATTAAAGGTAAAAAATGTGTGAGAAAAGGATGGAATCTACCCCCTAGCAAGTCCCTCCTAGCGGTATTTCAGCAGGTAATAACACCATGTCACACTGTTTAGTACGGATATATCCCCCCCCCCCTCCTCCCTTCCTTTTTTAGCCTGTTTTCAGTCCTACAATGCATCAGCTCCCCTGAGAGCGGCACAGGGGCAATGGAGGTGCTGGGTGCGTGTACTGAGGTATTCAATGGGCGTTACCATACACAGATACAATAACGTGGGAGCCGCTGTGGGACAGGTGTGTGTTGTTGGGGTATAAGAAACTCACAGTTCCCTGCTGGATTGGTTGTTGGAGTTTTACATCTTGGCAACATCTAAGGTCATATCAGGACGGTCCCTGGGTGAAGGGGGAAGTGTGGCGGAAGAGGTTGGTTGGTTGTTGGAGTTTTACATCGTGGCAACAGGTAAGATCATATCAGGACGGGTACCGAATTGTGACAGTGCACACTCATCGCAACTTTATAGTGCTGCCCCACTGGGAGACCAGGCTGCCAGTACCATAACCTAATAATATTAGTAATATCCCACTCAGTCACATTATCCTGAAACCCAGCCCTCTCCTAATAATGCTGAGCACCAGGCTAGGAAGCGATGAGTATCAATTTTGTATGTCATTGGTTTGACTCAACTTGGAATTGAACTCCCGACCTTCCGCATGGGATGCCTGCGCTCTGCCGATTCGACCAGCGCGTCCGGTGTGTAGTAAGAGAGCGAGGGGGAACATAGCCCTGGGGGGACAACATCCTGACAGCTCGTCAAAGGCAGAACGCTGCGCATGCGCGCACCCTACGCGCTTAGTCTTTTCTGAGGATTTCCAAAGAACCCGCGCTGCTGCGTCCCCTAGGTACTTTCAACTTGGCTTTGAATCGAAATGCATTCAGTCAGGCACTGGCTTTCAACCAGTCGTTGCTTATTGCTCGCTGCTTGCCCTCCCCCCCCCCAACCCCCCCCAACTCCAGTCGGGGATATTGCCGTCACAAACCGATGACACAGTGCTCATACACAGGACTACACATACCCCCTGGAGGTACTCCTGTAGCGCAAATTCCCCCTCCCCCGGACCCGCCATACACACACTCCTCATTAAGGTAGTCCGATAGTCTTTAGTTTCTGCAATTTAAAAAATATATATATATAATACATTAATCATGGTAATGTATTTTACAACCAGTGTTCCACAACTGGTCCATCAAAGATTGTGGCATGTGCTGACCTGTTTGTGGGAAAGTGCATATAAAAGACCCCTTGCTGCTTATTGGAAAGAGTAGCATATATGGCAACAGCGGGTTTCTTCCAAAGAAATACATGTATGTAGAATGACCATATGGTTGACGTCCAATAACCGATGATTAAATCAATGTGCTCTATAGGTTAAATAAAACAAACTTTCCTTTGGTAATGTACGTTACTTTTAGTTTGACTGTCATAATATGACCCTAAATGTAGCTAGGACGTATAGCCTCAACAAACAAACTTAATTTAGTTTGAAGTAACTTTTGTTGTCAATGGTTAGCTTTGTAGAGATTTGAAGTGAAAACATACCAAATTAATTATGGCATGCACATCGAAATGCTTTAAAATTAAAGCCAGAATGATTCAAATACGGTTTTTAGTTTCAGCTAGGTTGAAATGACTCTTACTAACTTACACACTCAAACGGGATGCCCAAATGAGCTGAGTGCTCGTCTCCCGTTTTGGTAGCTCGTGGGATTAGACCCCTGGCCAAGTCAAACCAATGACTTAAAAATTGATACTTACTGCAACCAGAGAGCGTGTATAGTTCTACATCTTGTTCTACTTGTCCTATCACTCTATTATGCATCAATATATTTAGAATTAAAAGCTGTACATGCCAACACACCTTTCTAATTGATTAGAGATGAAAACGGAAAAATTGACTAATATATAGAAAATGGGTATCAGAAAATGAATATGGTAGTTTAAAAAATGAATATACTCAAATTTGAATGAATTGTAGCAGTTTTAGGTGAATATATAATCTTTTTAAAGCAATCAGAGCAATTTCATTAAACTTCTAATGGACAGAATAAATAGATTTGAATACCCAGATGAAGAAGAACACTCTATCAACATGTTACAAAAAACAGCTACTTAATAACTTTAAAAGTTTGCCCAATTGGCGTTGGAATAAGGCAAATAGAGAGTGGAGCTGGAACCCAGTTCCCAGCACTGTCTAAATCGGTGTCAGTAGACTAACTGTTTCTGGATCAAGATTGGCTTGGCTTGTTCAACAATGACCGCAAGAGGCGCCACTGTAGCCTGTGTTACCGATTTTCGCGGGAGTTGTCCCTCTCGTCTATACACGCTCTCTGCTGCAACCTGGCCTGACGTTCAGAATTACTAGGAAAAGTCAGGGTTCAAAATTAGGGGGAGGAGGGACAAGGTCATATCACAATTTCCCATTCAAAAGACATGCTTTTACTTACGCTTAGGCATACACGATAGTCTGAGTGTGTAAACAGGGTAACTTCTAATTGGTTTATACTGTTCGCTGCATCCACATTTGCTTAAGCTAAGATTCCTTATAAGCGGTATGTGGCATGCGAATGCGAATGCGAATAAAAATCGAAAAGCATGTAAATGAATAGTGGTGCTTCCATACGTCTGAATGCGAATGCGAATGCCAATGTGGCAAATGGATCGACCCATGGACCGATCGGTGCGGCATGCGTTTGCTATAGAAAACAATACAGTTCCTTCACAAATTTGGAGGAAAAACCCCAACAAATGTTGGGGGTTGGCATATATATATGCCGCATATACGACATTCGCATGCCACATACCGCATATAAGGAATCTTAGCTTTAGGCTGGAGATGATGACGTCACCGATAGCTTGCTTTGTAGCCCGTCTGTCTGGTTAACTGTATTATTTTACGGTGCGTGAAAATACCAACGTCGTGCACGTGACGCTTGTGACGTCAATATAACGTTGCATGATAGTTAGTTGTTTGGCCTCTGTTATAAATACCTCGATTTTAGTGCATACAACTGGTCCATTGTTACAAGAATTATGTAAATCACTGAGCACTGACCTGTGACCTGAAAGCAATGCATCGGGGGCCTATAAAATGGCATACTTTTTGTTGTTTTGCAAATCTCTGTGTTTTTTTTCTATTAAACGGACCAGATATAGGTCGCTGAGACACTAGCCATACTCTGACAAATGCTCTCCAAGCATACCTTTGCCAGTTTTCAGTTTATGCAACTACATATGTGGGGGGAGAGTGCTGGCATTGGTTGCTTCTGTTGTGTTGTATTTAGTCCAGCAGCACTGACACTTTTAGAGAACCATATAGAGAAAAAAATGTTAGAAATTGCAATCTAAAATTATAAATATAAAGTTCAAATGTTTATTTATCATAACCAGCTACCTTTTGTGTGAATAATTTATTAAATCATGTAGAATAATAGACTTTAAAAGTTGAATTGAGAGTTTTCTGTGGCTGCCATCTTGGTGGTTGCCATGGCTTCACCTGTGTGTCGGGAACCCCTCTAGGTCATGTGATGAGGGATTACCACCTATGATGTCATTCATACATCACAGACCTCAACTCTCCTCCCACATGTTCAGTGGCATGAACTGAACGAACTAAGCAAAGGTATGTTTGGAGAGCTTTTGATGCTGGATTCGTTTGTGTCTGTGTGAGGTATAGCCGGTGACTTTAATGAAATAAAGAAGGCGGTTGGGTATGGGATATCTGTCTTGTCGAGAAGAAGGGGACAGAGGGGAGAGAGAGAAGAGTGAGAGAGCAGAGAGGATGGAGAGCAATGAGAGAGCAATGAGCAAACAGACTGCAAGTAAAGACAGGGCGAGAGAGCGCAGAGAAATGGAATAGTTCTGCCATTTGTTTTATGCTATGAATATTACTCAGATTGTTTTATTTTTATTTTTAAGTTATCATTTTTAGACATACCACAGGAACCGTCCATTTATACTTCACTTGCTTTGGCTTTTAGATCAACGTGACCGATTATTCCGAATGTTCTTTTTAACTAGCGCGTTATTGATACAGTTAGAAAGAATGCCAGCCGAATACTCTAATGCTCTGTTTATAATCAATGCTTATGAATCAAGAATTTGGTGATATCAATCATTAACCTTCAGGGGCATAGCTTGGGAATTTCAGGTGGTATACAGATGGACTAAAATACCATTGGAATTAAACACGGTGGAATAAGACACGATCGAATATAACGCTATAAAACGTCATATATTTTAATATAAACTAAAATATTTGTAAACTCTGGTGTTACGCAGCTATGTCCCTGCGTCTATATGGAAGCTAGGCCCCTGCTTACAGGTACCCTGACAGGGTTTCCGCCAGAAAATAATTTGAGGGTTAGCAGAAGGGGGTCTGGAGGCTTTGTTGTCTCTGGCTCCTTGAACAACCTTTAAAAAAGTGATCCCAACTATTTGAGGGCACAGAGTCATACCCTCGGAAAATTTAAGGGTACAAAATGTTATCCATTTTACCCTCTAGCAAAATTCCTGCCTGGGTTGTAAAAAAAACACACCCACCAACAAACCCTTATCACACATATCACATAACTCAACTGTCATTGTGTTTGCATTTAAAGGTGCTGGAGAGTCCGGGAAGAGCACACTAGTCAAACAGATGAAGATTATTCACAGTCATGGATTTACCGATGACGAGTTGTCCAGATTCAAGGTAGGTCCAAACCAGCGCCTTCGCTGTCAGAATGTCCTCTGACTTATGAGCAGAGAACTTACCTGACAGGTAACAGTCTTTTTTCTTTCGTTCTTTTAAACTTAAAAGAAAAGAAATGTCAAGGTCAAGGTCGTTCATTCTTTGCATTGGTAATAACACGCCTGCACACTCCTCGAGATGGGATGTAGGTCGACTGTTGGTAGCTTAATGGCTGCTATATATTTTAATCTTTTTAACCCTCATAAATATATACACATATATATATATATATTTACATACAATGACGTCCATTCATATACATACATTCATCTACATCCATACAATTCATGTACATTCATGTATATTCATATATATTTTTACATTTATTATTCATTTAATGTATGTTTGATGTGCATTTAGTGTGCATTTATGGTGCATTGGCCGTGCATTGACCATGCCTTGGTCGTACATTGGCCGCCTATTGGTCGTGCATTTGCCGTGCATTGGTTGTGCATTTGCCGTGCATTTGCCGTGCATTTGCCATGCATTGGTTGTTCATTTGCTGTGCATTGGTTGTGCATATGCTGTGCATTGACCATGCATTGGTCTGCATTGGCCGCTCATTGGTCGTGCATTTGCCATGCATTGGTTGTGCATTTGCCGTGCATTTGTTGTGCATTTGCCGTGCATTGGTTGTGCATTTGCCGTGCATTTGCTGTGCATTTACCGTGCATTGGTCGTGCATTGGCTGCTCATTGATCTGCATTGGCTGTGCATTGGTTGTGCATTTGCTATGCATTGACTGTGCATTGGTCGTGCATTGGTCATGCATTGGCCACTCATTGGTGCATTTGCCGTGTATTGGTTGTGCATTGGCAGATACATTGGCTGCTCATTGGTTGTGCATTGGCCGTGCATTGACCGTGCATTGGCCGTACATTGGCCGCTCATTGGTCGTGCATTGGCTGTGCATTTGCCGTGCATTTGCCGTGCATTGGTCGCGCATTGGTTCGTGAATTTGTCGCGCATTTGTCGTCATTGATCGCGCATTTTATCGTTTATTTCTGACATCTTAGCCGTTGTGGTATAATCTAATGTGTGTGGGATCTGAGTCTGTTTGACTACAGATCCTATTGCACAGTCCAATAAAAGCATAAACCTTTCCAAACCAAAACTTGTATTTTATTATAATATCAAACTTATATGGGCTTATTAAACATTTACTGTCGAGTAGGAAGGGATGTTAAATCAATTTAATAGGACCTGTTTACTGCTGAAGCCTATGGTATCCAGCATTTTAATGTATATGTCGTGGGGGTGATGAAAATGGGAAATATTGCGCCTAGAGCGGGACTCGAAACACGTCTCTTTACATTCTGGGCTGGTGTGCTAACCATTACACCACCTAGCTCCCTGATATCAACACTCTACCCACGCCTACCTGTCTGTGTGGTTTCTTGCCTGAGAGGTCATTGCAGACCACTACACTCGTCCCCCTGGAATTGTAAGTCTTTTAATGCTTACAATTACATATATACAGGCAATGCACTAACACATACATACACAGGGTAGGTTCAACAACCATACAGCGCAAACCTTGTACAGGATCCTGGTCATGGGACCAGTGTCATGGGGGTGATGAAAATGGGAAATATTGTGCCTAGATCAGGACTCGAACCCACATCTCTTTGCATTCCGGGCCAGTGTACTAACCATTACACCACCTAGGCTCCCTGATATCAACACACTACCCACGCCTACATGTCTATGTGGTTACTTGCCCGAGAGGTCAGTGCAGACCACTAATATATATGCATTACAAAATTATTTTGGCATGTTTTCACTTAAAATATTTCCTAACGTTAACTGTATATAAATTAACGTTACTTCAAACTAAAGTACTATAAATTATTATGATCAACATAATATATTTATCTCTAAAATTAAGCTAAAACTCAAATTAATTGAACAACGCGACTTGAACACTACCCCCCCCCCCCCCCCCCCCCCCCCCCGTGTGAGGAGATTAAACTTCCACATAGATAGGTGGCTAGATGCATGATTCACATTCTCTACCACCATTTAAGGGTCATTACTGGTTGGGCCTTGGCGAATGACCTACAAATACATAATTACAGCCACTTATGTCGGGCACTATAGGAATGCAAGCAAACAAGGTTCCTTTCTCTTGAAGCTATATATATATATGAGTGAGGTTGTTGGAGAGGTAGACACAAATTGGCCACTCACTACATGCAGTGTGATATAATGGAACCGTATTATGTTGGTTTTATATAACATCAGTTAAGACAGAGAGAACTTGACCTAATTGCTGGTCCAGACAGCTAAGTATATTGCATGTATTGCACGTAGTGCATGTATTGCATGTATTGCATGTATTGCAGTGCTGTATTGCACTGTATTGTATTTTATATATGATACATATTTCAGGTGATGTATATTTGATATATTATAGAGTGTATGTATTATAACATATATATATATATATATATATAAATATAAAAGAAAGCTCGTTCTTGTATGACTTATATTTAAATTAAATATTTGAGACATACTCGGGATTAATTGACACCCTTAAAAGAAATTTAAATTCTAAATAATTTGATATTTGTTATTCCAATCCCCAGGAAGTTATACTCATGTGTGCAGTAACCCAAATCAAAGCAAAGTAATCAATGCCGATAAGTATTGATAGCCCCAAAGCCTCTATTTCTAAATGTGCACCGTATGGCTTTCCCAGTAAACGAAACTTGGTCTACATTATATTTATAGGCGACCTTCCACATATGGCCTAGACCAGACGAGATGGCCGAATGAGTTAGAGCATCCGTGTCCCGTGCTGGTAGATCGTGGGGTCGAACCCTGGTCGAGTCAAGCCAATGACTTAAAAATTGAGACTTGTTGCTTCCTAGCCTGGCGCTTGGCATTATTAGGATATGGCAAGGACTGGTTTGCTCAGTGTCAGGATAATGTGACTGTGTGGGATATCAGGTCATGGTGCTGGCGGCCTGGTCTTCCAGTGGGGCCACACTATAAAGTAGCCATGAGCGCGCACTGTCACAAGTCGGTACCCGTCCTAACATGATCTTAGATGTTGCTAGGACTTAAAACAACAACAAACAAACAAACATATGGCATTTGATGCAAGTTGACAAGGGGCAAACCTTGTTCTAATATAAGTTGTTGCATACTTGTGTTATGTCTGCACGCGGCCATTGGTTGCTGTCATTTCACTGACACTGCGCCATATGGCGTGACTACTATGATGTCGTCAGGGATAGTACATATATAGCATTCTCCAAGCACATATTTGCTACCATTTCACTAACACTGCGCAATATGGTGTGATTACTATGATGTTGCCAGGGTTAACACATATAATACTCTCCAGGCACATATTTGCTATAATTTCACTAACACTACGCAATATGGCGTGATTACTATGATGTTGCCAGGGTTAACATATATAGCACTCTCCAAAAGTCCAAGGGCATATTTGCTATCATTTTACTAACACTATGCCACATGGCGTGACTACTATGATGATGTAGCCATAGTTAACGCATATATCAGTATTATCACTCTCCAAGCACATATTTGCTATCATTTTACTAACACTACCCCATATGGCATGACTATTATATATCATATTAATGTATTCACATATAAAATATAGTATGTATACATACATAAATGTACATACATAAATATATAAATATATACATATATATATACATAACTAATATTTAAACTATGCAAATAAATACATAACTATACATGTATACATACATATATGCATATGTACATGTACATACAATGCATATGTATTTATACGTGCGCATGCGTGGGCATCACCCACGTGCGCATGCCTAGGTAATGAGGGGCGTTTGGTCGGGTGAGTGAGGTGGTGAGTGGGTGTGAAGGGTGTACAAGAGGAGGTGAGGAGCAGTATGCCTGTGTTGGCGTGACGGGCCCCTCGTGGGGAGAGGCGGGCGGGGCGGAGCGTGGCGGGGGGTTAATCAGTTCATGTAAGATATGATTAAGTTCATATTGCTCGAGCTACTATATTTTTATTTTCATATGCATTCACCTTTGCATCAACATGTTTCAATTATAATTCCACCCCAATCTAAATTCAGTAAATTCTAGGTAAAGATTTCAATTGCTAGTTTATTGTAGCAACGTATTTTACATAAATCTGAAGATTACTCCTGGAGAAGTGATGCAGTTAGTTACCAGACTACATATTTGTGGTGAATTAAAACTACACTCAACTAGTTTAGTGGCTATTTTAAAAACTAATCATGGAATTATCATTGATGTGACGGTCTAAATTCACTAGTTTGGTGGCTATTTTACCGCGAATTGCCATTGATATCTGTCTATATCCACTAGTTCATTGGCTGTTTTAAAACTAATCAGCGAATTCTCATTAATATCGCTCCTCTCTCTTCCAAGATAGTAGTATATGATTTCACATTATCGCTGAAAATACTTGTCATCACACCTCTCAGCTTTGGCTATATAATGTCTCGCCACATACAACTAACGATGGTAAGTATGTGCCGGATAAGTGTGTGTGTCGGCGGGGTGGTGGTGGGGGGGGGGGGGTACAATGACTACAGCCAGTCGTGCTATGGCAGCGATGAAGAGAGTCCTGGGGCCAAATGTAAGAGTCCGGGTTAAGGCGCGTAACCCACGCGTCGTGCGGATTTCCCGGGTTAGCGGCCAAAGTGTCAATGTATGTGCGCGGGTTAGGCTACCGCCTCGAGGGTTAACGTCGCGGTCACTAACTCCCACTTGAGCCTGGGTTAACGTGCAGGTTAGGGACCGATTCGGGCCACATCTATTCAATGCGACCATATTTAACAGAATTACATACTCAAATCGTGAAATTTCATTAAATTAACCCTAAATTCGAAGCGATATTAACATAGCCACTACATCGGCGCCGTTATTCATATTGTGAATCGACGAATGTAAACTAAACAAATAGCAGTGCTCGCCAGCTACAGGCTCACCACTAAGGCTGCTGGTCCCCGGGCGCCGGCGGTTTGTTTACTGTACCTTCGTCGATTCGAAAATATAACTATTAATATCGCCGCCAATGCGGCGGTAGCCTTTATAACGCTTCGAATTTAGGGTTAATTTAATTAAATTTCACGATTTGAGTATGTAATTCTGTTAAATATGGTCGCATTTAATATATTTGAGCCTAATATATGACTACAAACGCAGAGGGATTTCCCAAATCTATAAATAACTGAAACGTTAGCTAACCCGCGCGCGCTTTGGTCAAATACATCCCCCGTGACACATATATTAACGCCGACAATAGATACCCCGCCGGCCGCCCTTAACTCCGCAGCCGATAAATTGTGCTTCATACATTTAGCCCCTGGTGTATGGTATAGTTGGTGAACTAACTAGAATGTGAATCATTGTGTGTGGTGTATCACCACACCCATGTGCTTGCTGTATCCAGGTGTCGCGTCCAATAAACGCATCGTCAACACGTGTTTTGGTGTCACCCAAAGACGGTGCCCTCTTTGCAGATAGCTTTGCAGGCGTCGGAAATATCAACACTGTAGTGAGGGTATAGTGAGGGTAAACATGCAATATTGATGGCACACCATACCTTGTTAAATTAGAAAGGAGCATGAATTAAAAATAGCCCTCGTGATATTTGCGTCGCATTAAAAAAAAAGAGAAAAAGAAAATGAATAGATGTCATGACATGCGGCATTCTAGAGATGTCTGCGATGTGTGAGTGAGGGATTGGGTGGGATCATTGCGTACTAACACTGTAACAGCATCTGAGACAATGTGGTAATATTTGGCGGGTTACAATTGCAATGCGGGTATTCCGAGTTCCGCTGGTTGATGGGTTGCAATTGCAAAGCATGTATTCCTGGTTCCGCTGGTCCCTCAGGAAGGACTGAAGCTGGGACCCAGCATGCCAGGTCTGCAGTTAAAGTTGCATAGTCCGATTGTTTTGAATTTTTGTATTTTTTCTGAGATGAATATATTAGATCGATCACTGGTATCTACGTTACATTAGTTAAAAATTACTTTTATTTTAAATGGTGAACTTTTGAGATATTTTGAGTGCAAACATGGAAAATTAATTTTGGCAAGCTTGCCAAAACTGACACCATAGACATCTGCAGTAACAGCTTCTGTTAAATTGACTCAGTATTGCCTTCTACGCAGAAACAAATGCTTAATAAGTGCATCAGTATCTAAGTTAGATATGTAAAAATGTTTGGTTTTGAAAATTTGATATTTCAACGGACCATGCAGCTTTCAGCATGTATAATGGAAGTCGGGTGGGAGTAGGGGGAGCGATGAAAACATATACATAAAGTGGTATTGTGCCTCATGTAAAATATTAGCTAGGACAATATCACTGCAATCTACCTTAGGAACTAATGTATGGTAAGAATCCTACCAAGTTTGGTCACCAGGAGGCAGGTGGTTATAGGCGCAATGTTAGTTTAAAGTGTTGGTTCTATTATTAACGGTTATAGGTGGGATGGGCATCCACCCCTAACTTCCGGTGTATAGGCTGTAGCTGTGACCCGGCGTCCTTCCTGAGGGTCAAGTACAACTCTGAACACATCTGTGGTGGCGACTAGGCCCCTGCAGTATGGATTCACCGAATAGAGGTGGAGGTGGGTGCATTTCGCCAGAAGATTTACGGGTGTGGGGGGAGGTGGTTGGTTGGTTGGTGGTTGGAGATTTACATCCTGGCAACATCTAAGGTCATATTAGGACTGGTTGGCGGGTTGTATTACATGGGTATGGTAGTTGATACCAAGAAGGGTAGATGAAAGATTAACCCCTATCCAGAGTATGGGCGAATTACAACCTAGCCTAAATCCCAGCAAAACCTGCCTGTGTATGAATCAACTATGAACAAGCTGTCAAAGTCCTTGTTCCAGCACTCAGTGTTTGTTTACATTGGCATGCAGGAGGAACTCGGAGAGAATGCAAATACACCAAGATGGCAGCCACTAGATGCTCTCGATTGGATTTTTAATCTACATGATTTAAGAAATTCTTCACTCCAAAGATGGCGGGCTATGATAGATAAACATTTGAACCATATATTTAGCATATTGGATTCTCATTTTCTCTCTGCATTCTCATTTTATCTCTATGTACACATAGGTATTACAAGTGAATTATACGTTATATATATATATGTAATGTATAATCCACTTATACAATTTACAGTATTTGCCAGTAGTTCTTCAAGCTAAGGGACAATTGTTGATTTGCTTCCCCTTCCACAGATGGGAGGTGCTTATAAAATGAGTGCTACTAATCGTGGAAATGAGGTCCATAGTATATAATGTACAACTACATGTTATATAGTCCTAAATAGTCTGTTAATTATACACCAAAATCCTAGTCATCAGACACCATGACTCCGGTATGTATGGCAGCCACCTACCCCCTGCCTATCCCCACCTAGCCCCGCCTATCCCCACCTACCCCCGTCTATCCCCACCTGCCCCCTGCCTACCTATCCCCTACCTATCCCCTTCTACCCCCACCTACCCCAACCTATCCCCCCAGCCTATGCCCACCTGCCCCCTGCCTACTTATCCCCTACTTATCTCCTTCTACCCCCACCTATTCCCTCCTAACCCCGCCTGTCCCCACCTACCCCCGCCTATCCCCTCCTAACCCCACCTACCCCGCCTGTCCCCACCTACCTCCGCCTATCCCCTCCTAACCCCGCCTATCCCCACCTACCCCCGCCTATCCCCACATAACCCCCGCCTATCCCCACCTACCTCCGCCTATCCCCACCTACCCCCGCCTACCCCCCGCCTATCCCCACCTAACCCCCGCCTATCCCTACTCACCACAGCCCACCCCCGCCCACACCGCCCTCACCGCCACCCGGGCTATCCCCGCCTCCGCCGTTTTTATTCACACACCTCCCTTCAACAAACCACAAACATTTGCGGTGACTGAATAAACCTACCTGGTTTTTTTTCTAATCTGCCGACGCCGGCGGGCAGGTAAACTATCCCCTTTTTGTCCTACACATAAATTACACGTCCCAGTCCGCACTCTGAACGGTGCGGTGTCCCACCCCCACCACACCCCACCCCGTAACTTCGCCCTCTTGCCCCCCTCCCCTTACTACCACCTCCCTCCCTCTCTCATCACACACAGAAAACAACCTATCCACCTACCCACCTTCCTACCTACCGGACGCGGTGACCTAATCAGTTAGAGCACAGGATTCTGGTGCGGAAGGTCGCGAGTTCGAATCCCGCCTGCTTCAAACCCATGACACTTGTCGCTAGCATGAAGCTCCGCATTGCCAGGATAGGGCAATGACTGGTTAGCTCAGTATCAGGATAATGTGACTTGGTGGGGAATCGGGGCATGGTCTCCCAGTGTGGCAGCAGTGTAAAGTCGCCATGGGTGTGTACTGTCACAACTCGGTATTCATCTTGATATTATGACCTTAGATGTTGTCAGAATGCAAAACCCCAACAAACAAACAAACCTACTCATATATCCACCTACATACCCACCCACCTACCTATAGGCTATACACCTACTTCCTCCACCGCCACTGCCGCCATCACCACCATCGCCATCACCCCAATATCACCACCATCACCACCACCACCACCACCACAATCACCATCACGATCACCACCACCAGCACTAGCATTCGCTTCCCCTCACCTCAGCCACCCACCAACATACCGCCCGCCCGCACACATACACACACACCACACAGGTATTGCAACATCGAGGTTGACTCACCGAGTAAACTTGCGCCACAACGCCGAAATTTGACCCGTATTTGGACTGTGACGTTGCCGAGAATCTTGTTTTCGCAATGAACCAATTTGGACCAATGGCAGACCCCGCCATTATCATCTGGACATTGCCCGCCCTCACCCGGTCACAACGCGGCGACGTTTTTCCCCTGAACCCCCCCCCCCCCCTGCCTCTCTGCCCCCCCTACCTTTCTTGCCCCCTTCCCGTTCACTCACACACACATACACACCCACACACACACATACACACATACACACATACACACATACACACATACACACATACACACATACACACATACACAACCACAGGCGCAACCACACGGGATCGCCGAATGAGTTGAGCATCCGTCTCCCCGTTTTGGTAGATCATGGGATTCGAACCCACGGATTTTAACCCTGGTCGAGTCAAATCAATGACTTAAGAATTTATACTTGTCGCTTTCTAGCCAGTCACTCAGCATTATTAGGATAGGGCAAGAACTGGTTGGCTCAGTGTCAGGATAATGTGACAGGAGGATATCAGGTCAAGGTGCTGGCAGCCTGGCCTTCCAGTGGGGCAGCACTATGAAGTTGCCATGAGTGTGCACTCTCACAAGTCGATACCCGTCCTGATATGACCTTAGGTGTTGCCAGGACCTAAAACTCCAACAACCAAAAAACAACCGACCACACGGGCACACGCATACGCACACGCACACGCACACGCACAATCGCCCCGCCCCATATGTGTATTATTAACTGGCGCACTATTTCTCAGGGTGTAATGATACACCTGGGGCCGTATGCAGGAAACAGTGTTACGCGAGTTTGAGTTTAGCCTTTAAACGCGTATAGCTAACACCGACCGGGCGAAATATGTCAAGTGGTATGCAGGAGCGCCTAAACAGTCAGTGTTAGCTAAACGTGAAATTATTTATAGATTTGGGAATTCCCTCTGGGTCTCTACCCATATATTAGGCTTAAATATATTAAATGCTATCATATTTAACAGAATTAGATACGCAATAAGTGAAATTTGATGAAATTAACCCTAAATTCGAAGCAATATTAACGCTGCGGCCGTAACGGCGGCGATATTAACGGTTATATTTTCGAATCGACGAGCGTAAACTAAACAAATCGCTAATACATTGCCGCCAATGCATAGACGTCGGCCAGTATGGATGTCGACGTCGACGCGGCGGTCGCGACGGCGGCGATTTGTTTACTTTACGTTCGTCGATTCGAAAATATAAATATTAATATCTCCGCCATTACGGCGGCAGCTCCGTCCTGATATGACCTTAGATGTTGCTAGGACGTAAAACAACAACAAGCAAACAACAAACAAACAACAACGGCGGCAGCGTTAATATTGCTTCGAATTTAGGGTTAATTTAATCATATTTCACTTATTGCGTATGTAATTCTGTTAAATATGACAGCATTGAATAGATTTGGGTAGGACCTTACGCTAACACCGCCCGTAAACCTGCTATGAAACGGGTTTAGGGTAAACGCGCGGTGTTGGCGTAACACCGCTTCCTGCATACGGAATTTTGCTCGCTAAACTGGAAATCCCGCCGCTAAACGGGAAATCCCGCGCTAAACGCGTTTTGGAGCCGTAACACCTGCATACGGCCCCAGGAGTCAACAGACACTAAACGCATGGGCCTTACTTACCTCTGTTCGACCTCCACACTT
Organism: Branchipolynoe longqiensis; assembly: GCA_030323885.1. Classification (NCBI taxonomy): domain Eukaryota; kingdom Metazoa; phylum Annelida; class Polychaeta; order Phyllodocida; family Polynoidae; genus Branchipolynoe; species Branchipolynoe longqiensis. The sequence goes on from CM059188.1 coordinate 32,557,214, forward strand.
CCTGCTAGTTTAGTGGTGGTGGTTGTGGGGGGAGGGAGGGCGTTTAAGACTGACTGGTATGAGTACCTGAATGTGGTGAGCATCACCCCACCCTACCCCCGCACCACCCCTCCACCCCTCCACCCACCCACACGCCCACCAGTAACTCCCCTCATCGCAGGAAGACACGACATCCCCATTAAGTCACAATAAAGCTAGGATTCCTTACACGCGGTATGCGGCATGCGAATGCGGCAAAAAATCGAAAAGCATCTAAGTGAATAGTGGTGCTTCCATACGTCCGAATGCAAATGCGAATGTGAATGCGGCAACTGAATCGGTCCCTGTAGCCATCGGCGCGGTATGCGAATGCCGAAACGCAAGGGGAAAGCCTGATAAAGCAGGGTGTGGGGTTTCACTTAACGGTGGGGGAGGTTTCCCCTATCACATTGGATATCTATACTGCATATACAACATTCAGTAATTTGCAAAAATAGTGTTGAGCTTGATTTAATGGATTTCACCTGTTAGTATATTGAATTTTAAATAAAATGACACTTCATTTGTGAAAATCGCTCTAATATTGAAGAAAATATGGACTTTTTAAAGTTGTTACTCTGTACAAGTCAAACCAAATCGCTGCATGCCGCATGCCACATGCCGCGTGGGTGGAATCAACCCATTTGCATGCTGCATGCTGCATTCATATTCGCATTCACATGCCGCATACTGCATGTAAGGAATCCTAGGTTAAAGCTGAGATTCCTTCTACGCGGTATGCGGCATGCAGCATGCGGCATGCGGTATGCGGTATGCGAATGGGAAGATTCCTTCTACACGGTATGCGGCATGCGGCAGATGGCACATGACTGGCTATATTTAAAAAATAAAAATAAACAAGTATACTCCATACTGCACTGTATATGGCCTAATATGGCATGTATATCCATGTACCTCTTGGTACTGCACATGGAGGTTCCTACCTTTATAATTACCAAATTATAGATAAGTATTCATATTTTTGTGGCTCTGGTAGCATTTTTACCAACCCGAACCCCCACCACAACCACTACCATATGTTTCCACTCAGCAGCCTTGACAACCCCCCTCCCTGACCCTTGTCCCGGCTGTCCGTAATTATCAGTCGCCTCCTCCAGCCTTATATCAATGGACAAATGCGACTGATGCTTTTCTATTCGCACCCCCGTGTCGCATGCCGCATGCCGGACCGATCGCTACAGGGACCGATCGAGTTGTCGCATTCGCATTCGCATTCGCATACCGCGTGTAAGGGTTGCAGCCCATTGACTTCAAGGCGTTTCGATTTTTTGCCGCATTCGCATTCGCATACGCATAACGCATACCGCGTGTAAGGAATCCTAGCTTTAGTGCTGATAAAAAGTGCCTTTTTAGGTGTCAACAAATGACACCAAAACTGTGATACTTATTGCTACCTTGTTGTGTTCAGCATTAATATAGTAGGGCAAGGGTTGGTTTCCTCAGTAGCAGGACACTGTTTTGTTTGTTTGTTGGAGTTTTACGTCCTGGCAATATTTATGGTTGGGTTGCAGGATACTGTGAATGAGTGGGATATGGTGGCATGGTGTCTGCGGTTCGGTCTTCCAGAGAGGGGCTTATAATTAGTTATACCCCCATCACACCAGACTAGTTCTCACTACGTTCTTGAAAATGTTTCTGAACGGTCTCAAACTGTGTGCAACTTTTTATGGTCTTTTTACGAACGGAATGGATGGGCTAGAACAGAATGGTGCTCCAGAACTTTGAGCATGCCCAAAATTTTCTTGCAGCCACCTTCTCCCCCAACAATAGCCCGTTTTAGAACATGGTCGGACGTTTTGAGAACTAGTTTGGTGTAATGATGGGGGTGTTAGCTTGGGATTTTCATGTTGGTATGCAAACCTTTTCAGCGGTGGAATAAAATGCTATTGGAATAAAATGCGATGGAGTCAAACGCTATTTAAAAAAAAAAAATCTTTTAAACAAAAATATTTGTAATCTCAGGTGGTATTCAGCTGCGTAGCTGCATATATGAAAGCTGCGCCTATGCTGTGACATAAAGGATGAAACTGTTAGTTGGGGGTGGGGGTGGGGGCTTTCTTGGTTGAAAGTAAAACTAAAAGGCAGAGAAGTATTTGGTGCCGTTTTCCCGAAAGTGACAGTGTGTCCAAAAATAACATTTAATTGGAATCGAAATGTCATGGATTTCTCGTTTTCTTCTTATTTTATTCACCATCCTTTAATTGCAGAGTATCGCTTTTCAAAAATTGAAATAAGCATTGGAATCAAATCTTCAAAAAGTAATTTTTTTATATTCCTACTTTTTAGTCCATTGCTCGATAACAGCGTAATCATAAGAAAAGTGGAATTAGTGAGAATTCACATTTTCTTCAGGTAGAAATATTTGATTTAAACTACATTTTTGGATTGGCGTTTACGGGGATTTGCGCCTGAACTGTTATATAAGTAATTTAACTGTTTAATCCATGGCTATGAATGTGACCTTTGTCCTTTGTTTATGAAAATTGGTATTAACCCAGCGCCCCCCCCCCAAAAAAAACCACCCAGCAACAACAATCACCAGCACTAAATTGTTTGTGGATTGGGTGGAATGGGACAGTTGCATAACAAGACGGGTATACATGGTATTAATGTGATAAATGGATTTTACCTGTAGTGTTAGCATTTTTTTACTGAATGTCTCAGACTTGACAGGGCTGTAACTAGCGGGGGGGGGGGGGCGGAGGGAGTTGCCCTCCCCCCACCACCACCACAAAAAAAAAATTGTTCGCTGGTGTCAGAGGTTCGCCGATCACAGAAACCGCAGAAGATAGGGACTACTGTAACTTGTAGGGTTTGTTTGTTGTTGTTTTACGTCCTAGCAACATCTGGAACTTGTAAGCTAATGGTATAAACATATCTCATTTCGTGAGATATTCAATTTTTAAATATAAACACCTACATATGGCGCTTTTGTATATCCGATACAATTCAGTTTATATATATATGTATGTGTATGGAAAGCTGCTGTAGCTATTACTAGTATTTAATAACTACTTACTAGTATGTAATAATGTATTTTGCATAAGCATGAACTTTAATTTAATGTAACATTGTTTGCTCGGCTGGAAGATCACCCCTTTGAGAAACCATAGAGTGACTACAGCATGTTTGTGGTTAAAGCTGCATAGTCCGATGAAAGCATCAAATTTTCAAAACCCAAACAATGACCTAGATTTGATTCTACATATCTAACTTAGATACTGATGCACTTATTAAGCATTTGCTGCCACATAGAAGGGAATACAAAGCCAATTTAATAGACTATTACTGCGGAAGTCTATGGACTACGGTGTCAAGAGTTTTGGTGTGCTTGCCAAAATTAATTTTGCGTGTTTGCACTTCAAATATCTCAAAACTTAGCCGTTTAAAATTAAAAGTTACTTCAAAATAAAGCAAGATGGGTTATAATGGTCAGCCTAATATATTTATCTCAGAAAATGACAGAAACTCAAAACCATCGGATTATGCAACTAATAAAACTCAACTCAAGTCAGTATTGAATTAATAAGCGTTGTGCTTACACTGCACATACGACTTAGTAATTTATTGACACATTTGTAAACCACTGCCTGGTGGTACAGGTTCTTGACAGAACCAAAGGCTAAGGGAGCAAACCCTAAACAGAAAACCATGTCACTGTGGCAGCATTAAGGGCGGTTGATGTATGGAACTCCCAACATCTCCCGACCAGCCACTGCAGGGACAAATAGTTTTGCGCCTGTCTTGACATGTTCTTGCCGGTGTGAAACCTCTATTTGCTCCCCGAAAGAGTGCCACTGGTAACTTGCAAAAGCCAGCAGCACTTCAACACTTTTGCAGGCAGCTTTCATGAAATGTAATCACTCTCACAGCAGAGAGCTAAATGGAGAGCGGCAGTCAAGTAATGAAAGCAGTCTTTGTCGCATCACGACCGACAGCATGATGATGATGATGATGATGATGATGATGATGATGATGAAGGTTGAAAAAAAAGGAACAAAATCACTACAACAAAAATACAGGAATGCATGCACTCAAATTACCATGTCTCATATGGTATGGGCAAGTGAAATTGGTGTAATTAAATAAATAACTTACCAAGATAATTACAACTAATGCTTCCCCAACCCCCCCGCTCCCATCGCCATTTAGCTCACCCATTACAAAATAAATGAAGCTGGCTGTTGTGAAAAGGTAGTGAACGTGCCATTGTTGGGCTGCACGAGTGGCGTCCGAGCGTGACGCGAGGGGGCTCATGTTCACTCACTCGTGACCATCAGACTCAGGCGAATGGTCTCGTTCGTCAGCTCCTGCCACCGGGCGGGGTGGCCTAATCGGCAGAGCGCGGGCCTCGCTTGCGGAAGGTCGGGAGTTCGGTTCCCGGTCGAGACAAACCAATGACTTTAAAATTGATACTTGTGGCTTCTTAGCATGGCGCTCGGCATTAATAGGATAAGGAAAGGACTGGTTAGTGTCAGGATAATGTGACTAAATGGGATCTAGGATCATGGTGCTGGTGGCCTGATTTCCCAGTGGGGCAGCACTATGAAGTCACCATGAGTGTGCACTGTCAAAAGTCGGTACCCGTCCTGATATGACCTTAGATCTTGCCAGGACATCAAACTCAAACAACCAACCAACCATATCCTCCAATATCATTTTCCGCGTTCATGTCGGCTTCATAGTGTTTCCCCACTGGGATACCATACCACTCAATCGCATTATAGTCATTGCCTAATGTTAATTATGTTGAACACAGTTGCAACAAGCAGCAACTTTGTAAATCAGTGGTTTGATTAGGCCAGGTATCGAACCCACAACCGGTTAGAGCACTGGCTGCCTTCCCATGTAGGCTCTCGTATCTTAGAACCATGGCCGAATTTATGACTTACCAAATGCATTTATGTTACATAGCCTAGCGCCCGGCAGTAATAGGATAGGGAAACACTTGGTTTGCTCAGTAACAAGATAATGTGATTCAGTGGGATATCGGGTCACCTAGTGGGGCAACATTATAAAGTTACCACGAGTGCACACTATCACAAGTCGGTACCTGTCCTGATATGATCTCAAATGTTGCTGGGCTGTAAATCTCAAACAAACAAGTAAATAAGCAGAAAGCATGGAGAGGGCAGACACTGTTATACCAACCGTGCTATGCCATTTAATATAGCACGATAGCATGACACATAATGGAGAGTCCTTGCCGAGCCCCCAACCCTGCTATGCCGTGTAATACTAATACAGCACGATATAGCATGACACGCACGGTGGAGAGTCCTTGCCGAGTCCCCAGGCCTGCTATGCCGTGTAATATAGCGCGACATAGCATCTCACACACAGTGGACAGTTCTTGCCGAATCCCCCCAAGCATGCTATGTCATGTAATACAGCACGATATATAGGGTATGCACTGACGTCATGCTAAGCGGTAGTGTGGCCATTGTGGTGATAGTAACCACAATAATAACACACTGTCACACTGCAAACTCAATGGCTATGAGCAATCTTCATACAGAAAAAGTGAAATATCTATAAAACCAATCCATCTAGAAACAAATCGGTTGGTACACATATAGGAAACATGTTTACCGATAAGATTATATTAAATTGATAAGGTTAGGGTTCTGGGTTTCTATTAATTTTGAATAAAACTAATGTTTTGCACTGCGCGTACCGGCGAACTCAAGCCAGTCAAGGCATTGTCAGTGGTCATGAGCAATCTTCACACAGAAAAAGTGAAATATCTCTAAAACCACACCACCTAAAAACAAATCGCTTGGTACATATATAGAAAACATATTCAACGAATAGATTATATTATATTTATAAGGTTAGGGTTCAGGATTTCTATTAATTTTGAATGAAATAGACGTTTTGTACTGTGCGTACCGGCAAACTCAAGGCATTCGCGCCGCATTGTCAATGGTTGTGAGCAATCTTCATACAGAAAAAGTGAAATATCTCTAAAACCACACCACCTAGAAACAAATCACTTGGTACACATATAGAAAACATATTCAACGAATAGATTATATTAAATTTATAAGGTTAGGGTTCCGGATTTCTCTTAATTTTGAATGAAATAGACGTTTTCCACTGCGCGTACAGGCAAACTCTATGGGATGTTTACTAGTTGATATCACCACAATGGCCGCGCATCCGGTTTGTGACGTCACGTGAATACCCTATATAGCATGAGACACAGTGGAGAGTCCTTGCCGAGTCCCCCCCCCCCCCACCCCACTATTGTGTTGTGTTTGGAGGCTGATGTCATCTTGATGTCGTTGGCAAGATTCTGGTTGTTTGTTTGTTGTTGTTTTACGTCCTAGCAACATCTAAGGTCATATCAGGATGGGTACCGACTTGTGACAGTGCGCACTCATGGTGACTTCATAGTGCTGCCCCACTGGAAGACCAGGCTGCCAGCACCATGACCTGATATCCCACTCAGTCACATTATGCTGACACTGAACAACCCAGACCTTGCCCTATCCTAATAATGCCGAGCGCCAGGCTAGGAAGCAACAAGTATAAATTTTTAAGTCATTGGTTTGACTCGACCAGGGTTCGAACCCACTATCTACCAACACGGGAGACAGACGCTCTAACTCATTCGGCCATCCCGTCTGGTCTCGTTGGCTAGAAGTGCACTTATGTAAGATGTGGAGGCATGTCTCGCCGCTACTCGCTTTGTCTCGCGATACAGCAGCTGTCTGAAAGCATTTCCAGCTAATACCGCTGTCACACTACGACGTAACTCGACATATCTCAACGTACCTCGACGTAGGCTTAACGAACGCGTAGCGTATCTCAACATTCCTAGACGTATCTCGATGTAATGGCCAAATTTCACCTACGTCTGCTTACGTCGTAGTGTGACAGCCCCATAAATAATGCGCTTTATGAGCTTTTTTGGTACAGTCGCCACACTGCGGTGCTTCGGTGCAGATCAACACTGGCGTCTCCAGGGACCTGGTGATTGCATCTGTCCGGTATAATTGCATCTCTCTGCAGGAGGGGGGATGGGGAGGAGGGGAGGTGGACGAAGGGAAGGGGGGAGGGGAGGAGCCGAGGAGGGGCAGAGGGGAGGGGCACTGGGGTAGCGGGGAGGAGGGACAGAGGGGGAAGGGGCGGAGGGGAAGAGATGGGGAGGAGGAGAAGGGGCAGAAGACGGGAGGAGGGGAGAGGGGGAGGGGGAGGAGGGGAGGAGGGGAGGAGGAGGAGTCTGTCTACTGGATGGTTCAAGGTTAATCTATCCCAGACATATTTAACAACTTCAAGAAGTAATAAGAACTGTCTTGTAAGTTGTAGCCAAATGTGTTGCGTTGTATAGAACATCATATTTATAGTGATTGCTTTTTTTGCGTGTATATGTATATATATATATATATATATATATTTATATACGTATATATATATATTGTGGCCGAAACAGAAAACCACCTGATGGTGCCCCTTTAAGTGGACGGCGTGACTGTCAATGATTGACCACATTAAAGTGTTAACTTATATATATATAACTTATATAACTTATATATATATATATAAAGGCCGGCTACAGTACAAAGGAACAAGAACAAGACAAGTAGTGGTATGAGTTATATATTCTCTGGCTAGGAATATAATTAAGAGGGGTTAATTCCCTTCCGTGCCTTTATACTCGCATAATGCGTTATACATCACATATAAGTTATATATATATATATATATATATATATATATATGTGTATGTATGTGTATATCTATATATGTGTATATATATATGTGTATATATATATGTGTATATATGTGTGTATATATATACATATATATATACATATATAATGTGGCTGAAACACAAAACCACGTGACAGTGCCCCTTTAACTAGAAGCCGTGACTGTCAATGATTGACCACATTAAAGTGTGTGCGTGCTACTGTCACTGTCAGTGAGTAGGCACACACATGGCGTGTTGACACCGCAGAGCCCCGCCCTGCCTGGGGTTGTCCACCACTCTATGGCACTGTTTATCCCCACCGTCCAAAGGCCCTTAAAGTTGCATAGTCCGATGGGTTTGAGTTTCTGTCATTTTCTGAGATAAATATATAAGGTTGATTGCTATAATCTACCATACATTGGCTTGAAGTTGAAGTAACATAGTTTTAAAATGGCTAACTTTGGAGATATTTGATGTGTCAGCATGCACAATTAATTTTTGGCAAGCATGCCAAAATTCTTGACACCATAGGTTTCTGCAGTAACATCTTCTATTCAGTTGCACCAGTAGTACCTTCTATGTGGCAACCAATATTTAATAAGTGCGCTTGTATCTAAATTAAATATTCAGAATCAAATCTAGATATTTTTTATTTGTTTTGAAAATGTGATGTTTTCATCGAACTATGCAACTTTAAGCACCCACTCCGATGTCACAATACAACCATATAAACTGGCAGCCTGTCGGCGGAGGCCATGTTTCTGGGTTCTGGTTTCTGGTTTCTGGGTTCTGGTTTCTAGGTGCTGGTTTCTAGGTTCTGGTTTCTGCGTTCTGGTTTCTAGGTTCTGGTTTCTGGTTTCTAGGTTCTGGGTTCTGGGTTCTGGTTTCTAGGTTCTGGTTTCTAGGTTCTGGTTTCTGCGTTCTGGTTTCTAGGTTCTCGTTTCTAGGTTTTGGTTTCTAGGTTCTGGTTTCTTGCACAAGTAGAATGCATATAATACTAATCATGAGAAGTCGGGACTGCACTCCCGTGTAAAGAAAATTTGTCATTGCTTGCTTGCATACTTGATTGCATGCTTGTTTTCTTGACTGCTTGCCCGACTACTTGACTGGTTGGTTGACTGGTTGATTGATGATGTCTTGACTGATTGACTGTTTGACTACTTGATTTGCTTGACCTATGTTTATATTTCTGATCTAGGAAAGCCATGGGAATACCATACACCGATGATAATTTTCTTATTTTGTTCATTTTTTTAATATATATTTTAATTTAAGATAAGGAGGGTTAAATAATAATTGCAATAAATAAAACCTCCTTTGTTTGTTTGTTTAACTATTACCCCCCCAAGTACAAAAAGTTGACATCGGCCGGCTATTGGGGGCAAAGAAAACCTCCATGCAAACTTAACACTCGCTGTTAGAAATAAAACCACAACCCAAGTTTCGGCCGAGTGCGCATGCTCGGTGCAAATCGGCTTTTGGCGACTTCTGGTGGACATAAATGTAAAGGTCACGTGACCAACCTTTAGGGCAGTAATAAACACTACACTATGGAAGCGTCGCCATTTTATCGAGTGTTTAATCAACGGGTCCTATTGAAATGCACACTACCACTCGCGTATAACACTCGTGAAACCCCCGCATACAATACATACATACATACATAATACATAGGTGGCGCTGTGTGACTGATGGTCTATTTCCTGAGGGTATGGACGATGTACTCGTAATACCTAGGTCGCAGTCAGTGTCATTATGTGCACCGACCAGACTTGCCAACTAATCCGATTTCCGCGAAATCCTAACTCTTTAAAAGCTCGGATTCCGCCCTTCCTCGCGGAATTTCTATTATTCCACGAAAACGCCTATTTTCCGACATAATTCTGAATATTTCTGAATATTTATTTTGAATACTTATTTCTTATTCCAGAAAAATAGCTATATTTCTTTACCCCCACCCCCAATTGTTTAGCTAGTTATGGTTTTATAACTTTAAAATTATGCAAAGTAGAATTTATATAATAGATTTCTATGTCGGAGTCATTCTTCAAATTAGGTCATCCAAATTTTCCCTCAGTAGAAATTAGTATATGTATACTATTATGTTTTGGTTATGTGTGCATGTGCACGTGTGTGTCACCATAGTGAGCATGGAGAAATTTAAAATGAAATAAATGCTAATAACGATAGACTATCGACTATGTTATGATCGCGAAATCTATTTATTTTGTGTGTCTCCTGCGGGTGATGAAAATGGAAAATATTGCACCCAGAGTAGGGTTCGAACCCACACTTTTTGCAATTCTGGGGCTAGTGTGGTAATAATTACACTACCCTATGCTCCCTACATATGTGGCTCCTTGCCTCAGAGGTCAATGCAGATTGCTACATTTATTAAAGAGACCCATGTTGGTAGACCGTGGGATTGTGGGTTCGAACCCTGGTCGAGTCAAACCAATGACTCGGTACTCGACCGGATATCCCACTGTCACGTTATCCTGATCCCGAGCTATCCAGTCCTTGTTTTATCCTAGTAATGCTGAGCTCCAGGCTAGTTGTCGACAAGTATACATTTAGTAAATCATTGGTTTGACTCGGCCGGATTTCGAACTCCCTACCTTCCATACGGAAACCAAGGCTATTACTGATTTGGCCACCAAGTCCGGTCTATAATTATCATGGGAGGGGAATTAGTGGGGAGGGGAGAGGAGGGGAAGACGAGGGAGAGACGAGGGGGAGACAGGGGGAGACGAGGGGGCGAGGGGAGAGAGGAGGGGGAGGCGAGTGGGAGAGGAGGGGGAGAGGAGGGGGAGAGGAGGGGGAGAGGAGGGGGAGAGGAGGGGGAGAGGAGGGGGAGAGGAGGGGGAGAGGAGGGGGAGAGGAGGGGTAGGTTGAAAGAGGGAGGGACTGAACATTTATATTTCCTTACACCCTTCACATTAAATTCTCTACGCACTGAGCGTACAGTCTTGCGTACATTTCCACACAATTACCACACCACCACAACAAATGACAGGAGGGGCGGGGGGGAGGGGGCACATGCTTTTACATATATGTGTAAGCATTCATAACTGTCTTCGTGGATGGGCGAAGTAAATTCAAATATGCCTCAACCTTTGGCTTGTTCCCATTTGAAGTCAACTGATCCACCTATCCATCCATCCATACATGTATACAGCCACCCATTCATTTCTCCGGACCATTACAATGCGAAAACAATTCCTTCGATAATGCAAGAACATCACAAGTTAGGTTCGAACTGTCAGATTTCAATTGAGCCCCTTTTGTCACCAAGGTTAAAGTTGCATAGTCCGATGGATTTGAACTTCCGTCATTTATTAAAGATAAATTGTATTACTAGGTTGATCGTTACAATTTACCTTACTTTAGTTTGAATTACCTTTGATCTTAAATGGCTAACTTTAGAGATATTTAAGTGAAAAGATGCCAAATTAATTATGGCATGCACATCGAAGTTCTGATACCATAGGCTGTATAACAGGTTATATAGTACATTAACTTAATGTTCCATTCTATGCAGCGACAAATGCTTAATAAGTACACCATTGTCTTAAGTTGGATATATAGAAATGAAAGTGGATAACGGTTTTTGCTTAGAAAATGTTATGCTTTCATCGGATTAGGCAGCTTTAAATGGAAGCCTTGCAGATAAAACCCCTCCCAGGCGATGGAGGTAGTAGGTGAGGTGTGTGTGTGTGTGGGGGGGGGGGGGGTTATGTGTACTTTGAGTGAAGCGATGTCATGCACATTTAGGCCCGCCGTACACCTGTCGACATTGCGTCATAAATCCCGTGCATCTGTTATTTTGGGTGTTGAGACCTTATCGGCTTGTCTATAAGATTAAGAACTGACTTATCGTACTATTAACAGCTTTTCTGAAACGCTAGCGGTGAGTGCGGCCCATGGGAGCCATATCATGCCATACCATACCATATCATATCATGCCATATCATGCCATACCATGGTATATCATACCATATCATATAACCGCCTGGCTAGGAAGCAACAAGTATAAATTGTTATGTTATTGGTTTGACTCGACCAAGGTTCGACCCCATGGTCTACCAACATGGGAGACGGATGCTCTAACTCATTTCGCCATCCCGTCTTCCATCCCATGCCATACCATTCCATGCCATTCCATACCATTCCATACCACACAATTCCATGATATTCCATACCATGCCATTCCATACCATAGAATTCCAGACCATTTTATGCCATACAGTTCCGTACCATAGAATTCCATACCATTCCAGTGAATGTCTGTGTATACATGTCCAAGATACCAAACTGTCACGCTACACATACATGCAGGAAGCCATATTTTATTTGATATAAAATACAATTTTGCTGCAACCCAATTAAAAAAAAGGCATAACATAGTAGGCCCTATTAAGGTTGGTCATCAAGAACAGTGTCCTTATGATTTTAAAGTGACTTTAATGCACAAGGACTAAAGTGAAGGCTAGTGTTAGGAGGGACACTCATCCACTTCCGGTTGCGTAAACATGCCGGTGATGCGGATTCCGAGGGACACCAGTTTGCCAGGGACACTTCCATTCAAATGCATTGTTAACGGCCGTGAGCAAATCTTCATTCAGAAGAAGTCAAATATCTCTCAAATTACACCATCTAGAAACAAATCGCTTGGTACACATATAGAAAACATCTTTACCATAAAGACTATATTAAATTTATAAGGTTAGGGTTCTTGATTTCTATTAATTTTGAATAAAACTAACGTTTTGCACTGCATGTACTGTCAAACTCAAGGCATTGTCAATGGTCGTGAGCAATGTTCATACAGAAAATACAGAAGAAGTCAAATATCTCTCAAATTACACCATCTAGAAACAAATCGTTTGGTACACATATAGAAAACATCTTTACCTAAAACATTATATTAAATTCATAAGGTTAGTGACGATGCTGTTCGATTTTGACGCATGTGCAGAAGCGATGTGTCCCTCGCAAACTGGTGTCCCTGGGAAACCGCAGCACTGGTTCACAGTTTTAGTCCTTCCTCAGAAACCAATGAACAGTAACTACCCGAGGAAAACACCTGAAAGAACTGTTGATTTTTGTTTGTTTGTTTGCTTTTACATCTTCAGCCTGATCTTAGCAATAACTTATGGTCATATCAGGACAGGTACCGACTTGTGACAGTGCACATTCATGGTGACTTTATAGTGCTGCCCACTGGAAGATCAGGCCACCAGCACCGTGACCTGATATACCACTCAGTCACATTATCCTGATATTGAGCAAACCAATCCTTGTCCTATCCCAATAATGCTGAGCGCCAGGCCATGTAGCGACAAGTATCCATTTTGTTAGTCATTGATTTGACTCGGTTGGCATTCGAACTCCCGACACCTGCGCTCTACCGATTCGGCCCCCGTGTCCGGTGACAAGAATTGTTGCAAGATTATTAATAATTCATTAAATATAGACGTGTCTTCTGTGTGTGGGAGATCGCCCTTGTGTGCTCTTGGATTGCTACTGGTGCTTACCTCATATGAGTCTGTGCCAACATCTCGGTAACACCCTAGGGGTGCAGGGGGCCACGCAACTGAGGTCATCACACGCCAAGCGTTGGGGAATTGCGGACGAGGTGTTAGTAAACGGGGCCACTGGCAGCCTGGTTAGACACTTTTGATTAGATGTCTCCATTTTATAAACAAATCGCTGATTTCTTATGGCAAAATAAAAAAAAATATATGCATGCGAAGTATGCATGGCGGGATTGATGCTATTTAGGATATGTAAATTCCTTAGCTATAGTTCTATAAATAAATTTAATAGATTTGGAAGTGATACGCACTGCAACTGCAAATATATACCGTTCCCCGTTTCGTGGTGAGGGTAACATTGAAATAAACACATTTCATACTGATATTGACACTGAATTGTGGAAAATTGTTAAGTTACGTGAGAAATAGTTAATAAATGGTGAAACAAGTCTGACTAGTGGCAGTTGTAAACAGAAAGCTTTATCTATATCCCTGATCGTGTTGTGTCGTCACCAATGACTTGCCTGAGGGTATGCCTTTTTTCTACCATTTTCTCTCTTTTCCCCCCAACACATATCTGCATGGATAAACAACGAATGCAAATAAAAATGTGGTTACCCGCAGACTTCCATTAAAAGCATCACATTTTCTAAACCAAAAGACTTTTCTAGATTTGATTCTACACATCGAACTTACATACTGATGCACTTGTTATGACCCTGTCACATTACGACGCTTCTCGCCGGTGCGCCGCCAACGCCCAAAAAAGTCGAGACACGTCAAACTTTTCGGCGTGGTGGGGAAAAGTTTGACGTCAGCGCAACGCAATGTGTTGGTAACGTGCGGCCGATGTTGTGGTAACGTATATCGACGCGTGAGAAAAAAAACAAAAAAAGTTTGGCTCACCGTCCTGATATGACCTTAGATGTTTCTAGGACGTAAAACAACAACAAACAAACAAAGCAACAGTTTGGCGCAATGAGCATTAGTGGTTAAGTCTGCAGATAATCTCTGGTGTAAATTCTGCATTTCCATCGGGTGTTGGATGCATGTAAATAAGTCCTTTAGAGTTTTCCATCCATGGAGCTCCCGATTCGTGTACTTCACTTCACCAGCAAAGTTGATGGCCATCACATCTTACGGCAGCCTTATCTATCAATAGTATCACTTAGACTCACCTGAGAGGGGCGGGTTACGTAAGGTAGTAAAACTAGGAGGACTGCCACATTACAGTGTGCAACCAACACTGGGACAGACAAAGGATTTATTTAAATATATAGAAGACACTCTTACCTCCCTAATCCCCCCACCCAGACACCCCCAATCCCCCATAACCCCCACAACCCCCAAATACCTTCCTACTACCCAACAAAATTTAGTGGTCCATGGATATCTAATATGTAGTCAAAGCTGGGTATTGCAGGTGTTGCATGTATTGCAATACCTCAGGGAGTTTGATGCCCCTGCCCTTCAGAGTTGTAAACCACTGCCTTGTGGTACAGGTTCTTGACAGAACCAAAGGCTAAGAGAGCAAACCCTAAACAGAAAACCATGTCACTGTGGCAGCATTAAGGGCAGTTGATGTATGGAGCTCCCAACATCTCCCAACCAGCCACTGCAGGGACAAATAGTTTTGCGCCTGTCTGGACATGTTCTTGACGGTATGAAACCTCTATTTGCTCCCCGAGAGAGTGCAGCTGGTAACTTGCAAAAGCCAGCAGCAGTTCAACACTTTTGCAGGCAGCTTTCATGAAATGTACAACCGCACAAAGTGGCAGTCAAGTAATGAAAGCAGTCTTTGTCGCATTGCGACCGACAGCATGATGATGATGAGTCAAAGCTGCATAGTCTGATGAAAGCATCAAATTTTCAAAACCAAAACAATTACCTAGATTTGATTCCGTGTCTAACTTAGATGCTGATGCACGTATTGAGCATTTGTTGCTATATAGAAAGGGATACCAAGTCAATTTAATAGAACCTATTACTACAAAAGCCTATGGTATCAAGAGTTTGGACGAGCTTGCCAAAATTAATTTGGAATGTTTGCACTTCAAATACCTCAAAAGCTAGCCATTTAAAATAAAAGTTACTTCAAACTTAAATTAGATAGATTATAGCAATCAACCTAATATATTTATCTCATAAAATGTCAGAAACTCAAAACCATCGGACCATGCAACACTAAAATTAACCACTCCACATAATGTCCGCCATGAAAGCGGAAACGAAGCAGTCCTGACAGACTGATCGTTGAGTAAGAATGCCGGTTCTTATTGAAACCATGTTATTTCTTTGTGTTAGCCTCGCCAGCCAAGTGGAATAACAGGGGCACAGGTCAGCAGGTCATCGCTGGCTGACATCATGCTGACCGTGTTGGGTGCTGAGCAATCTGCGGGGTTTCCGCTCATTATCTGAAACTCCAGAGGGACGCGTTAAGCTTGCACCCGCAGCTTTTTCTCTCCCTTTTTTCTCTCCTTTTTTCTCTCTCTTTTTGCTCTTTTTTTCTCTTCTCTCTTCTTCCCTCTTTTCTCTGTCTTTTTGTCTTGTTCTTTTTTCCCCTTTTGTAATCCCTGAAGTGCTTACACGGTCTACCCAGGGTGTCTGTTAGAAGCCGTTATGAATAGTAGAGGTTTTACAACTGCGCGGTAGTTCTTTATGGGGAAATAGGTTAGATTCCCGTGACAAAAATGAATAGACAACAACAAATTATAGTTGGGGCACTTTATGTGTGTGATGGGGCGGGGGGGTGGGGGGTTGTCGTTTTGTCTGTGTGTGTTATTTTGTTTTTGTAAAGTCGTGGGTGCCTTCCGAATTGCTGGGAATGAGATCATGCAATACACGTGGAAGGTGGCAATGTAAACCCCAACACTAGACGGCGTGTGTTTTTTGTATATATGTGTTATAATGCGTGTAAATAGTCGTAGTGATTACATTAAACATTTCATCGCAGGTAATGCACGGTGCCGTCTTCGTAATGCTAAATTTAGTAGCCTGCTCCTTCTCCTTTTCTCCCCCCCCCCCTTCTAATTAGCAGGACACCAGTCCTTTATGAGATAGATATTACAATCAATATGGGAGTTGTGGTTATGGGACTTACGGCCAAGTGGCAGAATATGTGGGCTTGGATACGGGAGGGAGGGTTTTTGGTTAAAGTTGCATAGTCCGATGGTTTTGAATTTCTGTATTTTTTCTTAGATAAATATATTAGATCGATCACTAGTATCTACTTTACATTAGTTCAAAGTTACTTTTATTTTAAATAGTAAACTTTTGAGATATTTTAAATGCAAACATGGAAAATTAGTTTTAGCAAGCTTGCCAAAACTCTGACACCATAGACTTCTGCAGTAACATATTCTGTTAAATTGACTCAGTATTGCCTTCTACGCAGACACAAATGCTTAATAAGTGCATCAGTATCTAAGTTAGATATGTAAAATCAAATCTAGATAATTGGTTTGGTTTTGAAAATGTGATATCTCATCGGACTATGCAGCTTTAAGGGGGAGTTGGGAGTATGGGGAGAGGTAGGGGGTTAGTATGGGGAAGGGATTGGGGGGGGGGAATGGAATGAAGAGGAATGGGTGGGGGAAGGGATGGGTGGGGGAAGGGATGGGTTCGGGAAGGGATGGGTGGGGAGGGTTAAGCAATGGGTGGGGGGTGGGGGCGGGTGGAGTAGGGGAGGGGAGTGGTAGGGGGTGGGGAGGGTTGGGGGAAGGAGTGGGTGGGGCAGTGGGAGCGAAGGGTGGTTAAGAGGAGGTATGCGTTTAGGGGGGAGGGGGAGTTAGGAGGGGGTATGGGGTTCAGAACGATGAGTTGGAGTGGAGGAGAGGCGTGAGTGGTGAAGCAGGGGAAGGGAAGGGCATGGGGGATTAACCATAGTGTTTAATGATAGCGATATATACGGTGTGTACCTGTTGTGGTAAGATCCATTTGTAGATTACAAACTAGCAGGAAGCTATAGAATTGTACTAAGAGCAACGCTGGAGATGCCACGGAAACAGCACTATATCCTCTGGAATAACGGGGATCACTGACAGCGGCGTCGGGAGGGGGTGGGGGGAGGTGGAGGGGTGGGGTGAAATAGGATGTGGTGGTGGAGGTCGTATGCCGGTAATGCAGTACCTCGGATACCTTAGGTGCTAAAATACCTGTGGGAGTTTGACGCCCCTGCCTTGCAGAGTTGTATACCACTGCCTTGTGGTACAAGTTCTGGTTCTTGATAGAATCAAAGGCTAAGGGAGCAAACCCTAACAGAAAACCATGTTACCATGGCAGCATTAAGGGCAGTGATGAATGGAACTCTCAACATCTCCCGACCAGCCACTGCAGGGACAAATAGTTTGCACCTGTCTAGACATGTTCTTGCCGGTGTGAGACCTCTATTTGCTCCCTGAGAGAGTGCCGCTAGTAACTTGCAAAAGCCAGGAGCACTTCAACACTTTGCAAGCAGCTTTTATGAAATGTACAACCACACAAAGCGGCGGTTAAGTAATGAAGGCGGTCTTTGTCGCCTTGCGACTGACAGCATGATGATGATGATGATGGTGATGATGGTGGAGGTGGTGGTGGTGAGGTGGGGTGAAATGGGATGTGGTGGTGGAGGTGGTGGTGGTGAGGTGGGGTGAAATGGGATGTGGTGGTGGAGGTGGTGGTGGTGGGGTGGGGTGAAATGGGATGTGGTTGTGGAGGTGGTGGTAGTGGGGTGGGGTGAAATGGGATGTGGTGG
Organism: Branchipolynoe longqiensis; assembly: GCA_030323885.1. Lineage (NCBI taxonomy): Eukaryota > Metazoa > Annelida > Polychaeta > Phyllodocida > Polynoidae > Branchipolynoe > Branchipolynoe longqiensis. The sequence continues at coordinate 32,575,221 of CM059188.1, forward strand.
TGGAGGTGGTGGTGGTGGGGTGGGGTGAAATGGGATGTGGTGGAGGTGGTGGTGGTGGGGTGAAATGGGATGTGGTTGTGGAGGTGGTGGTGGTGAGGTGGGGTGAAATGGGATGTGGTGGTGGAGGTGGTGGTGGTGGGGCTGGGATGAGAAGGGATCTTGCACTTGTTACGTGTTGTTTTTAGCCAGAGGAAGTGGATGCGCTCTAAATACCAGTATGCATAGCTACATCATACTATGTATTAAAGTTGCATAGTCCCATGGTTTTAAGTTTCTGCCATATTTATTTTTCAGATTTATAAATGGATTATTATGTGGGTCATTGTAATCTATTTTACTTTAGTTTGAACTAATTCACAATTGAAAGTGTTAGCTTTGCAGATATTTGAAGTGAAAACATGCACATGTAATTTTGGTGTGCACATTGAAATGCGGCTTTGTTTTCCTGTTTTATAGCATAGCATAGCATAGCATAGCATAGCATAGCGTAGCTTAGCACAGCACAGCATAGCATATCATAGCACAGCACAGCATAGTATATCATAGCATAGGACACCAAACTCCAGTCAATGATTAATGAGTGGAACAGTATATAAATTAGATATGCAGGATCAAACCTAGATTAGAAGAATTTGAAAAGTGTGACGCTTTCATTGGACTATGCAGCTTCAAATAGTCAGGTAAGTTTAGTGATATTCTTTGGTGTTATTATTTGGTGAATGAATATAATCAGCCTCGTATTGGAATTATGTTTTGATTAAGAAGCTGTCCTTCAACATCCCCATACTTAGCAAGTAAATAAACGGTGTAATACATTCCGATGACGACAATTAGAATTTAGATCCATTATGGGAAACTGTGAAGATGGTTTCTTCCTGGGTGAACCAGACTGGTTGGGATACCCGTGTGGTAAGGGTACCCGCTTCCAGTATGGGAGGTGAATGGGTTCGATTCTCAGCCGAGGTAAACGAAAGATTAACAACATTGATTTGTATCGCTCGACATTGCTCGGATAAGGCAATGATAGGGGGCACTAGGATAGTGTCAGGATAATGTGGTTCGATGGGGTGCCGGTGGTGGCATCCATATACATGTATATACAGTATAACCCCGTTAAACCAAACTTGAAGTCACCCTAGAAATTTGTTTGGATTAACCGATCATTGGTTTAACTGAGCTTTGACTTTGACTTTGAGTAAAAGTATATTGCACATGTAATATACAATGTATGTGGACACTTTGATTATTGTTTTTTATGTATATACAGTATAACCCCATTAAACCAAGCTCAGTTAAACCAAACAATTGGTTAATCCAAACAAATTTCTCGGGTCCCTTCAAAATACTACCATTTATCATATAAAAAAGTTGGTGGAGTCTCAGATGACCTTATAAGTTATAACCACATGAAAGTTTGGTTTAACCGTACTGGAAGTGGCCTGAGGTCCAACAATTTATTTTGGATTAACCGATAATTTGGATTAACCGACTTTGGTTGAACCAACTTTTTTATATTATAAATGGTAGTATTTAGCCGGGCCGCCAAAAAAGGTTTGGATTAACCGATCGTTTTGTTTAACCGAGCTTGGTTTAACGGGGTTATACTGTATATATATATATATATATAAATATATATATATACATACATATAAATGATATATATATATGCTCGCACATGCGCGTGCAACTTAATATTGTTTGCCAGCTCCAGGCACCAGTGACTGGGAAAGGTACGTAGTGATATTTTTGACCCCGGGGTTAGGGTATTTAAGGTTAGGACTAGGAGGTTATAACGGTCAAGTGTGAAGGTGAACAACTATAGCAGGTACGCTGAAGAGTCTGCACTCACAACTATGACAGAGTACCTTTCGGGTATGTCCTACTTACGGACCATTTTCTATAGAACATTTAACTTTGGCAGTGGGCTGGGCGGGACAAGGCGGGCGGGCGGGCAGGGTGGGGCGGGGCGGGGCGGGGCGGGACAGGGCGGGGCGGGGCGGAGCGGGCGGGGTAGGGAAACTAAAAGGGGCGTGGGATGGGAAGTAGGTCACCGTTCACATTCTTCTTTTTGGGGGGAGGAGAAGGGCGTCGGGTAAATTGTTTATTCAGCGAAATAGAGTGCATTTTTCACTTGGCTGTGCGTTGATTTTTATTAGGGGAAATTAAACGATCTGATCATTACATTCTATTCACAGTACAACCCCGTTAAACCAAGCTCGGTTAAACCAAATAATTGGTTAATCCAAACTTTTGTTGGTGGTCCGGCAAAATACTACCATTTATCATATAAAAAAGTTGGTTAAACCAAAGTCGGTTAATCAAACTATTGGTTAATCCAAACTATCGGTTAACCAAAAATATTGGTTAATCCAAACAAAATTGTCAGGCCCCAGGCTACTTCCGGTACGGTTAAACCAAACTTTCATGTGATTATTAGGTCATCTGAGACCCCACCAAATTTTTTATATGATAAATGGTAGTATTTTGCCGGGCTGCCAAAAAAAGTTTGGATTAACCGATCGTTTGGTTTAACCGAGCTTGGTTTAATGGGGTTATACTGTAGATACATAAAAAACAGTAATCAAATTGTCCACATACATTGTATATTACATTCATAATGCACCCACGTTTTTGCCAAAGCCAAGTCAAAGTTGAAGCCAAAGCTTGGTTAAACCAATGATCGGTTAATCAAAAGAAATTTCTAGGGTCCCTTCAAGTTTGGTTTAACGGGGTTATACTGTATATGCGTTTTCGGTAGGCCTACATGAATATTCGTCATATCTTAACAAAATATTCAAATCCTAGAAATATTAACTGCATTGCACTTAGAACTACTAAAAATAATAATTGGATAATTGGTGTAATGCGCCCTGACAGATAACTCAATACATCCTTTGATGGAGTGCAAATAACCCATTCTGTGACCTCATGCAAGGAAGGGAGGGGTGTAATTATATAGATTATAAGGCAGAGTCTAAGGGTTTCAAAGCCACTATTTAGTAGGAGTCAAAGTAGGCTTTGTGATGCTTTACTTGGGAAACTCTATTGTTGTGAACTTTTTCTTTACAACCCTTCCTTATATCTGTATAGGTAAAGATTCATGAGTCTAAACATGTTTCTTTCCCATGTGAGAGGTCGTGGGTTCGAACCCCAACTGAATCAAACCAATGACTTAGAAATTAGATATTTGTCGCTACCTAACCTGGCGCTCACAGCATTAATAGGATAGGACACGGACTGGTTAGCACAGTATCAGAGTAATGTGACTGTGTGGGATATTGGGTCATGGTGCTGGCAGCCTGATCTCCCCGTGGGGCGGCATTATAAAATCGCCTTGAGTGTGCACTGTCACAAGTCGGTACCTGTCCTGATATGACCTTAGATGTTGCGAAGACGTAAAACAACAACAAACAAACAAACATAATGTGACAGTGGGATATCGGGTCTTACAGTTACAGTGGTGCAACACTATTAAGTCGGGATCCATTCTTATATGGCTTCAGATGTTGGCAGGATGTAAACCTCAACTGAGGAAGGACGCGCGTGAGATATTATGCCACAATTATAATGATGGCCGTGGTTTATGTTCCCTGACTTCCATGCATGTCCTGTGATTGCGCGCGCATGCTAATGGCTGACGTAACTGCGTCCCACATGTGTCTTGTATGTGGGACCCCCCCCCCCCCCCCCCCCCGCCGCAAACTCTCGCCGTCTCACGCGAGCGTCGTCACGCATGTGTGATGTAGGACAGGTGCTGACGTGTGGCGGCCGTCACCGACAGGCATGCATACACGCCACCTACACGCGAGTGTGATGACGTGTCTGTATAGCTCATAGTCATACAACCAGGTCCGGAGAGTAGGGTTTGTGTAGGTGTGTGTGGTCTATGTGTAAAGAAAGACAGGGCCGAATGCAGACACACAAATATACAGATGTGTGTCTCCCTCTCCACTCTCTCCACTCTGTCCTCTCTCCTCTCTCCCCTCTCTCTCCTCTCTTCCCGCTCTCTCCTCTCTCCCCTCTCTATCCTCTCTCTCTCCTCTCTTCCCTCTCTCCACTCTCTCCTCTCTCCCATCTCCCCCTCTCTCCCCTCTCTACCCGCTCTCCCCTCTCCACTCTCTCCACTCTCCACTCTCTCCCCTCTCCCTCATGCTTTAATATTACCCCTCTCCCCTCCCCCCCTCTTCCCCTCCTCTCCCCTTCTCTCCCCTATCTCCCCCCTCTCCTCCCCTCTCCCCCTCTTCCACCCCCTCTCTCCCCCTCTCCCCTCTCTCCTCTCTCCCACGCCCTCCCGCCCCCTCTCCACCTCTCCCTCTCCACGCTCCCCACTCTCCCTCGCTCTCTCTCCTCTCCCCCTCTCCTCCTCCCCCTCTCCCTCCCCCTCCCTCCCACTCTCTCCCCATCCGCCTCTCGCCCCTCTCTCCCCATCTCTCTCCCCTCATTTCCCCTCTCTCTCCATCCTCCCTACTACCCCTCTCACTCTCTCTCCCCTCTCTCCCCCACCTCTTCTCTCCTCCTCCCTCCTCCCTCTCTCCCCCGCTCTCTCCGTACCCCTCCTCCCCCTTCTCCCCCCCTCTCGCCCCCTCCCCCTCCCCTCTTTCCCCCCTCCCCTCCCCTCTCTCCACCTCTCCCCCGCACCTCCAGCCTGTCTCCCTCTCCCCCCATCTCTGCCCTCTGCCCTCCCCCCTCCTCACCTCCCTCTCCAACCTCACTCTCTCACCCCCTTCCTCCCATCTCTCTCTCCCTTCTCTCCCCCTCGCCCCCCTCTCCCCCTCTCCCCTCTCCCCCTCCACAATCTCCCTTCACTGCCCCCTCCTCTCCTCTCTCCCCTCTCCCTCTCTCTCTCCCCTTCTCCCACCCCTCTCCCTCTCCCCTCCCCTCCTCTATCCCCCTCCCCCTTCGCCCCTCTCTTCCCTCTCCCTCTCCCTCTCTCTCCTCTTTCCCCTTCCCCCCTCTCCTCCTCCCCTCTCTCCCTCTCCCCCACTTCCTCTCTCCCTTCTCCCCTCCCCCTCCCCCTCTCTCCCCCCTCCTCCCTCTCTCCCCTCTCCCCCTCTCCCCCTCTCCCCCCATCCCCCCTAACATCCCCTCTCCACCTCTCACTTTCCACCTTTTCTCCCCTCTCCACTCTCCCCTCTCCCCCTCTCCCCTTAGACCTAATATTTCTATTATTAGTAGTATTAATAAATATGCTACAATTCTGCACGGTTTAAATTCACATTGCTGATTAAAATGAAGTTATTGATTCTAATATAGGCATACATACACAGTTGCGTACTCATTCCGTATAGATCTCCTTGTTGTCTTGTTATAGTGTAATACATTACGTGACGAGCTGCTTACTTCGTAATGATCTGGCCCTTAGGTAATGTTCTCAAATTAGGTTAATTACCCAATTCCATTAAATTGTAATGATATTTACAGCCACGTGAAGATAAATGTGCTGCTGCTTTTCTGTGTTTTGTTTGTTTTGTTTTTGTTGTGCTTTTTTCTTTACTGAGAAGGTATAACCTCATACTCATACTAGTTATACTTATAGGGAACGCATGAAATACCAACCAAAGTGTGCATATACGGTAAAACCTCTCTAACCAACCATCTCCACAGATCAACGACTCCCCTATATCGATCATTATATATATATATAATGTTGGCGTTCATCAACAGAGTCCTTGGAAAATCAACTTTGAACATCAATAAAACAAAGAATGGGACCGGTCAATTTTGTACGGAACAACATTTAGAATGTTCACTAGGAACAACAGCACCGTTGAAGTGCTCTGTGTGAGGACCATTCCAAGGTGACACCGGCCTCCTTGTGCGCACGCGCAGGGACTTGGCGCTCGCAGCACACCAAACCACTGCTCCTTGGAGGAACTCGACAATTGACTCTGTAGTCAACAGGGTGGTCAATGACAAGATGCAACGAATGGGCATCAGTGTCCCCAGCCAGATGCCATTATTGTATACACTCCAGGACACTTTGTATCCATTACACCCCGCCACACACCGCTACACCCCCCCCCCCACACACACACCACCACCACAGATATGCACACCCCGCCACTCCCCGCCACTCCTCATCACTCCCAGCCACACCCCTCCACACATCGTCACACCCCGCCACACCCAGTCACACCCCTCCACACATCGTCACACTCCGCCACGCGCCGTCACACCCAGCCACACCCAGCCACACCCAGCCACACCCCTCCACACCCCTCCACACCCCTCCACCCCTCCACACATCGTCTCACCCCGCCACACTCATCCACACCCATCCACAACCGTCACATCCAGCCACTCCCCAATACTCCCCACCACACCCCTCCACACATCGTCAAACCCAGCCACACCCAGCCACACCCAGCCACACATCGTCACACCCCGACACACCCAGCCACACCCATCCACACATCGTCCCACACTGCCACACCCAGCAACACATCGTCACACCCGCCAGATCCCACCACGGCACACACTACCACACAGCTACACCACCCCCTACCACATATATACACACCCACCCCGCCACACCCCACCCCGCCACACACTGCCACACACCACTACACCCACCCCCCACCACAGAGATCCACACCCCGCCACTCCCCACCACTCCCCACCACTCCCCGCCACCCCCAGTCACAGACATACACACCACACCACTCCCCGCAACACCCCGCCATACCCCACACCGCCACACACATCCACAGCCCGCCACTCCCGGCCACACCCCTCCACACATCGTCACATCCCGCCACACCCAGCCACACCCCTCCACACACCGTCACCCCCGAGCCACACCAAGTCACACCCCTCCACACACCATCCCACCCGGCCACACCCCTCCACACCACTCAACCCCTGCCATGCCCATCCACACCCGTCCACATACCATCACACCCCACCACTCCCAGGGACACCCAGTCACACCTATCCACACACGGCCACTCCCCGCCGCTCCCCGCCACATCCCTCCACACATCGTCACATCCCGCCACACCCCACCACTCCCCGTCACACCCATCCACACCCCTCCGCACACCACCACACCCCGCCACACCCGTCCACTCCCCGCCACTCCCAGCAACACCCAGTCACACCCCTCCACACACCGTCACACCCGTCAACATCCCTTCAACACCCCTCAACACCCCAACACACCAACACACCCCTTCACGCCCATCCACACCGTTCCGCATACCACCACACTCCGCCACACCCCTCCACACCCCGCCACACACCTACACACCCGCCATAGCCCTCCCCACCCCTCCACACCACGCCACACCCCTCCACACCCCGCTACATCCGGCCACATCCTGCCACACCCATCTACACCCTCCACACCCCGCCAAACCTCTCCACACCCGCCATAGCCCTCCCCACCCCTCCACACCACGCCACACCCCTCCACACCCCGCTACATCCCGCCACATCCTGCCACACCCATCTACACCCTCCACACCCGCCACGCCCCTCCACACCCGATATAGCCCTCCCACACACCGCCACACTCCGCACACCCACACACTCCCCGCCCTACCCTGCCACATCCCTCCACACCCCGCTACATCCCGCCACATCCTGCCACACCCATCTACACCCTCCACACCCCCGCCACCCCCCTCCACACCCGCCATAGCCCTCCACACCCCTCCACACTCCGCCACACCCCTCCACATCCCGCCCTACCCTGCCACACCCCTCCACACTCCGCCACACCCCTCCACACCCCGCCACGACCCGCCACGTCCTGCCACACCCATCTACACCCCTACACACCCCGCCACGCCCCTCCACACCCGCCATAGCCCTCCACACCCCGCCACACTCCGCCACACCCCACCACATCCCGCCATACTCCGCCACACCCCTCCACACCCCGCCACACACCATCACACCCTGCCTCAGACTTCCACTCCCCATACACCTATCACTTATCCCAACGTATTCCAAATTATATCCAACACTTATTCCAACACATATCCAACACCCCTCCGACACACCTCCGACACACCTCCAACACCACTCCAAAACCACTCCACCACACCTCCGAGACCCTCTTACACCCCTCCGACACCCCTTACACCCCTCCGACACCCCTCTTACACACTCCGACACCCCTCTTACACACTCCGACACCCCTCCTACACCCCTCCAACACCCCTCCGGCACCCCTCCGACAAACCGCCAACACCCCTCCGCCACCCATCCAACACCCATCCACGCCCCCCCCCCCCCCCCCCCCCCCCCCCCCCACACACACACATACCTCACCCACTTCGCCCGCTCTCAACTATAAAAGCTCGCCTTGGCCGCGTTGAGAGCCCGACACAATATAATAAGGCTCAACTCAGGTTGGTGTCGTTTGGGTTTATTGTTTGGTTTATTGGAGTTTTACGTCCTAGTCCCAAACATCTGAGGTCAGACCAGGTTTGGCCCCGAGTTGTGACGGTGAGTTGTTGTTTGTTGAGGCTTTACATCCTAGCAACATCTAAGGTCATATCAGAAGGGGTGTCGGTATCAACTTGTGATCATGCGCACTCCTGATGACTTCATAGTGCTGCCCCATTGGGATAAACTCAGAAATACATGGTTCCTGATTACCAAAACTCAGTAGGGTTCTTTCTTGGCTTAACGTTTCTTTCCGTATTGCATGGCATTGAAATTGTCCTGGACGAACACATTCTACTTTAGACAACAAAAAAGGTATATCTGAAGTATCGCATTGAGTCAAGTTGGCTCAGTTTGAGGTAGACGTGCCTATAAGTGGCAGTTTCCTGTGGACAACAAGTATGATTGCTGGTAATTTTACCAAACAAGTTTGACATTTGACCCCCTTCCACGCTCGCTGTTCCGCGGCGATTCTGAGAGGCACCAGCGAAATTGTTTGTCAACACGAGAAGGGCTCTTGGTGGGCACCATGCAGAGTCAGGGGTAGATGAGACTGTCTCAAAAGGTGCTAAGCAATATGGGACACAACTTTGTCCATTGTAAGGATCAACATACTATCTGCTTATGCATTTGCTCAGGATAAACTGATTTGTTTTTTACATGGTGTGTCATAATCCCAATAGAATACATATTGATTTGAAGCAAATGTCCTTGTGTGTTCAGTGTAACCGTTTCTTTGCTGGTTTGTGTCCATTGTTACAATGGACAGGAAAAAAAAGTTATCACCTTTTGAGACAGGCTCGGATAAAAGATTCAACCCGTACTTCTCGTAAGGGTGAAAAACAACCCTGCATAAAAGCTGGCGAAAAGATTTGACATGCTGGGTAAATAAAATGACCAGATAAAATTTTAATTAAAAAGTAAAAGATATTCTTCACACATATCTTAATATTTAGCCACTACTTTTGATTTGAAAAGTATAATAAAAACATGTAGTTTAATTGACATTAAAAGTGAAATCGATGGCAATCTATCACCGCCATCTTGTCTTTTTGCATTCTCTCTCATTTCACCATTGCTGTGCCGATATAAGTAACCATTTGGTACTGGAACCAGAGATTGTATTTCCTGTTCCATCCTAAAGTTATTTTCGCCCGAATTTAGACTACGTTGTCGTTCACCCCTACTGTAACTTGTAAGTACGGGGTGAATCTTTTATCTACGTCGGGGGGTTGTGCGTGCGACTTTTTTTTTCTTTTCTTTTTCTTTTTACAACCCTCCTCCTCCCCCTCCCCCATACACACAAACCAAAACACCTAAATAAGCCGTCAGAAGATGATGGCGCATTAGGAGTTATCCTTTAGGAGCTGTACTGGGTGACATCCTCTGGGTGACATCAGGGCATGTGTATGACACAGCCCAGCCCGTGACCGACCTTGACCTTTTGAAGTTGACCCTTGAAGTGACCTGGGACGACGCTGCTGTCCAGTGGTTGCTCAAATATTTGAGAGATTTTGTTAGTTCGGTGCAAATGTTGATTTTTAGTTTTTGTCGATCATTCTGGAGTGTAGAGGCAGGGATGTTTTTTGTATGCACTTCTTTCCTGACACGTTGAACTTGAAGTACAGTAAAACGTCTCTAAATCGACCGACCATGGAACCGACTATAAGTGGTCCCATTAGGGAGTGGTCAGTTTAGGGAGTTAGAATATGGTTACAATGGTATTTATTGTTGGGACCCAAATAAAGCGATCGATATAGGGGAGTGGTCGATCTGGGGAGGTGGTCGGTTAGAGAGGTTTTACTGTATATAGAAATCGCTGTGCATGTTCTCGGAACTTTACCTTTAGTGGTTGGTTGTTGGAGTGTTATGTCCTGGCAACATCTAAGGTCATATCAGAACGGGTACCAACTTGTGACAGTGCGCACTCATGATGATTTTATAGCGCTGTCCCACTGGGACACCAGGCCGCCAGCACCATGATCTGATATCCCACTCAGTCGGCATTACTAGGATAGGACAAGGACTGGTTAGCTCAGTATCAACTATCATGATAATGCGACTGAATGGAATATTGGGTCATGATGTCGGCGGCCTGATCTTCCAGTGGGGCAGCACTATAAGGTCACCACGAGTGCGCACTGTCACAAGTTGGTACCCGTCTTGATATGACCACAGATGTTGCTATGGCATAAAACCCCAGGCAAACAAACTAATACCAGGCAAGATAGTGACAGGTGTCAATGTAATAGTAAATCTTTGGTTTTACTCCGTCGGGGATTGTACCCATGACTATCATCACACAAAGATCGTCCCTTACGCACTAACCTCCCCTACCCGGTACTAAAGTTACATAAAGAGGAATCAAAAAGTTATTGCTAGTATTTAACCAATGGAAATTAAGTACTTACCTATAGACCTATTTCATGTGATGTCAGCACGGGTATCTAGGTCAGTGCGTGCGCCTTTTGGCTGCAGGACGACACACTGTCACACTGCAAACTCAATGGCTATGAGCAATCTTTATAGAGAAAAAGTGAAATATCTCTAAAACCACACCACTTAGAAACAAACTGCTTGGAAGCCATATAGAAAACATATTCAATGAATAGATTATATTAAATTTATATGGTTAGGGTTCTGCATTTCTATTAATTTTGAATAAAATAGACGTTTTACTCTGTGTGTACCGGCAAACTCAATGCGTTGTCAATGGCTGTGAGCAATCTTCATACAGAAAAAGTGAAATATCTCTTTAAAAAATACCACCTAGAGACAAACCGCTTGGTACACATATAGAAAACATATTCAACGAATAGATTATATTAAATTTATACGGTTATGGTTCTGCATTTCTATTAATTTTGAATAAAATTAACGTTTTGCACTGCGCGTACCGGCAAACTCAATGGCAGTGTGCCTTCGTTCTGCAGCCAAGCTGCGCACGCATACACAATGTTAGTAAACATTGAAATAGGTCTATAGGGCATGCATAAACTTTGTTTGGTAGCCGCATCGGTAGAGTGTAGGCCTCGCATGCGGGAGATCACGAGTTTGGTTCTCGGTCGAGTCAAACCAGCAAGAAACTGGAGCCAGAAATCAGTGGGGAAAGCTAAAAGAAAATTCATTATCAAACAAGACCAACAATGGGGGGAAAACGCACATAAATTCTGGAACAACGTAAAGATACTAATTCCAAACAACAATAATAAAGACTCGATTACCTTATACAACAATGAGGGAATTGAATTCAGGAACAGTGATACAGCAAATATAATGAACAAACATTTTTCTACCATAGGAAATAAACTATCAAAAAAATGTAACTCTAACTGGGCCACAAAAGCATCATGACTAAACGTAGTCATAGGGGACTGCGAAACCACAATAAAAGAAATAAGTGATCTCATAAAAACAATTGATTGCAAAAAGCCTTCAGGCATTGAAAATACCTCGAGTATAGCACTGAAGGATGCATTCAGATGCATCCCAGGGGTCTTATGTAACCTATTCAATACATCATTCAGAAAAGGTACCTGTCTAGACTGCTGGAAGCTAGCCAAAGTAACCCCGCTCCACAAAGGAGGGGATAAACAAGCACTGGGCAACTGTAGACCCATCTCTATACTCCCACTGCCTGGGAAGCTAATGGAGAAAGTAATGCATAGACATATTATGGACCACCTGATTGAGCACAAAATGCTAAACAGTAAGCAAGGCAGATTCAGAAAAAAACACTCGACAATTAAAACAATTGCTAACTTAATAAACGATATCTCTAACAGTATCAATAAAAAAAGGCTAGTGGGTGCAGCATTCATGGACTTCAGCCATATCAAACAAGGAAAGAATAAGCTGTGGGGCGCCACAAGGGTCAGTTCTAGGACCACTTCTCTTCTTCATATATATAAATGATCTAAACAACTGGCAAGACATTGAAAACATCCAACTATATGCAGATGATACTGTGGTGTATACCACAGGCGAATCATCCGAAGAAATAGAAACGAAACTAAACCAATCACTAGTGAAACTAACAGAGTGGTGCCATCTAAATAAGATAACTATAAATAGCAATAAATCGAAGACGGTACGATTTGCTACCAGATTAACCAGTAACAATAAAATAAAATGTCTCCTGGGAAACAGCGAACTAGAGCAGGTAGACAGCTACCGATATCTGGGAGTGGACCTTGACAGGCACCTAAATTATGACCTTTGCATAACAAACACTATCAAAAAACAAACCACAAGATATGGCTCCTGGCAAAACTGAGATAAGGTGATGTAGTATACATGGGAGGAAATACCAAACTACTAAACAAGCTACAGGTACTGCAAAATAAAGCCCTTAAAATATGTCTCCAAGGACACAAAAGATATCCTACAATATAACTACACAAAAAATGCAACACAACACTATTAACAAGTAGAAGGGAAACGCACCTGAAAATACTAGCACACCACTACACCACAAAATCAGGTTACACAGTAACCCCCCCGCAGGGTCACTAGGCACATGGTGGCCCCAATACTACTGACAGAAATGAGTAACAGAAAAATCTATGAGAGAAGTGTACTGGCCATGGCAGCACATGCCTGGAATAAACAAAGCATAAAAGAATGGGCAAGTCATAACCTTAACCACTACAAATAATTCCTAAAGAAAGCAACTACTTACTAAGACACAGCAAAATCACACCTGCCCCTGAGCGCAGTCGCTGTTTGCTGTGTACTGGCACAAAAAGCAAAAGACAGGCCAGAGAAAATGGTAGGTATTAAAAATAAGTCAATTAGCCCTTCTAAGTACAAAGGAAATCAGGAAAGCTATCACCACATGGCGCAGTCCACCTGGGTATATGTAATGGCACAAACCAACACAGAAATGGACAGGCCACGGTCATGCATCTGATCCACACTGAAATACAAAATAGCTAAGCAAACAACACAACCATCCCACCTGGTCGCAGTCCTAAAGGGTCCGAGTGTGTTCTGGCACACTGGTGCACTATCTAAGGAGAGGGCTTGGGTGAAAGGATGCTGGATCCTCTCCCGCAAGCATGCATGACACCCAAGTAGATGTACATAGTAGGATAAGGTATCATACTCAGACTCGACAAAACTCTGGAAAAATATAGAAAAACTAACATAGGCTACTAACACCCAAAATCACAAAAGGATGGCCTGAGCAGAAACAGGTAAACACTCCTGGGCGAGGGACCATTCCAAAACAGCACCACAGCTGTCCAGCATTGAAAACAAGCCCCCTCATGGGAGCTTATACGTTATGGGAAGAGTAAATACCTTGTAAATAAACAAAAATATAAAAAAATATAAAAATTGAAATTCCGTGACCGACTTCTCTCAGCCATGAAGTCATAAATATCTGCTAGCTGGGGTGAAATGCCAGCTCACATCTCCATGCTGCTAATGTCCTCCTGTTAATGGAGGCTGGTTGTACAGAGGGGAAGTGTTTGATTGATTGATGATGGTTTAATGCCGTGTCAGCAGCAAAGGCCATATTCACAGTGAAAGGTTGGCAGAATTTATTCTACCACTTTGGTTTCACAGCAAGAAAAAAAATGTGTGTATCACATTTATGTCTATACATTAAAGATTTACTCACTCAATTCTGAAATAGTCAATTTTTTGGGTGCCAAATTAGAGCAAAATTGATCTCCCGCGAGCGAACCCTTGAAGTGGGTTGAATCTGTGTCCATCTAACTCACAAGATAGTGGAGTTTTTTTTTAATGAGGCGATACAGTCCAGGTGTTCTTGGGAACTCTTAAAGATTATGCATTGAGAGGAAGTGGAGGTGCGGGCAATTCATATATGTGTAGGCTACCGTCGTTATGGGGTAATATTCTATAGAACCACCTGTGTTACACTACACACTACACCTAGGCAGAACATTCACACCTCCAGCACAGTACATGGCTGCGGGAGTAACTACACTACACTACGTCAGCCATTCCTTCTGGGATTTGTTGGGTTTCTACTGTTCTATCGTCGCACCACCACCGTGTGGGGACAGCGCGAGCAACACCCGTTCCCATGGTGATTGATTGCTGGGTGGATGGATGGATGGATGGACTGTCGCCACTTATCTCACCTAGGTTGTCATGGCTCCTCATTTGTTTCACCCAAATATGTCAATATTATTATTATTTGTTGTTGTAATGCTGTTATTTGCGATATATCGTTGGTTGGTTGTTGGAGGTTTACGTCCTGGCAACATCTAAGGTCATATGAGGATGGGTACCGACTTGTTACAGTGCACACTCATGGTGACTTTATAGTGTTGCCCCACTGGGAGACCAGGCTGCTGGCACCATGATCTGATATACAACTCAGTCACATTTTTCCTGACACTGAGCTAACCAGTCTTTGCCCTATTCTAATAATGCCGAGCGCCAGGCTAGGAAGCGACAAGTATCAATTTGATAATTCATCGGTTTGACTCGACCGGGAACCAAACGCCCGACCTTCCTCACGCGAGGCCCGCGCTCTATGATTCGGCCACCCAGCCCGTTTCTTTCCCACTCGGAGGTCAGTTTGAGTTGAATAATATTATATCACGCTAGCAGTTGACCTGTTGGTTACCGAGGACAAAAAACCTCAACTAAACACTAATTAATCCAAAACTGCTTCTTAATCTTAAGTCGTATTCATCATGAACTAGACAAGTAAAAAGTTGTGAGCAGAGACAAGGTATTTGATGTTGTCAAAATATAATATAAATTTAATGGGGACAACGGTGGCGGTGGTGATTGTCTGCTGGTGGTGCTGGCGGAGATAATGACACTGACGTCACACCTAAGTTTAAAGCTACATAGTCCGACGAAAGTATCACATTTTGTACACTTGCTATCCGGACCGCACCTCGTCCACACCTCTCTCTATATCCTCTCTGCTGGCCATGCTCCTCCGTGATAATGTCTGAAAAGAGTTCCAGGAGGGGCAGCCCACTAGCATTTCACTTTCTACTCTTACCCTGTCCGTGTCTTTGGCTCGCCGGCTGGTCACCATAGAGCAAATAGACATGGTCCTTTGACTCAACTCTCCTCATTTCTCTTTCCTATACTCTACCCTTTTTTCTCTCCCGGGCCTACTTCTCCCCCTGATCAAGGGTGTTGTTTGCTTAGGCGGGGCCCTGTACCTTATTGTTTCTCTCATTTTGTTCTTGATGCTGGAACCTGCTGGGCCCACCTTTACCCGTCCCTTCCTCCTGAACCCTTGCTGCTTGCTGTTACTGGATAAGAGTGATCTGCTACCGCCGGACTGGATTGATTCGGGGCCGCCCCAACGCTTCGCCATTTTGAATCCCCAGCTTCTACAACCGTCCAACCTGAAGATTAATCTTCAACCAAAGATTGGACCGATTTATCAGGGCCTTTCTATATTGCTGCAGTTCTGCAGACAGTAACCGTCGTAAGGTTACAAACCCACCCTAAAGCACATTTTGTAAACCAAAACAGATAATTAGATTTGACCCTATATATCCAATGTATTTATTAAATATATGTATTATTAAATATATGTTTTCGCATAGAATTAGAAGGGTAAACACTAACTGACTAAGCCAATCTAATAGAACCTGTTACTGCTTGCTGAAGTATATGGTCCCTGAATTTTGACGTGGATGCCAAAGTTAATTTGGCATGTTTTCAAATCAAATAGCTCAAATGTTTGCCACTTAGAATAAAAGATAATTTAAAGTATAAAAGTAAGGTAAATTATAACTATCAAGTATCAGCCTAATATATTTACAGAAACTTGAACCTATCGGACTATGCAACTTTAATTTTCTTCAACGTAAGCCTAATCACCCCCCCCCCCCCCATACACTCCACCCGCTGAGCTTTTGTCACTCAGAAGTCAGCCATATTGCCTCAATGACTGCTGCCACCAGGGCGGCGCTGGCGACAAGAGGGGGCAGACCTGGGTGGTCAGCCCTAATTTGCATATTGTAATCTGTCCCTTTCATTAACTACTGACTAATGACAGTTTGAATAATGCCAGCCTCCGCCCAATAGCAATTTGGCCTGTTCGCAATCGACTGCGGTTAAATACATACTTGGTTCTGCTCTTGCTGATAAAGTAGGTGCTTATATATATATATATAAAGACCCACTGACAACTGATTTAAACGCCGCATACAATTAGAAAATAACAAATGAAGGCAGGTTATTTTTGGTGACCCCTTCTCACCAACCCACCTAGGTAATAGCGTTAAGGTTACTTAAAGTTGCACAGTCCGATGGTTTAGAGTTTCTGCCATTTTCTGAGATAAATACATGAAATTGATTGTTATAATCTACTTCACTTTAGCTTGAAGTAACTTCGATTTTAAATGGATAACTTTGGAGACGTTTCAAGTAAAAACATGCCAAATGAATTTAGGCAAGCACGTAAAGATTCTGATACCACAGGTTCTATTAAATTGACTTAGTATTCTATTATCCTCAGCAATAAATGCTTAAGAAATAAATGCACCTGTATGTAAGTTTAATATGTAGGCGATTCGCTATAATCTTCTAATTAATAGAACCTTGCCTAAAAAATTAATTAAAGCACTGCCTACATTAAATGCATACACTGAATTAAATGTGTTGTTCACCACAAACACTTATTTACCTGAAGGTTAAAACAATATTTTGTTGTCTTAATATTGTTCTTGTAATTAAATAGTGTAAATGACCAAAGATAAGCATGGCCCAGAAGATGAATACAAATATTTACCAAAAAATAATAACACTTTATAAGTGTCGAATATTTAAAGTTGCATAATCCTATAGTTTTGAGTTTCTATCACCTTTTTTTTAGATTTATATATATGTCGATCAGTATAATCTACTGTACTGTTAGTCTGAAGTAACTTATATTTTAAAGCGTTATCTTTGGAGATGCCAACAAGTGAAAGTATGTCAAATCAATGTTGGTACACATGCTAAACTGCTGGACACTATTGGCTTCAAAAGTAACAGGTTTTTATTTAATTGACTTTGTATCCATTCTATGTGTAATGAGTGCAATAGTATCGAAGCTGGATATGTGTATGTATAAATGTTTACCTTTATGAAAATATTATATAAGTGGTGAAAGTGAATCTATTGCGTGCTGATTCTGGAAGGTTCTATGGTACAGCTAGAGCGGCTTGGAGCCCTGTTGCCTGTTGGGGCAGGTAAGCAAAGGCAGCTGGTCAGCAAGCGCTTCTACCTAAGTGTTTTGATTGTGAATATTTGAAACTTTAATCGGACTATGCGGCTTTAAATTGACCAGTAGGACAGTGAATTAACCAAGTAACAGCAATGAGGAAAGAGTTGAGTTATCTTGTTGTTTATTTTAAATGAGAGGATTTTCTTTCCATGGTCTGACAGTGTGTGGGGAGGGTAAGCTGGCAACAATGCCAATTATGTCTGTCTAGACTTAACACATCATGCTATGTAGGTGCTTATATACACACACATATACGTGTGTGTCCTCCTCTTATTTAATCTATAAAAAGAGCAACAGTATAGACTTGGTATGTGGTGCTTTAAAGTTTTATAGTTGTCCTTTAAAAAAATTCATATGAGTGATAAAAACAAAAGCCAGTAACAAGCGGAACCAACTAACTTATAGACGCTGCTTATGGGCCTATGTCATATGACGTCAGCATGGGTATTTAGGTCAGTGCGCGCACCTTGGCGGCAGGACAACATACGGTCACACTGCAAACTCAATGGCAGTGAGCAGTTGTCATACAGAAAAAGTTAAATATCTCTAAAGCTGAGATTCCTTCTACGCGGTATGCGGTATGCGGTATGCGGCATGCGACATGCGAATGGGAAGATTCCTTCTACGTGGTATGCGGCATGCGGCACATGACTGGCCATATTTAAAAAATAAAAATAAACAAGTATACTCCTTACTGCACTGTATATGACCAAATATTGGATTTATATCTATGTACTTTTTCGTAGGTCACATGGGGGTTCCTACCTTTATTATAACCAAATTATAGATAAGTATTCATATTTCTGTGCATATGGTAGCATTTTTAGCTTTCCCCTAACCGTCTGTCTCCCGGGTGCCCAGCTCACCATGTGTTTCCAATTAGCACCCCTCTGTGAGACTGTTCCATAATGCTCAGTCGCCTCTCCTGGTGTTAAACTAATGGACACATCAGACTCAGGTTTCTATTCGCACCCAGCTTGATGCATACCGCATGCCGCACCGATCGCTACAGGGACCGATCGAGTTGTCGCATTCGCATTCGCATTCGCATTCGCATACCGCATGTAAGGGTTGAAGCCCATTGACTTCAAGGCGTTTCGATTTTTTGCCGCATTCGCATTCGCATTCACATACCGCATACCGCGTGTAAGGAATCCTAGCTTAAAACTGCACAATTTAGAAACAAACTGCTTGGCACACAAACAGATCAAATGTTTAACAAACAGATTATATTAAATTAATATGCTTAGTCTTCTGCATTTCTATTAACTTGAAATAAAACTGATGTTTGCACTGCACGTACGGGCAAACTCAATGCATTGTCAATGGCTATGACTATAGTATGAGCAATCTTCATACAGAAAAAGTGAAATAGAAACAGATTATATTAAATTGATATGCTTAGTCTTCTGCATTTCTATTATTTTTTTAATAAAACTGACGTTTTGCACTGCGTGTACCGGCAAACTCAAAGCATTGTCAATGGCCGTGAGCAATCTTCCTACAGAAAAAAATGAAATGTCTCTAAAACCGCACAACTTAGAAACAAACCGCTTGGCACACAAACAGATCAAATGTTTAACAAAAAGATTATATTAAATTCATATGCTTAGTCTTCTGCATTTCTATTAATTTAGAATATAACTGACGTTTTGCACTGCACATACCAGCAAACTGAATGGCCGTCAGCAATCTTCATACAGAAAAAGTGAAATATCTCTAAAACTGCACAACTTAGAAACTGCTTGGCACACAAACAGATCAAATGTTTAACAAATAGATTATATTAAATTTATATGCTTAGTCTTCTGCATTTCTATTAATTTTGAGTGAAACTGACGTTTTTTACTGTGCGTATTGGCAAACTCAATGGTAGTGTGCCTTCCTTCGTTCTGCAGCCAACGTGCTCGCACATACACGATGTTTATAATTATAGATATTGAAAGGGGTCTATACTAACATTTTGCGCTAGAAATCAATTGGTTCTGTATACTCTAAGCGTGTGTGTGATGGGTGGGGAGGGGGGGGGGAATTATAAAAACGCATACAATCTCCAGCTTTAATCAAGTTGATAATTTAGGAAAATAAGGTGCGTTCCTAACAAAACAAAGTGAGCTAATTGTGAATGTGAGCGTGGGAAGTATTGAAATAGCGTGTGTGTATGCATACACACGTCTATATACATACGCGCACGCACATGCACACACGCGCACACACGCACGCACACACACGCACGCACACACGAGCACACACACATGCGCACACACACGCGCACACACACGTACACACGCGGTACAAAGCGGCGAGATTGGACAGAACCGATCTCGGTGCTCGGTGACAATAGGAACCAACTTGACTGGGTCATGTGTCATGGAGGTCAAAGGTCAGACACATCAGACACTAACCGTTTCACCGCAATGTTGTCCACCTCACGCAGTGATTTCCCAGTATTTTCAAATCCTTGCTTCATAAAACTGAAAACACCGTCAGCGCACACTAAATGTCATCTGCGGTAACTATGGTGGGAACAAACGGGAGTTGACGGCCCTTGGGCTAATAATGCCCGCCGGACACCTGCCGAGTGACACGATTACCGCCCGTGTCATAGCAATGCACGGCGCGTGGACGTGGGAATGACAAAGTGTTAGGAATCCTAGTACAGTATAACCCCGTTAAACCAAACTTGAAGGGACCCTAGAAATTTGTTTGGATTAACCGATCATTGGTTTAACCGAGCTTTGGCTTTGACTTTGACTTGGCTTTGGCAAAGACGTGGGTGCATTATGAATGCAATATACAATGTATGTGAACACTTTGATTATTGTTTTTTTTATGTATATACAGTCAAACCCAGTTAAACCAAGCTCAGTTAAACCAAACGATCGGTTAATCCTAACTTTTTTCGGCGGCCCGGCAAAATACTACCATTTATCATATAAAAAAGTCTCAGACGACCATAAAACCACATGAAAATTTGGTTTAACCAAAGCGGAAGTGGCCTGGGGCCCCACAATTTTGTTTGGATTAACCGATAGTTTGGATTAACCGACTTTGGTTTAACCAACTTGGTTATATGATAAATGGTATTATTTTCCAGGGCCGCCAAAAAAAAAGTTTGGATTAGCCGATCATTTGGTTTAACCGAGCTTGGTTTAACGGGGTTGTACTGTATGAGGTCGTTTGGTACCATTAACAACAAAACAAAAACCTGATTTTAAGTAGCAGATAAAAAGTAAAGGCGTGGTATTTATTGTTTGGGTTAGGTAGGGGTGTCTGGTTGGCGGATGAATAGGTATCCAGCAGGCATTTTAGTCATCCTTTTTTTTTAAGTCTTGATTTAACTGCGCATGCCCAGTGTAAAGTTGGTACTGATGGGTTAACAGCTGGCCGAGTCTTACCAGAGTGTAATCAAATACCGTGTTTGTTTCCTGTGCGTACCTTTAACAGTGGAATAGAAATAGAAGATAACATCTTTGTTTTAGTTTGGACATGTCAAAGTTACATTATTAATTGATTTGTAATTGATACCGTTATCAAACGTTCATTATTTGTTGATACATTAGTCGATAACTGGGGGAAAGCCCATCATGGCTAATTGTTGTCTTCATTGCACCACTCATTGCCCCCTGTGCCCCATCCTAGTTGGTTTGGTGTCGGGGTATTATGTTCTGACAATATCAAAGGTCATATCAAGAGTATTACCGACTTGTGACACAGTGCACACGCATTGCGACTTTATCGTGCTGTCCCACTGAGATACCAAGCCACTGGCATCATGACCGGATTTCCCACTCAGTCAGATCGTGATATTGAGCTAACCAGTCCTTGCCCTACCCTAGTATAGAAGGGGTGTAATGACGTCACGAGGCAACTTTCGGTGGCCATATTGGATGAAATACAGAAGGCTTGCAACTGCCCACACTGTGGTTATTTACTGATTTGTTGGTTTATTTGTCACTGTTTTGAGCAGTTTGGCCTCACAAGTTGTTGCTAAAGTGCTGTAAGTAAACACATTGGATGTAAACTGCCCAGAACCTCCCATAACACAAGAAAAGTCTGTTTTACTGCATCTGCATGCATTCATAACATGGCTAGGGAAGGTGCTCGTAATCCAAGATGGCCACCCACTGCCCGCTGATTGCTAAGTAATGATATCATGTGCACTCCCTCTATAGTAGTAATGCAGAGTGCCGGGCTAGGTAACGACAAGTATCAATGTTGTATGTCATTGATTTGACTCGGCTGGGATTTAAACTCTTGACCTTCCGCACAGGAAACTTGCGCCCTAACCGATTCGGCCACACTGTCCGGTCTCTATCCCATAATGCAAAAGATAGCGGCCAGGATCAGAGTTGTAACGGGATGTTCAAAGCAGTTGAGCGTCCGCTTCAAGTGTGGTAGGACGCGCGATTCGAACCCCGGCCGAGTCAAATCAATCATCCCACTTAGCTATTGACGCACTCATTACACATGTATTGCAGTTTGATGCTCCTATTATATGCTGATTTGCTTGAACATGGGTTTATATGCTGAATTGCTTGAACATGGGTTTATATGCTGATTTGCTTGAACATGGGTTTATATGTTGATTTGCTTGAACATGGGTTTATATGCTGATTTGCTTGAACATGGGTTTATATGCTGATTTGCTTGAACATGGGTGTATATGCTGATTTGCTTGGACATGGGTTTATGTGCTGATTTGCTTGAACCTATGTCCAACGGTTTGGTGTGTTTGTTTGTTGTTGTTTTACGTCCTAGCAAAATCTAAGGTCATATCAGGACGGGTCAAAGGTTTGGTGTTCACATGACAATTAATTTAGGATATTTTCCATTTAATTACCTCCACAAAGTTACTAATTCAAAATGAATGCGACTTAGCAATTAAAGTAGATTGTAATTAAAGTAGATTAAAGTAACGTCTCTTATAACGATCAATCTAATATATGTATCTGTAAAAAAAAAAAAATATCACCCACTTCGGCGGAACTAAGAAAAGACATGGGATTATGTAGCTTTAATCAGGCTTGTTTTATTTGAGTAAGTTTTGTTTACAATTGAGCACAACCTTTAGACCTGTCCGCCCTTTAGATACTTAGACACAACCTAGTGACCATAAACAAAAGGCACACCTTTGTCTTTGGCGCATAAATAGATCCTATAGCTATCTTCAGGGTGAGTGAGTGTGAGGAGGGTGGATGGAGGAGGTAGTGGGGTGGGAGGGCTGGGGTGTGTGTGTGTGTGCGTGTGTGTGTGTGTGTGTGTGTGTGTGTGTGTGTGTGTGTGTGTGTGACAGTGTGTGACAAGTGGTGGGTAAATGGGTGGGTACTGTGGTCAGGCAAGGGTCAGGCGGTGTTGCGGCAAGGGGCCGGCAGGGAACAGGGTGGAGATCTCGAAGAGATAAGGCGGGTGGGTGGGGTAAAAAAAAAAAAACCTGTCTCATTCGTCAGGTCAAATTGGAAATATCGGTGAAGTGGAAGGTGCATTTACTGCTTAGATTAGGGGGAGGGGCGGTGGGCGTAGGGAAACACGAAAACAGATGATTAAGCTGAAATTGCCTTCCTATCTTAAATCGTTTAGGATGCTTCGCAACACTGCATCGCCGCCGCGCTGGCGAAGTGTGTCCAATGGTGTGTGATCACGATAGCGGTGAACACTGCACTGCTTCTGGATTTGATGCCAGCTGTACTCCAATTGGTATTTTACTGGTGTATATGAATCAGTTGATGAGCATTCGCCTTCTCTTCCTTATCACACTCTTTGATTCTCACCAGATTCGATGGTCGAATCGATAAGAGCGTCGCTACCTGGATTCCCGAAGCGCCACTCGTGGGTTCGAACCCTAACCGAGTCAAACCAATGACTTCCAAAATGCATACTTGTTGCTACCTAGTTTGGCAATTGGCATTAATAGGATAAGGCAAGGATTGGTTTGCTCAGTTATCAGGATAATGTGACTGAATGAGATAGTGTGTCATGGTGCCAACAGCCTGGTCTACCAGTGGGACAGCACTATTAAGTTGCCATAAGTGTGCACTGTCATACGTTGGTACCTTTTCTGGTATGACCTTTGATCTTGCTATGACAAGAAGCAAAACAACAACAACACTTTTTTTTAGACACTCCTCATTTCTATAGTTTCCTGGAACGACCTTCATTCACTATCACAGGGAGTAGACTGGTCCATTTCCGGTAACCTTCACTATCGCAGGGAGTAGACTGGTCCATTTCCGATAACCTTCACTATCGCAGGGAGTAGACTGGTCCATTTCCGGTAACCTTCACTATCGCAGGGAGTAGACTGGTCCATTTCCGGTAACCTTCACTATCGCAGGGAGTAGACTGGTCCATTTCCGGTAACCTTCACTATCGCAGGGAGTAGACTGGTCCATTTCCGGTAACCTTCACTATCGCAGGGAGTAGACTGGTCCATTTCCGGTAACCTTCACTATCGCAGGGAGTAGACTGGTCCATTTCCGGTAACCTTCACTATCGCAGGGAGTACTGGCATTCCGGTAACCTTCACTATCGCAGGGAGTAGACTGGTCCATTTCCGGTAACCTTCACTATCGCAGGGAGTAGACTGGTCCATTTCCGGTAACCTTCACTATCGCAGGGAGTGACTGGTCCATTTCCGGTAACCTTCACTATCGCAGGGAGTAGACTGGTCCATTTCCGGTAACCTTCACTATCGCAGGGGTGGACTGGTCCATTTCCGGTAACCTTCACTATCGCAGGGAGTAGACTGGTCCATTTCCGGTAACCTTACTACGCAGGGAGTAGACTGGTCCATTTCCGGTAACCTTCACTATCGCAGGAGTAGACTGTCCATTTCCGTAACCTTCACTATCCAGGGAGTAGACTGGTCCATTTCCGGTAACCTTCACTATCGCAGGGAGTGGACTGGTCCATTTCCGGTAACCTTCACTATCGCAGGGAGTAGACTGGTCCATTTCCGGTAACCTTCACTATCGCAGGGAGTAGACTGGTCCATTTCCGGTAACCTTCACTATCGCAGGGAGTAGACTGGTCCATTTCCGGTAACCTTCACTATCGCAGGGAGTAGACTGGTCCATTTCCGGTAACCTTCACTATCGCAGGGAGTGGACTGGTCCATTTCCGGTAACCTTCACTATCGCAGGGAGTAGACTGGTCCATTTCCGGTAACCTTCACTATCGCAGGGAGTAGACTGGTCCATTTCCGGTAACCTTCACTATCGCAGGGAGTGGACTGGTCCATTAACCTCACTTCGCGGGAGTGGACTGGTCCATTTCCGGTAACCTTCACTATCGCAGGGAGGCGCCATTTCGGTAACCTTCACTATCGCAGGAGTGGACTGGTCCATTTCCGTAACCTTCACTATCGCAGGGAGTAACTGGTCCATTTCCGGTAACCTTCACATCGCAGGGAGTAGACTGGTCCATTCCGGTAACCTTCACTATCGCAGGGAGTGGACTGGTCCATTTCCGTAACCTTCACTATCGCAGGGAGTGGACTGTCCATTTCCGGTAACCTTCACTATCGCAGGGAGTAGACTGGTCCATTTCCGGTAACCTTCACTATCGCAGGGAGTAGACTGGTCCATTTCCGGTAACCTTCACTATCGCAGGGAGTAGACTGGTCCATTTCCGGTAACCTTCACTATCGCAGGGAGTGGACTGGTCCAGTTCCGTTTCTAACCCTGCAAAAAGTAGATCTATTAAAGCTACATAATCCGATGAAGGCATATTTTTAAAGGCGAGTTTACTCACTGGACACGGTGACCGAATTAGTAGAGCACATGCCGCATATGCAGGAGATCGAGTTTGTTTCCCGGTTGAGTCAAACCAATAACTTACTAAATTGATACTTGTCGCTTCCTAGCCTGGCGCTCCGCATTAGTAGGATAGGGCAAGGACTGGTTAGCTCAGTGTCACGATAATGTGACTGAGTGGGATATCGGGCCATAGTGCTGGTAGCCTGATTTCCCAGTGGGGCAGAATTACAAAATCGCCATGAGTGTGTGCTGTCACAAGTCGGTACCTGTCCTGATATGACCTTAGATGTTGCCAGGGCATAACATTCCAACAACCACCCAACCAAACATTAATCGTAGTTAGTAATAATAAGTTACTTCAAATTAAAGTAATGTAGATTACAATGACCAACATCATACATTTATCTATAAAAAAAAAAAGCTGACAGAAACTCAAGCCATCGGACTATTCAACTTTAACTTTAATGGCGTGTTGCACTTGATTTCAACTTGTGTGCACACACACATTATACATGTCTCCAATTATCGTCAGTTATCGTGAAAGTTACTGTGGGTGTGAGTAGATTGTCTATAAATATGAGAGACGGCGATAGGAGACAGCATGAGACAGAATGAGATAGAAGGAGATAGATGGAGATAGACGGAGATTGACGGAGATTGATGGAGATTGACGGAGATGGGCGGAGATTGACGGAGATGGGCGGAGATTGACAGAGATTGACAGATTTAGACGGAGATAGACGGAGATTGGCGGAGATGGACGGAGGCAAACCGGGACAGACGGAGATTGATGGAGATGGACAGAGATTCATGGGGACAGATGGAGATAGACAGAGATTGATGGAGATGGATGGAGACAAACGGAGATAGACGGAGATTGGCAGAGATAGACGGACATGGACGGAAATGGACGGAGACACACAGAGATAGATGGAGATTTACGGAGATTGATGGAGATGGACGAAGACAAACAGAGATAGATGGAGATTGATGGAGATGGACGGAGAAATAATGGAGATACACGGGAACAGACGGAGATTGATGGAGATGGACAGAGATGGATGGAGATACACAGGGACAGACCGGAATTGACGGAGATGGACAGAGACAAACAGAAATAGATGGAGATTGACAGAGATAGATGGAGATGGATGGAGATTGACGGAGATTGACTGAGATACACGGGGACAGACGGAGATTGACAGAGATGGGCGGAGATGGACGGAGATGGACGGAGATAGATGGAGATTGACGAAGATACACGGGGACAGCGGAGACGGGCGGAGATGGACGGAGATTGACGGAAATAGATGGAGATGGACAGAGATGGACTGAGACAGACGGAGACGGATGGATATAGACGGAGATTGACGGAGATAAACCGAGATGGACGGAGACGGACGGAGGCGGACGGTGATGGATGGCGACAGAGACAGACAGAGGCAGTCTGTGTGTTGTACATGCAGAACCTTGACCACAGGTGTCAAAATAACAGAAACCCACAACAGAATGCGGTCAACTTCCATAAGCATATCACGTACACAACATTCATATGACGCCTCCCGCCACGTGTAGAACAGGGTTGGGTGTGGTTTCAGGGTTTGGGACGCGGTTAGGCGGGTCGGTGAAGGGTAGGGGCGGGTAGTGGCTGGGGAGATGAGATAGTGTGGGATGTGTGTGGGCGTCGGGGGTTCAAGGGGCGCGGCGTGCAATATGCAGAGATAAAGCACGCCGGTGCTGGGGCACCCTGATGGGACAGGAATGTGTGTGTGTGTGTGTGTGTGTGTGTGTGTGTGTGTGTGTGTGTGTGTGTGCGAGGTGGGGTGTCCCGTGTCTCCACAAACAAATGGGTGAACGCCTTGGGACTGCACCCGGGGCCAGATCCAAGGGGAGTTATAAGGAAGGTGGGGACTCCCTCAATGTTTGTTTATTGGTGTTGTACATCTAGGGGCATATCAGGACGGGCCCCAAACTCGAGGCAGTTCGCACTCATGAATTGGGACTTCAACCAGGGTCAAATCAAAGGGGGGTTGGTTGCAAGTTAAGTGTGCACTTAACCCCTATCCCCCAATGTCTGTTTATTGATTATGCACGTCCTAGAAACATATAAGGTCATTTCACGACGGGTCGCGACTAGAGGCAGTGTACATATCAATGTTACTGATATCCAGTCAACCCTTGTAAATCCAGACTACTTTGTTCTCAGCACCAAATGACGGATTATCAAGATGGACGGATAAACAATTTAGATTTTACTTTTTGATTTCTTGATTAAATAAGGTCGGACTAACACGAGCTGACTGTAGGTGGAATTTTGATATATGTGGACATAGATGAAGTAACCTTAATTTAAATATAAATTTAATAGCCAAACTACACCAATTGCTTTCCCTAGTAATGCCACTACTATATTCAAAATGCAGTTGGTTCACCCATAAGTCCATAGCAATCCTCTACCAACAGCTTGGATTCCCTGAAAATAAAGCCGATGTTTGTTGCAGAAATTGAGTTTTAAAAACAGTAATAAAATGTGCGGGAATAATTTCATATAAAAACAATAACACAATAAACTAATAGTAGCATAGAAATTCCTTCTTTTTTTTAAATTAACTCAATGAACCAAATATAAACCCCCTGGACCCGCCCCTGTTTCACAACCATATAAACGCCCTGAATCCGCCCCTGGACCCGATATAAACCCCCTGGACCCGCCCCTGTTTGCATCTGTTTTAGGGTGCGTCGAGAGTCTTAGGGGTTGTGGGTGTTTGAGTTGAGCTATGTAGACTTAATTCTTAAAATGTGGAATTGTTCTGAGTGGGGAAAAAAAGTAATATTTCCCTCATTATATTTCTACTTGAGCAATATTTGAGAAATATTGTCAGTCATCTGTAAGCTGATACAGTATAACCCCATTAAACCAAACTTGAAGGGACCTTAGAAATTTGTTTGGATTAACCGATCATTGGTTTAACCGAGCTTTGGCTTTGACTTTGACTTGGCTTTGGCAAACACGCGGGTGCATTCTGAATGTAATATTCAATGTATGTGGACACTTTGATTTTTGTTTTTATGTATATACAGTATAACCCTGTTAAACTAAGCTCGGTTAAACCAAACGATCAGTTAATCCAAACTTTTTTCAGCAGCCCAGCAAAATACTACCAATTATCATATAAAAAAGTTGGTGGGGTCTCAGATGACCTTATACCCACATGAAAGTTTGGTTTAACCATACCGGAAGTGGCCTGGGGTCCGACAATTTTGTTTGGATTAACCGATAATTTGCATTAACCAACTTTGGTATGATAAATGGTAGTATTTTGCATGGCTGCCAACAATAGTTTGGATTAACCGATCGTTTGGTTTAACCAAGCTTGGTTTAACGGGGTTATACTGTAGTTGGTTCCTTTTATAGGGTTAGGGGGCCAGAAGCAGACAACAGGACAAGCAGTATTTGTGGAATGTAGAAGGCACGTGATGCCATGTGCAACGCATGCAGTGAAGCCTAAGTTAGCTCACCAACCACCCTTAAAAGTGTGCCGCAAAATGAACCTATCTGACCCTTTCCAACGCTGTCTGACCCTTGCTCCGGAAGTACTCCTGTTAGGTGTTGCGCATGCGAGGGAAGGAATGCTTGCACTTCCGGTAACATCAATGCGGTCTCTTCGGCTCTTTCGGCGTGATCGTGCATTTATGGATATTCTGATAAAAACTTGACTTCCAAGGTCATGCAAGGTCAAAGGATGTAGTCGCGTACAATGACTCGGGGAGTGTACTGTGACTGTGAGTCATAATTGGCAAGGAATCAAGATGTGGCCTGGATTGAATGATGATGCTGATGATGATGAAGACGATGATTGCTTTGCTTTATAGTAGGGTATAATAAAATATTCTACACTAAGATGTTTGGGAACCACAGATGACTTTTCAACCAGGTTTCTCCAGTTGTCCTTGTTCTACACTGCCCTCTGGGACTTGCTGAACTTCATATCTGTCCATTCCCTGATGTTGTTTTCCCCATCTCTTCCTTTGTCAATCTTTTTTCTTCCCCCTTTTATTGTGTCTTGCAAGATGGTTTTGACCATACCTCATGAACAGGAAATATGACCACACCACTGTAGTTTGCGCCTCTTTATGATTGTCAGATCTTTGTGTGCAATTACCTGCTGGATCTTGGTGCAGACTTCCTCATTGGTAGCATCGTCTTTGTATGAGATGAGTAGTATCATTCAGTTGCACCTAATTTCCATGGTTTGTATTCTTCTTTGGAGCTCTGATCTGAGGGGGGGGGCATGATTCACAAGCATACAGGAAGATGGCTGGTTGTCGGAGTTCTACGTCCTGCCAACATCTAAGGTCATATCAGGACGAGTACTGACTTGTGACAGTGTGCACTCATGGCGACTTTATAGTACTGCCCCACTGGGAGACCAGGCTTCCCAATCAGTCACATTATCCTGACACTGAGCCAACCAGTCCTTGCTCTACCTTAATAATTCCCGAGCGCCTGTCTAGGAAGTGACAAGTATACATTTTGTAAGTCATTGGTTTGACTCGACCGAGAATTGAACTCCTGACCTTCCGCACTGGAAGCCTGCGCTCTACCGATTCGGCCACCACGACAACCCACATAGTAGGCTCTGTACAAATAGAACCGATAGAAGCCTGTGGTTAGAGCTAATACTGGCAGGCATTTTGCTGACTGTTTCTGCTGACCGCGCCCTCTAGGCCTGACCAGTGGGCGTGTCAGAAATAATTAACCTCTCCCCGGTCTATAGTATTGATATATTCCATCTCTTAAGAGAACCTCTGCCAGCACCTCCGACTTGCATGGTTCAAGAAAACACTTCATTGATTTTTGTTGTCTGTTTGTTTGATCACATAATGGCACATTGCATTAGATCAAGCAAAACAAAAGATCAGTTGGGATGTATTTAGTTCTAGATATTTTCATTTAAAGAATGTGGGGGTTGATTTGTGGGTAAGTAATATAGCTCAAATTAGATATCACTCACTAACCGTTCTTTTATCAATATTGCTATTTTATTCATTGGCTAGTTTATCATCATAATGGCATAGTAGGACCAGTAAGTGACGGCCCCGGGCGCAGTGGCCGAATCGGTAGTGGGTGGGCCTCCAGTGCAGAAGGTAGGCAGTTCGGTTCCCGGTCGAGTCAAACCAATGACTTATAAAATTGACACTTGTCGCTTCTAACCTGGCACTCAGTTTAATAGGATAGGGCAAGGACTAGTTAGCTCCGTGTCAGGATAATGTGACAGTGTGGGATATCGGGTCATGGTACTGGTGGCCTGATTTCCTAGTGGGGCAGCACTATAAATTCGCCATCAGTGCGGACTGTCACAAGTCAGTACCCTTCCTGATATGACCTTAGATGTTGCCAGGATGTAAAACTCCAACAACCAGCCAACCAGTAGTGAGGGTAGTGGTGAGGGCAGTGGTGAGGGCAGTGGTGAGGGCAGTGGTGAGGGCAGTGGTGACGGCAGTGGTGAGGGCAGTGGTGAGGGGAGTGGTGAGGGCAGTGGTGAGGGGAGTGGTGAGGGCAGTGGTGACGGCCGTGGTGACGGCCGTAGTGACGGCCGTAGCGACGGTAGTAGTGACAGGAGATGGTAGCAGGGCGGAAGCGGCAGCGGGTGCGGGTATTTGTGCGGTTCAGAGATATTGACACTTAAGTCATGTCGTATATAACCTGTACCCGGCGGTCCACTCGTTCTTGCTTTTGAATCAGCGAGTGCTGCACCAAGTAACAATTAGCTTTGGTGTTTCCCGGAATGTGAACAGTGAGAGGTAAAGACGGCTTGGGGTGGGTGGGAGTGGTGATGCGACGTGGAAATGAGGGGTTTGTTTGTTGTTGTTTTACGTCCTAGCAACATCTAAGGTCATATCAGTACGGACGGGAAATGAGGGGACAAGGGGGATCTTAATTTTCTAGCGAGCAATATTTTTTAGAATTTTTCTTGTCCTTCTTGTCTCTCTTGTCCTTTTTTGTCCTTTTTTTTGTCCTTTTTATCCTTCATGTCCTTCTTGTCCTTTGCATCCTTCGGGTCCATCGTATCGCTTACATCCTTTGCGTCCTTTGCATCCTTCGCATCCTTCGCATCCTTCACGTCCTTCACATCCTTCACATCCTTCATCTCCTTCATGTCCTTCACGTCCTTTGTGTCCTTTGCATCCTTTTTGTTCTGGCATCTTTCTCGTCCTTCATGTCCTTCTTGCCCTTCTCGTCCTTTGTGTCTTTCTCGTCCTTTGCATCCTTTGCGTCCTTCTCGTTCTTCACAGACACAGACCTTTTAAAACTCGCCTATCTATTTTCTGTATGTTTTAATTTGAGGCAAATTTCAAAATCGGAAATGTGACAGAGACATGTTTAGCTGATTTTAATGACTCATTAATGAGCTGGGTTGGATCTTTTTTGCTCCAATAGACGATTTCCACCACGAATCGATCCTCTGGTGGCACTGGGAGGAACTAATGTGGAAAATATCTTCATAGAGCATTCCCACCACCAATCCGCCATCTGATGGCAGTGGGAAGAACTACTGGTTGTGGGAAGCAGTTCATTATGCATACTCCGTGGAAAAAGGTCTATTGGGATGAGTTATGAAATTAGGTGACAAAAAGGTGACGTAACGGCTGTGGAATAGATATTTTTGTTCTTTGAATCAACCAAAAAATTTTCAGTACAGACAGAACCTACGGCGGAGAAGTCTTTGAACAAAGAGCCTTCAGGGGATGTGTGGTGGGTGGGGACACCAGGCTGTTCAGTCAGACAGGATGATATACATTACTTAGATTTACTTTCGTATTTACTGCATGAAGGATGTTAGAGCTTTGTATGCAGATGGTTGTCTGATCAATCAATCAATCAAATAGGATACAGCTATAATAGGCCTTGGACCTGTTAGCCACTCAGCTTCAGGGAGTTTCCTCTGGTCCTGGTGTTGGAGTCTCTGATAAGGGGGCTGCCTGTCTTGTAGATACCATGGAGATATTTGAATACTTCAATCATATACCCCCGGGCCCGTCTGTAGTTCATGCTTGGGATCTTCAAATGATGCATACATTGTTTGTAGGATAATTCATCGAATCCATGTACAAGCTTCGTTGCCCTTCTTTGAATCTTCTCAATTGACTCAGCATCCTTCCTGTAGAGTGGTGACCACACAACATTTCCATATCCCAAAAGTGGACGTGCAAGGGATGTGTACAGTCTGCGCACAACATCCTTGTCTAGGTATGTGTACGATCTTCGAATGATGGCCAGTGATTCCATTAGCTCTGTTGGCGGCTTCCTGGATGTGGTCGCTGAATGTCAGTTTGTTGTCCACCTTGACACCAGGTCCTTTTCTATCATTGTTTCGGAGAGCGGAACATTATTCACACCATCGTTCATTACATAGATGTGCTTGCTGTTTTTGCCCCCTAAATGCATCACTTTGAATTTTGAAGCATTAAGCTTCAGCTGCCAATCACTTGACCACTGAATCTGGTGAGGTATTGTTGGACTGGTCTGTGTGATATGAGACACTCAGAGCCGCTTCATAAAACTATATTCGATATCTTGATCCCTCCAGTATCTTGTCAATCCTCCATCCAAATGCCTTACTTCTCAGGGCCTCCACAACATAACTCGGCAGGCTGTTCTACACATTGGCAACTCTCTCGGCAAAGAAGAGTTGCCTAACACTGGTGTTGGTTCTCTTGTATAGATATATCACTTGTATGGATGTCCATAGGTTAGTGGTGCAGGTTTACTTTGTGTACTCATGTTTTGTTTTGTTGGTGGTTTACGTCCTAGCAAGATCTAAGGTCATATCAGGACGGGTACCAACTTGTGACAGTGCGCACTCATGGCGACTTTATAGTGCTGTCCCACTGGGAAACCAGGCCGCTGGTACCATGACCTGGTATCCCACTCAGTCACATTACCCTGACACTGAGCACAGCAGTCTGTACTCATCAGCCACATTTCCTAAATAACACGAGTGTAGCAAGTTTTGAGACAAAGGAAGTGGCTTGCTGCAGAGTAAAGACGTTCAGATTCATCCGGCGACAAACTAAGGTAGTTCATATCAAATATCAAAAAGGACACTCTAATCCGATTGGGACAGAAATGGCTCTTCTTAAAAGAAAATCTGACGGTTCATTTGTTTCTTAAAATAAATGGTGCGCACTGTCACAAGTCGGTACCCGTCCTGATATGACTTTAGATGTTGCCAGGACGTAAAACTCCAACAACCAAGCAAGCAACATGTGAGCTGAGAATGGAAACTGCGGGAGGCAATGTGTGCATATGGCGGTTCCGTGCTGCAGCCATCTCCAGGGGTGGATAATGGATATGGTTAGAGCCTTGGGTACTTAAGCCTCTCGGGGAGAACATCGATCAATTGGCATTTAATCAGCACGAGGCTGGGCCTTGTTATTGGTCTCCCGGAGTAACAGCTGTTGTGTAACAAACACTACACACATGCAGATCTGTTCGCTGCATTCCTAAAGCCCGTGTCACACCTCGACGGATTGAGCAACGGACAGAATGTTCTAGTCCGGTGGTGTTCGGGCGTGATAAGTATCAAAATGTTTTAAAATGTGTCAAAATGTTGCCATATCGGGTCAAAGGCTGCCGGACGAATGGACATGAAACGGACATGAAATGGACATGAAATGTACATGAACGGATAGCCAACAGTCGATAAGCAAACTAAACGAATTCAAACCGGACAAGAACCATAGACGTCAATCCGGCGGCATCCGTTCCAAGTTGTCTGCATGCTCAAAACTTGTAATGGATCGGGCCGGATATCAATGGATATCAACGAATATACAATGGATATGCAATGGACACAAACCAGACTTTGCCGGATATCAATGGACTTTGTTCGGTTTCTTTCCGTTTCCTCAATCCGGCGAGGTGTGACAGGGGCTTGAACAACAGTTGTTTTGTAACACTTCTACCTCTGCATCTATATGTGATCTAAAAAGTACAGCGTAAAGAAACCACCAATTAATCAATCAATCTACCAAGTAAATATAGTCTGCATAAATGATTGTATTTATTTGAGTTTTACACCCTAGCAACATCCAGGATAATATGAGATCAGGTATCGACGTGTTTTGTTTTTGTTTGGCGCTTTAGATCTTAGCAACATCTCAGGCCTTAGCAACACGTGTACCGATTGTGACAGCGCACACTGATGGTGACTTTATAGTGCTGCCCCATTAGAACACCATGCTGCCAGCACCATGATCCGATATGTCACATTGTCCTGATTCTGCACAAACCAGTCCCTGCTCTATTCTATTAATACCGAGCCTGAAGCAAGGTAGCAAGCAACACGTGTCAATTTTATAAGTCATTTCTTTGAACCCACAATCTCCCGTATGGGAAGCTAGTGTTCTACTCATTCGACTATCCTGTTCGGCCCAATGATTATGTGAGAAAGATGGAGCAATTATGCATTTATTATTCATATTTGGGCTTACTAACAAACTAAAAAATGTATATGTATATAATTATATGTACTTGAATAAAGTTTGCACCTTTTGTGCACGTGTACACACACACATATATATATAATATAACATCAAATATATATATATATTATATATATTGTATATAAATAATATTATGTACTTATATATGTACATACATAATTACATACATACATACATACATAAATACATACATACATACACACACATACATACATACATATATATACATACATACATACATACATACATACATACATACATACATACATACATACATACATAAAAGTGCACAAGCTAGGGTGTGGTGGCTCTGCAATATACTTATAAGGCTTGACTCTTTCAGTCTTTGAGCTGCAGGCTAAGTGGGCAACTGTAATAACAATAGTCACAAACCAGATACATCAGCATGCACATTTTGTAGTAACCAACGTCGATTTAAAACAAATAAATAAATGAATAAAATTGCGTACAGCCACCTGAAAGTCTTATTTTGCTGCGAAGGGAGTTTTCAGTATAATAATAAAAGAAAGCTGCGTAGAAGAAGAAAAAACCCTCCTTGGAAACATGTAGATTTTTTTTGTACATTAGTTGTTTAAGCAGGGGAAATTTCAATCGCAGACGATTGGTCTTCCTGATTCCACTGCTCCTTGCCCTATCCTAATAATGCCGAGCACCTGGCTAGGAAGCGACAATTATCAATTTTTAAGTCATTGGTTTGACTCGACCAGGGTTCGAGCCCACGATCTACCAACATGGGAGACAGTGAGCTCATTTTGTATAGCGTTTAAATATGAGTGCACTGGTCATCTGAACATCTAGTATTGGTAGCACCGTGTATATCGAGGTCACATAGAGGTCACAGTGCACTGCTTCCAGCGTCTCTTCATACCTATGAATATTTACTCAGCTGTCAGCTCACTGTTGACAGTGAGTGCATGTCGGTGCACAATATGCATTCTTAAAGGAGGCTATCTTAGTAATCGTTATCAACAGCACCAAGCACGGTGGCCAAATAAGTAGAGCGCGGGCCTCGCGTGGGGAAGGTCGGGAGTTCCGTTCCCGGTCGCTTCAAACCAATGACTTATAAAATTGATACTTGTTGCTTCCTAGCCTGGCGCTTGACATTAATAGGATAGGGGAAGGACTGGGTAACTCAGTGTCAGGATAATGTGACTGAGTGGGATATCGAGTCATTGTGCGGGCGGCCTGATTTCCCAGTGGGACAGCACTATAAAGTCATCATGAGTGTGCAGTACTCGTCCTGATATGACATGGGATGTTGCCAGGATGAAAAACTCCAACGACCAACCAAGATAACAATACCAGTTCCCCTCATTTATGTCGACTGGACTGCATGTGGCTGACAGTAACTGACCGATTTGATGGCCAGACCTGATACCTGCCTGATCAGATGGGATCTCCACATTGTTTCTCGTGGATTTGTTGCGGGTAGCTTCTACTTCAAAACCCTGATCAGTGGATAGTGTCACATGGTTGGTATTGTAGGAAGCTAATGGAAATATATAGATAATATATTTAATATGTAGTCATGTGGCATATTTAACATGCAGCATATTTAACATGCGACATATTTAACATGTGGCATTTTAACATGTGGCATGTTTAAAACGTGGTATATTTAACATGTGGCATACTTAACGTAAGAATATTTAACACATGGCATAATTTAGCACATGGCATATTTAAAATGCGGCATATTTAGGATGTGGCATATTTAGCATAGAGCATATTTAACATGCGGCATATTTAATACTATTTAACATACATCACAGTTAGGCACATTTAACATGCAGTACATTTAACATGCGGCATATTTAACACATGGCATATTGAACACATGGCATATTTAACATGTGGAACATTTAACGTGTGGACATTTCACATGCAGCACATTTAACATGTGACACATTTAACATGCGGCACATTTCACATGAGGCACATTTCACATGAGGCACATTTAACACTTGACATGTTTGATGTGTGACATGTTTAATGTGTGACATGTTTGATGTGTGACATGTTTAATGTGTGACATGTTTAATGTGTGGCGTGTTTAATGAGTGGTATGTTTCATATGTGGCACGTTTAATGTGTCGCATGTTTAACATATGGCATGTTTAATGCTTGAGATGTTTAACACGTCACATATTTAACATGTTTAGCATATCGCATATATAAGCTGTGCTATATTTAAGTTTTAGAATAATATATTTAACATATAATTAACACATTATATTTAACATATATTGTAATTAATAGTATTTAGCATATCGTGTATTTAATCAATTGTATATTATACAAGTATATTTAATATATATAATATATGTGATGCATTAAAATATCACATAATATACTATCGGAAGGTTGTCAACAGTTTATAGCATTAACAATTTATTAGTAGTTTATAACAGACCAACGAAAAGTTTCGCTTGAAGTGTTTCTTGGCATAATTGGAACGCCTGTTTAATTGTTAGGGAAACGAAGGCGTGACCTGCACTGGACGTGCCAAAGTGAGGCAGTGTGGGTAATTTATTCACGTATTGTGGCTGTGGGGGTAATCAATCTGCACGTGACTAATCGATACAAGCTGTCAATACAACCATTGACAGGCTCAGCTACAGCAGACTCAGCTGTCAAGGTCCTGGGCGGTGAAAAAATAAAATAAAATAGTTAAAAAGAGGGGGAAATGGGGGGTTGGGTGGAGGGGGAGGGGTAAACAAAAGGAACGGGGTCCGGGAAATGTAGAGCTGAACTGGTACTTGATGTTTAGCACAAGTAATAATGTTCATTTATAGGTGAATATACACGGTCTTGTAATCAGGGAATGAATATTCGTCTCATAGCTGTTGTTTTTTGTTTTTTGGGAGTTTTCAGTTGCATTGGTGCGCTGAAGGCTCCAAATCTGCAGCACTGAGTGGGCACCGCTGAAAGCAGTCCCATGTGGTCGGGAGTTGGCTTCCGATGGGTAGTGGTCAGAGAAATTGGTGGGGGGGGGGGGGGGGGGGGGGGGGGGAGGAAGGAAAAAGGCAGCCTCTGAGAGGGCCGGGGGAGGCTGGGTGGTTGG
This sequence comes from Branchipolynoe longqiensis, assembly GCA_030323885.1. NCBI lineage: Eukaryota > Metazoa > Annelida > Polychaeta > Phyllodocida > Polynoidae > Branchipolynoe > Branchipolynoe longqiensis. The sequence goes on from CM059188.1 coordinate 32,613,187, forward strand.
TGTAGTTTTACGCCCCAGTAAGACCCTAGGCCATACCAGGACATGCACCGACTTGTGACAGCGCGCACTCATGGCGACTTTATAGTGCTGCCTCACTGGGAAATCAGGCCGCCAGCACCATAACCTGATGTCCCACACAGTCACATTATCCTGACACTGTGAGCCCAGTCCCTGTCCTGATCTCATAATGCCGAGCGGCGTGTTGCAAATCTATTTTTTAAATGTGTGTAAATACCTATATACTTGTAACACTTACGGCACTGACAAAAGATATATGAATAGTATTGATTTACTATTTTTTTTAAAGGAGAAAAAACGTGGCTAGCAACGAGATAGCATGGCAGAAGCAGTAAGAGTGTTGGGTGGCTTCTCACGCTAGAGGTTGTTGGTTCAAACCCTGACCGAGTCAAACCAGTGACTTACAAAGTTGATACTTGCCTTTACCTAGCCTGGTAAACAGGATTAATAGGATAGGGCAAGGACTGGTTCGCTCAGTATCAGGATAATGTGACTGAGTGGGATATCGCGTCATGATGGTGGCGGCCTGGTCATATAAATGAGTGCACACTGTCACAAGTCGGTACCAGTCCTGGTATTACCGTATATGTTGATAGGACGTAAAACCCCAATAACCATCAACTGTTGGTCCGTGTGCATTTTGTGAATCGGCTAAACGTGGGCGTTTTGAGATTCCCGATATAGGTATACATCCTATCCTAGTAATGCAGAACACCAGGTTGGAAAGCGACAAGCATGAATTTTGTAAGTCATTGGTTTGATTCTGCTGGGATTCGAACTCCCGACCTTCCGTATCGGAAGCCTGCGTTCTACCGATTCTGCCACATGAACGACCGGTTTCAGTTGATGTAATCAATAAACCTGACATCAATACACCACCACGTACGCTCCCTGGGAGCTCAATATACTAATACTATGCACTGTACGGTCAGAGTGTGTAATGGTGCTGTCACATTACGATGCTTTGCGCCAACGTACATGATTTTTTGCCGCTAAGTCGGGATACGTCAGTATGCGTTACACGCGCGTTAGGCGCGCGTTGGTACACATCAATGTAAGTCGACCTTCGTTGAGGTACAGCATCGCATGTCAGGGGGTCAGCAAAGTGTGCATGCACAAAACTTTCGACGCATGACAACGTTTGACAATGTGTGGATTTTACGTCCGCCGTACGTTATGTAAGCGTTAGGAATATGTCGATGTACGTTAGACATACGTTAGTCAAATGTTGTTCACTACGTTGCACTACGTTGACCTACTTTAAAGGCAGTGGGAACGTACAATCCACGTACTGACAACATATGGATAACGTACGCCTAAAGTACATCTAACGCACGTTTAGCATTTCTCCAGCGTGTCTTGACATATGTAATGTATGACACGTAGTTCTGGCAATCGAATAACGTATATAATGTTCACCGGCGTTCTGTGAACATACCGTGAGCGTAATTCAGGAATTTTTCGCCAGAAGGTACGTTAGGCATACATTGGTCATAGGTTGGCCATACGCTGTGTATATGGTATATATATGTCCAACTTTGCCCCCCATGCCGAAAAGTTCAACACTTCTCGACGTAAAAAAGTGATTTTCCACGTTGGCGGCGCGCTGGCGAGATACATCGTAATGTGACAGGGCCATTACTGAATTTGCCCCTGTCTTGATACAAGGTTCTCAGTGCCTAGCAACAGGGCAGTTATATGCACCCACATCTTTTCTGGGTAGTTTGGGGCTCAAAACCTTACTACTTTAACTGTTAAGAACATTGAATTTTGTGGGTTCCATTTTTTTGTGTGCCTAAAAATTGTTTCATTTGCATTTCACAATAAAGTTACACCGGCCTTTCTTTTCCCTTACTAAACTTGTTTTGTTGGAGATTTACGTCCTAGCAACATCTAGGGTCATATCAGAACTGGTTCTCGTATTCATAGCGGCCCTACTGTGAAGCCATGGCTCGATATCCCACTAAGTCAGATTATCCTGCTACTGAGCAAACCAGTCCTTGCCTATCCTATTAATGCCAACTGTCAGGCTAGGTAGTAATAAGTAACCTGTTTTATTGTTCTGTAGTAAAATATTGATGTTTATTACTTTGGGGAGGGGAGGGATTGGTCTGGAAAAGTAGTACGCTTTGTACAATCATGAAAATGTTGAAAGCTTTGGATGGCCCCTTTGCATGTTTACTCTCCCAAGTTAGCCATTATAAATCAAAGTTATTTTAAACTAAGGTAGGGTAGCTTATGAAATCAACCTAATATATTTATCTCAAAACATGACAGAAACTCAACACCATCGGACTGTGCAACTTTAATTAAACTTCTGTTACATGCACACCTCCAACCGGGCGGGATGGCAGAATGAGTTACAGCGTCCGTCTCCCATGTTGGTAGACCATGGGATCATGGGTTCGAGGCCTGGTCGAGTCAAACCAATGACTTAAAAAATTGATACTTGTCACTTCCTAGCCAGGCGCTCAGCATTATTAGGATAGAGCAAGGACTGGTTGGCTCAGTGTCAGGATAATATGACTGAGTGGGATACCAGGTCATGGTGCTGGTGGCCTGATCTCCCAGTGGGGCTGCACTATAAAGTCACCATGAGTGTGCACTGTCATAAGTCGGTACCCGTCATGATATGACCTTAGATGTTGCTAGGATGTAAAACAACCACAAACAAACAAACGCACTCCTCCTCTCTGTCGTTAAAACCACATTACAACAAAAATAAAGAACGCCCCTACGCCACCCGTGTGATTGTATTAACTTAAAGTTGCATAGTCCGATGGAAAGATCCAATTTTCAAAACCAAAACAATTATCTAGATTTGATTGTGCATATCGAACTGAATCCCTGGTCACATACACGTTAGTGAACGTAGTTGAACGTAGTTGAACGTAGGATAGATTAATGTGGGTGAAACGTGCTGTCACTACGTTAAACTACGTTAAACTATGTTAAACTATGTTAAACTACGTTAAGGTAGGCAGGTTTTGGTTGATCACCCACCTAATAGTACAGATAAATACGTTATGGTACGGATCCCGGTACATCCAACTACGCTGAACTACATTGAACTACGTTGAACTATGTTGCCCTCCGCTATGTTCAACTACGTTCAACTTCGTCCACTAACGGCTATGTGACCACGGCAGAATGGCCAATGTTTTGTGCGGGTCGAAGTATGTTAGGGCATGCTAGAGTATGCTAAAGTACAGTAAGAAGTACGCTAGAGTATGCTAGAGTATGTTATCATCATGGAGGCTACGTCTGCCTCAAACATACCTCTCTTTTGAACATGTCCAAAGCTTAAATCGGAACTCACAGCCCACAAACGTTCTCATCACATTCTCATGACGGAGAAGTATGGATGCCGGTATACATTATAATACATTCAACTACCTTCAACTACGTGCAACTATGTTAGCCTCCACTACTTTCAACTACATCCACTAACGTCTATGTGACCGGGCCTTTAGATACTGGTGCACCTATTAAACATTTGTCATCATATAGAAGGGTATAAATACTGAGGCAATTTAACTGAGGCTGTTACTGCAGAACCCTATGGTGTCAAAGTTTGGGTGTGCTTGCCATAATAAATGTTGCGTGTTTGCACTTCAAATATCTCAAAAATTAGCAATTTAAAATAAAAGTGGCTTCAAACTAAAGTAAGGTAGATTATAACAATCAACTTAATATATTTATCTCATAAAATGCCAGAAACACAAAACCATCGGACTATGTAACTTCAAAAACTAAGTTTAAAAAAGATTAAGACGCATAAGAGTGAACCAATATTGCCCGCTGAAAACCAGCCGACAGTAACTGGTGAGTACATCTTGATTTGGTTATCAGTGACGCCAAGTACAATGTGGGAGCATGTCTATGGAATTACCGTCATCACAATGGTGCTAGACGATATTAACACCTACCAATGCCAATTGTTTGCCTCCCCCCCCCCACTCCCACCATCACCCCCACCATCACCCCCACCATCACCCCCACCATCACCCCCGCCATCACCACCATAACCACCACCACCACCACCACCACACCCACCCACATGCCTTTGTGTGCGCAAAACACTTGCAGTGAGTTGTCGGTGGGGTCCACATGGCACAGCTAATTGTTTGATTGATTAATCAATGTAATTGATTACTCACCAACCCGCTCTAAAGTGTTATAGAGGGTGGGGTGGGGTGGGGGGAGTGTTTACTCATCAACAGTCCCGGACAGAGATTTAAAATCGGACAATAGAGGGGGTGTAATGACATCACAAGACAACTTTCAGTGGCCATATTGGATGACATACAGAAGGCTTGCAACTGCCTACACTGTGCTTATTTACTGATTTGTTGGCTTATTTGTCACTGTTTTGAGCAGTTTGGCCTTAGAAGTTGTTGCTAAAGTGCTGTAAGTAAACACATTGAATGTATACTGCTCAGAACCTCCCATAACACAAGAAAACTCTGTTTTACTGCATCTGCATGCATTCACAACATGGCCAGGGAGGGTGCTCGTAATCCAAGATGGCAGCCCACTGACCGCTGACTGCTAAGTAATGCATAAGCATATTCAGCGCTAAACGGAGCGACCCAACTAGCAACGGTGTGACCCAACCAGCCACGGTTGAACTCGTTTCAGCCCGTTTAAACTTGTTTCCAGTACAAAGGCTAGGGGACCAGGTTGGAAACTGAGCGATAATAGCTGAAAACTTTATATTAAATTTATAAGGTTAGTGACACTGACACTATAGTGACAGTATGAGGCAGCAATTTGCGGCGATCGGCAACGGTTTGAATCGGGCTGATGTTGACACATGCGCAGACGATGCTTTGACACATGCGCAGATGCTTTGACGCATGCGCAGAAGCGATGTTTAGAACTGAAACTGGTTGAGAACTGAAACCGCGACAGTGGGTTACTTGGGTCGGATCGTTTTGCACAGGGCATGTGTATTTGTCGACTCTACTCGCAGTGTTCGATTTGAAATTCTGACGACTTGGGTGACCGGAGTCGCCTGCGTCGTGTTAATCGATTATGGCCCAAATGAGTGCCAGGGGACCAGGCTAGACCTCTGTGAGACAATTATTATTTGACGAGTTTATTGTTCAGACATTATCACATATTTATGTATCTTTTGCACAGATTAAATTGTTTGAAGTATATTTGAAATTGATCTACATTGATTTCTGTTTAAATCACACAATATCACTACTTACTGTATGGGAAACTAATCCTGCAAAGGTATGCTCAATATGACCCAGTGGTCAGCCGTTTTTGCTTCTTTCGTCGCTGTGGACCCTTCTCGAGTAATGACGTCACGTGCACTCCCTCTATACGGGTATTCCGCTGGTCCCTCAGGAAGCAGTGAATCTGTGACTCAGCACAGCAGGTTCAGCCTACATGGCGGAAGTTGGGGGTTGGTGCCACTTCTGACCCTATCATTCCACTTATAGGCCGAATGCTTTAAACTCATTTTTCACTTAAAAGTTATAACCACGTGCCTTCTAGTTCAAATGACCAACCTTGATATAATTCTTGCCATGCATTTGTTTTTGTGTGTAAATTGCAGTGAAATTATCTTTTAGCAATTATTGTATATGGGACAGAATACCACTTTGTGTATGTGTGTATTCACCATCCACCTCCAGTCTCCCGGTGTGGCGGTTTCAGCTCGTTCCCGTGCTCAGCCGTGTCCCTCGCTTCTGCGCATGCGTCAGAATCTAATAAGCATGGCCGTAATCGATTAACACTACCCGGGCGACTCGGGTCATCCCAGTCGTCAGAATTTCAAATAGAACACGGCGAGTGGAGTCGACAAATACACGCGCCGTGTGCAAAAAAAGAATAACTTAGATTAATTAAATGTAAATATAGGTAAACTAGGCCATCATAAAACACTTTAAATCCTATTTTGCTGTAGTTTTATCGGTTATTAAAAAAAAAAGAAAAAATTGTCCACCCGAGCGCGGAGAAGCGTATTCGATTATTCTACCCGAGTTTGTAGGATGTGCGCATCCGCCAATAAGTGTCTCGGATGACCCGAGTTGATGCGAAATCCGCGCATGCGCAGAAGCAACGGGACACGGCTGAGCACGGGAACAAGCTGAAACTGCCACACCGGCATGTAAGCTGAAGCTGCGACCTGGCGTGCTGGGTGGCTGCTTTAACTGGGAATACCCGCATTAGGTCATGCTGGAATCAGTGAAATTTATTGCGTTTTACGTCCTCCCAACAGCGAACGTTATATCAGCCTTACTGCACATATTCATAAACATTGTATAGTGCTTCCCCATTGGATTTGTTTGTGTGTTGTTGTTTTACGTCCTAGCAACATCTAAGGTCATATCAGGACGGGTACCGACTTGTGACACTGCGCACTCATGGTGACTTTATAGTGCTGTCCCACTGGGAAACCAAGCCGCCGGCACCATGACCTGGTATCCCACTCAGTCACATTATCCTGACACTGAGCACACCAGTCCTTGCCCTGTCCTAATAATGCCTAGCACCTGGCTAGGAGGCAACACGTATCAATTTTTAAGTCATTGATTTGACTCGACCAGGGTTCGAACCCACGATCTACCAGCACGGGAGACGGACGCTACTCATTCGGCCATCCCGTCTGGTCTCCCCATTGGATGCAGTGCCACCAACACAACACAACACAAGGCAAGATGCCCCCTTACAGTTACACTGAGTCAAAATAATGCGTATCCTGTTATATACAATGCTGAGTGTCAAGCAAGGCAACAAGATATTCCACGTCTATAGTTGGACTCGGTTAGAGTTTGTAGATAACATAAGCTTGTTGCTATACAAATATCTCCCCCCCCCCCCCCGGAACCCACCTCCGCCCCCGCGCCACACACACTCAAAGCCAATATGACAGTTGTCGAACTTGTAATCTTGATCTAGATAAACACCAAACATTCCTCCCACCTCAAGCACGATATCATCCAATAATCGTTGATAATATATTCTTAACATAGTTTAAACTCCCCCTTATTTTGAGTCTGAAAATGATGATTGATGGATTGTAGCCGGCAACGATCTGCAGAGTAACAAGTGGCGCCCCCAGCGGATGTGGGCGGAACTACAAAAGTTCCGACTAGTGGTGACTAGTGGTGACTAGTGGAACCAACCTGGCCAGCATGCTCCAATCATATTAATAGAGGTATATTAACATTAATACAGTAGCGTTGTAGGAATTGTTATAAAGACTTCGGGGACCCCCCCCCCCCTAATCGATTTGTTGCTATTCATATTTGACTGCTGGTTATACGGACATTTTCTGATCTTGTAATATGTTACTAAGATGGGTTATTTTATCTGATTCTATGATCATAATAAATTTGTTGAGGTTGGTTGAATGGAATTTGACAATGTAGACGATCTAATGGTCTGAAATGAGCGAATTCCGTGTCTGCTAAGTATTTTCCATTGTTATAGGCCCGTAACATTGGGGCCGTGACCAGGATTCTACAAGGCCTTGGCAGGGATTGTTTGTGCATTGTGTGTGTATCTGAGTGTTGGTAATGCAAAGGTCCAGTAATATCACCAGCCTCACGGGAACCGATCATTAGGTAATTCCACTCGCGCCTGGGACGGAACCTAAACACTACCTCTCTAGCAGCTCGTCACCTGCATTGTGCAATTTAGGAACTCAAGTCAACAGGTCAGATGGGTGACCTACTCGATTAACATTACAACACCAACAGCAACAACAATAGCAACCACAACAATAACAACAATACTACTGATACTCAAAACTTCATCATATGGTTTCCTTGACCAGACTGGCTGGCCGAATGAGTTGAGCGTCCGTCTCCTGTTTTGCTAGATCGTGGTATACAAATCCATGGGTTCAAACGCTGGTCGAATCAAGCCAATGGCTTAAAAAGTGATACTTGTTGCTTCCTAGCCAGGTGCTCAACATTGTTAGGGTAGGGTAAGGACTGGTTGGCTCAGTGTCCAGATAATATGACTGAGAGGGATATCAGGTTATGATGTTGGTGGCCTGGTCTCCCTTTGGGGCAGCACTATAAATTCGCCATGAGCGTGCCCTGCCACAAGTCATAATATGACCTTAGATGTTGCCAGGGCGTAAAACTGCAACAACCAACCAACAACCATATGGTTTCCAAAATACAAATCACCTATGATGTCCTTATTGGTAAACTCGAGTTCAGGAAATTATTCAACTTGTGACTTATCAATCTGGGGTATCAGGCACCTAAGGGTCTGCGAGAGGAAAGGGGTGTGGCGTCGGTGGATTACTTCTACTGCGATCCGCTAGGTGTTCTGAGTGCTGTAGGGGTCACGTGGTCACACTAAGGGCCACTCAGCTCCATCCACCGGCCCCTAATATCAGTGAATGATGGGTGCGTGGTAGGTGCTCCTTATTAGGACATGTACTTGACATTAGGCCAAGAAAAATGGAGTTGTTTCTCAAGCATCACCACCTCAATTTTGAGTCCCACCCAAGAGTTTTTATAATAGCAATTGTGAATAAAAAGTCAAATTAAAAAGAAAATCAACAGTCGATCCATCAGGTGTGTTGTGTGTGTTGGGGTATTATGTTCTAACATCTAAGGCCAGTTTTGCTATTAATTATATAACAAATTCTATCACCAACAAAAAAATCTAATTAAAAACCACTACCTTCTAAACTTCTTAAACAAAATAACAAATAATAATAGTAATACAACTGCCCAAAGAACCCTAAATTCTAACAAAATATGCCTGGGAAACAGTGTTGTTCTTTTTGTTTGGCCTAAATTAATTATTTGCACCCACAGCCACAAACAAAACAAAAAGGGCGAAGGGGAGGGAACGAAGACAAAGGTTATGGACTGTTTTTATATATGAACCTAGTTCGGTATCCAATTCATCAGTATACATCGACTAATGAAACGCCGATGGCAATATACGATTAAATGTACATATAATAATAGATCAACCATTAAAGAAAATCAGAAATAAACATATGAAGAGTTAGGGTGCAAAACCCTGTAAACGCACATCCAAAAATTGAGATAAACATTGGAATCAAACCTTCAAAAAGTTCTTTTTTTATTTTGCATTCCTATTTTTCTGTTCATTGCTCCATAATCATAACATCACAAGAAAAGTGGAATTCGTGAAAATCAAAATTACCTTTAAATACAAATATTTTATTTTAACTAAAACTCTGCATTGACATCTAACGGGTTTTGTGTCTGAACTTAAAGCTTCATAGTCCAATGAAAACTTAAAATTTAAAACACCAAAACAATTATCTAAATTTGATTCTACATATCTAATTTAGATGCTGGTGCACTTATTAAACATTTGTCGCCACATATAAGGGGATACTTAGTCAATTAATAGAACCTTTTACTACAGAAGCCTATGGCGTTAGAGTTTTGGCAAGCTTGCCACCATTAATTTGGTATGTTTCCATTTCAAATATCTCAAAAGTTAGCGATTTAAAATAAAAGTTACTTCAAACTAAAGCGACAAAGATTATAATGAACAACCTAATATGTTTATCTCAGAAAATGAGAGAAACTCAAAATCATCGGATTATGCAACTTTCATATTATCTTCTCTATTCGTGACACTCTCCTTACTCACACCCCCACACCTACCCCCCACATACGCACAACTCCACACCCCCATCTCGAAGTTATGGGGGCCTCTTGATACAACTGTAGCGTCTACTTTCACAGCAATAAAGCAGGGCAAAAACTAAAAATGCCCAAGAGAGATTCGCTTCCTTTCTTCCCACTGATCACTACCCTCACATAACCTCAAGGAGGTTTTATACTGGCTATATTTTACTTTGACAAGTTCTCAATGGTCTTCAGTGTAGGTTTCTCCTGGCATAAAAGAAAATGGTGGGGGGTTGGTGAAAGCTAGAAAAATAACCCGATTAAAGCGGCACAATCCTCTGAAAGCATCAAATTGTCTAAGCCAAAACACTTAGCTGGATTTGATTGTACATATCAAACCCAGATACCATTGCACTCATTAAAGCTGTATAGTCCGATGAAGCATAACATTTTCAAAACCAAAACAATTATCTAGATTTCATTATATATATCTAACTTAGATACTGATGCACTTATTAAGCATTTCTTGCCACATAGAAGGCAATACTGAGTCAATTTAATAGAACCTGTTACTGCAGAAGCTTATTCTGTCAGAGTCTTAAACCATCGGACTGTACAACTTTAAGTAAGCATTTCTTCCTGCATAGAAGGAAGACTAAGTCATCTTTTTTTTTAAACAAAAAAACCCCTGTCACACTGCTGATTTAGGAGTGCATAGTAAAATTAATTTGTCCTGTTTTCACTGCATCCATCTCCAGAGTTAATCCTTTAAAATTAAAGTTACTTCAAACTAAAGTAGACCATAACGATCAACCTAATATGGTTATCTAACAAAGGATTATGGGAGAAACTCAAAACCATGGGATCGTGCAACTTTAACCAGAAGATAAGAGACCCTTGCGTGCAGACTTGAGTAGTGGCATGATATGTTTCGTCTAGACATTACGACCTCCTGCTGAGCACTTTTCCACCTCAGAATGTCTCTGTTTATAAAACAAGACATGAGAGGAAGTTTACTTTGTTTGTTGTCGTTTAACATCCTGGCGACATGTAAGGCCATAGACCAGATGGAATGGCCGAATGAGTTGAGCGTCCGTCTCCGGTTTTGGTAGATCGTGGGATTTGAACGCCCGGGTTTGAACCCTGATCGAGTCAAATCAATGACGTAAAAATTTATACTTGCCGCTTCCTAGCCAGGCGCCGGACATTATTAGGGTGGAGCAAGGACTGGTTGGCTCAGTGTCAGGATAATGTTACTTAGTGGGATATCAGGTCATGGTGCTGGCAGCCTGGTCTCCCAGTGGGGCAGCACTACAAAGTCTCCACTGTTACAAGTCAGTATCCGTCCTGATATGACCTTAGATGTTGCCAGGACGTAAAATTCCAATAACCAACATCTAAGGCCATATCGGGATTGGTACCGATTTGTGACAGTACACACCCAGTGTGGCTTTATAGTGCTACACCTCTGGAAGACCAGGCGGGTGGTGTGGTATCTCAGTGGGGCAGCACAACAAACCCACACGTGGTAAATCCGGCCATTGGTTCCATGGAGAATGCGTAGTGAGTCGTCACCCACAACATTAGTTCTTGCCACTGCCATCAGAGGGCGGGTTGGGTTGGGTGGTGGAAATAGTCTATTCAGTATCCTTGTAATGTAACTATGACCTCAAGTGTTTCTAAGACTTCAAACCCCAATCAGGCACCTCCCCCCCCCCCCCTCGCGCGCGCCCCTTATTCCCTCAGGCTATTTTCTACATTCCTTCTCCCCCATGAGTCCTTTCTCGTTGTATAACCAACACGACGAGAAACAGTTGACATAATTGCCATATATTGGATAAGAACACTACATAGTTAAAGCGGATTGTTTTATCATCTTTGCTGGTTTGAAGGGTCTGATTTCGATATTTAATCCTTAAGTTTGTGTGTGTGTTTGACGTACTTCTAAAACATTTGTGTGTGGTTTTTTAAAGGTGTATTTTTAAACAACAACAAAACAAAAACCTTGAAAAAGTAAGACTAGTAAGAGGTCTTTGTTTACTGAGAGCGAGACCAGTGACGAGACGCGCGTAGGAGTTGAGTTATAGCATTGACCCCGAATCTAGATATGGCTCCTAAAGCCTAAAGGCCATGCCACACAACGAAATTAACTCAAGGGTTTGCAGCGCCCCTGCGGGGTGGGGTCTATTTGGTTAAAAATAATTCTGGCAGTATATGTTATATTTTCAAGTATTGAACGCATTTCCCGCGCACACCGGAAGTGGACACTCCGTCCGTCTAATCCGGTTATTTGAAGCTTCCTGTTTCTTTCTTTGTTGGAATTCTGTGTCCTGGCAACATCTAAGGTCAGGTACTGTCTTGTGACAGTCCACACTCAGGACAACCTTTATAGTGCTGCCCCAGTGGGAGACCAGGCCGCTGGCATCATGACCTGATATCTCACACAGTCACATTATCCTGATACTGAGCTAACAAGTCCTAGTCCTATCCTATTAATGCCGAGCGCCAGGCTAGGAAGCAACTAGTATAAATTTGATAAGTCATCGGTTTGCCTCGACCAGGAATCGAACTCCCGTGTTGGAAGCCTGCGCTCCAACGATTTGGCCACCCCGTCCAGTCGAAGCTTCATGTATTTATAATGTTGATGTGTCATATTTACTGACAACAGTGACCAGACTGAGTTAGAGCATCCGTCTCCCATGTTGGTAGAACATGGGATCGTGGGTTCGAACCCTGGTCGAGTCAAACCAATGACTTAAAAATTGATACCTGTCGCTTCCTAGCCAGGCACTCAGCATTATTAGGATATGGCAAGGACTTGTTGGCTCAATGTCAGGATAATGTGACTGAGTGGGATATCAGGTCATGGTGCTGGTGGCCTGGTTCCCAGTGGGGCAGCACTATAAAGTTGCCATGAGTGTGCACTGTCACAAGTCGGTACCGGTCCTGATATGGCCTTAGATGTTGCTAGGACGCAAAACAACAACAAACAAACTGACAACAGTAAACCATCCAAGTGTAGCTTTTACTGTAGAGTCTCACATCGAGGTTATTCGCCGCACTTGGTCCATGCTTCACATTTTGTTTGGCTTTTGAGAGTATTTTTAACTTTAATTTTTGTTTTGTTTTATCGTGAATGTATGTATGTATGTATACGCTGTGGAAATGTGGAGTAGGTTATCAGCATAACGCAATAATATTATAGTTTATTGCAGGATCTTGGTTTAACTTTGATTTGTGTTTTGTTTTATCGTGAATGTATGTATGTATACACTGTGGAAATGTGGAGTAGGTTATCAGCATAACACAATAATATTATAGTTTATTGCAGGATCTTGGTTTAACTTTGATTTTTGTTTTGTTTTATCGTGAATGTATGTATGTGTATACACTGTGGAAATGTGGAGTAGGTTATCAGCATAACACAATAATATTATAGTTTATGGCAGGATCTTGGTTTTATGCACGTGGGAAGAATCGTCATGCCTATATAAAAAAACCAGCTGGTTACTTTTTATGTTGACAACTGCGACACTCCCGGGTGCTTAATACCCCTGTCACACTACGACGTAACGAGCAAACGTAAGCCTGACGTGATCACGTTTCGTCATTACGTTGACCTATGTTGGGTTATGTTATGATGATGTCAGAATGATGTTAGATTTACATCGAGCTACGTCACATTACGTCGTGTTACGTCGGCGCGCGTCAAAGTTTTGAACCTGTTCAAAACTTTCGACGTAAATCGAACATAAGGGTTTACGTTCGCCGTACGTTCTGTACACGTTCGGCGAACATCAATGACCTTAAGCGGACGTTAGTCAAACGCTGCTCACTACGTTCAACTACGTTCCACTATGTTGACCCACATTAAACCCTGTGGAAACGTCCACGTGGCGTAATGGGAACGTCAGGAGAATGTCAGGAGAACGTACGTTCAATGTATGTTCAATGTTCCATGCCGTTCAACGTTCCGTGAACGTAATGACGTTGTCCTCTCTCGTTGAATGACGGTATCACTACGCTTTACCGACTTTACGCTCTCGTCAACTCGCTGCATCCACGTTCAACTTGTGCCCAAATTTGCATACTATGCCGAGAAGTTCAACGTTCTTCACGTTCTCCCTACGCTGACGTCATTACGTCGTAGTGTGACAAGGCCTTATAACCCATATCACACGATAAACAATTGATTAAATATTTTCGTATTTTCGATTCTTATTCTAAAATAAATACCATCAACTACCATAAATCTGGGCATGCTCTGTCCGAGTCACATTACGAATATATTTAATATCGGTTTTTATTTGCACACTTACACTACCCATTCAACCGAACGTGGTGGCCGAATCGGTAGGGCGCAGGCTTCCCGTTCCGAAGGTTGGGAGTTCGATTCCCAATCGAGTTAAGCCAATGACGTACAAAATTGATACTTGTCGCTTCCTAGCCTGGTGCTCGGCATTATTAGGATAGGGCAATGGCTGGTTAGCTCAGCATCAGGTTAATGTTACTAAGTGGGATATCAGGTCATAGTTCCAGCAGCCTGGTCTCCCAGTCGGGCAGCATTATAAAGTCGCCATGAGTGTGCACTGTCACAAGTCGGTAATATTACCTTAGATGTTGCCAGGACATAAATCTCAAAACAACCAACCAACCACTATCCATTCATTTCCAATGGATAACACAAAGGAAATGTCATCGAATGAAAAAAAGTGAATATATATCACGCATTACATTGGTTATATACAATGCACACACAGAGCACACACATAGGGCATAATGGATTAACACGACCCGAGCGACTCAGGTCACCCTAGTTGTTAGAATTTCAAATCGAACACCGCAAGTGGAGTTGACAAAAACATGTGCTGTGTGCAAAAAGGCCCGACACCAGTAACCCACCTCTTGGCTGGGGTTGGCTAGGAACGATGACGTCACATTTGTGCTGGTACCGTCCTGCAGGAAAACAGCTACCAGTACCAGTCCTACATGTTTTTTTTTTGTAATAACACAGATTAATGAGATGGAAATATAACTAAACTATACAATCATAAAATACTTTAAATCCTATGTTGCTGTAGTTATATCGGTTATTAAAAGGAAAAAAAACATTTTTGGATTAAGCCACCATTTTTCTACCCCGAGCATGGAAAAGCGTATTCGATTATTCGACCCTAGTCTGTAGGATGTGCGCATATGCCACAAAGTGGCTCGGGTGACCCGAGTTGATTAATCGATTACGTTCATAGTGTCGGGGAAGCGCCACCGTGATTCGGCCAGTGGCCGATTAATAGGAATGTGCAAGGGACAGGTTAGCTCAGTATTTGGATAACAGGTAATGGTGTTGGCAGCATGGTCTCCCAGTGCGGAAGCATTGTAAAGTCGCCTTAAGTGCGCATTGTTACAAGTTACCACATGTCCTGGTGTGATCTTAGCTGTTGTTGGGAGGTGAACCCCAACAAACAAACTGTACAAAAGGGAGCCAGAAACTGTCGTTCTTAATGCAATTCTTTTGTTTCTGTATTCTGCCAAACCTAATTCCCCCATCTATATATATGCGTATGCAGGGGCGTAGCTAGGCGTACGCGCGTACACCAAAACGTCCACATC
This sequence comes from Branchipolynoe longqiensis, assembly GCA_030323885.1. NCBI lineage: Eukaryota > Metazoa > Annelida > Polychaeta > Phyllodocida > Polynoidae > Branchipolynoe > Branchipolynoe longqiensis. Next base: position 32,628,411 of record CM059188.1, read on the forward strand.
GTTTTGTCAACAACAAAAATTAATTAAAAAATAATAAAGAGAGAGAGAGAGAGGGGGGTTACTTAGATATGATTTCATATTCGGAAGGGTGTGACGCCGTAAGCGGCCCCCTAAACCCCCTGCCGAAATTAGGAGCACACATCGTTAAAGGTCTAGCTACGCCCCTGGTATGTGAATGTATGTGTATGCATATGTATGTATGTGTTTGTATATATGTGTATGTATCTGTGTGTATGTGTGCATGTATATTATGTAATCATGTGTGTATGTGTATGCATGCGTATGTATGCATGCGTATGCATGTGTGTATGTATGTTTATGTATGTATGTGTATTTATATGTATATATTATATTAATGTACGTGATTGATGTTTTTGTTTTGTTGGGGTTTTATGTTAGCAACACCTGCGGACATATCAGGACGGGACTTGTTTGATTATATATATAAAAAATACATTACAGTGATAATCATCTCCACACTTCCACGATGGCAGCAGAATGAAGGCGACATTCCCAGCTCGGCCAGTGCTATTGTCTCTGCTGTATATGGGAATACCATACCTACCATTATGTCCACTAATTCAAGAACAATCCATCAATTATTTGTCTTAACTTCCACACTGCCAGGATATAAAACCTCCAAGAAACAACGTGAAGATGTCGGTATCCTTGATGGTTGGTTGGTTGTTGGAGTTTTATATCCTGGCAACATCTCAGGTAATATCAGGAAGGGTACTGACTTGTTTCAGTGTGAACTCACCGTGATTTCATAGTGCTGCCCCAATGGGAGAAGACCAGGCTGCCAGAACCATTACCTGATATCCCACTCAGTCACATTATCCTGACACTGAGCCAACCACCAGTCTGTGCCCTATCCTAATAATGCTAAGCGCCTTGCTAGGAAGTGACAAGTATACATTTTTAAGTCATCAGTTTGACTTGATCAGCATTCAAATCCCACAATCTTTCAAAATGGGAGACGGATGCTCAACTCATTCGGCCATCCCGTCTGGTCGGGTAACCTTGATGTCGCGATTCGACTGGCGGTAGTGGTAATGTGTCGTCCCTCTGCATACTTTCAGACAACGGTGATGGAGAACCTGCTGTCGTCCATGAAGTACGTCCTCAATGGGATGGGACTGCTGCGGATCAACCTCGACAGTCCCAAGAACAGGGTAGGTCTCCTCATTCACCTAGACGGGGCTCCCACAGGCACTGTGGTCACCCACAAATGACATATTGTAAGTAGTACCTCGTTTTAATGGACAACTCTGCACCCAGACTAGTCTTGCCCTGCCATAGCAGGTGCCCGGGAAAATGAGATAAACATAGTTCGCATGCTGAAAAATTGGAGAGCTCAAGCACCAGAAGAACTCATCAAACTCCATTCGGGCCAAACTGAAAGGTTTGAGCTGAAGATGCCATTATTCTGATAATCTAATCCGGTGTTTTTCCTCCCCCACAGAAACCAACACATCCCCTATATAATGATTTACTCAATATGAATTTAATAGACTTTACCTGTAAAGCACAACAGCAAATTCTATTTTAGAGAGAACAACTCAAATGGATTTGTCGGTTTTGGCGCCTGAATTTTCAATTGTTTTACACATGGCAGGGGTTTGATAATGACATGGCTATGACGTAGCTATAAGGGGAGCAGGGGAGCGACTGCTCCCCCATAATCATAATCCCACAACCCCATTCGCCCAACCCCATTTTCACACCCCATTTTCAAACCCCATTCTAACACCCCATTCCCACACCCCATTCCCTCACCCCATTTCGTCACCCCATTCCTGACAAGGTGTGGTGCTTGAAGCTTCCCGTGTGGAAGGTTGGGAGTTTGATTCCTGATCGAGTCAAACCAATCGACAAAATTGATACTTGTCGCTACCTGGCCTGGCACGACGATAGGACAAGGGCTGGTTAGCACAGGATCAGGATAATGTGTCTGTGTGGGGAAATCGGGTCACGGTGCGAGTGGGATGGTCTCCCAGTGAGGCAGCTCTGAAAGGTTGCCATGAGCGCACACTGTCACAAGTACGCACAAACAAGATAAATAAACCCACCCCATTCCCCCGACTCCATTCTTCTAACCCCATTCCCATAACCCCATTCGCCAACTCCATGCTCCGACTACTTCCTTCCTGTGCAAAGTTCTATCCGACTTCCTCCTTTCACTACCACCTACTTACAAAAACTAGGAACTAGAGGAACCGGACGCGGTGGCCGAATCGGTAGAGCGCGGGCCGCGCGTACGGGATATCGGGAGTTTGGTTCCCGGTTGAGTCAAACCAATGACTTATCAAATTGATACTTGTCAATTCCTAGCCAGGCATCGGCATTACTAGGATAGGGCAAGAACTGTTTAGCTCTGTGTTGGGATAATGTCACTGAGTGGGATATTGGGTAATGGTGCTGGTGGCCTGCTTTCCCAGTGGGGCAGCACTGTAAGGTCGCCATGAGTGCACACTGTCACAAGTCGGTACCCATCCTGATATGACCTTAGATGTTGCCAGGAAGTAGCACTCCAACAACCAACCAACTAGGAACTAGACAAATCAGGAGGCGCCGGGAGAACGCTGTGCGAAGTAAGACGGTAGCTTTCGCCACTTGGTGTTTTCCTAACGAACTAACTCGATGTGGGCAGTCGCATAAAACGGTGAATGTGGATTAGCATACACGTTGGTGAACGTAGTTGAACGTAGTGGAGGCTAACCTAGTTGAACCTAGTTGGACGTAGTTGAACATAGTTGAACGTACCGGCATCCGTATTTCTCCGTGATGAGAACGTGATAAGAACGTGTGTAGGCCGTGAGTTCCGATTTAAGCTTTGGACATGTTCAAAAGAGCACTACGTTTAAGGCAGATGTAGCCTCTGTGATGATAATGTACTCTAGCGTACTATAGCATACTTCTTACTGTACTCTAACGTACTCTAGCATACCCTAGCGTACTTTCACTGGCACAAAACTTGGCCGTTCTGCGGTGGTCACATAGCCATTAGTGGACGAAGTTGAACGTAGTGGAGGGTAATGTAGTTCAATGTAGCTGGATCCGTACTATAACATATTTATCCGTACCGTAATGTATTTATCCATACTATTAGGTGGGTGACCTGCTGTACCTTAACGTAGTTTAAAGTAGTGATAGCACGTTTCACCCATGTTAATCTATCCTACGTTCAACTACGTTCACTAACGTGTATGTGATCAGGGCTTTAGGGTGCGGAGGGGTTACTTACTTAACTTGAATCTTACAAATCCATCTTGGATGTTGGGGCACTCATTAAAGCTGCATGGTCCGATGAAAACCTCAAATTTTCAAAACTAAAACAATTATTTAGATTTGAGTCTACATATCTAACTTAGATATGCCTACTTGTCCACTTAGTAAATATTTGTTGCCACATAGAAGGGAATACTAAATCAATTAAATAGAATCTTTGTTTGTTTGTTTGTTGTTGTTTTACCCGAGCTATCCTAGCAACGTCTAAGGTCATACCAGGACGGGTACCACCTTGTGACAGTGTGCACTCATGGCGACTTTATAGTGCTGCCACACTGGGAGACTAGGCCACCAGCAAGATGACCTGATATCCCACTCAGTCACATTATCCTGACACTGAGCCAACCAGTCCTTGCCCTATCCTAATAATGCCGAGTGCCAGGCTAGGAAGCGACAGGTATACATTTTCAAGTCATTGGTTTGACTCGACCAGGGTTTGGACCCACGATCCCATGGTCTACCAACACGGGAGACGGATGATTTTATTTTATTTTTTGTTGGTCCATTAGTTGTTCAAGCAGGGGAATTTCAGTCATAGACGACTGGTCTTCCTCATTCCACTGCTGGCCGATAGAAAGCCCGAGCCTACACTTTTACCGACCCAAGGGATTTTTAACCTCCCACACCACTAGACATGGTATGAGACCAACCGGCCTTTGCTGATGCTGTAAGTTATACACAGCGGTGGAAATCAAATTGGCAGAGCTGGGGGCACGGGGAATTGAACCGCTGACCCTCAGATTAGGAGTCTGACCTAGAAAAAAGTCAGACACTCTAACCACTCCGCCACAGAGAATGCCAAACTCATTCGGCCATCCCGAATGATCAAACTCATTCGGCCATCCCATCTGGTTTCAATAGAATCTATTACTGCAGAAGCCTATGGGGTTTCAAGAGTTTTGAGCCTTGTTCTCACAGCACAACTTTAGGCCGAACTAGATAAGGGGAACTAGATGAGACGAACTAGGGGTGAAAGTGTGTCGTATCCACACATCCAGTGCTTGGGGTGGTTTAAGCCGGAAATCGATATCTGCGCACGAGCAAGTCCACTCTAACCAGCACCACTTTCGGTTAGTCGACGTCGCCACGAGAGAGTGTTGGTTCAACCTAGATATGTATAGACTGAGTCGTATTGTTTTGGTACGGTCAATACTTCTGCTGGGCAGTGGAAACCTATAAATAAATGATGAAAAAAATATCTGTGCACAGCTAGTGGTTTCATAGACCAAATTATATAATATGCACTTTTGATCGACCGGATCAACAAACTCAGGTCTCGACTGCGCATGGGTGTGACGTGCTTAAGCCGCCTCAAAGTAAACCGCTATCGTCCACACAAGCAAGATGGGCCGACTTAAGCTAGTTCGCTTCATATATACTACCTCACGACGTGGTTTACTTGAAGCGAACTAGATGAATCGACTCAGCCCTAATCTGCTTCAGCGTCGCGTCCACACAGCCAATGTGAGCCGAACTAGACAAGGCGAACTAGTTGAGGCGACTTAACGACCGTGTGTGAACGGGGCTTTGGTTTGCTTGCCAACACATATTTTGCATGTTTGCATTTCAAATATCTCAAAAGTTAGCCATTTCAAATAAAACTTACTTCAAGCTAAACTAAGGTGGATTATAACGATCAATCTAATATATTTCTATCATAAAATGACAGAAGCTTAAAACCATTGGACTGTGCAACCAGCTTGGCAATTTTAAAGGTAGACTCAATAAATTTATTCGTTTGCTACTATTGTCTAAGAATATGTGGGGACTGTGACAGTGCCGACACAGCCGACAGTGCAGACAGTGCCGATTGTGCTGACTGCGCTGACAGTGCTGACAGTGCCAACTGTTCCGACAGTACTGACAGTGCCGACTGTGCTGACAGTACCGACAGTTCCGTCTGTGCCAGCAGTACTGACATTGCCGACTGTACTGACAGTTCAGATTGTGCCTACTGACAGTGCCGTCTGTGCCAACAGTACCAACAGTACTGACAGTGTCGTCAGTACTAAGAGTGCCGAGTGCCAACAGTACCGACAGTACTGACAGTGCCGACAGTACTGACACTGCCGACAGTTCCAACAGTCCCGCTGATGTTGGTGTTCTCTCTCCATACAGCTGCATGCTCAGACAGCACTCGCCTGTCAGCGGTGTTACGACGAGGACCAGGTGATGCTGCCCTTCATCTCGAATGCCCTCAAGTGTCTGTGGAACGACCTTGGGGTACGGAACGCTGTCAACCGGGGGTACGAGTACGAGCTGAACGACTCTGCCATCTAGTAAGTACCCTCTACCCCCCCATCACCCCGCCCCTTGTTTTCTTTTTTTAATTAAAATAATTAAGTGTTTTGTTGTTGTTTTTATTTATTTGTTTGATTCAGCAAATCGAAGAAGTTGAGAGTAATATTACACCCAAGTTCGCCGGATGAAATTAGAAAGTCAAATTTTACTCAGGAAAATGTCAATTGTTTAAGGCCCTGTCACATTACGGCGTATGGCGGGAGCGTATTGAAAACCTACGTAGGTCCTGCGCGTGCCGGCCTATGATGACATTTGGTGACCTTTCGGGTGGTTTTGAGCATATGTGGAACCTACGAGGAGCGTACGAGGAGCGTATGAGGAGCGTAGGGAGCGTATGGGAGCGTGCTGTGACATTTTTTGACAGTATGGGCCATACGCCCTCATAGGTCGAGTTTTTTTGAGCATGCACAAAAAAATTTGGACGGACGGATTTATGAAAGCGTATGGCGGCGTATGCCTCATACGCTTCACATAAGCCGGCATCTGGCGGCATCTGGTGGCGTATGAGTAGCGTATGAGTAGCGTATGCGTAGCGTATGAGTAGCATATGCGTAGCGTATGAGTAGCGTATACGGCGTATGCCGACGTATATGACGTAACGCGCCTACGCCGCCATACGCTCCCGCAAAAAACCCTAATGTGACAGCCCCTTTAGGCGTGAAGTTGTGTGGTTTAAATATATACCTTTTATCCCGCAGCCGAGATTTATTTTTATACTTGCACATTTTTGGTTCAAGCGTGTCCACCTGTGAAGGTGTAGATCATCTATCAATCCTGCTCATTGGACACATTTGCAGTTTAGGCTATTTTCCGTTCCAATCAGTGGTCCACAACAGGTTCATCAAAGGCTGTGGTATGTGCTGTCCTGTCTGTGGGAAAGTATATATAAAAGACCCCTTGCTGCTTATCGGAAAGAGTAGCCTATGTGGCGGCAGCACGTTTCCTCCAAAGAAATGTGTCAGTATGACTATATGTTTGACGTCCAATAGCTGATGATAAAAATCTAGAAGCTTTGTAAAATAAAACAAACTTTCTTTTATTTTTTGTTTGAATGGAGAGAAAATGAGAAAATCTCCGGGAGAAAATGAGAGTTTGTGACAGTGACTCTTTGGAGTTGGTGACAGTGACTATTTGGAGTTAGTGACACTGAATATTGGGAGTTGGTGACACTCACTATTTGGAGTTGGTGACACTCACTATTTGGAGTTGGTGACACTCACTATTTGGAGTTTGTATGCAGGCATTGCAGGTATAGCAATATCTCAGGGAGTTTGACGCCTCTGCCTTGAAGAGTTGTAAACCACTGCCTTGTGGTACAGGTTCTTGACAGAACCGAAGGCTAAGGGAGCAAACCCTAAACAGAAAACCATGTCACTGTGGTGTGAAACCTCTATTTGCTCCCCGAGAGAGTGCCACTGGTAACTTGCAAAAGCCAGCAGCACTTCAACACTTTTGCAGGCAGCTTTCATGAAATGTACTCGAACAAACGGGGCTGCCCTCTATGGAAGATTTTCTGATCAAAAAGAATCTCCGGTGGACTGGACACCTCATGAGGATGTCATCAGACAGGCTACCAAAGCAGATCCTCTATTCTCAACTGTCTTCTGGCTACAGAAAGAGAGGGCGCCCTCGTCTCCGGTTCAAGGATACCATCAAGAGAAACCTGAAGCTGAGAGACATTAAGACCGACTCATGGACGCAACTCTCACAGCAGAGAGCTAAATGGAGAGCGGCAGTCAAGTAATGAAAGCAGTCTTTGTCGCATCGCGACCGACAGCATGATGATGATGATGACACTGACTATTTGGAGGTGGTGACACTGACTATTTGGAGTTGGTGACACTGGCTATTTGGAGTTGGTGACACTGACTTCTCACACATTCAGAAGGTTATTAAATAAACTGAATCCGAATTTAGCATAAACCAGATTTGTTCACGATGACATTTTATGGATCTCAACAAATGGAAATATAGCAGGATTTCACCGGACCAATCAATTGGATGCATTTCCCATAATAAAGGGTAATGGTGGCTTTTAAAATACATTATCTAATTAGGCCACGGCCATAGCACCTGGCCCACCTAGAGTCGCTGCAGTGTGCATTCAGAAGCTTAAATAAGACTAAATCAGAGATACTTTTAGTAAATATATCTATGTTTAGTGGCAAGATATCCCGAGCAAGTAATGGTACCGCCTACTAGTGGAAAACGCGTTGTAGTAAGGTGGCGCCACCTCGTGTTAATATCTTTCATTAACTACTTCTGTAAACGAGTGCTAGCAGTATATAGTAATGGACATTTTCTCCGGAGCATGTGCGTTCTGCAGAATAGAGAATGGGTTTAGTGTCCAGCAGTCGTTCTATCCAAGCCGCTCAAGAATGTATGCAGAAATAATTTCTAAACAATGAATAAAGTAAGAAAGTCGACAGTTTGCAATGTTGCTCTGGCTTTTTGATAAGGAATATACATGTAGGTAATAACTAACAATTAAAGTAGTAACTCTGGACAAGTCTAGATATAAATCCAGACTTATCTAGTTTTAGGATTATCTGATATAAATTCAGGGCATGTCAATTTTGTTTAAAATTTACTTCAGAGACTGAAATACAATGACTGCTGAGCACTACCCATTCTATGAATTCGTGCTATAGATGAACTATCAAAAATACTGAAAACATAAATAAAATATTTTTAATAGAATGACCACCAAAGGACCTCTCTCTATTGGTCTATCTGTAGCCTTTCCTAGATTTAAATATAGGTGGTGAATGTGTTGACGGAAATTTATAAACAATAAAATATTGCTTAATGGCACTGAATTGAAGACCCTTTTTTCTTCTCTTTAAAAAAAATAAAATATGGACCACGCCTACCTGTCTATGTGGCTCCTTGCCTGAGAGGTCAGTTCAGACCACTACATATATATAGTGTGTGCGCAGAAATGCATACACCATACAGAAACCTATAAATATAATGCAAACATGCATGTATATAAACACATATATATGCATAGGCATGTACTAATGTGAATATATATATATTGTATTGTGCAAGTAAGAATTGCTGCATAGGTATACAAATAGATATGTACATGGAGACATCTATAAAATGTGTATATACTATATATAATGTGTGTACATCGAGACTATATTTAATGTCTCTAGGGAGGGCTAAAGTTCTATTGGTAGGTTGGTTCTATCCATGGGTTGCATGTTACTTCGGGAAATGGCAGGGTTTATCGTGGTGACCTCAGGGGATTAGCGTGTAAAAGAAAAACACCATCTTATTATATACATACATGTATATTTTTCCGATAAGCAACAAGGGGTTTTTATATGCACTTTCCCATAGGCAGGACAGCATATACCATAGCCTTTGATGATCCAATTGTGGACCACTGGTTGGAACAGAAAATAGCCCAAACTGCAAATGGGTCCACTGAACAGGATTGATAGGATGACTGACACCTTCACAGGTGGACATGTTACTGCCTAATCTACGTCCCGCTCCCCTGTATATGTGTGTATGCATGTATGTATTGTGAGTAGTGTTGTGTAGGTATGTATGTGTGTATGTATGTATGTATGTATGTGTGTAGTCCTATATGTAGGCCTATATATGTGTATGTATTGTGTAGGTGTATTATATCTGTTTATGTATTGTATCGGTGTATATGTGTATGTATTGTGTAGGTGTATATGTATATATGTGTATGTATTGGAGAGTGGCAGTCAAGTAATGAAAGCAGTCTTTGTCACATCGCGACCGACAGCATGATGATGATGATGTATGTATTGTGTAGATGTATATGTATATATGTGTATGTATTGTGTAGGTGCACATATATATATGTGTATGTATTGTGTAGGTGTGCATATATGTGTGTATGTGGTATGTATACATATGTATGTATGCATGCATGCATGCAAACCCAACTCGGGTGCTGTTCTTTCGAACCCAATAACTGCCTCCCACCCATACATCAATCTACACCATGGGCATGCTGCCGAGCGGGCAATTGCTGCACATGGGGCAGGGTAAGTCACACACTGACAAGAACGATGTGCTGCTGAGTCAGCAGATTTCCATGCCCGCCGGTGGCACCCTCATCTCCACACACACATTCACTGAGCAATCCATGTCCAACCCGAGTTAACTGCTGCGCAGTGCTAATCTACATTCACCAAACATGCTGCACCCTGACAGGTTTAATCCAGTTAATCTAGTCGCTTCCTAGCCTGGCGGTCGGCATTAATAGGATAGAGTAAGGACTGGTTAGCTCCGTGTCGGGATAATGTGACTGAGTGGGATATCTGGTCATTATGCTGGTGGCCTGTTTCCCAGTGGGCCAGCACTAAGTATAAAGTCGCCATGAGTGTGCACTGTCACAAGTTGGTACCTGTCCTGATATGACCTTAGATGTTGCCAGGATGTAAACACCAAACAACCAGACAAAACCAAAGAGTTACCGGCGGCACCGCAATGTCCAACTAAACTTTTCCACGCCCCCCGCCTCCCCCCCCCCCCCCCCATCACACACGCAGCCCTCACCTCTCCCGGCCCGGGTCATGTGGCGGGTGCCCAGAGCCGCCCAGTGCGGAGACCAGTGTGGTTCTAGACCCGTGTCGTTGGTGGCAGCCAGCGTGACCGACTCACGAGTCCGTGACAGATCGAAGCAGCTCAGCTCATTTAGACAATGCCAGCGAGCAATTCACTTCATGAGCAGCTATTCACTGCATGAGCAGCTCCCCGTGTGTGAATATAGGCGCACAGAGAGCACACTGGGCAGTGTGAGGACAGGACACACAGTGAGAACAATAAACACAAAGAACACACTGTGCAATGTGAGGACACTACACACAGTGAGAACAATAAGCACAGTGAGAACAATAAGCACAGAGCACAACACCCACAGGTAGCACACTGTGCAATGTGAACACACTATACACAGTGAGAACAATAAGCACAGTGTGAAATGTGAGTACACTAGACATAGTGAGCACCATGGAGCACATTGCCCACGGGGAGTACATTACACACAGGGAGCACAATGAGCACACTACATTATATCACACTACGACGTAATGGCCAACGTGACTCCGACGTGGGAGACTTTCGAAAAACCCGACGTGATATGCAAATACGGGGCCAAGTTGGACGACACCGCGGCGTGGTCGACGTGGGTGTAACGGCGGTATAACGTCGTCGGTGGGTTGGTTGGTTGTTGGTTGGTTGTTGGTTGATTGTTGGTTGGTTGTTGGTTGGTTGTGGATTGGTTGTTGGTTGGTTGTTGGTTGGTTGGTTGTTGGTTGATTGTTGGTTGATTGTTGGTTGGTTGATGGTTGATGGTTGGTTGGTTGGTTGGTTGGTTGGTAGGTTGGTTGGTTGGTTGGGAATATTATTTATTGTAAGGGCCAACCAGCCAACCAACCAACAACCAACCAACCAACCAACACAATCAACCAACAATCAACACCAACCACCACCACCAACCACCAACCAACCAACAATCAACCAACAATCAACCAACAATCAACCAACCAACAATCAACCAACAATCAACAACCAACCACCACCACCCACCACCACCAACCAACCACCAACCAACCACCACCACCACCCACCACCACCAACCAACCACCAACCAACCAACAATCAACCAACAATCAAGCAACCAACAATCAACCAACAATCAACCAACAACCAACCACCACCACCAACCAATCACCAACCAACCAACAATCAACCAAACAACAATCAACCATCAATCAACCAACAATCAACCAACAACCAACCAACCAACAAACAATCAACCTACAACCAACCGACCAACAACCGACCAACCAACAATCAACCAACCAATCAACCAACCAACAATCAACCAACCAACCAACAACCAACCAACAACCAATCCACAACCAACCAACAACCAACCAACAACCAACCAACAACCAACCAACAATCAACAACCAACAAACAACCAACAAACAACCAACCAACAATCAACCAACAATCAACCAACAAACAACCAACCAAACAACCAACCAAACAACCAAACAACCAAACAACGCACTGTTGATCTGACAAAGGCAAAACGTTCAGACCACTTTCAGACCACGTTCAGACCACGTTCAGACCACATTCAAAAATGGTCGCAAGACGTCAATGACATTACGGCCACGCTAGACGATCGTCAACGACGTCGACGATGACAGCGTGGACATGAGGCGACATTGACCTGACGTAGATGACGTGGTCATAACGAGAGCCTAACGTGACCGTAATGTGACTCGAACGTCTTATCAACTCGTCGCGTCACGTCAAAGTTTTTTCAACATGTCCAAGACCTCGACGAGAGGCGACGAGAGTGAACGTGATGTGACAAGAGCTTAACGTGACTGTAACGTGACTTTAACGTGACCCGATGTGATGGCGAAAAGTTGCCACGTCGGAGTCACGTTGGCCATTACATCGTAGTGTGACTGCACCATTAGTGAGCATGATGAGCACACTACGCACAGTAAACGTGGGGTATGCACACACTGCACACACGGCTCTCACTGTACACCCTGCACACACTGTTCACACTGCACACACGGAGCATACAGTTCACACTGGATGCACTGCACACACTACATGCATTGCGTACATTGTGCTCACTGGGCACATACACTGCACACACTGCTCTGTTCCGTCAGCTCACATTATTCGCAGTGACGTCCATCGGTGATTCCTAGGACGGGGTGAAGAGGTAGGACCAGGCAGGATGTGTGTAAGTGGTGGGTCAGGGGAGGGGGGGGGGGGGAGCTGGGAGTCAGGGAAGGGGGGGGGGGTCGATACTGGGATCAAACGGATTTGCACAGGACATAGCGATCTACAGTGCGGCATCTATAAAACTAGAACCCCATCCCCACCTCATTCCGCTAGTGTGCCCAGGAAGATGCCCACAAGGTTTCCGTTACAGCGCAATGATTGCGCGCTACTACTACTACTAGTACTACATGTATCCTTATCAATTACACCAAATGTAATTAATTCCTCTCGTTAACTTTTTGTTTACTGATAGTTACGATGCAGTACCTTTGTAGTTTTATAATAATAGTAATCCACTATTTTTTCTTTTGGCCAACTCATGTGAGCACGGACGCGGTGGCTGAATCGGTAGAGCGCAGGCTTCCCATCCGGGAGGTGGGGAGTTCCAATCCCAGCCGAGTCAAATCAATGCCTTACGAAATTGATAATTGTCGCTACCTAGCCTGGTGCTTGGCATTAATAGGATAGGATAAGGACTGGTTAGCACAGTGTTGGGATAATGTGACTACATGGGGTATCGGGTCATGGTGCCAGTGGACTGGTCTCCCAGTGGGGCAACACTATAAAGTTGCCATGAGTGCACTGTCACAAGTTGGTACCCGTCCTTATGACCTTAGATGTTTCTAGGACGTAAAACAACAACAGTTTGCAATCAGATGCGGCAGTGCCCAACCCAAACCGGAAGTAATGAATCAACCAAGATGGCGGCGCCTCGTGGGCGGAACCGCCGGGAGATGGAGTTAATTGGTTGCGATCTAGAAGGTGGGCTTCCTCACGCAGCTTCATAGAACAGGAGGAGAGGGCGCAAACTGTGCCTATCTGTATATATATATATAGGCAGTCCGAGGCGATTAGTGAGGAAGGGAGCCGAGTGGGGGCGCCAGTGAACCCTCTAGCGAGTTGATGATAGAGCAGATTAATGCATAGGGTAACCTGATTTGAGGACAACATAATGTTCTTCCGGTTATCTATATTTGCTTTATATGTCATATATGTGTTTATGTGTATATATTTGTGTATATATGTATGTAGGTATGTGTATATATGTGTATGTGCATATATGTGTGTATGTGTGTATGTATGTTGGTATATGTGTGTCTATGTGTATATGTGTATATATATATATATGTGTATCCGTATGTATATATAATGAACCTGTCTCAAAAGGTGATAAGTAATATGGGACAACACTTTGTCCATTGTAATGATCAATATAATATCTGCTGACGCATTTGCTCAGGATAAACTGATTTATGGTGTTTCATAATCCCAATAGAATACATATTGATTTGAAGAAAATGTCCTTGTGTTTTCAGTGTCACTGTTTCTGTGCCGTTTTATATCAATCGTTACGCACACAGCAACAAAAATAGTTAGCACCTTTTGAGACAGGCTCTTATATATGTATATGTGTGTATATATGTGTATGTGTATATATGTGTATATATCTGTGTATGTGTATATTTGTGTATATATATGTGTGTGTATATGTGTATATATGTGTCTATGTGCATGTGTATGCGTGTGTGTATGTGTGTGTATGCACGTGTATGTGTGTGTCTATGTGTTTATGTGTTTAAATGTGTTTATATTTGTTTATATGTACATTTGTACATATGTAATATTCAATGTTTACTTTTGGTGCTGGGGGGGGGGGTCGTTAAACAAACAAACAAAAGTATGTGTATGTGCATATGTTGGTGTATGACCTTATATATATGTTTATATGCATATGTATGGGTGTGTATATATCACATTTGATATATAATCTATCAGCATTACCAAAAGAACAAACATTCCATAAGCGGTGCTTCGGCGTTGGAAGGAATTTCGGTAACGCAGGAAACTGAACCAAATACAGGCATTTACGGTAGTTGGCCCTGACAAGCCAGTCACTGTGCCGCACTTATGGTGCAGTCACACTACGACGCTTCTCCCGGTGACCCGTCAGCGTTGAAAATAAAATCTTGCGTGTCGAGAAACGTCCAACTTTTCGGCGGTTTGGGGGAAAAGATCGGCGTCAGGGCAGCGTGTTAGTAGCGCGTGGCCAACGTGTGTCGACGCGTTGGGGAAAAAAAAAAAAAGTTTGGCGCGACGTCTTCATCTAACCTTAAATGTTGCTAGGGTGTAAAACAAAAACGCCCCAGTTTGCCGCAACGTGTGAGCAACGACCCTCCCGTGCGCGCGCCGTCTTCCTAGCGTTCCCATAACGTTATTCCGGCGCGTCCAACGCATCGCGACGCGCGCCTAACATCCTTACCCATATATTTGCGCGCGCTGCCAGTCGTTGGTTTTTTTTTGACACGCTTAAAACCTTGGGCGACCGGCAACGCGCGCCGACGTTGTCCGCCGACCATCAACGTCAAAGATAGTGTACCGACGTGTACCGACGCGCTCATAACGCGCCACCAGCGCGTCCAGCCGTTTCACTTATTATCACCCAAAATCACTACACGTTGCCGTGTCGCCGGCGAGAAGCGTCGTAGTGTGACTGCACCATTAGACTGTGTTACAGGTCATGGTGGCCTAGGTTTGAGGTCTGGAGTGCCTCCACACTTGTCCTGGTTCTTTAAAAGGCAGTGCGCTCGCCAAGAGTTGGTTGGTTGTTGGAGTTTTATGTCCTGGCAACATCTAAGGTTATATTAGGATGGCTACCGACTTGTGACAGTGCACACTCATGATGACTTTATAGTGCTGCCCCACTGGGAAATTAGGCTTCGGGTGCCATGACCTGATATACCACTCAGTCACATTATCCTGACACTGAGCTAACCAGTCCTTGCCCTATCCTATTAATGCCAAGCGCCAGGCTAGGAAGCGACAAGTATCAATGTTATAAATCATTGGTTTACTCGACCTGGACTCCCGATCTTATGCATGCAAGGCTCGCGCTCTATCGATTCGGACACCGCGCCCAGTTTCGCCAAGAGTCAGATAGTCAGATGTTTGCTTTCTTTGTAAGTAGGGAGTCGCACTCCGACGGTGGTTTGTTGTGTTCATAGGAGACTGAGTTTGTGAATATTACCCTCCTTTTCCGCTACAGATCAATAGAAGAATGACCTTAGATGTTGCCAGGATGTACAACTCCAACAACCAAACAAATCAATAGACGATTTCCCCCCACCAACCCGCCATCTGACGGCAGTGAAAGAACTAGTTAATGTAGTGGGTTGCACGCAGATCACAGTGCAATATACTATGTGGAAAAGGTCTTATACTTTATAGTTATAGACGGTTTCCACTAGAACTAACCCACCCTCTGGTGGCAGTAGGAAGAAGTAATGTTGTAGGTAGCAAGCAACTCACTGTATGTGCTCCGTAGAAAATGTCTATTAACGACTGTCTAACTAAAAAGTTTGTTTTATTTAACGACACCTCTAGAGCATATTGATTTTAATCATCAGCTATTGGACGTCAAACATATGGTCATTCTGACATATTTCTTTGGAGGAAACCCGAGGCCACCACATAGTCTAGTCTTTCTGATCACCAGCAAGGGGTCTTTTATATGCACTTTCCCACATACAGGACAGCACATACCACAGCCTTTGATGAACCAGTTGTGGACCGCTGGTTGGCTGTCTAACTAACCTTTGTTAAAAGTAAATAAGGTCGAAAGGATGTAGAAGTGGGGGGGGGGGGGGTCTGACATTATTAAAATATTTAGAATTTTAGAGATGCGGTCATTATTCTATCAGATTTATACCTCTTCATTAAATTATTTAACCCTATGCCTACCCCTCTCTTTTATGCTATTTATAGTTTAATTCATTAGAGATAGAACAGGGGTGCGTTCACTCATTAGATGCGACTGCGAGGCCTTCTTTGCTTTCTTATTGTCGGCTACTGTATTTATCAAACGCACCTTTGATTTGCCAAATTAAGAATTAGCAGCTTTATTTTCAAAATGCTGGTCGCGTCGGTGCATTGATTAAATTTCTATGTAGCTTTGTGCATGACACTTCTTAAGATTTGCTCATCCCTGAGTACCTTCTTCGGTGGCGCCTGTCGTTTATTCAATGGCTTCCTTATAGTTATAGCGGTCCATTGAATGGCTTGATGTGACGTCATTAATGTGTTGTACACTGTTGGTTTGCCCTGAGTACATTTGTGACTGCAATATTGGGTTTCTACTGGCTTCGTCCCCAATGGCCAATGTTTACTTTTTGTGATGGGGGGGGGGGGGGGGGACGTTAAACAAACAAACAAATTCTACTGGCTTCCTTCAAGTGTTCCCTAATTAGCATTCCAATGGCTTTCCAGTGGCTTCCACTGGTATTTCGCAGTCAATGTTAAGGATACTTTCTACATTGTTTCCGACTGGACGCGATGGCGGAATCTGTAAAGCGGAGGCTTCCCGGGCGGAAGGTAGGGAATTTTAATCCCAGCCGAGTGAAACCAATGACTTATAAAATTGATACTTGTCGCTGCCTGGCCTGGTACTTGGCATTCATTGGATATGACAAGGACTGGTTCGCACAGTATCAGGAAAATGTGACTGTGTGGGATATTGCATCATAGTGCCATCAGTCTGATCTCCTAGTGGGGAAGCACTACAAAGTTGCCATGAGTGCGCACAGTCACAATTTGGTACCCTCCTGATATGCCCTTAGATGTTGCTAGAACGTAAGACAACAAGCAAACTGCATTTATTTCTGCTCTTGTTTCAATTGCCACAGTAGCTTAGAGACACGGCGTTCATTGTGGACTTTATACTGACTAATTTGGCAATATGAACAACTACACTAGTCAAAGCACAACACCAACTTTAACCAGTTAAAGATCTAATCACGTGATTTGACCATGCATTCCTTACATGATGCCTATGTGGCGGCAGCAGATTTCCTCCAACGAAATATGTCAGAATAACCATATGTTTCACGTTCAATAGCCGATGATTCGATGGGCATTTAAGCATAGTACAACGCTAAATGGCTGAAATAATCCAATATAATTGTGTTCTTTGCAGACTGGGTGGATCACTGGGTATAGGTAGAAACTACTGTGGAGAATGAGTTTTAAATAATGGGGTCCCCCCACCTTCTCTCTCTTTTGTTCTTCCCCTTTCCCCGCTTCCTGCTCAATCACCTTGTCTCGCTGCTTATCTGGAATTTTATTTACCTTGGCCACAAATGATATCATTGTGAGTTTTTTTTAATTTGTGAGTGTCTATCGACACATAATTGATTGTATGCTTTTACATTATATGTAAAAGCGATAGTATTGCAGGTATTGCAGGTATAGCAATACCTCAGGGAGTTTGACGCCCCTGCCTTGCAGAGTTGTAAACCACTGCCTTGTGGTACAGGTCCTTGACAGAACCGAAGGCTAAGGGAGCAAACCCTAAACAGAAAACCATGTCACTGTGGCAGCATTAAGGGCGGTTGATGTATGGAACTCCCAACATCTCCCGACCAGCCACTGCAGGGACAAATAGTTTTGCGCCTGTCTTGACATGTTCTTGCCGGTGTGAAACCTCTATTTGCTCCCCGAGAGAGTGCCGCTGGTAACTTGCAAAAGCCAGCAGCACTTCAACACTTTTGCAGGCAGCTTTCATGAAATGAAATGGAGAGCGGCAGTCAAGTAATGAAAGCAGTCTTTGTCGCATCGCGACCGACAGCATGATGATGATGATGATGAGCCGATGATAGAAATCGATGTGCTCTAGAGGCGTCGCTCAATACAACAAACTTTCTTTTCCTCACATGAATATTTGACATATCTTAATGAAAGATCATACTTAGAATGGGCTAATTGAACCCAAAGCCAGTAGATTGGGATTGGTCTGCCCAGTACCATGAGACTGTACCCTGTGGCTTTTAATAGTAGTTCTGTGATGTCGGACAGGGAAAGGAAGGGTGGACTAATACCCCTATCACACTATGACGTAACGAGCCAACGTAAGCCTGACGTGCTCATGTTTCATCATTACGTTGATATACATTGGGTTACGTTATGATGACGTCAGAATGACATTAGACTGACGTTGAGCTATGTCATGTTACGTCACGTTATGTCGTGTTATGTCGGCGCAAGTCAACGTAACTCCAACGTAAGGGTTTACGTTCGCTGTACGTTCTGTACAGGTTCGGCGAACGTCAATGACGTTAGATGGACGTTACTCAAACGCTGCTTACTACATTGCATTACGTTGCACTACGTTGACCCACATTAAAGCCGGTGGAAACGTCCACGTGGCGTAATGGGAATGTCAGGAGAATGTATGCCGAACGTACGTCCAATGTACATTCAGCATTTTGCCACCATGTCATGACGTATGCAACGTCACGTAACATAACACAACGTAGTTCTGGCGATGGAATAACGTTCCTTGAGCGTAATTACGTTGTCCTCTCTCGTTGAATGATGCTATCCCTATGCTTTACCGACATTACGCTCTCATCAACTACACTGCATCCACGTTCAACTTGTGCCCAAATTTGCACACTACGCCGAGAAGTTCGACGTTTTTCAAATTCTCCCTATGCTGACATCGTTAGGTCGTAGTCTGACAGGGCCTTTACATAGGTTATATGGCATACTCACAAACCTAATTTACTTTAGTGATACAGAATAACCCCGTTAAACCAAACTTGAAGGGACCCTAGAAATTGTTTTGGATTAACCGATCATTGGTTTAACCGAGCTTTAGCTTCGACTGTGACTTGGCTTGGGCAAAAACGTGGGTGCATTATGAATGCAATATACAATGTATGTGGACACTTTGATTATTGTTTTTTTTATGTATATACAGTATAACCCAGTTAAACCAAGCTCAGTTAAACCAAATGATCAGTTAATCCAAACTTTTTTCGGTGGCCCAGCAAAATACTACCATTTATCATATAAAAAAAGTATCAGATGACCTTGAAACCACATGAAAGTTTGGTGTAACCATACTGGAAGTGGCCTGGGGCTCGACAATTTTGTCTGGATTAACCGATAATTTGGATTAACCGACTTTGGTTTAACAGACTTTTTTTTATATGATAAATGGTAGTCACGTGCTGAAGATCGGGAGTTCGGTTTACCGGTAGAGTCAAACCAATGACTTATAGAATTGATATTGGTTGCTTCCTAGCCTGGCGCTTGGCATTAATAGGATAGGACAAGGACTGGTTAGCTCAGTGTCAGGATAATGTGATTGTGTGGGCAGCATTATGAAGTCGATATGAGTGCGCACTGTCACAAGTCGGTACCCATCTTGATATCACCTTAGATGTTGCCAGCAGGTAAAACTCCAACAACCAACCAACCTATTCTCTTGAAATTATTTAGGGCGTGGTCAAGGGTGTGTGTGTGGGGGGGGGGGGGGTCTTGTGTTCAAGCTGTGATTAAGTCATTCACTTCGAGTGATCCAAGATAATAAAGTCAATGTGAAAAATAATTATTTGCACTGAACTTTAATATTAATCTCTATTAATGCACTCATTTATTAAATTCGGACATATTCAGCTCAATACACTTGGTCTTCCTCTTGACAACATTTACAGTTTTATACATTCTGAGTTGTTTAAGTTGTCACATTACGGCGTATGGCGTTAGCGTATGCTGACATATGCGGTTTTCGACCCATACGCCGTCATACGCTACGCACGAGGTCCCAGCGTCATCTGAAGCGTATGCCCAGCATATGCCTAACCTATGCCTAACCTATGCCTAACCTATGCCTAACCTACCCCTAGCCTATGGCGGCGTATTCAAAGCATATCCCGACCTATGCGCAGCGTACTGTGATGAGGTTTGACGGTTGTGATTGACAAGTTCAGCGTATGCCCAACCTATGCGTAACCTATGTCGGCGTACGCATAGCATATGTTGAGCGTATGAGCAGCGTATGAGTAGCGTATGAGCCATACGCCGCCATACGCCGAAAATCTTTGAGCATGCTCAAAAAAAATTTGGACGGACGCGCGTATGACGGCATATGCCGGCGTATGCATAGTGTATGCGAAGCGTATGACGGCGTATGGGTCGAAAATCCATACGCTAACGCCATACGCCGTAGTGTGACACCACTTTTACAGAATGTTGGGGGTACGCAAGAGACACCCGGCGGGTGTCAATCCAGCGTACGCCCAACCTATGCCGATGTACCCCTAACCTATGCGTAACCTATGCCGGCGTATGCATAGCGTACGCCTAGCGTATGAGCAGCGTATGATCCATACGCTGCCATACGCTGAAAATTTTGAGCAAGGAAACAGGCTTGTTGGAGGATCGGCGTATGACGGTGTATGACGTATGCGTAGCGTATGCATAGCGTATGGCGGCATATACCGACGTATATGATGTAACGCGCTTACGCCACCGTACGCTCACGCAAAAAACCCTAATGTGACAGCCCCTTTAGGGTTTGTTTTGTCTCTTCTTTTTCTTTTTCTTCTTCTTCTTATCATTATTATTAGCATAATCTTTATTACTATTACTACTATTATATAGCGGTATATCGATTTACTTTAGCTATGCAAGTCCTATATATCGGAAATATGTCATGATACACTCAGGTTAAATTGCATTATACTATTATCTCCTTTTTTTTTAAATAGATGAGGCGAATCAACATCAATAACAGAAGGCATTAAGCTTGCCGCCCAAATCTTCCACTGATTGACACTTGTCAGCCCCCTCCCCCCCCCCCCCCCATCTTACTCTTAGGCTTCCCTCCTAGGCTCCCAGAGATTAAACCCACCACCACCCACCATCATTACCGACCACCACCACCCAGCACCACCACCCAGCACCTCCCACCACCCACCTCCATTACCCATCGCCCACCATCACCCACAAACACTACACCTCCCACCATCACCACTACTCCCACCACCACCCCATCCCCCACCACTCATATCCATACCCACCACCACCTACTACGAGGACACCGCGCTCTGTCACCAGCGAGCGCCTGTTGTCTCACTTGGTAACCTGTGTCATCCCGCCGGCATCAGCGAGTTACTCGCGGCCGGGTCGATCCTGGCTGGGTGAGCTGCTCGGGCGCTGCTCAGGGGCCGCTCAGTGCTGCGGTGTGCGGCGGCGGCGCCTCGCGCTGCGGCAGGGAAGGAGTCGGTGCTTATTGACGCCGAGCCGAGTGCTGGTTGTTGCGCTGTGCAGCAAGTGGAGAGAGGGTTAGGGGCGGGGCCGGTTGAGCGGGGGACGGCGTGGCGGGTTGGGAGGCGGAGGCCGGTGGGGGATGGAGAAGGTTAGGGGCGCGGGCGGGCCGGTCGGGGAGACGGAGAGCGGGGAGCGGGGGTGGGGCTGGGAGGGGGGTAATGTTTTCTGAGTAGGGCGCTGACGCCCACATTACTCCGGCCACTTGTCCGGGTGGTCACAGCGACCACATTGTGCTGCATGCCCGGTCTGTAGAGCAGGCGTGGCCGAAGGTCAACATGCGAGCCGCTCGGGCCGGGCGGGCCGGGCGGGTCGGGCGGGTCGGGCGGGCGGGTCGGGCTGGGTCGGGCCGGGAAAGCTGGGTCGGGCGGGAGGCCCGGGCGCAGTGCCGCGTATCACAATAGGCCGAGTTGTCGCCGTGCTGTAGAATAACTCTCCCGCACTTGGTCCGCAACCTCCAGCCATTGTAGATGCGATTAGCTGGTCATCTATCGGATTGCCGTTGTGTGTGAGGTGTGTGTTGTGAGGTGTGTGTGTGGTGTGTGAGGTGTGTGCGTGAAGTGTGTGTGTGAGGTGTATCTTAGGTGTGTGTGAGGTGCTTGTGAGGTGCCTAAGGTGTGTGTGTGTGTGAGGTGTGTGAGTGAGATATGTGTGTGAGGTGTGTGTCAGATATGTGTCAAACATGTGTCTGTCAGGAGTGTGTGTGCTGAGTCATGTTGCAAGAGGGGAGAGGAACAAGACTTGTGTTGGTCGAGGAGAGGGGCAGGTGTGGAACGTTGCGGTAGAAGAGATGGCAAGACATGGGATGATTAGAGATATGATTGGAGATATAATTGGAGGCACGTTGGGAGGTGTGCTGGAAGGTGTGTGAAGGCAGGTGTGAGGTGGGTCTGAGGGCATGTGTACGGTTAGGTGTAAACTGGGTGAATATGGAGGATTCTGCACAAATATCTGGGTGTGCATATCGATAGAGATTGAGATGATGACTTTCAGGGAAGGGGGGGGGGGGGGGGGGGGCTGAGGATAAATGAAGACATATGTAGAGAGCTGGCTCACTCTTACTTAAACTACACGAGACAGGAGGCCTTGTATGTGGCACAACGCTCATTCATGATGGGATGATTGTCCAAAATAGACATGGCATGACCAGATGACACTACAAGATACATGTCGATACAGGGACTACATTGGCTTCCTAGTGGTCTGTAGTGACATTAGGATAGAGATAGTTCTATTACATCTCATAAAACTAGCATGTGTACCGGGAATGTCGCCAAGACATTTAATGTTTTCAATTCACTCAATTATCCTTATAATTGTCCAAATCTTATCTATTATTTTGAGAGCCTTAACCGCCCCCCCCCTTTTGTAATTGGCTAGGTGTTTCTTTTACAAAAAAACAACAAATAAAAACCTCTCTGTTTATATCTTGAATTGTCCAAATACTATTATTACATGCTATTTTGCGTTATTATTTTATTAAGGCCTTTTGTGATCTTGGCAAATGCTGTTGTTTTTTTGTGGTTTTTTTTTTGTGGGGAGGGGGAGCTTTGGAGAAAAAAATAGGGGGGGGGGGCAATAAATAGCTGTTGTTAGGCCTATTTGTGTTTATGTTGTTCTGTTTGTTTTGTTACAATACCCTACCGCCGTTCCTGTGAATATGGGACCGGGGTTCCGGGTGGATGTAAAGGCGATATGCATCGATCCATTCTCCCGTCGTAGCTTCCAGATATGCCTAATTAATCCTAATTTCATCGCACGCAAATTACTAGCTATAAAACCCAACACAGGAAAGGATTTGGGGTGGAGGCGGGGGCCGGGAGGGAGGGAGAGCTGTGTGCTGTATGTGTTGGGTGACCACTGAGTTCCGCTGGTACTTCAAGAAGGACGGAGGCTAAGACCCGGCACACCAAGTCACAGTTACAGCTTACCCAGCGGCAGGAGGCGAGGAGGGGGGGGGGGGGGATGTGGTAAATACTCAAGTGAATGGCAAGAACCCTACCAAGTTTGATCATCAGGTGGCATTTACTTATACAGTATAACCCCATTAAACCAAACTTGAAGGGACCCTAGAAATTTGTTTGGATTAACCGATCATTGGTTTAACTGAGCTTTGGCTTCGACTTTGACTTGGCTTTGGCAAAAACGTGGGTGCATTATGAATGTAATATACAATGTACGTGGACACTTTGATTATTGTTTTTATGTATATGCAGTATAACCCTGTTAAACCAAGATTAGTTAAACTAAACGATCAGTTAATCCAAACTTTTTTCAGCGGCCCAGCAAAATACTACCATTTATTATAGAAAAATATTGGTGGGGTCGCAGATGACCATATAACTACATGAAAGTTTGGTTTAACCATACCAGAAGTGGCCTGGGGTCCGACAATTTTGTTTGGATTAACCAATAATTTGGATTAGCCAAATTTGGTTTAACCAATTTTTTATATGATAAATGGTAGTATTTTGCTGGGCCGTCGAAAAAAAGTTTGGATTAACCGATCGTTTGGTTCAACCTAGCTTGGTTTAACAGGGTTATACTGTAGGTCCAAAGTAAATTTAATGTGTAGTGCCTTAGTTAGGCTACTCCCGCAGCCTTGTGACAGGACTACTAAACAACCCATTATAAAAAGTGTTGGGAAGCTAGGTTATGGACATAACCACAATGAATTTGCAATCTAATATGTTGAACATATTGTTAAAAAAATTATCTATCATAGCCTGTTCCCTTTGAAGATAAGAATTGATGAAATCGTGTAGATGAATCGACTTTAAAAGTCGAATCGAGAGCATTCAGTGGCTGTCACCATATTGTTTGTTGGCATTCTCTCCCATTTCATCAACTCTACTTCAATATAGATAAACACTGAATACTGGAACCAGCAGCTCCACCTCTTATTTACAGTTGATTCATATTAAAACAGTTTTTGCTTGGATTAAGGCAGTCATTCACCCCGACTGAGGGTAGGGTGTGAATAGCTGATCTAGTAGTAGTAGTGCATATACAGGCACCAACCCCAACTTCCACCGGATAAGCTGGAGCTGCGACCCGGCGTGCTGGGTGCAGCCTGAGGTACCAGCGGAACTCGGAATGTCCGTATTGCTCAGTGCCTTTCAGCTCTGGATATTTATACGAGGGAATAATGTGAACCCTACCAATTTGGAATGACAAAATCAGGATAAAATGATCTCATAATAGACATCTATCAACCATCATCACCCATAGGCCTACTTCCTCCTTTCGATTCAATATACAGTAAAACCTCTCTAAATCGACCGACCATGGGACTGACTTTAAGTGGTCGATTTAGGGAGGTGGTCGGTTTAGAGAGTTAGAATATCCTTACAATGGTATTGTTGGGATCCAAATAAATCGATCGATATAAGGGAGTGGTCGATATGTGGAGGGGTCGGTATAGAGAGGTTTTACTGTACATGTATATAGGTCTATACTGCTTTTCACCCTTTACTCTCACTCATTTTCCCTCCCACTTTCATACTCACTGTCACTCTCACTTTCACACTCTTTCCCTCACGCTCGCTCTCTTGCTCTCAACCATTCTCTTGCTCTTTGACTTTTTCAGAAATAGAGACAAATAGTTAGATAGACAGTTAGACCGAGATTGTGGGTAATAGAAAGAGACCGAGCGATACAAACAGAGACAAGCAGGCAGGGGTGAGAGTGAAAGAGAGAGACGGATAAATAACAAGATAGAATGCTAAAGAGAGACAGGTAGACACAGAGAGAGATAGAGAGACATAGAGAGTGAGAGACAGAGATTTTAGCGAGAGACAGAGACTTTGTAAGACCAATAATAATACAAAAACAAACATGGAGAGACAAGGGAGGCAGATAGCTAGGGAAATGGGTATGGCAATAAATAGAACAAAATGCGAGAGATAGGGAGATATAGCCATAGCCACATGCAGACTAGCAGGCAGACAGACAGGCTGGGAGGTAGACCAGCAGTCAGACCGACAGACAGATAGGCAGACAGACAAGCAGACAGATAAGCAGACAGGCATGCATGCTGGCAGACATACAGACAGGCAGGCTTGCAGACATGTCGGTAGGAAGGCAGGCAGGAAGACAAGACAGTCAGACTGACATGCAGACTGATAGGCAGACTGACAGGCATGCTGGCAGACAAGAACAGGCAGGCTTGCAGACAGGTAGGCAGGCAGACAAGACAGTCAGACTGACATGCAGACTGATAGGCAGACTGACAGGCATGCTGGCAGACATACAGACAGGCAGGCTTGCAGACAGGTAGGTGTGCAGGCAGGCAGACAAGACAGTAAGACTGACATGCAGACTGATAGTCAGACTGACAGGCAGACGGACAGACAGATCGCCACCAACTCAGCCCGCCAGTGGCACGAATCCTTCACCACTGCCTGTTGAGTCCGGCGTTTTGCCCGGGGTGCGCCGAAGGAAGCGGCCGGTCGCCGAACTCAATTATAGTGGTCAGGATGAGCGTCAATCGAATTACACCCACGGCCGTCCCCTCAGCACCAGGCGTTAATCCACACACACCCCGTGTTGAATACGCCGGGCCCGGGACGAGGCCGGCGGTGAGGGCGGTGAGGGCGGGCCGGAGCCACAGCCTCCCGCCGGCGGGCCTCCCCCTTATGTTCGCACATGCGCAGACGAGTCGGCCAAAGTGGTGAAGCAGACTGAAGATGTCTGAGATGGTGGATATCGTTTCCGGTTAGGGGATTCGAGTTGGTGGTGGATAAATAAACGTCTATTACGCAAAATAATTGTTAGTTTGAATGTGAGGAGAATAGCAGATATAGGATGTGTGTGCTATATCTACATATATAGCACTCAATATAACACTTAGAGTGTTATTTATATGTAGGCGTATATATATATATATATATATATATAGCACTCTCTAAGTATATATATAACACTCTCTAAGTGCTCTATGAGGAAGTCTATAAACACGAGTACTATTCGCCTGCAATTCCTATTGTCATCTGCAGTCCTATTGTCATCTGACCTGAATACAACTTGATATACTATGAGATAATGCCTCAGGATCTAGTTCCCTCTTCTCCCACAGCGGCACCACATGTGTTGGTTGGTTGTTGGAGTTTTATGTCCTGGCAACATCTAAGGTCATCAGGATGGGTACCGACTTGTAACAGTGTTCACTCATGGCGACTTTATAGTGCTGCCCCACTGGGAAATCAGGCCACCCGCACCATGACCCAATATTCCACTCAGTCACATTATCCTAACACTGAGCTGAGCTAACCAGTCCTTGCCCTATCCTATTAATGCTGAGTGCCAAGCTAGGAAGTGACAAGTATCAATTTTGTAAGTCATTGGTTTGACTCAACCGGGAACCAAACTCCCGATATCCCGCACGGGAGCCCTGCGCTCTCCTGATTGGGCCACCGAGCCCGGTGGTAGTATATAAGAGAGCCGTACAGGTGGGATGTCACGTGCTGTTCGTCCACACCTCTTTTATCGTCCCTCAGCCGATGGTCTCCTCTCCTTGTTTGATCTAAAAAAGTATTGTAGGGGGGCCGGACGGCTTTTCACTTCCTACTGCCTTACTCCGTTTGTGTCTCTGGCTTGCCGACTGGTCACCATAGAGCAAGGACACACGGCTCTTTGACTCAGCTCTCCTCACTTCTCTTTCCTCAATCCTACCCATTCTCTTTTATTTCCTCCCGGGCTTACTTCTCCTGATGAAAGGAGTTGTTTGCTTGGGTGGAGCCCTTTTCCTTTTCACTACTTCTCTGAGCTCTTTTGCTGCAGATCCCATCTTTTCCCTTCCTCCCTCTCCAACCCTTTGACACCCGTACTCAAGTTCTTTGACTGCATTACCCCTAGAGGTTTGGACTTCATCCAAAATCGGACCGATTTATCGGTGCCGATTCAATGATGCATATTTGCAGCCTATAACCAACAAGTTACAAACAACCCAGTCATCATCATGGTGGGGTGCCTCTCGTTGCAGCTACTTCGCGCACATGGACCGGATATGCTCCGAGAAGTTCCGGCCATCGCAGGCGGACGTGCTGCGGGCGCGCATTCGCACCACGTCTATAATTGAGACGTGCTTCAAGATCAACGGCATCATATTCAGGTCAGACAGCCATTAAAGGTTACACTACAGGCTGTCGTCTAGCTGCTTGCCACAAACAGCGACTCTTTTCTCTCTTTAACAAAAAAAAATTGTTCAATTTGTTTACTTTTCTCTCTCTAAAAGTGTCACTTCTTATCTAAACTGTACCTGTTCTTTAAAGGACAAAATCTGCATCCATACATCAATGTTGCCCTGGTAATATAGCAGGTGCCGTGTCTTCAGAAACCCTGTCGTCTGCAAGCAATTTCCCAATTGATGAATTCTTATTTGTTTTAGTTGTCTTACATGTCTGTACCTGTGATAACAAGTCACCTTTCAGGACAACATTGCTCTTGGTGCATGGTTGTCCTTTAAAGACAGGCATGCTGTATTTACATACTGGTAGTTTCCCACCGAAAGCTCTGGCTCTTTACATTTATTTATACGCAAATTACTATTAAAATTATATATGGAGTGTGATAAGCCCGTTATCGCATGTAATAATACCTGGAGTGGGTTGCACCCCCTCCCCCACTTCCCGGGTGTGGGGGTGGGTACCATCACCTCTCCACCTCCTGCGCGGGGCCTCTCCTCCACTAGCTCGGAGAAATATATATATATATATATATATATATGCATGTATATAATCACATATATATATGCATGTATATAATCATATATATATATATGCATGTATATAATCATATATATATACATATATGTGCATGTATATAATCATATATGTATGCATACATATGCATGCATATAACCATATATATATGCATGTATATATATATGTATATATATATATATATATATATATATATATATATATATGTACATATACACATAAACACATGAACAAAGCTAAGAACTATTAATATAGGCCTAGTAGTTTTGGAATCAGGTCTCCTATCTAATAGCTGCAGACAATGCACTAGGTTTCAGACAAATCAAGGACACCTTATCATACGTAATTGGGTGTAGATCTAATCAAAGACACCAGCTAATATGGTAATTACTGAAAGTATGATCACTAATTAGCGGCTACCTAACTATTTAATTACATCATCTATTTTCTCTCTCTTTCTCTCTCTCTCTTTCTCTCTCTCTCTCTCTCCGATCTTTGTAAGTAGTTCGTTTGTTTTCCCCAACAGAATGTTTGACGTCGGAGGTCAAAGGTCAGAGCGCCGGAAGTGGATCCAGTGTTTTGATGACGTCAGGGCGTTGCTGTTTGTGACGGCACTAAGTGGTTACGACATGACGCTCTTCGAAGATCCCGCAGTGGTGAGACATCTGTCACAGATAATTCATTCTTCACGATTCTTAATTTCCCCAGTCTCCTCCGATTCAATGTGAACTTCTTTAAAAAACAAAATTTGTCCATATATATAGCAACACGTGTTCAATACATGCATCAGTATCCTAAGTTGAATATATAGAATCAAATCTAGGTATTAAGTATTTTGCTTTCGAAAAATGTGATATTTTCATCGCACTATGTTATGTAACTTTAACCCTTTACTACTAAAATTTAATTATTGAGAAAAAGGTAGATTATAACGGCCAGCGTAATATATATCTATATATATATTGATGAAACTGAAAACCACTGAAATATGTAACTTTTACAGCTCTCAGTCTTCAAACCCATCCACCATATAGACACACTGTTGTAACCGGGCCATTGTTGTGATATATGTGTAATAGACTTCCAGACACGTGGGTAATATATGCTAATGAGATGCATGAGATTCTAGACAGTGAGTGAGACAAAGGAGTATGTAAATGAGATGACGTCATGGAAAGTTTA
This sequence comes from Branchipolynoe longqiensis, assembly GCA_030323885.1. Taxonomy (NCBI): domain Eukaryota; kingdom Metazoa; phylum Annelida; class Polychaeta; order Phyllodocida; family Polynoidae; genus Branchipolynoe; species Branchipolynoe longqiensis. Next base: position 32,657,828 of record CM059188.1, read on the forward strand.
GCCCGCGGTTCAGCAAGCCCTGGGCGTGAATAAACCATTCAGTATCCAGAAGTCAAAGTGTTCAGACATTGTACTTTCACAATTGTCCCCTCTCTCCTGGCCACGCCTCCTTTAGTTGGTTTGTTGTGGGAGTTTTATGCCCTGGTAACATCTAAGGTCATATCGGGACGGGTACTGACTTGTGAGACTGCACATTCATGGCAACTATATAGTGCTGCCCCACTAGGAGACCAGGTCGCCAGCACCAAGACATGATATCCCACTCGGTCACATTACCCTGAGTCTGAGCTAACCAGTCCTTGCCTTATCCTATTAATGCCAAGTGTCAGGCTACGAAGCAACAAATATCAATTTTTAAGTCATTGGTTTGACCTCATCAGGGTTCGAGTCCCATGATCTACCAAAACGGAAAACGGACGCTCACCTCATTAGGCCATCCCGCCTGGTCCCTGCTGCTCCTAGGTAGGTGGGCGGGGGGGGGGGGGGGGGGGGGGGGTGACGTCACACGATGGCGGTAGAACGCTGAGCAGGAGTGTGTGTTTGTTTCTGTGGCTTTGAACATGTCCTAATTTTCTCTTAGAACCGGTTAGATGAAAGCCTCAAGTTGTTCCAGCAGATCGTCAACACACAGTTCTTCAGGGGAACTTCTGTGGTATGTATCTTCGGCAGTGTCTACTGTGTACTAATAATATATGTCCAATATAGGTAAAATATCCACACCTATACCCACAGGAGGGGGTGAATAAAGACAACTTCGCGTTTAAATCCGAACAAAAACTGCCTTGGTATGATTCAACTGTAAATAAAAAGTGGAGCTCCTGGTTCCAACATGCATTCTTTATCCATATTGGCGTAGAGTTGATGGAATGGGAGAGAATGAAAACAACACAACAACAAAAGACTATTGTGACCACTGAATGCTCTCAATTTGACTTTGAATATTAATCTACATGATTTCACTAATTATTCACCCCAGAAGTAGCGAGCAATAAGAGATAAGCATATTAGATTGCAAGATCATTAAAATGTTGGTTATTTCCATGACTCAGCCTTCTGTTACTGTGTTAGAAACAACAGGGGCCATATGCAGGAGTCAGTGTTAGCGGGGTTTGGTGTTAGAGCCTGTTACCATTTAGCTATCACCGAAGTCGGGACCTGTGTCAAGTCATATGCAAGAGTGCGTAACACTTTCATTATAGCTAAACGTGAATATATTTATAGATGTGGGAAATCCCTCTGCGTTTGTAGCCATATATTAGGCTCAAATCTATTGAATGCGATCATATTTAACAGAATTACATACGCAATAAGTGAAATTTTATCAATTTAACCATAAAGTCGAAGCGTTATTAAGGCTACTGCCGCATTGGCGGCGATATTAATAGTTATATTTTCGAATCGACGAACGTACAGTAAACAAACCACCACCGCCGCCAGTATGGAAAGCGAAGTCGATGCGGCGGCGGCGATTTGTTTACTTTACATTCGCGGCGGCAGCATTAATAACGGTTCGAATTTAGGGTTAAGTTGGGTAAATTTCACTTATTGCGTATGTAATTCTGTTAAATATGATCGCATTGAATAGATTTGGGCCTAATCGGTGCCTAACACCTATGTATCAGGGTTACCTTAACCTCGTTTAAGCTTTTGGTGTTAGGCCTATCACCCCCTTGTGCATACCATTTTTCGCCGCTAACCGGGAAATTCCTGCTTACCACCGTTTTGGCTGGTTAACACTGAATACCACCGACTACTGCATATGGCCCCTGATTAGAAGTTCTAATCAGTTGTTTAGCAGTCCTGTCATAGAGACTACTGCGGGTGTAACTATGTCCAATGCAGTTTTAAAAAAATGTACTGTCATTACACAGTATGCATTACAATTAATTAGAATATAATTAATTAATGCTAATTATCGGAGTAATGCCTATTTCTAAAGGCAGCACATATAATACAACCGCGTTAATCAGATGAGATGAGATGACCATTTAGTGGCTGGATAGCCGGGGTGGCCGTATTACTTGCTACAGCGTAACTATAGTGCACTAGCTACGCTGACTTGTGCGTATAATGCAGCAACAGTCATAATTATTGGGTGATTTTTCTCTTTTTTTTTTTTTTTTTATAGATTTTATTTCTCAACAAACTCGACTTGTTCCGACAAAAGATCCTGACGTCGGGCCGCCACCTCAGATACTACTTCCCGCATTTTACAGGTATGATTACGGCTGAACCGACGTGGCACACCGCATAATTTTGGTGACATTTAATGTTTAATTATACTTAGCCTTCATCTTGTATCCATAATGTCGGGCTACCCAGACTCCGTCGTAATGGACATTGCTTGTAAGTTGTAGGTGTAATTTCCAATGTTCATCTGACAAGGTGAAAGGCTTTGTGTTCATATATATATATATATATATATATATATATATATATATATATATATATATATATAGTTTCTAGATTGTGTTTTGGAAAAGAGCTCTTGACATATATAAATACACGAAGAGCTCTTTATATATATGAAGAGCTCTTTTCCAAAACATGATCTATGACCTTGATATTAGCATTGCAAACTCATTTGTTGGATTGGTGCTTATCACGTTTTGGAAAAGAGCTGTTCATATATATATATATATATATATATATATATATATATTTTACCTCGGTATACAGCCTCAGGCTAGCCTCAGGCTAGGGAGAGGTAAGCACATCCGGTCCAGCAATTAGCATAAAAAACTCACGACCGGAGGACGCTCGTGAGTTGCTCTAGTTGGATTTATCTACAAAAAGCTAATAACTGTAAGTAATCGTGATTATTTTGGTTAAGCTTGTTTATGATGCACTATCGCATCTAGATTGGAAAGTTCAAAACTTTCGTACGTCCAGTTTGGACAAGATTAGCATTTTAAAAATTGAATCGGATAGAACAAAGGATTCCTTTGTCTTGGTTCCGTGGTTCGATTAAACCCGCTTTGTACGGGTAGAGATGTTGACACCGTCACATCTCCTGTGGAGATTCCTTCGGACCCTAATAGAGGGTGTTGTTGGGGATGATCCTGGGTTTCTTTTATAGACTCCCCTTTTGATGAGGCGTTTCTCCGAGTTTCGTAGCATTTTCTCTCACTTGCTGGCGCAGTAGCCGCGGGTGGGAGAAGTGTACGCGACAGAGAGATGGGAGGTTCTAGAAGCCTACCCCACGTACGGTTGGTTTCGATACCCAAAAACCTACGGAAAACTTAGCTTACCACGCCTGTATCGAGAACGGTGTAAATACGTTACTCTTTACCAATAAGATCCTCAACCCAGGTTCCCTGGCGTCACTTTGGTGTTCAGTTGAGTTGATTCCGGTTACTAAGTTTCCTTTTTTGGTTACAGACTACCGATGGCTACGAAGCGAAACAAACCGCCGCCCGCCGCTGCGGAGGGACGCGTGCCTACCGGCTACGATACGTCACCTGATCGGACAGCTCCGCCGTCCCCACTACAGGGGGCACATGTGCTCTCAGATAGAGAGAGTGAGGACGACGAGGTGTTCCCAGGCGATTTGACCTTACAGGTCAATAGGCTAGTGGAGCAAAAGATGAAGGAGCTCCACAGCAAGGACCAACAATTCCCGCCAGCTGACTCAGACTGGCAGGATGTCTCTGATTTCGAAGAGACGGATTCGGCACCTGAGCCCCCGCGCCCTAAGGCCAAAAAGCGGAAACGACCGGCTAGCTCCTCTGGTGATGATTACACCAAAGCCACCAAGGGCAAGAAAGTGAAGAAGCCAAAGAAGAAAAGTAAGAAGAAGAAGAAGAAAGATTCTTCTTCCGATTCATCGTCCGACTCGTCAACTACTGAGTCGGACTCAGACACGGAAAGGGCTGGCCTTTATGCCAACCTGGGAGGCAAGATTCGGAAGCGCTGCCCGATCCAAAAGGGAAAGAAAGTCAGAACAACGACTATGATGTGCGAGACTATAAAGGGACATTTTAACACCTTTAAGCCAGCTGAGGTGATCAACAAAATCACTGAGCAAATTTCCGGGATAAAAGGTATCCCGGATAGTGTAGTGAAAGAGATGGACGCTGGGATCCATCTGAATGAGGAGAAGAAGCGCTTCGAGACTGCTCTGTTTACCGTTCACAAAGCGGTCTTAGGGGTCCTCGCCTCAGTCGTTCCGGTAGCTAACCGGATGCAAACTGAGAACAAGTTCTCCTCACTGGCCAGAGGCATGGATAAGGGCGTGGCCCTCCTCACAGCTGCCAGTAACTTCTTGAGCTACCGTAGATACGAAAACGTGTTCAAAGCGGTCACCACACAAGCTGGGAAGGAAGTAGCCAGATCTAAGAAGGTCATGGACAATGATGGCAAGGAGTATACTCTCTTTTTGCCGCCCAAACCCATCAAGGGCAAACCTTTGGATAAAGGTAAAATGTTTGGTGGCCAACTTCCATACCTCTTCAAGGAGGTCGAGACGGAAGCCAAGAGTGGTCGTAACCTTGAGCCGGCCAAGAAAGCCGACTCGTCAAGATTTCGTCGCCCCCGAGGGGATTTTCGTCCTCGCCGAGGAGGCAGAGCTGGCAGGTCCGGCCCGTCCTACGGCTATCAGCCCAGAGGCAGAGGTCGGGGAGACAGGCAAGGTTGGAACGACGGCAACCGCCCGTTCAGGAAGGAGTTTGCCCCGAAACAATCCTTCCCACGCCCAGGCAACAAATAGACATTGCTACACAAACCCAACTTCCTAAGTTGGTGGCGGAATCTACACAAACAGATGTAAGCGAATTTTGTGCGGGGAACATTTTTAATTGTATTTCTTCTTGGTACGAAATCACTACTGACGTTAACATTTTAGATATTGTTACTGGTGTTAAGATTCCATTTACTGAAATCCCGTTACAACAACGGGTACCTTTCCCATATAGATTTAATGAGTTGGAGAAACAAGCATTATCAGAACAAGTTGCACTTTTTGAATCTAAAGGTATCATTGAAGAGGTGCCTCACACCCCAGGAGAATTTATCTCTAATATATTTTCAAGGCCAAAGCCAAATGGCGATATTCGCATGATTTTAGATTTAACTAAGTTGAACGTACTCGTAGAATATCAACATTTCAAAATGTTTTCCCTGGACACTGCCAGAGACTTGGTTACAGAGAATGCTTGGATGGCTAGTGTTGATTTACAAGATGCATATTATACTGTCCCGATATTTGAAGGACACCGCAAATTCTTAAGATTTATTTGGGAAGATAGACTATTTCAATTTACATGTATGCCAAATGGCTTAGCATGCGCTCCACGCTTGTTTACTAAATTATTGAAACCTTTTTTTTCGGTCATGGCAAATAAGGGTCATACTATGTTCCCTTACATTGATGATTCTTTCATTGTTTCACAATCATTTGATGAGTGTCAACACGCTGTTGACGATTTATGTTCCCTTCTGACAACGTTAGGTTTTTATTTGAATCATAACAAGTCAGTTTTTGTCCCCACAACTGAACTCAAATGTTTAGGCTTTATTATTAACACATGCTGTATGACTGTTTCACTCCCCGATAACAAGCTGACTAAGTTTCACGATACGGCGTCTCACTTGGTCGCCTTAAGTAGGCCAAAGATAAGACAGGTCGCGGTGCTAGTTGGCATACTTATTGCTTACGCCCCGGCTATTCTATATGGTAACGCCCACATAAAATCTTTAGAAATAGATAAAAACTTAGGGTTGGCTCGTACTAAAGGCAATTTTGAAAGGAAAATGTTTATTTCAGAAGATGGAATGAAAGACATTAACTGGTGGTTTAATAATATTCAAAATTCCCCCAATCCTATACGGATGAATGAACCCAACACAGTAGTGACTACTGATGCTTCATTAGAAGGTTGGGGGGCACATTGCGATTCCATAGCAACAGGGGGACGTTGGTTGAAAGAAGAAAATTCAGATCACATTAATGTTTTAGAGCTACGAGCTATTTATTTAGGCCTTGCTAGTTTAGTTAAGGTACCACGTAAACATGTCCGTATTTTAACGGATAATACAACGGCAATGGCATATGTACGAAACATGGGTGGGACAAAGTCCAGGCCATGTAATGCGATGGCTAGAAAAATTTGGGAATGGGCCCAAATGAATAAAGTTTGGCTAACAGTAGCATATATTCCCGGAACGCAAAATACCTTAGCAGATCATAAAAGTCTACATTTTTATGACCATTTGGAATGGTCCCTTAATCCAGACATTTTCACCACAGTGTGCCAAAAGTGGGGCCAACCTGAAGTTGACTTGTTTGCTTCACGAAACAATTGTAAAATTGACAAATATGTGTCATGGCATCCAGAACCTGATGCCTGGCATATAGATGCTTTTTCTATCACATGGGAGAATAAATTTTATTATATCTTCCCCCCATTCAGCTTGATCAGCCGGGTAAGCCGAAAGATAAAGATGGACAAAGCACACGCAATATTAATCGTTCCCAACTGGGACACGCAACCTTGGCTACCGGGCATACAGGCAGCCGCCAAAGATTGCCTCCGATTCCGAAGATCACCAGGCAATCTGACACACCAAGGCCCTCTAAAACAAAGAGGGGACGTGTCCACAACACCGTTGTTGGCATTCCTTTTTTAAATAAATATTTAGAACAATTCGGTTTAGATAAAATTACACAACAAAGACTTGTCGCAGATGCTTGGCGTAAAGGTACAGTTAAAATGTATACCACATATTTGAAAAAGTGGGGTGTTTATTGTTTAATTAAGAAAGTCAAACCCATGAATCCTACTATTTCCCAAGTTGGTAATTTTCTCCGAGGGTTAGAGGACGAAGGCTTAGGGTTTGGATCTATTAATGCTGCTCGCTGTGCTTTATCCGTCATCCTTCCACGGATAAATAATGAGACATTTGGGAAACACCATGTTATTCATTGGATTGTAAGATCGATTTATCAACGAAACCCACCCAAACCGAAGTACAGTCGCTTCTGGGATGTTTCGGTAGTGTTTGATTTGCTAAGACAGTGGCCTCATAATAGGCATTTAGATCTCAAACAATTAGGGTTTAAGGTAGCGTTGCTCTTATTATTAGTAACAGGACATAGGGGACAAACTATTGTTGCCCTATCACTAGATGGCCTAGAGATAGATAGAAATGAGGCCACATTTGATTTGTCAAAGCTGTTAAAATCTAACAGATTAGGTGACCCTTTGTCTACTATTAGTGTAAGTAGTTTCAAAGAAGACCCAAAACTTTGTGTTGTATCAGCCATTAGGGCCTATATATCCAAGACCAAGGACTTGAGAACTTCAAGACAGTTGTTAGTGAGCTTTATTAAGCCACACAAGGGCATTTCGCGAGATACTCTAGCGAGATGGACAATTAGTATGTTGAAATTGGCAGGCGTTGACACGGACAAATATGCCTCACACTCAACAAGAGGTGCTATGGCGTCTAAGGCGCGACTGCTTGGCATCTCTGTCAAGCGGATCCTGGCCCATGCAGGATGGAAAACAGCACGATCGTTTGCTACCCACTACAACAAACGATTAGAAAAGTCGAGCACACTAGCCCGACAGCTGCTACAAGACTAGATCGGCATTAGGTGAGAATACACTTCGATTTCACCAAAAATGTTATTTTGCTGATTGATGATAATGTATGTTTAACAATTATTATTGACTTGTGACATAAGAATACAGGATAAATGAGATTACGTAAACCTCTCCCTAGCCTGAGGCTAGCCTGAGGCTATATACCGAGGTAAAATAGATTAGTTAGACGAATCTTACCTGGGTATAGATGATGGATAACTGTTGTTTTACCGAGGTATAAGCCTCGGATAGACGTGGGCTAGGGTCCTCCCGCCACACCCTTCCACGTCTATTCGTTTGCTTATACCAAGGAAACTTCGCAGTTTAGTACCATTGTCACCATTGATGTACTTTTAGATTATTTGTTTCATTTATCCTGATTAAGTAGGTAAAGATTGCTGGACCGGATGTGCTTACCTCTCCCTAGCCCACGTCTATCTGAGGCTTATACCTCGGTAAAACAACAGTTATCCATCATCTATACCCAGGTAAGATTCGTCTAACTAATCTATATATGTATATATATACATGTATGGATATATATATATATATATATATATATATATATATATATATATATATATATATATATACAGTGAAGCCCTGTTATAACATGTCCATTTATATGAATATAATGAATTATATAATAAATAAATCCGGCTACACAATATACAGGTAAAATAAGCAACGACAGAGAGAGTGTAGTTGGTGGAAACCTCTTTTATTATAGGAGGCTCTTAGCCGAGCAATAAATAGGCAAAAGCCCCTGCACAGCAGGGACCGCCCCAACCACTAGAAAACTCCCGCTCCCACCACCGACAAGGATGTGGCTACCGTGAGATCATTCAGAATTCTTACTGGCAAACGAGTCTTAAGTAAACGGTCTCAAGAGGACCAGTCCCCCTTCACTTTTAATTCCTCTATCGTTGAGACATGGAGAGGTATGGACATCCCACTCTCCTCAAGGAGTCCGAAGTAAAGTCGCAACCCCCCCCCAAACCCGCAATATTCGTAAAAGGCTTGAGTCTCTTGAGAGATTCTGTAAGTTAAATGGGTAGATCCCCCCCCCCCCTCCCGCACCCCAGCTGTCAAGCGAAGAGGCATCTCTTGAGGAGCTGCGGGAAGCTCCCGGAAGTGCCTTTCAGTCCAATGGACGACACAAAGCTATAAGTTACAACAGCGTGCAACCAGGACTTCTAGAATTTTCTCCTTAAACTGTATAGTTTTCGACTTGGAAATCATATTGTTCATGTGTGTATCTATATGTGTATCTACATGCGCATCTGTATGTATCTATATGCATATATATGAGCTTGTCTCAAAAGGTGATAACTCTTTTTTTTTTGCCCATTGTAACAATTGACACAAAACAGCATAGAAACGGTTACACTAAAAACGCAAGGACATTTGCTTCAAATCAATATGTATTCTATTGGGATTATGAAACACCATGTAAACACCAAATTAGTTTATCCTGAGCAAATGCATAAGCTGATAGTATGTTGATCGCTACAATGGACAAAGTTTTGTCCCATATTGCTTAGCACCTTTTGAGACAGTTTCATATATGAGTATCTATCTATATGTGCATCTATATGCACATCTATATGTACATCTATGTGTGCATTTGCGTATCTATATGTGTATTTGTATGCATATCTATATGCATATCTATATATGCATATAGATATGCATATATCTATATATGCGTATCCATATGCATATATGCTATGGTATACATGTGTGCATGCTGTCGTCCCCAGGTAGCGACTACGACATCGACTCGGCGGCCATCTTCATCCAGCTCATGTTCCTGCGGCGCATCCAGTACCAAGGCAAGGTGATCTACCCTCACTTCACGACCGCTACCGACACGTCCAACATCCAGGTCGTCTTTCAGGTCGTCATGCACACCATCATGAAGGAGAACCTCAAGGACGCACAGCTCTTGTGACGTCACGCTCACCATCATGAAGGAGAGCCTCAAGGAAAAGTAGCTCTTGTGACGTCATAACACCATCATGAAGGAGAACCTGAAGGATGTGCATGTCATGCACACCATCATGAAGGATAACCTCAAGGACACACAACTCTTGTGACGTTACACACGTCATGCACACCATCCTTATAGTTGCATAGTCCGATGGATTTGAGTTACTCTCATTTTCTGAGATAAACATATGAGGCTGTTCATTATAATCTACCTTACTTTAGTTTGAAGTAACTTTTATTTTAAATCGCAAACTTTTGAGATATTTGAAACGGAAACATGCTAACTTAATGTTGGCAAGCTTGCCAAAACTCTATCACCATAGGCTTCTGCAGTAACAGGTTATATTAATTGACTCAGTAGTCCCTTCTATGTGTCGGTAAATGTTTAATAAGTGCATCAGTATCTAAGGTAGAATATGTAGAATCAAATCTAGATAATTGTTTTGGTTTTGAAAATTTGATGTTTTCATCGGACTATGCAGCTTTAAGGAGAACCACAATGACGTGCAGCTCTTGTGACGTCACGCACAGGTCGGCTGTGTATACATATTGTTACTGCATAATTATTATTGTTCTGGTCATTCTGTCATGCTTTGTGTATATAAAAAAAGAAAGGTGTTGGCATATTTTGTGGCTCGCAGTGTGACTGATTAGAGCTACGTGTATATATGTACGTATATCTTGGAATTGTTATTGATTTATTCCGGGCAGAAATATGCATCGTTTGTCATAATGTGCCACGTTGCCATTAAATTGATGGTTTTGAGTTTCTGCAATTTTCTTACAGATACATTAGGTTGGTTTTTATAATCGACTTTACTTTAGCTTCAAGTAATTTTTACTTTAAAGGGGCCAGATATAGGTCGCTGAGACACTACCCGTACTCCGACAAATGCTCTCCAAGCATTCGTTTGCCTGTTTTCAGTTTATGCAACTACATATGTGGGGGGAGAGTGCTGACATTGGTTCCTTCTGTTGTGTTTTATTTAGTCCAGTAGCACTGACAGTTTTAGACAACCAAATAGAGAAAAGAATGTTAGAAATTGCAATCTAAAATGATAAATATAAAGTTCAAATGTTTATTTATCATAACCAGCTACTTTTTGTGTGAACAATTGATTAAAGCATGTAGATTAATAGACTTTAAAAGTTGAATTGAGAGCTTTCTGTGGCTACCATCTTGGTGGTTGCCATGGCTTCCCATGTGTGTGGGAAACCCCTCTAGGTCATGTGATGAGGGAACCCCACCTATGATGTCATTCATACATCACAGACCTCAACTCTCCTCCCACATGTTCAGTGGCATGAACTGAACAAACTAAGCAAAGGTATGTTTGGAGAGCTTTTGATCCTGGATTCGTTTGTATCTGGGTGAGGTATAACCGGCGACTTTAAACAGTTAGCTTTGGAGATATATGAAGTGAAAACAAAACATTAATTTCAGTAATCATGTCCAAATGCAGACACCAAGGGTTGCTATGGGATCGTGTAATTGTTATGGGGATGTTGGGTTTTGTTTTATATATATATGTGCTTGGTGGAGTCTTTACGTAAAGCTGTTTTTAAACGTGAAGATACCGCTGGATGAATCTCGCCTCAACCACAACAACAAAAAATGTCTCTCTTTTTTTCCTCTTTTTGTTGTTGTTAGACATGGGAGGGCAACTCCCCGAAGTGAACTAGAAACCAATTAATTGTGATTAGATCCACTGATTTGCATATATACTGTGCATGTATTTGAAAATAGGTATACATATTTTGATATAATTCTTTACAAAAAAAAGGAAAGAAGGAGAAAAGTGATTAAAGAGAATTCTAAAAACATGTAATACATATTCACTGAATGCATGATACTTTTATTGAACTGGAATTGTACACAGTTACTACCTGGAAGGACAAAGTGACAAATAAGGAAATACTCGAACGGACGGGGCTGCCCTCTATGGAAGATCTTCTGATCAAAAAGAATCTCTGGTGGACTGGACACCTCATGAGGATGTCATCAGACAGGCTACCAAAGCAGATCCTCTATTCTCAACTGTCTTCTGGCTACAGAAAGAGAGGGCGCCCTCGTCTCCGGTTCAAGAGGATCCTGAAGCTGAGAGACATTAAGACCGACTCATGGACGCAACTCTCACAGCAGAGAGCTAAATGGAGAGCGGCAGTCAAGTAATGAAAGCAGTCTTTGTCACATCCCGACCGACAGCATGATAATGATGATGTACAAGTCTCGTGTCTTTGTCGCATCGCGACCAACAGCATGATGATGATGATACTACTACAGCCGATACTTCATTTATAAAATGTATAATACTTTTAGTATCAAACAGGATTTGCATGCAGTTACTATTACAACTGATAGTAGTTTCATTTATGTATTAAGGAATTGTACTGTATGGCCGGAAGACCAGTGCTCTGGTGCTGGCGAGATATTATTCGATGAAAAAAATACACTTTAGTAAACAAAAAAAACAAAAAAGGCAGCATAATGGGGCGCGGTTCACTAAATAGTCACCCATCACACCGTAGTCGTGGGGAGTGATGTAAAAAGGTGTTACGTAACTGTTTGTGTCAGACATATACGTCTCTAAACGCCTACCTGGACTCATCTAGTAATGTAGTCCACTTGTTGAGATTCGGGGTGGCATGGGGAGATGGAAAGAGTATTGTATTTGAGATTATATGAAGTTTTATGTGGGCCAAGCACTGCATGACTTGTTAGTTAATCTGGACGTGAGAGATGGCCATAATGCACTTTTTCAGGCGCCAATTTTTAAAATATTGTTATCTCTGATGATCATAATGCATTTTGTCAGTTGTCAATTTCTTCTATGACCAGAACGCATTCCCAGACCTTAATTTCTTCTATCTCGGATGATCATAATATATTTTTGTGAGACAAATTTCTTCTATTCTTATATCCCGATAATCAGTGACATGCAGCGACTTTCAGAAGGGAAGAGGTTCCATTGAAAAAAAAGGGTACTCTGCTAACATTAAACAACAAAAAATCCTTTTGTCTAAAAATACATTTTTGATAAGAAGAAAAAGGACAGTGACTCAAGCTAGGCCCCTTGTGCCTTGTATTCCTCATCCCTGACCATGCCAATGTGACAACAGCTGAGAAGGTTTCTATCAGAATAATATGCATCTGACTGTGGCTACATGCGAAAACTTACACACAGATCAAAACCACACAATTAGCCAGACGAAAGGCTGAGTTTCAGTTAGTTATATAGCTGCAGGCATAGTGTGCTTAGTTACTATTATGATTAATTATTTGTTGTATTGCTATTATTATAAGTGTGTTTCTATATAATGAAAGAATTACAACTTTTTTATGGAAAGAAAATCCTCTTGAAATATGTTCAAACTTATCCCAGTTAATAAAATGCGTTATTATACATATATATATATATATACATATAATAACGAAATTATATTATAATATGTGCAGCCGGCGCGTCCGAAACACTGATCGGGAAACCTGTTGACAGGGGAGGAGAACCGGTATGCCTACACTGGTATATACGCGTATATACTATCTTTAATATGTACATATAATATATTAGACCAGACGGGATTGGCCGAATGAGTTAGAACGTCCGTCTCCCGTGTTGGTAGATCGTGGGTTCGAACCCTGGTCGAGTCAAACCAATGACTTAAAAATTGATACTTGTTGCTTCCTAGCCTGGCGCTCGGCAGAATATTAGGATAGGACAAGGACTGGTTGGCTCAGGGTCAGGATAATGTGACTGAGTGGGATATCAGGTCATGGTGCTGGTGGCCTGGGCTTCCAGTTGGGCAGCACTATAAAGTCGCCATGAGTGCGCACTGTCACAAGTCGGTACTCGTCCTGATATGACCTTAGATGTTGCTAGGACATAAACCAACAACAAATATAATATATTAACGCAATTATATATATTTATATAATAACACAATTACATATATATATGTATATATATATATGATAACCCTGTTATCGTGGGTAATAATTCCTGACGTATTACTGGTTTATAAATATTATATATACACATATACATAATGTATATAAATGTGTATATATATCGCTGTTTTGGTTCAATTCCACATTGTTCCTGCCCTACTTGGTACTGTACATCAGCATGTTGACGATGTCCCTTTGTAATATGTAGATGGTTTTGATAGAAAGGAAGCGCTGTTGTTAAATGTAATGCAGTGTGCGATGAGGCGGAAGTTATCTTTCACAACTTGGGTATTGTTGCGCTGCTGCTGTCGCATGCAATATGAATTGCTGGAAGATTAATGCGAAATAGGCACCGTGTGAGAACTGTCGCAGTTAACTGTACACTGTGTTGGTTGAATAACCGTCATTTACTCAATTGTTACCGAAACAAGGCAGAATCTGCTTGAATTCTTAACTGACACCCATCTCATTATGGGCAGCCACTAAATGTAACTGAGGTGGATACCTAAATCGCATGCAATATGTTTGTTGTTGTTTTACGTCCTAGCAACAACATATAAGGTCATATCAGGACCGGTCGCATGCAATATGAACCGCGGGAAGATTAATGTGAAACATGCACCGTCTGAGAACTGTCATAGTTAAAGTTGCATAGTCCGATGCTTTCGAGCTTCGGCCATTTTTCCGAGATAAATATATTAAATTGATTGTTATACTCTATATTACTTTAGTTTGCAGTAACCTTTATTTTATATGGCTAACCTTGGAGAGATTTGAGGTGCAAGCATGCAAGATTAATTTCAGCAAGCACGCTAAAACTGACAGCATAGGCTTATGCAGAAACCGTTCTATTACATTGACTCAGCATGCCCGTCTAAGTTCTATGTGCCAACAGTATCTAAGTTAGATATGCAGAATCAAATATGGATGAGTATTTTGGTTTTGAAAATTTGATGTTTACATCGGACTATGCAACTTTAACTGTAAGCCTACGCCGTGTTGTGTGAATAACCGTCAACCGTTACTCAATTTTGACAGAAACAAGGCAGAATCTGCTTGAATTCTTCACAGACACCATTAACCCATCTCATTATCGGCAGCCACTAAATGTAACTGAGGCGGATACCCATGACATCAGTCGCCCGGGTCACGTTCTCTGTGGCGGAGTGGTTAGAGTGTCTGACTTTTTTCTAGGTCAGACTCCTAATCTGAGGGTCGATGGTTCGATTCGCCGTGCCCCCAGCTCTGCCAATTTGGATTTCCACCACTGTGTATAACTTACAGCGTCATCAAAGGCCGGTTGCTCTCATACCATGTCTATGTGGTGTGGGAGGTTAAAAATCCCTTGGGTCGGTAAAAGTGTAGGCTCGGGCTTTCTATCGACCAGCAGTGGAGTGGGGAAGACCAGTCGTCTGTGACTGGGATTTCCCCTGCTTGGGACAACTAATGTACCAAAAAAAAAAAAAAGAGAGAGACAAATAAGTGTTCACACTTCCTGTCTACCATTCGCTATATCGCTATATAATAAAAGAAAGTGCATATTATAACAGATTTAGCACGGACAAAGCATGATGCTGTGAGAAATTGTTTGTATGTGCTTACAGTGCGACAATGTAGCAACACCCCTGAACATTTAGTGCCAGCAACTATTTGTCATGTCAATGAAAGTGTGTGGTTTTCACTGGAACTTGGTAGGCCTACATTTAATTTAGAATTGATATTAAGGGAGGGCTCACTTGTTAGTAAGCGATATCAGGAAACAGAATGTGACGTCACAACATTTAGTTTGTAATGCACGATGGGTAGGGGCCTATGTGCGCCATTTTGCAGTGCAATTAGATCCAGGTCATACGTTTTGATGAGAAAATATTAATGTCACCATTGTTCTTTCTATTTGTAGCTGTACAGGTGTGTATGTTAATTGGTGTGTGTGTGTGTGTGTGTGTGTGTGTGTGTGTGTGTGTGTGTGTGTGTGTGTGAAGAAACATCCTATTCGGGAATGTTCATTGTTCATGATGGGTGATGGGCGAGGCTTTTATTATTTAATATTGCATCAACCCGTCAACCACATCCGCATACCACACACACAACTTTATTTTTTAATCGAAATGAAAAAAAAAAGTATATATATTATGAAGCCTTTTCCAACGGCTCAATATTTGTTGACTATTCTAAAGTCACTAGTCACACAAACAAAAGGCACGTTTATTAATATGGACATTTTCCTAGTGTGTGTTCTGTGTTTAGTTTAGTTTGAATATGCATGAGTAAATATGAATAATTACTCCCCAAGACACCGGATATATGTAGTATATCCGTATGTTTTAAATAGAATGAAAGGTTCTAACCTCACCCTAAACACACACATAAAAACACACATTTAAACCATACAAACTCTGCCAGTGTTTTATTTCTAGAGTATAAATAGAGGGGGGGGGGTGGACTGAGGTGAATCATTGTCGATGATTCTCCCTATGTCATGCTTAAACCTTTGATGTGGCGCTGTTGATTGATTGATTGATTAATTAATTGCATGTGGTTGCTGTCTTAGGCCATGTCGGCAGCAAAGGCCATATGAATGATGAGAAGCGTTTAACTTGCATTCTGTCCATTTTCATTCAACCATCGCTTTTACACAGAATGGCGCTTTTAAAGCTGTGTGGATTACTGCCTCGCTGAAAGATTCACCTCGGACTCTGTTCAAAGGAGAATAACAACCCTATGTAAATATGTCTCACTCTTGATGGTCTTAGTTTGGGATCCCTACCTTATGTTGATTAAAATCCAATAGTAACAATCCGATTATATCTGTTTTCCCTCCACATATACTCTCCAGCATATTCAAATCACATGATATCAAAGCATAATGACAAAAAATCAGTTTGAATTGATAGAGTCTATGAAGTAAACCTGGCATCTTTGAATGAAAGTTGTTCAGCAGGGGCGTAATCGATTAATCAACTCGGGTCACCCGAGCCACTTTTTGGGGCATTCGCACATCCTACAGACTCGGGTCGAATAATCGAATACGCTTCTCCACACTTGGGGTGGAAAAATGGTGGCTTAATCCAAAACCCTTTTTTTTTAAAAAATAACCGATATAACTACAACAAAATAGGATTTAAAGTATTTTATGATGGCATCGTTTAGTTATATTTTCATTTCACAAATCTAGGTTATTACCAAAAAGAAAGACGTATGATGGTACCGGTAGCTGTTATCCTGTAGGACGGTACCATCGCAAATGTGATGTCATCACTCCTAGCAAACCACAGCCAAGAGGTGGATTACTGGGGTCGGGTCGTTTTGCACACGGCACATGTATTTGTCGACTCCACTCGCAGTGTTCGATTTGAAATTCTGATGACTCGGGTGACCTGAGTCGCCCGGGTCGTGTTAATCGATTACGGCCCACCTGACTACCTCAGCCAATGAAAATGACTGCTTCCTGACCTAGATTGGATTATTATCCAGCTCAACTTACCTCCAATGGCTGCCATGTGGATACATGGGATCTGTCAATTCAAACTACAAAGTTCATTTATCTACTGGATTTAATCTACTAATCAGTTCAAAAGTTGCTGGTAAATATAACAAGATATGTGAAGAATATATTTTGCTTCCTAGATTAAGAATTTAGCTGCTCATTTCATTTACCCGCAACTTTCCACATTTTCTAATGGGTTGTTCTTCACCCCTACTCAGCTTACTGTAGTACGGGGTAGATCCTTTATCTAATTACTGCCTACTTGTCAAAGTATGGGCCTGCTTGCGGTTATTGTAAAGTTACATGTTGCCTTTGGGTGAATGTATGCAATGTTACATACGTTGACCAAGATGTTGATTGTGTTTATCATAAAGCCTATATTGGTGGGCAGTAAGTAGTAATACTTACGCCTCCGTCAATATCAAATGCAGTGTGAGAAATCAACTAATTTGTAAATGTAATTATGATCTTTGTATATAAATTGAGTAGATGTCGAATGAGACCACATCAATTATAAATAAAATATTTACATGAAACAGACTTTTGAATAACTCTTTATTTCACTACTGATGGCACATAGCTCGAGTGAAAACCTTAAAGATTTAGAAAAATTAAAGTATGCCAATTGTCAAAACGCGAGTTCCGCTAGTCACTCAAGAAGGATTGCAGTTCTGACCCAGTACACCGACTCGCAGCTTTAGCTTACATCATGCTGGAAGGTGGTGAAGATGCATTAACTAATGTAAAATATGTGCTACGATAATTTCATTGCAATCTACATTAGAAACGAATGTATGGCAAGAACCCTACGAAGTCATCAGGAGGGATGTGGTTATAGATGAAAGGTGAGTATAAGGTATCGTGTCTATAGGGACACTTGGGATGTAATCGATTAATCAACTCGGGTCACCCGAGCCACTTTTTCGCGCATGCACACATCCTACAGACTCGAGTCGAATAATCAAATGCACTTCTTCACACTCGGGGTGCAAAAAATGGTGGTTTAATCCGAAACCTTTTTTTTTTTTTTTAATAACCGATATAGCTACAGCAAAATAGGATTTAAAGTTTTTTATGATTGCATTGTTTAGTTATATTTCCATTTTACGAATCTAGGTTATTACCATAAAGGAAGATGTGTGACTGGTACTGGTTGCTGTTATCCTGCGGGATGGTACCAGCGCAAATGTAACGTCATCTCTCCTTGCAAACAAACCCCAACCAAGAGGTGGGTTACTGGGGTCGGGTCGTTTTGCACACGGCATGTGTATGCGTCAACTCCACTCGCGGTGTTCGATTTGAAATTCTGACGACTCACGTGACCCCAGTCGCCCAGGTCATGTTAATCGATTACGGCCCTGGAGCTGAGAGTGGAACCAACGACCCCAACTTCCGGTGTGTAAGTTGAAATTGCAACCCACTGTGCTGAGGCGCTGTATCAGTCCTTCCCGAGACCAACGGTACACGGTGTATTAAAACTATGTTATACAGAATAGCATATAACATACGTAGGAATGACATTGACGTGAAGAAGTTTGGTGTTTGTGTTGTTTGGTTGATGGCTTAGCGCTGTGTGGATGCAAAGGGCAAGTTTACCCAAGTTGGCATATAATATATGTCGTTTATAAAGCTGGATTTAAAGCTGGAGGCCTACAGTCCGATGAAAACATAAAATTGTCAACAGTGCACTCATGACGACTTTATAGTGCTGCCTCACTTGGGGACCAGGTGACCAGCACCATGTCTTGATATTCCACTCAGTCACATAATCCTAACACTGAGCCAACCGGTCCTTGCCCTATCCTAATAATGCCGAGCGTCTGGCTAGGAAGTGACAAGTATAAATTTGTAAGTCATCGGTTCAAACCCTGATCGAGACAAACCAATCTATCAAAACGGGAGACGGACGCTCAACTCATTTGGCCATCCCGTCTGGTCTCCTTCTTACGATGAACCTCTGTAGGTATCCACCTCATGTTGTTGTTAGCAGGCCCTGAAGACGGTACCAGGCCCTGAAGACGGTTATTTAGTTTCTGAAAGCATGTCTATACATGTGAACAGGCGCAAACCCCATTCCAGGATTCGCCACTACTGATTAACAAGACACTGACTAATATTATAATACATGGGCAGGTGAGGGTAACAGATTAATGTCGGGAACAACAGGTGAGATCTTATCCTCTATTAATTACTAAAACAGGGATGAAAAGCTGACTTCTGGCAGATTTTCCGCGATTCTTCGATAGCGGTAAGCTCATGAGGAACCATCAGTTTTTTTCCCGTGGAAAATCGCCAAAATCATTGAAACTTTCATCCCTGTTAAAAGGACACAGTTAATAGTGAGAGCTATCTATCTGAACTTAAAGCTGCATAGTCCGATTTTAGCATCAAATCGTCGCAATCAGAACACCTACCTAGATTCGATCATGAATATCCAACTTATATAATGTATTTGTTAAAAACACCTTTTGCTGCATATAGGGGAATACTAGTTCAATTTAATAGAACTTATTATTACTGAGTTCAATCATGTACAGCATCTCGGTGTATATATCAAAAATAATTTGGCAGGTTTCATTTCAAATATCTCAAAATTTAGCTGTTTATAATAAAGGCTACTTGAAACTAAAGAATAATAGATTAAAATAATCAAATCTATATAAAAAAAAATTAAATGGCAGAAACTCAAAACCATCGGGACTATGCAACTTTAAGAAAGGGTGACTTTGAACATGTTTTGCACAACTAATATTCAGATATCCAAAATACAGGTCTATATCAATAAAATTCTACATCAATAGTTAATTTACTGATTACAATTAAAGTTGCATAGTCCGATGGTTTTGAATGTCTGTATTTTTTCTGAGATAACTATATTAGATCGATCACTAGTATCTACTTTACATTAGTTCAAAGTTACTTTTATTTCCAATGGTAAACTTTTGAGATATTTTGAGTGCAAACATGGAAAATTAGTTTTGGCAAGCCTGCCAAAACTCTGAGACCATAGACTTCTGCATTAACAGGTTCTGTTAATTTGACTCAGTATTGCCTTCTACATAGAAACAAATGCTTAACAAGTCCATCAGTATCTAAGTTAGATATGTAAAATCAAATCTAGATAATTGGTTTGGTTTTGAAAATCTGATATTTCATCGGACTACGCAGCTTTAATATATTTAAGAAATTCAGGATATTTATTAAACTATAATCGTCACCCTTTCTTATGCTCTTTTAAACCAGTAAATTTCAGTGCATGAATGAAATACAACAGACCACAAACTAAAGGCAATCTACTTTTTATATTTTCCTCATCCACGTGGACAACAGCAATAGTAATGATATGATTGTACAGTACCTTACCGGTCGACACTTAAGCCGACAAGGTTCAACTCACGTATACACACGGCATAGCATGCCTGGCGCCACGGTCACAACTAAAACAACAGCCAAGGAGCAACCAACAGAAGCTATCACATCACTGCAAGTACTACCCGTACACTATAGGAAAGTGGGAAAATAAAAATGGGAGTTTCACCTATGTGTATATAATTTTTAAATTATTATTTAAATTGTTGTATTATGAATCGGCAACATTGAAAATGGAAGATTATTCACTAACTGTGAATCTATCTAACAGTGCAATCTACCCTAATATACTAGTAGACAACAGCACACTATGACGCTTAGAACACAGGTGGCAGGGTTGTAGAGCTACAGAAACCAGGTTTTTTGTTTGTTTGTTTACTGCACCCCACCCGCAACCTTTAAAACAAACAACCTCCAAGATACATAGCTAATTAAAATAAATAGCCAGATTATTAGAAAAGTAACACGTGAAATTTGCACCTGATTTAGAATATATAAAGTTAGCATAGCTATAATAACATATCGTATATTAATCGCAAATATATATATGCATTTAATGACTGCATTTAATAATCACAACTCGATAGGAAGTGGGGTTTGAAGCATCGGCAAGGTCTGCAGCAAAATGACAAATAATTAAATGTGAACTTAGGATATAAAGAAATTATACATTAAAAAAGGCAGCTATAGCCTGTAAATAGGGCTTCGTCTGTACGATTAGGCCAACTAATGCAAACAGGGAAAGGGAAACAAAATATATATATATATATCATCAATCAATCAACTCCAATTAGATTTGAAGTTGCACATTAAATGAAATGATTGATAGCTTATTGCCCCTTATTTACAACAATTATAGCAACAGTTTCACTGTTGTGGTCCCTTGACCGTGGCTATATTACCAGAGGGCAATATTTACAACAATTTAACCCTTAGTAATTGCATCAGTAGCAAATTAAGTAGTCATTGAAGCCTACTTCTAAAATAATCGCACCACGTGACGAACTGGGCGTCCATCATCAACGCAAAACAAGGTATCCACGTCATTATTGTACATAACACCAATTTATTCTACAATTCGATTGAATAATTACATCCAGTCCACAGAGGATGTGTCCTTGTTTTTGATTCACACATGAACGTGGCTATTCTTTTGGTTCGCTGCAAGTTTCACACAATTGTCCCATGGATTTCCTGTTACTTTAAACTTCTTTTGCTTGACACTATTTCAATCCAACACTAACACATTCTTTTATTTGATTAAGACGTTTTAAGTAATACAATTGGCGCGATGATGCCAAGTTATTGTACATGAAGACTAGGGGGCTAGAGCTAGGATTTATTTCCAGAGTGTATTCACATTATAGCAACCAGTGTCCATTGTGGGCTTACGTAGTCTAGCTAAGTAACAGCTTCACCGCAAAGAGTTCCATTCACATATTTTACACATACATATCAACAAGCTGCGACTGTTATGTTCAGACCGTTTCGGAGGTCACTCAAGGTTCGCTCGTTCAGAAATGGAATGAAATTTATTCTTAAAGCCATATGATGATTGATAAGATTGATTGCTTGTTTGAGCCAAGTGAGTGCCCCCCCCCCCCTATCCCATCAGGCTATTCCTTCATCACCATGACTACGATGACTGACCAACACACCATGGTTTTTGCACAGTAAAGTCACAGTTCACATTACTTTTTTAACACTATACGCTATTAACTGTGAGTAATATTAAATTGTACTAACCCATTTAAGCCAACCTTTCGTGTGTAACTTAGTGGTGTTCTGGTTAACTGTCAGTGGTATTAAATTGTACTAACCATTTAAGCCAACCTTTAACGTGTAACTTAGTGGTGTTATTGGCTAACTGTCAGTGGCAATAAATTGCGCTAACCCATTTAAGCCAACCGTTAACGTTTAACTTAGTGGTGTTCTGGGTAACTTGTCAAATAGCGCTAACATATTTAAGCTACCATTTCACATGTCAGTTTGTGGTGTTCTGGTTAACTGTCAGTGGTATTAAATTGTGCTAACCCATTTAAGCCAACTTTTCATGTGTAACTTAGTGGTGTTCTAGTTAACTGTCAGTGGTATTAAACTATGCTAACGCAATTAAGCCAACCTTTAATGTGTGTCATTGGCTAACTGTCAGTAGCATTAAATTGTGCTAACCCATATAAGCCAACCTTTCATGTGTAACTTAGTGGTGTTCTGGTTCATATTGTGTTTGAAACATGGGGTGCCTGGGGATATTACCTGCCGAAACCATGCCGTGGTTTAGACCAAAGAACCATGCATTTCCCCTGAGGCACCATGGTCTCAGTGCCCCCGCCCCCCAATTAACCATTGTGGTGGTAGGTCACTGCTATCGTGACCTAGGCGGAATAAATTGGAGAAGGACCCCCGAGGATCTACATGTGCTTGTCATGAGTGTTGGATTCACAAGAGAATGCCTTTATTTGATTAGTTTTTGTAGTCGGTTAAAGGAACCTTTCTACATGGATTCCCCGATGGTAAAAACCACATGCTACCAACACCTCCCTACTATTACTCCTCCAGGACCTATATTTTGTGTGTGTGTGTGGAGGGGGAAGGGAGAGGGGAAAGGGTGGGGGGGGGGCATTGTGTCCATTCTGGCGAATTATTGTGCACCTAAGTAGACTAGAATACTTGGGAAGAACCAGGCATAAAATGTTCGCGGGTACATTTGCTTAGACCCTTAAAACAAAAAGCGGTTTTAAATGGCTGTGGGAATCTGCCTTGCACATAACCTCGAAAACCAATGCAAGCAATGCCTAACACACACAACAGAAATCTACCATCATTTACACAATCTGGCTGACGCTTATCAGATAAGCTATCAGCTCTATAATAATTATTGGGTTGTTAGGGGGTAGCCCCCTCCCCCACCAACCTCTCTCTTACTTTACGCCCAGCATTGGGCAGCAGCTTGCCTCTGCGGTCAACACTATTAAGTGTAATTTACAACGTTGCTATTGTACTCCCTGGTATGTACACTATACAGCTAGGTTAGTAGGTTTGCTTTTAGTTTTAATCTACCACTTTGACTCACTTGACACTCACTATCTGACACACGAAACACAAAAAGGAATGCGATCGTCTACTGCACACACCACTATTAGCTCAGACATCTAACTACCGCACGTCCACCAGGGGCTGTGTATGTCTGTATGCACATACCCCTTACCATACATTGGTGGAAACAAGAAGTGTCACAAAACATGGCATTGTTATAGTAGCGCATGGTTCTGCTATTTATATATTTATATAATATATTCATTTATATAGATCAAATATCATCATTAACATCAACATCATCGTCATCTCCATCTGAGCTAAGCTACACACAACCAGCCTCAGGACACACGCCTTAGTGCGTGTGTGTATATCTAGGGGTACAGCTAGCTATTCGCAGGCCTCAGCCACACTGCTCGCAATGAGAAGACTAGATTTGAGTATCTACGTCATAGTCAACATTACACCACTACCGTCCGCTGACCACTCACCCGGGCCACTGACCAGCACGCCGGCCGGGAGGATGGTGCTCCGGCACCAGGAGACCCAGAGGTCACCCAGGTCACCCAGAGGTTACCTGGAGGACACCCGGAGGTCACCCAGGTTACCTTGAGGACACCGGGAGGTCACCCAGACGACACCTGAAAGTCACCCATAGGACACACGGTGGGCACCCAGTGCGACACACAGGGTAGTGGCTTTACCTCACCTCCGCCACGCCCAGAGCGCTTTTACAATAATATGATGCATATATGTGCCCTCAGTACCCGAGGGAACTTACGGGGTTCGGACCCCCTTAATCGCAGTTGGTGTGTTTTGCCACGAGAGGTGTGTGTGTGTGTGTGTGTGTGTGTGTGTGTGTGTGTGTGTGTGTGTGTGTGTGTGTGTGTACATAGGTATGTGCATACAAACACCTGTATGTAATGTGTGCGCATACATAATATGTTAAATATATATGCATGTAATTAATGTACACACATAACTATGTATGTACATGTATGTAAATCTGCAGACCTGTGCACCTGATCTCACAGCTTTCAGTATTGTCAAAGCTATTTTCAGTATTCTTGAATGACTTTCAGGAATACTTTTACACACCAAAAATGGGGTGTGGGGGGAACAGTAGTTTTCCATTACACTTATAGGATAACACAGTGGTTGACAAACTTTTGGGTGGATGACGATTCCATAACTAAGCAAACAAATCTGTATTTCCAAAATTCATGTTCGGTTATGTAACAAATATGGAGGGTGCACAGGTATGTATGTATGTATGTATGTATGTATGTATGTATGTATGTATGCATGCATGCATGCATGCATGCACGTACGTACGTACGTACGTACGTACGTATGTATGTATGTATGTATGTATGTATGTATGTATGTATGTATGTATGTATGTATGTATGTATGTATGTATGTATGTATGTATGTATGTATATATGTATGTAATGTGTCATGATGGCCTGCAAAGGACCCAACAATAACTGATATGTTTTGGGTAAAAACCGTTAGACATTCCGCGTGGACAGTCAGTCTTACGGTCAACACACACACTCACCTACAGGTGAGGCGCGAAGGGATACGTCAAATTTAAAAAAAAAAAAACACTGAGGCAATTTGGAAAGACAATAATAGGGTGCCCCATATTACTTTCGGGGTAACCATAGGTAACATTCCCAAAAATTCTATAAATCAATGCGATTAAAAGAAAAGAAAAATCAAAATATTATCAGTAAAATATACAGGCAAACAAAGGAGTTTCAACATTCCCTAATAGATGATGCTTAGAGTTCAGGCAATTACAATTTACGTTGCTGACAGTGATTCAGCTGTATTGTTCAATTCTCACATTATCAGGGAACACCACACCAGCTGGTCGGTGGCACTCAGAACCCGGTGAGCAGATGCAGTTCTGGTCGGTGGTGGGAAGCACCTACTTTCTGCACTAATATGACTTAGATTGCAGTTATTGGACTCATCAACTAAACCAGTTAGAGGTGATCTCCAGAGACCGTCCTGAGGGTTCGGCTATTTGGACTCACCAATAAGTCACTTGGTGGTGATCTCCAGAGACCATCTTTCAGGTGCGGTTAGTTGGACTCACCAACTAAGTCACTTAGGCGATCCCCGGAGACCGTCCTTAGGGTGTCATTATTTGGACTCACCAACTAAACCACTTAGAGGTGATCTCCAGAGACCGTCCTCAGGGTGTCATTATTTGGACTCACCAACTAAGTCACTTAGGTGATCCCCAGAGACCGTCCTTCGGGTGTCATTATTTGGACTCACCAACTAAACCACTTAGAGGTGATCTCCAGAGACCATCCTGAGGGTGCGGCTATTTGGACTCACCAACTAAGCCACCTGAAGACAAGATGCTGAGTATTTCCTCCGATTTCCATGCAATGCATATGATCACTTATAAACTACATAGCCTAGGTACATGACAACACATGAAAAATCAGGACTGGCATTTGGTGTGTATTTCACCATACCATGAGAGTACACGACCTAGGTTCATGCCACCATACACCACCAGTCTGAATTCCTCCAGTGTCACTGCAAGCTGCCCGTCTCGCAACTGATTGGTCTTTGCTGGAACGGTGTATTCATACTCTCCCCTGGCACTTGACTTTCAATATTTGAAAAAACTATGAAGAATTAATATTTTTCCACTAATTTAATGCATGGCCTCCTGGAACCGCATTCAAATGTAGTTACGCATTAGCGACAGGATACACACACAGGTGAAGTCGGGACATATTCTATGCATCAAACACCCAGAGATTAATACGTCATTTGAAAGAGAACAAAGTATCAGTTGTAACAATTTTGAGCGAAAATATATAAGATTGAGTAAACCCATGTCAACTGTGCCTGGAGGTGGTTCAAGGAGGCAGTGTATTAATTCTTTTTAATACAAATTTATTCAACATAGACATTGGCTTACTAGGACTTTACGTTCCCAAGGCAGACAGCTATAGAGCAAACTAGTGGGTTTCTCTTGGTGGCAGTGCCAATGGACTAATCTGGTTCCGCGCTACAGCTGGTAAATACCCACCACCACCGACCACAAACACTCCTCTTGAGATTAATAGGACGCAACAAGACACAAACAATATACTTTGAATTTGTACATCCAAACCAGCTTTACCGGTAGTAACAAGTTGCAACGCGAGTCATCTCAATTGCATTCTGCAACAACCAACCCCCGTCTACCTTCTGCAAGTTAGTAAAGAATACTGAAACAAAATAAAGACTTAATTATATTCTACCGGTTTGTGGCTTGTGACTAGATGATCGCCGTGGAAATTTAAAGGATTGCATTTTTTTTTAAAAGAATTTTAATGATTACTTGTTTTTGTGGGTGACTTTAAACAAAAAGAGACGGGTTAGGTCTCTTCAATTGCCACTCTAGATAATAAAAGTGAATATTTGTTGTGTACACTACCGATCTACCGGACTAGTCCCACTCTCCACTGGATTGCGCGTTTTATGGAAATATAACAAGTTCACTAAGATGTTGCCATAGAAACGTCTTCAAGTGCTTTGAGGATTGTACTTGCAACATTTACAGGGTTCAGAGACGTGATTGTTGTCGCGGATATTAGGATAGGAACAGACGCAACTGTCCTGCTGGAGCATCCCGCATATAATATAACACATATTGCCATGTTTGGTGTCATGAAGTAAGTTAATTAACAAAACAAAGTACAGTTATTGTCAAATATTGGTCCATGGTTGTCTACATACAATGCACCTCTTGTTATGTTCACCACTATTGATGAAATACTATTAGCAGCTATTACTTTTGTACAACTAATAATTAACACTTTAATTTGCTAAAAAATAATTAATAGCCTTTAACATTTTCGCTTTGTAGAGAACCATGCGGTGACCATGGAAACATCCAGTCCATGTTCAGACTGTTGCCATGGTCACCCGACGCCAGTGTTGGCATCATGCCGGCCGGTCATCATGGTTCCACGAGTACACACCACTACCGCACCACAACAGACACGCACAAGTTAGAAACGAGCCACTACTAGCAATATACTTTAAACCTGTTGCTGCCGACCCCAGTCGGTAACCAAGCAACAACATCATCAACAACCTCGCCGGCACACAAACACCCCGCAATGCCCACATCCTCACCACGCGCGTTCTCACTGGGTCGACTAGTTAGTACTAATAACCTGTCCATGCTGGTACCTCTTCCCCGCTGTAATTGTAGTAGTAGTAGTAGTAGTAGTAGTCGCAGTAGCGTCAGTACACCTCCGCCTTCCGGTCACGTGACCGCCTCCCACCGTCTAGTAGGTGGGTTGGTTGAAGTCACTGGGCGGCACCTTGTTCTCCTGGTTGCCGAAGGGCGGCTGTTGGTAGGGGTCGCCGGTCTCGCCGCTCGGGTAGGTCGAGTAGGGAGACGGGGTGGGCTGCACCGTGCCCTCTGGCTCGTACGACGAGGCGAACGCTTCGGACGCGCCCTGGCGGAATCTCAACACGGCCAGCGCAGTCAGACCACCCTGTGAAGGAAAGGAGAGAGAGTGAGAGAGTGAGAGAGGGGGGTTGGTTTGGTTTACTGGGGTTTGGAATTCTAAATGATGAAATTCATGAATTTCCAGGTTTCCAGGGACCCGTACAAACCATGATAACCCAATATCTCACTAAGTTTCATTCTGATATTGAGTCAACCAGTCCTTGCCCTCCATTAGTAAGGGTGAGTGTCAGGCAAAGTAGCGGCAGGTGTCAATTTGTTATCTCTTTGGTTTGAGTTTGACTCGGCCAAGGATTGATCCCACATCTCACATGGCAAGCTACCGGACACCCGCCAGACACCAGCCGGCGCACGAATTGTCGGCTAGATTCACATTCAGCCTTGGGGTCAAAGTGCACGCGGCGTTTTGGGATAGCGTGTACATTGGATAGCGTGTACATTGGACACCCCCCCCCCCCCTCCCCCACCTAAACACACACTCCCTCCCGCCCCACGCCGCTTTCACTGTTCCTCCCATACGAGGATAAAAGATGCTGCCTGAAAAATCTATTACAAGCAAAGGATACTAAAACTTAATATCAAAATCAGCACTCGCATCTGTTCAATATTGTTAAATATAGAATGGCCATTCATTCGTGTGGTTTTATTCTTATTCGGTGGTTTTTTTTGGCGCTATATTGTGTACTTGTGTGGGCTGAACATTAAGCTCAGTCTTAGCCTACACAATCTTTTTGTTTGTTGCTTGTTGGAGTTTTACATCCTGGAAACATCTACGGTCATATCACGATGGGTACTGACTTGCAACAGTGCACACTCATGACTACTTTATAGTGCTGCCCACTGTGAAACCAGACCATCAGCATCATGACCTAATTTCCCACTCAGTCACATTATCCGGATACTGAGCTAACTAGTCCATGTCCTATCCTAGTAATGCTGAGTGCCAGACTAGGTAGTGACAAGCATCAATTTTATAAGTCATTTCTCAGACTCAGCTGGGATTTGAACTCCCGGCCTTCTGCACAGGAACCCTTCACTCTACCGATTCAGGCAACGCTTCTGGTGTATATATAGTAATCTAACTGTTTTTCTGCAAATAAAATAATCTATATATATATATATCCCGATGGCTTCGGCCATTTAAAAAAGAAGTGCCCATAATATAATATCCGTTAGCTTGAACTAATAAAAAATCTTTTTATATATGGCATACTTTAGAGATATTTTAAGTGAAACATGTCAAATTGCTTTTGGTATGCATGCAAAAATGCTTGACACTCTAGGCTTTGGCAGAAACGTGTTCTATTAAAGTTGCGTAATCAAATAACAGAATTTCTGCCATTTTTTAAAAGTTTGTTAAGCTTTATTGTTATAATCAATCTACCATGCATTAGTTTAGTAGACATCAACACTTTACTACAGAACAACTTCACCTCAACCCACCATCCTATGCTTTGTACGACCATGAAAATGTTGAAAACCTTGTATGGCCCCTAACATGGCTTCTTTGTGCTGGTTGGTTGGTTGGTTGTTAGTTGGAGTTTTACCTCCTGGCAACATCCAAGATCATATCAGGATGAGTACCGACTTGTGACAGTGCGCATGTATGGCGACTTCACACTGCTGCTGACCCCCCAATAGCCGATGTCCACTTTTTGTGCTGGGGGTGGGTGGGGGGTGGGGGGTCGTTAAACAAACAAATTACAGTGCTGCCCCACTGGGAGACCAGGCCGCCAACACCATGACCTAATATCCCACTCAGTCACATCATCCTGACACTGAGCTAACCAATCCTTGTCCCATCCTTATAATGCCGAGCGCCACGCTAGGTACCGACTAGAATAAATGTTTAAGCCATTGGTTTGACTCGACTAGGGTTCAAACCCTGGTGTGTGGTCTACCAACATGAACCAGATAGACACTAAAACGGTCACACAGCGAACACATCAGGGTTGCGCCAGCTCTACCAAGGACGCAGGCTCGATTTAAACAGGCGTGTTGGATTTGTGTAGTCAAGAGTACATCACAGGCTGTCCGGACAGGCTACATTATGCTGCCACCGACCAGGAAACATCTATCCAAAGTGCTGCCAACTGACCACCCACGCCCTCCACCCCAATGGCTGCCTGACCACACAACCGGACGCAATGGCCGAATCGGTAGAGCGAGGGACTCGCGTGCGGGAGATCGGGAGTTCGGTTCCTGGCCGAGGCAAACCAATGACATATAAAATTGATCCATGTCGCTTTCTTGCCAGGGGCTCAGCATTATTAGGATAGGACAAGGACTGGTTAGCTCAGTGTCAGGACAATGTGACATCGTGGGAGTGGGATATTGGGTCATGGTGTCGGTGGCCTGATTTCCCAGAGGGGCATCACTATAAAGTCAACATAAGTGTACACTGTCACAAGTTGGTAGCCGTCTTGATATGACCTTAGATGTTGCTAGGACGTAAAACTCCAACAACTAACCAACCAACCCGACCACTCATGGGCTACCCCTACCACTCATAGAAATAGATGCCAGAAACAAATATCACTGGGATTTGCTTCGACGTCCGCTGACAGGCCCGCAGAGAAAGCAGTCTAATTGCTATAGAATTTAGCGACCATGCTCAGTTGCGGATCCCCGTTATTGCCATGATGGCGCCGTGATTGGATCCTGATTGCATTCTAAAAGCCCCCCCCCCCCACCCACCCACCCCTACTACAGGCACCTTGATAAATGAACGAAGCAACTCGCCCAATGGCAATGCACTACCAACAGTTGGATGGCAACTTTAAGTTCCATAATCCCATGATTTAGAGTTTCTATCATTTTCTGAGATATATTTATCTGATTGTTATAATCTGATGGTTATAATCTACCATACTTTAGTTTAAAGTAACTTTTATTTTAGATGTCTAAGTTTTGAGATATTTGAAGTGCAAATGTACTAAATTAAGTTTGGCAAGCACTCCAAAACTCTGACACCATAGACTTCTGCAGTAACAGGTTCTGTTAAATTGCCTCTGTATTCCCTTCTATGTGATGACAACTGTTTGATAAGTGCACCAGTGTCTAAGTTAGGTGTGCAGACTCAAGTATATATCACTATTTTGGTTTTGAAAATTTGATGTTTTCATCGGACTATGCATCTTTAATTTCAACACCATTATTAACATCGTAAGCAAACCCACCCCCACACAACACGTCGAGATGAAATCTAAATAGGCGACATTAAGATTGAATGGCGCCCGGTGGCTGCTGGGTTTGTGTTGGTGCTCAGCAGGCGTGGGCGTGGGCGTGGTGGATTGTAGAGAGGTCGCTTGTGGCCGCGGTGCTGACAACGCCATACCTATTAACAACTCCATCGATCGGTACCAGCGCAACCCTACACTCCCCCCCCCCCCCCCCCCCCTTCACCCAACACTGGGGCAACGCATGCGTCTACCCCGGTGTCGCAGTTTCCGCCGTCCGCCAGTTTCCGCGGTACGCATACACTCAAATGCATTGTCAATGGCTGTGAGCAATCTTCATACAGAAAAAGTGAAATATCTCTAAAACCACACCACCTAGAAACAGATCGCTTGGTACACATATAGAAAACATCTTTACCAAAAACATATTAAATTGATAAGGTTAGGGTTCTTGATTTCTATTAATTTTGAATAAAACTAATGCTTTGCACTGCGCGTACCGTCAAACTCAAGGCATTGTCACTAATCTTCATACAGAAAAAGTAAAATATCTCTAAAACCACACCACCTAGAAACAAATCACTTGGTACACATATAGAAAACATCTTTACCAAAAACATTATATTAAATTTATAAGGTTAGTGACGATGCTTTTCGATTTTGACGCATGCGCAGAAGCGATGCGTACCGCGGAAACTACGACACCGGCTTGCAGCAGACACGTGAGGCTTTTCCTCCCAGCCCGGTCTAAGGAGCCCCCCTCCCCTTCCCACCCCTGTCCCCATTCACCACCACAACGCCTTGACATTAGACAAGCCACCACGCATAATGCACAGAGCGGGCTGAGGTGGAGAACCTGGCTACCCCCCCCCCCACCCCCCTTCCCCATCTCATGCCGCCACATGGATTGCAGATCAAGCCACCAAAATGTATAATTATAATATCACGCGCTAATATAAAATAAAAGAATTATACTGACAGCTATAACTAAAAATGCGGAGATATTGTGTGTATCTTGACCCGGTCCTTACAACTAGAGAATTTAAGTAAACAGATTAAATTAGGCTGTTAGAGAGCAGCTTTGGGTAATACACAGGCTATTCACTAGCACCCTCTCCATGCTATCTGCGGCTGACAGGAAGGTGGGGGTAATGAGACTGGTTAGAACAGCCCGCCCAAGTGGGTGGGGGTAAGCGCAATGGGTGGAATGGCTCCAGAGCGATGAGTGATCTGGTAATGCGTTTGTTACCATAGCAGCCGAGCTGTGACGGGGTGGGACGGCTGGGGTAGGTGGTGATTGTATTTACGCGTGTGTAACGGGGGTAGGGGGGGGGGGGCGGTTCTACAAGTGTGAGGGTGAGAGGCGGCGGGGCGGTGTTGGTGAATTGAGGAATGGGGTGATTGTTGGAGCGGTGACAAACAGCTATGGCATGAGGCAGCCTCGTGTTTACTGGGGACTGGCAACATATTTCCACGCTTGGTAGAGTGTATTACTATTAGTAGGTACTCCAAACAAAGGGCTGGTTGCTGATGCTGACTGGCCACTGGAAAAATAGGAGACTTGCTCTCAGCACACTACCTCTCTTTGAATGTTGGGTGCTGCTGTGAGTGAGTGCATCAGAGCTAAAAAATAACTACTTTCACAGTAAACTAGAGATCACCAGCTTTAGCTTTGTATCCATTACGGCCGACTTCAAGCGGGAAAATTGTTTAAATTGAGGTTTGAAAACTTTGGAACGATCATAAAACACAATTTTACTGGTTGACGGCACCATGACCTAATATCCCACTCAGTCACATTATCCTGACACTGAGCCAACCACTCCTTGCCCTATCCTAATAATGCCGAATGTCTAGCTAGGAAGCGACAAGTATCAATTTATAAGTCATTGGTTTGACCCGACCAGGGTTTGAACCCGTGGGTTCGAATCCCATGATCTACCAAAACCGGAGATGAATGCTCAACTCATTCAACCATCCCGTCTAGGTGGGTGGAAATATGCTGTCATGGTTGGTACTCGTCCTGATATGACCTTAGATGTTACCAAGACGTAACATTCCAACAACCGACGAATCTTTTGCTCCTGCTTTTTCCTTCTCTCATTTCCCCTCTTCATGCTCTCATCTCCTCCCAGCTGCTTGTGAGCTTTTAACTTCAGAAGTATTTTCAACTGGATGTACGCTTTTACATTCTATGTAAAAGCATTGGTTGAATACAAGGACAGAATACAAGCTGTGAATAAGTCCTTTGATAACCCAAGTATCTCTTCCCTCCCCATCTCTCAGACAACCAACCTTGTAATACACACACCACCTGAGCTAAGCAGTCTGAAGCAAAAGAAGTGGAAGAAGAGGAAGAGGAAGAAGAGTTAGAACACAGGATATGATAGGACAGGACAGAGTCCGGGAAATGAGGACGACAAAGCCATTCCCCCATGTAGATGACGCTATAGGTTTTCTATATGTGAAATACCTTGAATACGTTTTCTATGTCTTCCAAGCAGTTTGTTTCTAAGTGGTATGGTTTTAAAGTTTAACATAGTAATAAGAATAGAACAAAAATACAATGCCAAGAGGGCCCAAAAAAACTAACATAGGCTACTAAACGTACCAACAGACTATCTATCTGCTACTGAAATGCAGACAATCAAATAACTTATCAGCAGCTATTGCTTGGTAAGACAACATCAACACTACAGCTGACCAGCATTGAAAACAAGCCTGGGTACCCGGGCTTACATGCTATGGACAGTTTAAATACAGCTTCAATCAAAATTTAAAAAAATGTTATTTCACCTTTTCTCTATGAAGATTGCTCATAGTCATTGAGTTTGCAGTCTGATAGTGTATCGTCCTGCAGCCAAAGGGCGCGCGCACTGACCTAGATACCTATGCTGACGTCATATGAAATAGGTCTATAACGCTGACATGTAACATGCATTCGGAGCCCTTACAATGAGATATCGACGTCTCACCACCCCCTTCATTTCTTTTCCTAGGCAGATTTAGACAGGTGGTGTATTTAGTTCTCAACACGCGTGCGTAGTCTACCCAAACTGAGCACGCGCCAAGAGAATGATCAGTAATCCAATTGTGTTCGCATGACAGACATGGTTTCACAGCCACAATATACTTAGATATTAATAGACCAGAGCCCATGTTCTGAAGAGAATTATTCATCTGAATAAAACATCGCTTGCATGTATACATGTATATGCAAGCACGCATTTAAAAACAAAACAATTTTTTTATAGCAATCTCATTAACGTGGTATGATCAACACACCAATAAAAACAGATCTATCAAGCACTCCATAGGAACACGATGATTTTGAGATTTTATCATTCTATGAGATAAAGTTGATTGTTATAATCAACCATGTCTACTTTAGCTTGAAGTAACTTTGAATTAGAATAACTAACTCGGGAGATTTTTGAAGTGTAATGAAAAAAAAATCATCATTTTTGTGTGCTTGTCAAAACTCTAACCCTATAGGCTTCAGCAGTAATAGGTTCTAACAAAGTGACTTAGTGTGCCCCTCTATGTAGCAACAAATACAAAATAAGTGCCCAGTACCAAAGTTAGATATGTACCCGGAATGTTTGAATCTTAGATAATTGGGGTGTTTTTTTTTGGGGGGGGGGGGGGAGGTTCCGAAAAGTTTATGCTTTTACCAGACTGCAACTTAAATAATAATAATCACTGCCACTAAGTCGGAGTGACATGTAAGTTGTAACTCGCCATCCACTGCTTCACGACCAGACGGGATGGCCGCATGAGTTGAGCTTCTGTCTCCCGTTTTGGTAGATCGTGGAATTCGAACACGCGGGTTCGAACCCTGGTTGAGTCAAACCAATGACGTTAAAAATTGAAACCACTAGCTTCCTAGCCAGGCGCTTGGCATTATTAGGATAGGGCCAGGACTGGTTGGCTTAGTGTCAGGATAATATGATTGAGTGGGATATCAGGTCATGGTGCTGGCAGCCTGGTCA
This sequence comes from Branchipolynoe longqiensis, assembly GCA_030323885.1. Taxonomy (NCBI): domain Eukaryota; kingdom Metazoa; phylum Annelida; class Polychaeta; order Phyllodocida; family Polynoidae; genus Branchipolynoe; species Branchipolynoe longqiensis. Next base: position 32,692,919 of record CM059188.1, read on the forward strand.
CCCAGTGCTATAAGGTCGTCATGAGTGTGCACTGCCACAAGTTGGTACCCATGCTGATATTACCTTAGATGTTGCCAGGATGTAAATATCCAACAACCAACCAACTAGGTCGGAATGACCTGTAAGTTGTACCTCGCCATCTGCTACACCGACAAACAGGTGCTTGTGCTTACACGCGGGAACAGGCAGTGACGTAATACCCACGTCACGTGACCACAAGAGGAGTGTCATGGCGGAGTAAAGCTTTTTATACACGATAACACGGTTTGGCCATATATGGGCATGTCCTAATTTCGCGAGAACGAGGCCACTTCCGGTTATAGGTAAACAAAGCCCTGATAGCCTTGAGTTTGCCGGAACGCACAGTGCAAAGCATTAGTTTTATTCAAAATTAAGAGAAATCGAGAACCCTAGCCATATCAATTTAATATAATCTTTTTGGTAAACATGTTTTCTATATGTATTCCAATTAGTTTGTTTCTAGGTAGTGTAGTTTTAGAGATATTTAACGTTTTCTGTATGAAGATTGCTCACTGCCATTGACAATGCATTGCCGAGATTGCGTTTGCCAGTACGCGCAGTGCAAACCGTTAGTTTTATTAACAATTAATAGAAATCCAGAACCCTAACCATATCAATTTAATATAATCCTTTTGTTAAACATGTTTTCTATGTGTATTCCAATTAGTTTGTTTCTAGGTGGTGTAGTTTTAGAGATATTTTACTTTTTCTCTCTGAAGATTGCTCATGACCATCGGCAATGCATTGAGTTTGCCGGTGTCATGGTATACAACCCCTGCCTGATCGCAGCCCCTGTCGTGAAGACAGTTGACTAAGCATTTATTTTTGTAAAATAAATTAAAAAACTTTCAGTGGATCGATTAAAAATATCTTAATGCGCGATTGAAGAGGAAGATCTGAAGTATTTAATGTAACCTAAGAGCAATTTATGCTGAAAGTATTAAAAACAGAGATAATAGACTAAATAGTGAAAGTTGGGATATTCTGAGTGTCATAGCAATCTTCATACAGAAAAAGTGAAATATCTATGAAACTATACACCACCTAGAAACAAACCCCCTGGAACATATATAGAAAACATATCCAATGAACAGATTATATTAAATTTATATGGTTAGGGTTGTGCATTTCTATTAATCTTTAATAGACACTGGCAGTGTGTAGTCGTTCTGCAGCCGAGCTGAGCTTGTTTACAACCTCTGCTCATGCGCAGAAGCCACGACAGGGGCTGCGATCAGGCAGGGGTTGTATACCATGACACCGGTACGCCCAGTGCAAAATGTCAGATTTATTCAAATTTAATAGAAATCCAGAACCCTAACCATATCAATTCAATATAATCTTTTTGTTAAACATGTTTTCTATATGTATTCCAATCAGCTTGTTTCTAGCTGGTGTAGTTTTAGAGAGATTTAACTTTTTCTGTATGAAGATTGCTAACTGGAGACACTGCCATTGACAATCAATACCATGTGCGTTTGTGTACCTGCAAACAGGAATCAGGTCAAGATGGCCGCCAAACCGTGTTTAGGTGTATAGCCTTTGTACTGAACAAAGCAAACATCCGCTGCAGGTGCTGACCTCGGCTTATCCATACGTCACAAATGACCCAGTTCGATGCTGACGTCAACCATTAATGAATGAATAAATGACACGGGTTCTGACGCAACTGGTGGCTTAGATTCATCCTTATGTTACCAGTGCAGTCACATAAGACTCCCATCTCATCTGACAGATGACCTAGATAAGTTAATTAACCCCTGTAGATTGCATGTCTTCCGAGATCCATAATCTAAAACCAGAGTAAAATAATGAAAATAAAACACAAGGTGCCCCTCTCCAATAGCATCCGACATAACTTGTGGGGTTGGAACATGATAAAGGCATCAAATTTCCGTAACGAAAATATGTATAATCACCTATGCCACCGTAGCGTGTCGCCACCGTCCCACTTGGAACGCCGCAAATACATACGCGGAACGGGATTTTGCGAAATACAATAATAATAATATATAACCGAATAACAATTAACTAATCCTTTGCACATTTATATGTGTATAATGCTTATACTTCAAAAATAGATTTGTTTCTGCATATCCAATTGAGACACAGGTAGTAGCCCCGAGTTAGTCACAAGTATGCGGCACGGGCTATAGTACTACTCACTTTATTTAACATGTAGGTATGTGACCAAAAAAAAAAAGATTTACCGTATAGAAATGATACTCATACCATTGTAAAGAGCCAAACATATGCTTTTAAATAACACCAAGATCATGCATATTGGTCTAGTATTAAGAAAGTTAAGATTTTTTATTTATTTAAAATCGCATGTTTTTTTGTCCTGTAATTAGACTGAAAAAAGGGAATGGGGTGTGACCCTAAACAATGCAAACTGAATGAAAAAAGTGCATAACTTCAGTAGTTTTCATGATATGTACATGGTTTTTGTAACAGATTAAAGAGAAGAAAAGGTCCTTTTTAAGGATGCATCAAAGCCTGAGTTTGTATTATTAATTATTTAATTATTTAATTTACTAATTATTTGATTAATTAATCTCGACGAGTAGCTCAACCACAAAATATGCCATAACTTCATTAAATTTCATGATATTTACAAGACTTTGGTAATATATTATAGACAAGAAAAGGTCAATTTTAAGGCTGCATCAAAGCCTGATTTTGTATTACTAATTAATTAACTAATTACTTAATCTCGAAGAGTAGCTCAAACACAAAATATGCCAGAAATTACTTCATTTTATTGATATTTACAAGATTTTTGGATGATTCCTCCCACAAGAAGAGAATGTAATAAAATCACACAAAGAGTCCCACATAAGAAAAGTGACAATATAACAACCAATGCTGTATCCCTAATTATATTATCAAATTAACTAATTAATCTCGAAGAGTAGCTCAAACACAAAATATGCCAGAACTTACTAATCCGAAAATTAGTGCAAATGTTTGAAATGCTGTCACGAACGAACGAATCAACAGAAATGCAAAATTCTAAAATGAGGACGTTCAGAGAGGTCTCCTTATATATGACGTCATCAGGATTCCCTGGTATCCCCATCCGTTAGCCAATGAGAAGCGATTTTGGTAGGCATGTTGAAATCCGTTCGCGCACTCCCGATCACAGCGATCGGGGACAAAATGGCGGCGACGCATCGCAGGGATGTCCACATACCTACTACATGTATATGTCCTCAGTCAATTTAGATACTAATGCACTTATTAAGCATTTGTTGCTGCATATCAGCCAACTTTATAGAAACTGTTACTACTGAAAACTATGTATGGTGTCAGAATGTTGAAGTGTTTGCTTAAATTAATTTGGCATGTTTTCACCTCATTTATATCCAAAGTTAGGCATTTAAAATTTTAATTCTTTCAAACTGTAAGTAGATTGTAATGATCAACCTAATGTATTTATCTATTTTGTAAAAAAGAATTATTAAAAATATATATATATATAAATTACACAAACTTAAAACTATCGTACTATGCAACTTTAAATATTTTTTAAAAGAAGGCAAGTTACTTGAAACTAACCCGATGCAAATTATAATGATCAACCCGATATATTTAACTTATAAAATGGCAGAAACTGAAAACCATACCACTTTAAAGCTGCATAGTCCGATGAGATATCAAATTTTCAAAACCAAACCAATTATCTAGATTTTATTTTACATATCTAACTTAGATACTGATACACTAATTAAGCATTTGTTTCTGCATAGAAGGCAATAGTGAGTCAATTTAACAGAACCTGTTACTGCAGAAGTCCATGTTTGCACTCAAAATATCTCAAAAGTTTACCATTTGAAATCAAAGTAACTTTGAATTAATGTAAAGTAGATACTAGTAATTGATCTAATATATTTATCTCAGAATAAATACAGAAATTCAAAACCATCGGACTATGCAACTTTAAGTGAACCACAACAAGTCTATATAATCATTTAATCTAAAGCATAGAGAGAAGACACTAAAATGCTTAGGTAATCATGGGGGAAATATCAAATAAACAGCATCACTAATTAGTCAAATTAATGGGAGAACATTTTTTGTTCAACTTGACACATGAATAGATATTGGGTGTCTAATGGCCCAGTCACATTAAGACGCTTCTGGCCGCCAACGCGCAAAATCACTTTTAATCGTCGAGACACGTCAAACTTTTCGGCGTCAGCGCAATGTATTGGTAGTGTGCGGCTGACATTGTGGTAAAGGTTTGGCACGCCGTCCTGATATGACCTTAGATGTTGGTAGGATGTGGGAATGACCCTCACGTGCATGTGGCGTCTGCCTGGCGTTCGCATAACGTTATTCCAGCGATGTCGACGGGCTTCTGACGTCGCCATAATGTTGGCACCCGCGCGTTGTTGGTCGTCGAAAGTTTTGTGAGAGCACAAAACTTCGCCGATCCAATGATGTGCATCACCGACTCTCGCCGTAGATGAACAGATACCAAATGCGCGCATAACGGTTCTCGACGTATCCCGACGTTCCGCCAAAAAATTACAAACGTCGACGCGCGTTGATGAGAAGCGTCGTAATGTGACAGCACCATTAAGTTAAGCACGGTTATTTTGGTCGATTTGGTCCTTTCCAAAAACTGAATCTTTATGCGTGATATATACAATACTATCAAATTCGGTGCTATTTTGAGCAAATTGCCCATCCCGATAGAGGTCGCCCAGTGCAAGTGATGCCATTTCCGATTCCATGGAGCAGCCAATCAATCAATACATCAATAAACATGCCACATTGCAAATTACCCGCAGACACCTTAGGCCAACGGCCTACTACTAGAGCATCGATTCCAGCCCTTGACACTGAGATGGCAGGCCAGAGAAGAACCTCCATCTCCAAGCTGTTTTGTTTGCTTGTTTGTTTGAAATAGCTAACAAGCCTGCCTCATTGATGTAATTTAACCCGAGTTATGTTGTACCCCACACAACATCACCCTCTGTTCCAGCGGTTACTTTTAAATATGGGATAGCTATACGTTATACACCGTACAAAAACAAGGGGGGCTAACTTAGCCGCTTGTCTTTAGCCCCTAACTCTAGGTGGACATAAAAAAATGAAATAATTAATAACACCTGCAGAGCTTTGTGATGTAGCCACCATACTTGGGACGTACGGGTGTTCCACTGTAGTTCGGATAGGAGAGGAGAGGATAGGAGAGGATAGGATAGGAAATGATATACAGTAAAGCATCCCTAAGCGACCACCTCGACAGATCGACCACTCCCTTATATCGATCGCTTTATTTGGGTCCCAACAATACCATTGTAACCATATTCGAACTCCGTAAACTGACCACCTCCCTAAATGGACCACTAAAAGTCGGTCCCAAGGTCGATCTATTTAGGGAGGTTTTACTGTAGTAGAGAAAGTCTGCTTGCGGCATGCATAGACATCAGCATTTATTTGGGTGGAAAATTATTTTTTTTACGCAGCATACAAATTATGCCCCCATTTTGAGTAAAATAATTACCACCGTTAAATAACAGCTGGGACATTCAAATATTGAAGTGTGCAACCATTTTGGTTCAACAGAATGTAGATTCTTTGTATGAAGGCAAATCTACAGTCAATTAATCAGACAATTAGGCCCTGCTTCCAGCTCCTGGTTAAGCCATAGCGTAACCCCATACTTCCTTAATGCAGCTCTGAACTAGCATCGGACTATAGAAAATGCCAAAACTTCAACCGGTGAATCTCACAGCAAATCTCAGCCCTAAATCTCGTCCTGAAATGACCGCTAGGACGTAATACCCCAACAAACATGGCTAAATCAAACTGCATTTATCTCATGGAATAGCCTAGCTAAACTAATTATGCTGAAGCCCCTATGAGGATTTCAGTTGTACCTGCTTAATCAATCAATACGGCCTGCATTTATGCATAAGAGCAACTCAGCCTGTAATATTACACGAAGCACTGGACATGAGATAATGGTAATGGTGCTCAGCAACCCCAAATTGACAGTCAAGATAATTTGTTACCTACCCTCGTGAGTACACTTGAGCAATTATATTTCTATGTAACTCACTACCAGCTCATTGTATAACCAATGAAAACCATGTCACTCATATCTGCTCAAACACTGCAAATAAAGAACCCATTGAATAATATATATAAAACAAACTAATGAGCTCAAATAACATAACCTATTAAAAAAAATAAAGCCAAATAATATAATATAGAAATAAATAAATAAATGAAGCCAAATAACAAAAAGAATAAACCCAAATAAGATAATACTAAAAAAAAGAAAAAAAACCTAAATAATTGAATCCATACACCCTGCCAGGCTATGTCGGATAGAGGAGAACGCCATATTGCACAGCCATATACTGACTACCAACCCAAACTAGCTACTCCAGACTTCCACTTGGCCAATCGCTATGTATAATGCATAACCCTAATCAGTCCACCCTGTCTCACCTCAGCTCGCGAACTGACCAACCGAGGTTTCAGCGTGCCTAGACGCCTACTACCCGCATTGATTGTGGCCGGCGCCACATCGACCAGTTCTCAATCACGTGATGGGAAAAAAACCCACCGGAATGACAACAGCAGCAGTAAGCTGTGTGGGGCCCACAAGATGAACCCGCCAGGCTCTTCTAGCACCTGGAAGGAATGATGAGGGGGTGGGATGGGACCACGTAAAGTAGTGTCCATTCACTCCTCGCCATCTCAACCTCTAGCACCAACATCTAGTGTAATTAATAATCTAGAGACCCCAAGCATAGAAAATGAACATAAATTACTCCCAAAGCGCACACCATCTAACCCCAAAATCTGGCATCTGCTGTAATAATTTAAAAATCCAAGACGAAGTAACCAACCGATAGTAGGGCAGGCAGGACCTGCTGACCAGGTTCCAGTTAGCCTACTTGCCCGCATAGACAACTGAGCTCCATGCTGCTCCAACCGCACAGTAGAACATACCAGAATAATATAGAAGTAATAGAGGAACATGACCGGTTATATAATACTCGCATAAAAGGTTGCACATTTATACGCACCCATAAATGTTATAAAGGCCTTTCAACTAATCTTTAAAGGAGGTGGCTGGTGACACCGTAGTTATTAATATTCCATTTAAGCTATTATCACAGTAATTGATAACTGATAGCCAGTCAAAAACTATCGCACAAGTGCACACTTGTTCTGCTGCCATAGTATTCTGCCAGTCAAGTTGACAATTCAATTAAACCTATAATATATCAGTACACTTATTTGCTTCATTGTCACAGTACTCCTTTGAGATATCAAAGTGAACGATTTGACAGGGAGGTTTATTCACCTCGATACATTTTATTTGGTATAATACATTAAAAAACAACCAAACCAGCCCACAAACTTTTAGATCTCCAGTCTAAAGTTCTCCCAACTGAGCTACCGAGACTTCCAAAGTACACAGATAGTGAATATGACTTTCAGGTGGTTGTGTGCACGCATCACAGCCAAAGTATATATGAAACTAAATGATTGGTACTGTCCAATTATAATACTCAATAGGAAAGTACAAGACCAGTATTGCAGCAGTAGATACACTTTCATTTTCAAATGTGAAAATCCATGTGTACCCCCCCCCCCCCCACACCGTTGCGCTAAATTGTTATATTTGTGCATATAAATGGTCGATAATTACCCCACTCCCCCAACCTACTGGCACTGATTTTTATCACCTCAACTCTAAATGAAACGGCGCGACTTGACCAGGGATGATAGTGGTTTCAGGCACAAAAAGAAACAGAAATCAAGCCGAGATTATCATCCCGACAGCAAATTTCCGTCCTAGAGGCTACCTACCGTACCCCCACCATTAATCAAACATGCCCCCAGGCTGTGAAAAAAAACCTGGAAGTCCGCTTAAAAACGGAAAAATATCATCTGTTTACTTACGAAAGTGCCAATTGAGAAGAAGCTGAAGGCGATGGCAGCCTCCACGCCCGACTTGCCATGCCCGCCGTCAGGCAGCGCAGTCACGTCTGTTTTCCGCCACTGGTCGGCCAAATAGCAGAAGCAAACAAACCACATGAACGTCCAAAAACCTGAAACCAGAAAAGAAAGGTTGGTTGGTTACTTGTGGAGTTTTACGTCCTGCAAACATCTAGGTCATATTAGACGGGTATCGACTTGTGACAGTGCACACCCATGGCGACTTTATACTATTATAGTGCTATCCCAGTGGAAGACCAGGCCACGAGCACCATGACCCGATATCACACAGTCACATTGTTTGTTGGGGTTTTATGCCCTAGCCACAGTCGTATTATCCTGATACTGTGCTAACCAGTCCATGTCCCATCATATTAATGGCGAGCGCCAGACTAGGTAGTGATAGGTATCAAGTCATTAATTTGATTTGGTTGCATTTGAACTCATGACCTTCCGCATGGGAAGCATGCACTCTACCGATTCGGCCACCGTGTCCAATAAATTTCAAGGTTGGCTAAATCACTTCTTAATATTAACGCTAAGACAATGTTGCATAAGCCATGTCCTGGTGGGTTAAATATAAATACAGCATTACTATGATATGGCAAGCAGCAGTATAATGAGGAAAACCAATTGGCAGCAATTGAAATTTCTAAATTATCATCAAAGAATTGGGTAAATAACTAACCACAGGCAGCTAGAAGAGCAGTGCTGACAAATGTGTCCTGACGAATGAAATAACCCCCCTACCCCCACCCCCCCAAAAGAAAAGACATATTTTGCTTTATTTTAAAGACAGTTGTTCCAACACTCTTGGACACCTAGGTTGACTTATATACCAACATGAAAAGGCTGCTGGATATACGGAAAAAAAACATATACAATTTTTTTTTTAAAGAAGTGTTTTTTTTTAAATCCACAAAAGTTGTATGCAAAGGCCGATAAAACATAATAGGGATGATAGAAACAAACAGACTTAAGTGATACTCAGATCTCATCTTACAGGTCAAACACTAACAACAACTGTCTTCGAAATAGTTGATTTGTTCCAATTCGGTATGCCCGATCGGTTTGTTTGTTTGGGGTTTTACATCAGAGCAATATCTATGGTCATATCCGGATGGATACTGGCTTGTAACAGTGCACACTCATGGCAACTTTATAATTCTGCCCCACTGGGAGGCCAGTCCGCTAGCACGATAACCAGATAATCCCACTCAGTCACATCATACTGGTACCGAGCAAACTAATGCCTACCCTGACTTAGCAATGCCAAGTGCCCAGTTAGGTAGCGACAAGTATCAATCCTGTATAATACTGTTTTGAGCCAGTTGGGGTTCGAACCCACGACCTTCCACACGAGAAACCAGCCACTGTTCATACCAATTCGGCTACCCTGAGCGGTCCTCCCGCTAAGTATGTAACCTCGGTGGGGGTTTTCCCCTTTTAATGACGATTATCAGATTTCAATAACTACATCAGTACATGCTTTAAAATAGAGTGGATAGGAGTGGTAAACAAACTAGAAAAACGTGCTATATATCCAAGTAGAGTCAAAAGCTTTTTCAGACAGTAGTTGACACTGGAAAAAAAAAAGAATTACAGGATTCTCCAAAACGAAACGAATTCAGCTACCTCCAACTCGAGCAACCAGTTTTTAAAAAACGTACTCAAGTCAACTGTGACATCCAGAATGCATTGATTTCGATCCGTTATAAAAAAAAAATTTAAATTTTAAAAAAAGGGGGGGGGGGGAAAGAAACTACCGATTTTACGAGCAATAATAACATACATTTCAAAGGTAAATAAGACATCAGTTTTATTTCTCAGAGATGAGATCCGACCATTCCCCTATGTAAATGTACTAATTAAATTGCATACACCAACAATTATCCTCTTCTGTTCATAATTTAAACCTACAGACATGTTAAGATAGTTTGTAGTTTGAGAAAATTAGCATATTGAGCAGCCAGTGCAATGTGCATTGCTAAAGCGGTACATAATGACGCATACCTGAGATGCCAATATCTGCCATAACGATGTGCTTCCGTTGTTTAATGCTGGAGATGTTTTCAAAGAGGGCATCAATGACGAGGAAGGCCATGCACATCAGGAAAGCGATGACGCCCACTGCCACGCCAAAGCCGCATGCGTTCGGGTCTTGATTATACATGCATACTCCATTATTCTCTTGCGATGAAATACATCCGAAAACGATAACGGAAAAGAGCTGAAAAGGGAAGAATGGAGAGGTTCATTCTTTTGAGCGACGTCTCAAAAACATGGGCCAGAATGTGTATGTAATGGGTGTCGTTAATTACCACAAGTTTTTATTAATTCCAATCTCACAACATAATACCAGACAATTGGCCTGTACTGACCAATATGAGGAGGGGAGTGGAGGCGGTGGGGGAATGTAATTGCCTGATCAAATCTAATCCCTAAACTACCATTTCTATTTAATATGGTAGTGTCTACTTATAATAACGGACATTTAACTATACATTGTTCGAAAAGTGCAAATGGCTTTAGTTTAACTGTGAAGGAAAACACTGACTATGTTTCTGTATCTCCCCAATAACAACATAATACATGGATGTGTAAAGAAGAATTACATTAAGTTACTGACAGTGACATACACAAACCATAATGAACAAATATTTTATCGGCGCAAATAAGCAAGTTGACCTCCAGTAGTATGGTAATGTGCGGTGTGCAATATTATACAAGTAAAGGTAGGCGGAAATATTTAAGATAGGGGTTTCTGGAATTATATATTTGTTGTACTTGTTACATTTGGCGCGAGTCTGCAGTGCTGAACTGTGCTGCGGCCCTGCGTTGGCTAGCTACATAGTGTGCGCGGGTTTGTAACCTGTTCCCACTCATCTACAATATTTCTTAGCTCTTTTCGTGAAAGGGCGTTTAATAATAGAGCTAAGTGTTGCTTACATAATAATATTCCCAACTGCCCAATTTACATACAAGATTAACTGAGCGTGTGACTATCCGTAGTCTCAGAAACATACTTGTAGTAGGTAAATGCAATATTTGGAAACTCATGGCGATTATCCTAATATTATTACTAAATATGGTATTATCATAAGGTCTAGGTAGTGACTTGCAGATTCGTGTGAACTTGTCCTCATGTGGCATCACGATAAACAATTGATTAGGGGCCTCCTTATAAACCATTGGATTGTTAAACATGTTATTCCGTTGTGTGCAAGGTGCATTGATGTTACATGATGCATTTTTGGTTAAATAGTTATTACAATTTTTCTGCTGCAGTGATTACCTCCATTTTTGTCAGCGGGGTCATGTAACCAAAATGCTGCATTCTGATTCCTTCATCTGTACTTTGCACATTGCATGTGCTGTTGTTAATATTTACATGATGCATACCATGTACTTTCGTTGATCACGTGGTTACCTTATGTTTTTGCGTCTTTTAACTATAGTCTGTTATTGATCACAGATGGTGCATATACACCTAAGACAGTTTTTCTATCTAACTTGGGAGTTTTCATTAAAGTTGAATAATCCGATGGTTTTGAGTTTGTCATTTTCTGAGATAAATATATTAGGTTGATAGTTATAATCTATCCCACCGTAGTTTGAAGCAACTTTCATTTTTAATGCATGCCCAACTTTGGATGTATTTGAAGTGCAAACATGCCAAATTAAATTTTGGCAAGCACCCGAAAACTCTGACACCATAGGTGTCAGCAGTAACATATTCTATTAAATTGACTCTGGGAGTTCTGCTGGGCCTATAAAGTCCATCCATTATTCTAATTTCTATGTGATTATGTCAAAGAAAAGGGTCTAGCCTTAGTGTTTTTATCAGAATACATACGTTTGAAAGATTATCTGGCATTTGTTTATGATTTTACATTTTTCAGCAAGTGCATAGTCTAAGCAACAGAATTCAGAAGAAAAAAAATATTGACCAAAAAAAACCGTTAAAGTGTTATAGAGGGAGTGCACGTGACGTCATCACTCAGCAGTCAGCCATCTTGGATTACGTGCACCCTCCCTAGCCATGTTGTGAATGCATGCAGATGCAGTAAAACTGAATTTTCTTGTGTTCTGGGCCAATGTGTTTACTTACCACACTTTAACAACAACTTCTGAGGCCAAACTGCTCAAAACAGTGACAAATAAACCAACAAATCAGTAAATAAGCACAGTGTAGGCAGATGTAAGCCTTCTGTATGTAATCCAATATGGCTACCGAAAGTTGCCTTGTGACGTTGTTACACCCCTTCTATTGTTAGTAAACGCTCAGCTATAGTATAGTATTACTATTAGCCCAGGCCAGGGTCTACCCGTGACAGGAGACGGGGGAATATTAGAACTATGTACTACAGTACTGACGAAGTACTACTGTAGTCTGTACTGTACTGTAGTGACTAGCGACTAGTGTATGTACAATGTTTGAATGTACGGTGGGTGTGACAGCAATATTGATCGAGCGAAAATGAAAATGAATCAACCAACCACTGACGCCCTTTCTGGGTCAAGTTCAAAACGGTGCATATTTCATAGCTTTTGTGATATTTCGTCTCTGTTTACCGTCGATTTGTCTTCTTTCTGCTAATACTCAACATACCTGAGGCTAAAATGTGTGACAGTTGACTTGCACTTGTGAGTGTCTCTAGTGTAAGCAAAACAAGCACCGGTTTGCCCTTTGCTTTGGGAGAGTGTCGAGATGGAGTGTTTTAGCCTTTAGGGGAATCTGTCACCATCATGTTTAATCATGTACAGTCGATAGTCGTCAAGAAAAAAACGACAATGGGTATATGTACATTACACCTACCCAACTAGCTGCTCGTAGAATCACTTGAGGCTTCTTAACGTAAGCTAGCGGATCAAAAGGCCCGCCTGCCTTTCCTGCCCCGTATGCTGTTCCTCCGCCCTCCATCTTGATTTCGTGAGGATACTCAAACTCCTGACGACGTCAACCTATATGCACCTATGTGTTGAGTTGAATTAGAGTAGTGACGGAGGCTCACGGTACGAGAGTGGATGCTTATGTGATGTCAGGCCGATGATGTCATGTCGTTCACTTACTCAGTCTTTTAAAAAAGAAGATATTTTTCCAATTAAATCAGTGAAGCATTATTTAAATATAATTTTAATCCGAACGTATACTTTTTATATGTGAGGTACTTTCAAATGAAATAATTAGTATTATTTCTCTTCAAAGTACACATGTTCTCATGACGTAAGACACCCATTTTTACATTGGTTGCAAACATTCGTGGCAAGAAGTGCAATGTTTCCGGATGTCTTTGCTTTAAATATAGGCATTTCAGGGTCATACTGCATTACTTCTTTTACCAGGCTATTTATCAAGAGGATACTTTAATTACATAGTCATGCCGCGAACTACCAGGTTGTCGGAGGGTGCAGAGGGCATATGCCCTGTGTGTAGTGAAACTATCAACATTTTTGCAATCGGCATGTGCGACCATCCTGTCTGCTACAGTTGTTCTACAAGGATGCGTGTTCTCTCCGAACAATTGCAATGTGCAATCTGTCGTGTGGAAATACCAAAGGTGTATATTGCTATATATGCAAGTTATAGACCAATATTATTTTTATTCATTGGCTTGTTTATTAGCAACTGTAATTAAATAATAAATGGATAATAATGTCATTATTAATGAAGGCAGTGGTGTCAAAACTTGATCATATTACATATATGATTCTATGATCTATTCTATCTACTTCTAATAATCTAGCTTACCTTCATTGGCTTCAAGTTGACAAGTGTCAAGTACTAAGACTAAATCTTAGTCTTGAGTAGCTCAATTATATTTATAGTATTACTAGGCTAACTTACATATTAACTTCTGGCTGATCTAGCCTCTAGGCCGTATTCTAATAATTGTTATTGTTGTTACTATTAACATTTTATTTAATTGTTAAACTTCCTGGTCTTGCTGTTGCTCAGTATATCATTATATAGTTGGTACGTGCATGTCCGACGGCCGTTTTCTGCCAAATAGCTGTTCGAAGAAACACATTTCTAATAGCAGAGGGGTGCCCCAAAATGCTTGCTTTTCATTGGCTCTTAGGGGGTATCCCCATGAATTTCAGCCTATGACGTAGATAAAATGTCCATCTACAACCTTGTGTTTACAATCTGCAAATCCGTCGACGTTTTCTGTGTGTGCACATTCAGAAGATTTGACTTGATTTCAACACTCAAACTTCACCTTCTATATATTTTGGGTAGCTTTAAAAGGTAGGCAGACATTTAAATCTGCTATTAATTGACCATTGTGTGAAGTTTCATGATGGTGTACAGTCGAAAAGGTACTTTGCTATGTCCCCAAAGTTTCAGTGTTATAAGACCAACCATATCAATGATGACCGAAAATCCACAAATATGTCACTAATGTGTGCATTTACTTTTATTTTCATGGGTGGAATCCACAGAGCAGATAGGCATCTATTTACACTGAAAATTTCATTTAGATATCTCGATTATTTAGGAAGTTAGAAGAAAAAATGACTAAATTATTAAATATATAGGTTTTGGGTCACACACTTGTAATGCTAAAACATTAAAACAAAGAAGAAAACTTAACGTTTCATGGATATATGATAGTTATGCTAGACTTACTTGTAAGTTTACGTATTACTGAGATTCTTATGAATCTTAAGGATGAAAGTAGAACTACAATTGACCCATGGATATACTCATTACACAATGAGAAATTCCTATAATCTTTCTGAATCACTAATGTATTCATTTAGTTTTATTTTAATGGTGTAAATCCTCCAAGTCACTCACTCACTTTTATTGTAATGGGTGGAATCGACAGAGCAGATAGTCATCTACTTACACTGAAAAAAATCAGTGAGATATATTGATTATTAAGCAAGTTAGAACAAAAATTGACTAAATATCTAGATTTTGGGTCACACACTTGTAATGCTAAAGCCTTAAAACAAAGGCAGAAAATTACCCCTCATTACCGAAATTGAAATAGCTCTAGCACCCTTAATAATCAACCAATTGACATGATTGTCAGATTTTCTTGTATGGTTTTCAAAGATCTTTCCAACAATGCAGTCCATTTTCAGATTGGTGTGGTTTGAAAATTGTGTCCACATTGCTATATATAGTGTTGTTTGTATCATGTATGTTAATTGTTATTAACTTAATTAAGGACAATGTTTCTGCATAAAACTTGCAGGTTAGATAATATTGCAGGAAGTGCGCATGCGCCAAAAAGTGGCTTAGGTGACCCGAGTTGATCAGTCGATTACTCTCGTGATGGGCATAGTTTTGGTTCGCATTGAAGTCATAATCAAGCTACTCACTTAGGCTAATATGATGAGTATCAGAGGACGGTGCAGGAGTGGGAAGTTGGGTTAACATAATTAAGTTAATGAAAATTGTATCTTAACTATCCCCATATAAATCAACTACTCATTAATAGTTAGTCCCTTAATCATAATATAAATAACATAATATTAGCTCGGTCAATTACCTGGTTGTGAAAGCTGCTTAAGCTAGACCGGTTCGGACTTATAACCACGGTTACAACTTGACCATACCCTCGTTTATTCATGTGATTCCCTGGGTTGATTGAGTGTCATCAGTATATCTACTATATGATCCATTAGGTCCGTACAGGTTTATTCCTTTCGGTGTTCTTATTTTGATAGGGGTAAGTAGGAATATTGGCGAAATGATCACTCGGAGACGGTTATTAAGTGCATTGATTCTTTCAATTCTGGATGCTGGCATCTTTTAATTTATGTATATATACAGTAAAACCTCTCTAAATCGACGGACCTTGGGACCGACTTTAAGTGGTCCATTTAAGGAGGTGGTCGGTTTAGGGAGTTAGAATAGTATTGTTGGGACCCAAATAAAGCGATCAATATAGGGGAGTGGTAGATCTATGGAGGTGGTCGGTTAGGGAGGTTTTACAGTTCTCAGAAACTGTGTACCACTTGAGGTAGTCTACTTCAAATGCATATTTCAAAGAAACCCATTATAGACTACATCACGGTTCCGACAGCGCATGCGCTGAAAACGGTCATGGGAGCAAAGCAAAGTCGTACGGCCATTGACTTTGCCTATACGAGCATTGAAAAATGTCAGTTTTATTCTAAATTAATAGAAATCCAAAACCCTAACCTTATAAATCTAATATAATCTTTTTGTTAAACATGTTTTCTATATGTGTTCCAAGCGGTTGGTCCCTAGGTGGTGTGGTTTTATCAATATTTTACTTTTTCTGTATGGAGATTACTCACTGCCATTGACAATGCATTGAGTACTCTGGCTATGGCTCTAACACTAGTCTGAGTGCCTAGATCTTTCTAAATCTAAATGCACATGGCATAAGATGTGCTGATTATATTGATGTAAATGCAATGCTGGATAAAAGATTAATATCATAATTTATTATATATATTTTTTTAGTTAGTATTCTATGTTTCAAACAAGAGCTGAGATGAGCTGAAACTAGCACATTTCATAGCTGCACCCAGTGTATTAGCATGTGCCATGTGCTTTTGGGGGGGTTGTTTTGCTCTGATGCATCCCACAATGCACCGCGCCGCTGGAACCGTGATGTAGTCTATTGGAGTGTCAATATTTAGATTTCATCATTTAGCCCAATAATGTTGGAGATATTTTAGATCAAAAGTAAATGTTAATATTGTGTATTATGTATCTTATTGGGATGGATATAGCTAAATAAATAGAAAATTACATTGTCAACAGCATTGTAAATAAAGTGTCACAAACTTAATGAAAACATCTTCTGGACAACAGCACATTTCACTTCAAATGGTCAGATACAATGTCTTCATTAAGTTGAAGAAATTTTTTTTTTTTTTAATTATACAAATTATGAAATAGTTAACCTTTTCTGGAGTCATTAACATCGTAACATTTCATTTCCACTTGCAAGTACTATGAAACTCTGTATCAAACACTGAGTACAGATAGAGTACAGGAACTATTTTCACCATTTGACACTCTATGCATGGACCCAGTTATGGTATAGTAAAAGATAAATCCTGAAATTGCCCCTAATCATTGAAATTTGAGCCAGACATTTGTGTAAAATTGTTGATTCCACTTGGACTGTTACCGTGCTAATATTGTTTTGCCTTTCTCTTTAATCATCACAAATATGACCAGACGGGATGGCCGAATGAGTTAGTGCGTCCGTCTCCCGTGCTGGTAGATCGTGGGGTCGTGGGTTCGAATCCTGGTCGAGTCAAACCAATGACTTTAAAATTGATACTTGTCGCTTCCTAGCCAGGCGCTCGGCATTATTAGGATAGGGCAAGGACTGGTGTGCTCAGTGTCAGGATAATGTGACTGAGTGGGATACCAGGTGATGGTGCCGGCGGCCTGGTTTCCCAGTGCGACAGCACTATAAAGTCACCATGAGTGCGCACTGTCACAAGTCGGTACCCGTCCTAATATGACCTTAGATGTTGCTAGGATGTAAAACAACAAACAAACAAATCATCACAAATAAGACAAACCATAGCAATGAGGTTTCAAATTATTATTACTACTGTTTATAAAGCAAGTGGCATGTGAAATGTCCTAAAAATGTAAAGCTTTGTGTAGAAAATATTTGATTTTGGAGTCAGATTGTTTTCCATGCTATACCTCTATTTACTGGGTGTGAGCATCATTTGACCTACTTAAAAATGTCAGAATATGTTTATTTTCAATTATTCAGATGCAAAACGGACATACACATTGAGGGAGCTTGTATATATATCCAATCAAAATGCTGTCAAAGTGCTATATATAGGACATTGACAGCATTTTGATTTTGTGGTACTGATGTCACATTATTGGTACACAACTTCTGAGAATGACCCATAGACATTTTTTTTAATCCCATAATTTACTAGGCCATGCTTTAAGTTAAAGCATGGCCTAGTAAAAGACTGCCCTTGCATTTAAAATCTAGCTGTGATGTTCCATACCACCTCTATTGAAAATGCCTGTGTCATTACTATGTCTAGTTTTACTCTGTATTTATAATCAAGATCATTATGGGTGGCAAATGTTTAATTTGTAGGAAAATATATTTATAATAGTATAACTGTTTATATTGTGTGCTGACGGAGACTAAAAACTAATGGAATAGACAAATCTGGAATTGAATTAGTAGTGATATAACTTTTCTTACTAAATCGTTTGTTGCTCAATATGGGTTTTACGTTTTTGGGAGGAGGTATAGCCGGTACAGATTTATTAAAAAAAAAACAAAGACCTACCAAAATTATATCAAAACTCGCAAGCTCATTTTGATATAAGTATGGCTGTTTAGGCCCTCCTGGATCAGGGTAGGGCTTTAGCAGGGTTTTACCCGCGACGGTGGATAAAGCCTGCTAAAACTACGTTTTAACCTTTTTTTTAAACTGCTTTAACCGGCTGAAACTGGGGATAACCGACTAAGCCATCCAGGATTGCATGTAACCATGGTTAATACGTAGGGATTGGACTACATACACACCTAGCCAGTTGTATGAACATTTTAAAGACTTCATGCTAAGGTTTTTCTCACTTCTTTGCAAGATCCCAATCAAACGAGTACCCTTCACACCTCTTCCATGATAAAGTTTTACACCTTTCAATTCATATTACTTCTACCCCTCCCCATGACATCAAAAGGGGCGCATGCGTGTCTAAAATGTATTAGAAACAATTATTCTTATGATGTTATGCACAGATGAGAATATTTTTAGTTTTACCCACTTTTAGTGGCTAAAACCTGTTTTAGCCGGGGCAGTTTTAACCATGGTTTTAAACGGTTTTAACCACCATGTGGCTAACACCCTGCAACCCTCTCCTGGATAAAAACCATATCCTGCAGTAAACTTTAAGGGTACAGATTTTACCCTCTGGCATTCGATGAATGGATGTTATTATTTTTAATGGTTGCCTTAAATACCATGTGAGTTGCAACCTGAATAGTTACCGCTAGTAAATTTAACCAAGTTAGCATGGGGTTATTGATTGATTTAGCTATTACACTGGCGTGTGTTGCGCCTATTTATAATTATATATTCCTAATAATTTCCGCCGTTTGTTTCTGATGTTTGGTATAAATTGTAATACATGTATTTAAGTGTTTCATTTAACAGCCAACATTACTCGTTTGTAGGTTATATTCATTCAACATCTTGCCAAGTATGAGGAAACAGACACATATAATTTCCAAGTCTTCCGGAAATATAAGATATATTTTGAAAATGACTCGGTGCAGGAAGCCTTCTATGAGTTATTGGATCATGCCTGCCAACTATGCAAGGAAAAGAAGTTCCGAACGTTTGCGTTGCTACGAGATCACATGCGCAAAGAACACACGCTATATTACTGTGACCTCTGTGTGAACTACTTGAAGGTAAATAGATGTGTATATTTAGTTTGAACTGTGTACATATTTATATACTTGTAAGTCAACATGAAACCTTTGTGAGGAGAGTCATTTTGGACCCGCCATTCTATTTAGGAACCCTCGATTAGTTTATTACCCATAATTGATATTTATTCAAATTATATGCCGAGTAAATAGTGTTGAAGGCTACTACAAATAGTTGATAATTATTTTAATTAAATGATTAATTGGCTAATAAATGTTTGATAACGCATTCTCTGTGGGAATATCCATTATAATAACCAGTGGCCTACCTGGTCCGATAAAACTGAATCATTTGGGTTCATTGCTCACGGACACAGTAGACAGAGAGGCTGAGATGGGTAAAACAGGGATGAAAGATCTCCGCGATTTCGCGGATTTCCGGGATTTTTCCTGTAGCTTTGAGTGTATACTAATACATTGTGCCCGTCCTGATATGACCTTAGATGTTGCCAGGACGTAAAACTCCAACACCCAACCTACCAATACGTTATTTTACTAATATGTGGTGCAAACGCCGCAGCACTAGCAGCGTATACTAGTCAACCTATATTGGTTCTCACAGTCAACACCAGGTGGCAGCACCACACTATATGCTTCTATCGCCGCAGCACTATCAGCGTATACCGATATGTGGTGGAAACGCCGCAGCACTAGCAGCGTATACTACCAATACATGCTTCAAACTGCGCAGCACTATCAGCGTATACCAATATTTATGAAACCTGACTTCCGGGAATTTTCAGGGATTCCCTGACAATGCTAAGCCTATGGGAGAATATCAGCATTTCCGCTTTTTTCCCCGGAGACCACTTTCATCCCTGGTAAAAACAAGACTTATTCGGGCGCAGCCCACCCGCCGGCATGTACATTGATCATGATTGGCTGTCGGACAGTAAGCGGTCAAACGAAGGTCGTGCTATTAATGGGAGGGGGAATGAGAATGTGATGAGGGGAGATGGAACATATGAGCGAGGTAACATTGAATGAGCAAAAACAGAGTTACCATATATACAGTAGATAGGCATAACTGTACAATAAATGTTAATAGCGTGAGAAATAATGATATGATAATTAATTATATGATAAATAATTAGGGTCACATGCTTGGGAGTCAGTTGGGTAAGTGTTTGAAAGTAAATTTTATGTTTTTAGAGTAAATGGTTTGATTTGTTGATTGTTTGTTGATTGGCATAGTGCCAATCTAAGGCAGGTGTGGGTGGGTGGGTAAAATTGGAGCTGGGAAGTGGTCAGTGCGGGAGGTTGAGGCGGACTGACCAGCTGAGGTATGGTGTCGGGGCACCCAGAATTTGTTGTGTTTTGATTGGCTGAGGAGTGGCAGCCAGTGATTGGTGGGTGGAGAGAGTGTTGAGGCGAGAGGGAACCCCTGGTCCAGGGGTGGGGGCGGCTTTCCCGCCTTTCCCCTTCTCTTCCCCCCCCCCCCCCCCCACGCCCCCTGTTGGGGTGGGTTTGGATGGTGTCAGCCAGGAGTCTCCCCGTGTCCAGCAATGAACCCGAATGAGTGCTTAAATCTTTAAATTTCCATTTCTCCTACGAAAATGGTTAGATTCCTAAAGCTAACAGCCTTTAATAAACGTTTAATGTTCTAATATGGGGGGTGAGAGGGGTAAGTCCCTCGAGCGCCATTATTGCATATGGGGGATTTCAGCTTCAGTCAAATAATCTAATCTCACAACCACTCTTCAACAGGTGTTCACTCACCAGCGGAAGTTCTATGACCGAATAAGGTTGGCTCTACATCGGCGACAGGGAGATGAGGATGACAAAAGTCACAGGGGCCATCCTCTTTGTGAATTCTGTGATGAACGCTTCCTTGACAACGATGAACTCGTTCGACATCTGCGCAAAGAGCACTACTACTGTCACTTTTGTGACGCAGAAAACACCACAAACCAATTCTATAGGTAAAGCTATATCCGTTTTCTTATATATAAAGGTATGTAATTGGATGTATGGTAAAATTGGATAATTTATAAGATTATGTACATTAAGAATAATTGCGCTTTTAGCCATAGGTATGTTTTTGTACACTTTCCAAATAGTAATAATAGCACAAATTCCTGTGTAATGCATCTGATACATTGCTATCTTTCTTTGCAATGAAGCCTCGTTTGAAGTGAGACAATTTATTTTGGGGGGGGGGGGAAGGTTTTCACCCACAATTAGTATTGATATTGTATGCCGCCTATGTTTGTGACTTTTGTAAAAGCAAACTGGTGCAAATATGGGATACTAAAGTGGGACTCGAACCCTCCCCTCTGCCATTCCGGTGTGAGCGTCATTACCATTGGGTTATCTTGGGTCTCTGATGCGATCACCCTTCCGGTGTATATGGTATAGTGATATCATATAGCGAGTTGAGTTTAAGTCACTGCACTAGTGTTTTAAGTTTCATACTTAAGGTTACAAATTCAACAGTGTGTAAAGAATCATGGTCACATCACCAGTTTTGGTTGCAACCAAAGGGAGCATCTTGCCTAGAGCGAATCTTCAACCCACTTTGTGCCTTTCTTGGGCAAGCGTCCTAACCATTAGTCGATCTTGGCGGTCTGGTGCATTCAGCCTACCCATGCCTATGTGTGAAGTCCAATGCTCGAATCTGTGACTGTGTAGGCAGGCTATGGTGAAATCAATACAGATAAAGAGAAAGGAAGAGTATAAAGTGTAAAGAAGAAGAGAGTCCAGCCCTATGGTTTATTATTTATATGGTTACATGGGTTCATTGTAGAGTATCACCCCACCCCTTTTCCACAATGGGAAACAAGCATTCTTGGCCCTACCAATAGGGATCCAGCATTCCTGGTCCCCATGGATACCAGTGGTCTGCCCACCACCACAAGCTGTATTGCCACCACCAACCTTGACCTTTGAGTGTGGTGATCCCTATCCCAGCAGAGGGGGCAGGCTCTGAGTGCAATCACACCCAGACCTGCCAGCACCATACATACATGCTCCTGGTCATGTACACCGATCAGTAATAGAACATTTGCATTCCCCCCTCTGCTGAATATCGGAATATTTTACATATGTATATAGCATGTCACCTGTGGAGGTGAATGCAACTCACCACAATGCTATTATTATACTGCTTTTTTAAATATTTCAGTGAATATTCGGACCTACGTGAACATTTTAAGGAGTGCCATTACTTGTGCGAGGAGGGAGAGTGCCTGCACGCCGAGTTTATCAATGCCTTCCGCGAAGATATTGATCTGAAGGCTCATGCTGCTATCGAGCATGTCAACAAACTGCGCAAGTCTCATGCGCGCCAGACAAGAACATTGGACATTGGGTTCAGTCTCACACCGCGACCGGGCCATGGCGCAGGTGGGCGCAGGGATCGTGACAGAGACCGGGGGAATCGTAATTGGGACAGTGATCAGGGTAAGTTAATCAACTTAATGGTTGTCAAACAGTTATTGAATCATTATGTGCATAAATACATATGGCACATTTAGTACACAAGTGACTAATATTCTTACATTTACTCATATCATTTGATATCTAGGATAGCAATATTATCAGTTAGCAATAGCAATATCATCAGCTAGCAATAGCAGTTTCATCAACTACTACTTTGTTTGGTATCGCAATTAATGATGCGCTACAAGTGATGCAAATCACTACACAATAGAAACCTAGAAAATTGATGGCTGTCGCTACCTAACTTGGCACTCGGCATCAATAGGATAGGGCAAGGACTGGTTTGCTCAGTATCAGGATAATGTACCTGAATGGGATATCGTGTCATGGTGCTGTCGGTCCAGTCTTCCAGTGAGGCGGCCATCATCGTGCACTGTCACAAGCCGGTACCTGTCCTGCAATGAACTTATGTGTTGCTAGGATGAAAAACCCCAACGGTCAAAAAGCAAACCCATTATTGTGGTGTCACTAAAATAGAAAAGTGTGACGCTGTGGAATTGTGTTTCCTCAAGTTTTCTTTTTTTCCCTTTTTTGTTTTGTTTAGCAATAACGTTTAAACAAATATATTTGCTACACAAAATAAACCGTTGTTAATCAGTTTCGAATTAGATTAGCACTTGCTGCTAATTAAAATCTTCATTGGGGATTGTCATTTTACTATTTTTGAAGTGAAATAATATATGTTGGGTTAATACAGGTGGGCGTGGACCACGGAAGGCACCCCAAGATAACTGTGTAGCAGTGGTAACTGGAGAGGATTATGAGGAGGTCCAACAAGATAAGTACTCCCGGAGTGGACGCGGAAAAGGCCGGGGAGGCAGAGGGAGAAACTATGGCGCCGATCAACGCTACACTGATTAGTAAGTTGTGAGCTAACCCTGAGATGGTCTATTCAGGGATGGGGGCGGATCCTACAATTATTGCTATATGAGTTATGCTCCGAAACTGGGCACTAAACTAAAATGTGACATAGAATCCAACAGTGGAAACCTTCCAAATAATAGCAAAAAAACATTCAAAATAATAGAATTCATCTTACATGTGTGTATGTCAAGCAAAAAAACATTCAAAATAATAGAATTCATCTTACATGTGTGTATGTCAGAGTTGGGGGGGGGAAGCTATTTCACTTTTTGATTTTGATCTTATGCAAATTGAGCAATATGTTAATATCACTTGTGTAACATGGAAACCAACCACATTCTTTTATTTTTTTTTTATTTTTTTATTGAGGCTGTATTTATACTGTCCATAGCATATAAGCCTGGGTATTCAGGCTTGTTTTCAATGCTGGCCAGCTGTAGTGTTGGTGTTGTCTTATCGCACAGTAGCTGCTGATAAGGTGTTTGATTGCCTGCATTTCAGTAGCAGATAGATAGTTGGTTGGTCTGGTTAGTAGTCTATGTTAACGTCATTTTAATATACACAACAAATTCAAACAAGATTTGACGATTACAGTTAAACAAACAAGATTATGTCTTAGAAGAAAAAGGTTGAAAAGAAAGTTCTGGTAAATGCACAGTAAATGTGTATTATAACTGTTAATTTTGCACCTTTGATTACAATTTTTGTGGAGTAAATCTAGTACCTGTCTTCAAAGGACAACTTGGCATCTGAACCAATGTTGTCCTGATATAGCAGAGGTCCTTTTTTATTAAAGACACCGTCAAATGAGAAAAGGTGTTTGCACATGGGAAGCGTTCGCTGATGAGATCGATGAGACAGGTACTACTGTCCTGAAAGTGCTTCCCTCACACCCATGGGTCTTAGCAACCCTAGTCCTAATTCCTGCGGCGTGAAAATCTCATTTTCTAATATATAAAAAATGTAATTACTGCACTGCAAAATTGTTGATTCTTGGAGCTAACAAAAATTCAGAATAATGAGATTTTCGTCTGGGCTTCAAATTATGCATTTGATACAAAAGCATGTTTTAAAATTCATAATGCTAACATTTTGAGGTAATCTGAGAAATAAGTGATAATGTTGGTCCTTCCCCCCCCCCCCCCCACCCCTTAAAAAAAGTATTCTATGACAACTCACTGCCAGCCCGACAAGGTGTCTGGGCATATGCTGTACCTATAAGTACTCTGGTTATGTTTGGGGATTTCCATCTCTGTATATTGATTAGACTATGGTCAGATAGTGACTCAAATCTACTCACTGCGATTTGCACATACAGTATTTCTTTCAGTCTAGTTGGTAAATTAGTTTGAATTATTCAAATGTTTGACAGTTAAAATAAAATCACGGTCTCTGCTGTTTGATCCTATCATCATACATACTGCGAAATTTTGAATGGATCCCTCCATAGATCTCAAGCTGTCCATACACTACTTGTATGTATATATATATATATATATGTCTTTGTATCGCTTTCAGTCGTGAAGACGAGACCGTTCGGGCTATAAGCACATCTCTGGCTGACCACTTACCGGTGCCACTGAAAGAGGACTTCCCTTCGTTAGATGGTCACATGGTCAATGAGCCAGAACTGCACCACGATGTGAAGCATGACCATGACCAGTCAAACCAAGACAACATGGCAAGTTTTGTTGCCCGGAACAACAACTTCAGTGTCAGTAATGGTCCAATGGAAGAGGAAGACTTTCCTTCCCTAGTTAATGAGCAGAAAAGCTTTGCTGCTGGAGATGGGAACGCTTGTTGGGCCTTCAAGCCTAGTAGCAAAGACTTTCCTGTTCTTGGCAGTTCACAAAATTCTAAACCGGCATTACCGAAAACAGGCAGTGGCTCATGGCAGACGAAAGGCTCCAAGGCAGCAGGTCGTCCATTGCCAACTGGATCGAACAAAAGGCAGTCAGCGCAGTCTGTTGTGTATGCATCACCACGTCCTCCAAAGTCACTAAGTAGTATTGGCAATGCGCTGCTCAGTACTTCAAAACCCAGCAGTAATGGAGATGCGAAGCCGTTCGCCGTACCATTCAAAAGTAGTGACGATAAAGACTTCCCAGTATTGGGTGCGCTCAAACCCGCTAAACAAATGAGTGCCACTACCAAGACTCGGAGTGCTTCAAGAAAGGCTTCTGTTGAGCCTGCGATTAGAAAAAACGCCAAGACTGTAGAGGCATTATTTGATGAAGAGTT
Organism: Branchipolynoe longqiensis; assembly: GCA_030323885.1. Taxonomy (NCBI): domain Eukaryota; kingdom Metazoa; phylum Annelida; class Polychaeta; order Phyllodocida; family Polynoidae; genus Branchipolynoe; species Branchipolynoe longqiensis. The sequence goes on from CM059188.1 coordinate 32,718,889, forward strand.
TCCAAGCTTAGGAGGGCATAGTGGAGCAGCTCCACAACCAACAGTAGCACCAGTACAAACCAAGGAGGTAGATGTTCAGTCTATCGCCATGAAAAAGTTGCAGAACCAACAAAAGCACTTCGAAAATGAGTTATTTGACCAGCCTATAAAGGAACCACCAACGGAGATCCCCAAGAAAACTCAATCTAAGCCTGCGAAAAGCAACATGTCTGCATTGGTCAAGAAGGAAGACAGCTCGTCAAAAGTTGGCAAAGTCCATACTGATAATAGTCCAAAAGTCAAGAAAGTGGTGATTGAAGAGGTGAATAAATCATATCAAGAGACCTCAAATGAAGAGAAGTGGCAAACACAGCCCTCTTCAAAATCCAATTCAAAGTCATCACTTGAGGAAACGGTGAAAGAGTCGCAATATGAAGTAAGTGAAGATCAATGGGAGGTGTCACACGTTGAGAAGACCAAGGAAAAAAAGAAGGGCAAGAAGAAAGTTGAGAAGTTTGAGGAGGAATATCCGAGTTTAAGTAGTGCAAACAGTGCAACTGTGGATGTTTCTGCGACAGAGTGGGGGAAGAGAAATAAGACAACAAAATTGAAGGAACCGGAAAATGACACTTTCGAAGTGCTAAAGACCAAGAAGACAAACAAAAAGGAGAAGGGTAGTGCAAATAAGCAGAAGGCTGAGGAAGAACCCGAGCCCACTTGGGGTTATGACCCGCACTTTGTGGAACCTGTCATCCCGAAAGTAAAGCCTAAGGAACCACCAGGCTTAGTTTATAAAGAGAATAAGGAACCGAAGCGAGATAAGGACGAGCCATGGGGACACATCGTTGATAACATGGATAGTGATGATTTCCCAAGTTTGTTCAAAAGTGATGAAGTGTTGAGTGCTGTTAGTGCGCTTAAGGACCAGAGTAACTTCTCATTGGCTACCATCACAGCTAATATAAAAGGCTTTTCTGCAAATCCTCTGCCAATCAAAGCTGCCATTCCTGCCCTTGTGAATGATTTCCCGATAATGGGAGGCTTTCAGAAGACGCCACCACCACCTGGATTAGGGTTTGTGACACCCGTCAGCAAAGCATTACCACCACCGCCACCAGGGTTTGTCAACTTATCTGAAGATGATGATGCTTCGAATGTGCCAGCTGCCAAACCTTTGCCTCCGCCCGGCTTCTCGGCTGCCTCCAGTGTGGAACTTCCTGTAAGCGAACCGGAAAACAATAATCTACCACCGGTTGAGTATCAGAAACCCGACCATTTTATAGACCGTAACATGCGACTTATCTCTGATGTTCAAGGGTACTTGGGAGACAGTGAGGAGAAGTTTCTGCAGTTCAAGAAGAGCTCAGGTCACTTCCGGCAGGGTAAGATGAGCGGTAGTGATTACTATGATGCGTGTATGAACATAATTGGTGCGGATGGCTTCCTCAACATCTTTGGCGAGCTGCTGGTGCTTCTCCCCGACATCGACAAGCAACACGAGCTGCTTGTGGCACATACTGCCTCCAAGCAACCGAAGAAAGGAATGACTACCAAAAAGGAGAAGATACAGCGCAAGGCCTGGGCCAAGGCGGATAGCATCTTCACTGTCTGCCCAACATGTCGACAGGTGCTCGTCGATGCGGATGTTGCCGGCCATGGCACCGAACACCATATGGATGTTGACTTCCCCACACTTGGAGCCGTGCCAGGTAACAAGTATGGCTTCAGTGCATGGTGAAGGGCAACTGAATTTGTGGAAAGACTAAATACTGGGTTCTCAGCAGCAGAGAAAACAATGTTCTCCACCCCTTCGGCGCCCCGCACATCGTCTATTCTATTTACAATTGAGTTTCCTGCACTTTTAGCGGCAGACCTCACAGAAGGTTACTAATTCCAAGTCATGTTTTTTTTGTTTTTTTCTCACTGGTTTAAAAACAACCACTGTAACTGTTTTCATAAATCGGCTGTTATAGAACGGTTAGGGGTTTGTACATTATATCTGTTGATGCATTTGACATTGTGGTTTACATGAGGGAAGTGAAATCCAAATTTCAAGCCGTGCAAATTAACTTTTTTAATTAGACACTCATGCAAGACTGGTTCGACTGTGCATTATCTTTGATTCGGTCCATCTCTTTACTGTCAGCTGTGATAATCTTGCTTAATGTAGCCAAGCATCTGTTACCAGTCTTTGGTATTGATTAAGTGAGGAGACCTTCATTGGTTACTATTGCCAGTAAGACGGCAGGTTTGTGTTCTGGAGCATGGTTTATCTAAGCATGAGAATGGTCGTGTAATAGGTTTATACAAGGACACAGACACACTATGCATCATTGTATGACTAGGATCTAGTTTGAGTTTGTGACTTAGAATATGCCCCTTTTGCAATGTATCTACTTTATTTTAGCCGCCGTCATTCGTGCTAATTATTTTCATAATACATTTAAAAAGAGAGAAAAGATCAAACTCGAAATAAACATCACGGTAGGACAATTTGTTTGCCCAATCGGGAAAGTGACTGAATTGTCTGCTTGCCTGAGTGGCAAAACTACTTGCCTAAGCCCAAGTCAGTCAAGTGAAACTGAAATCTGCTTCCGCAGATTAGAAAAAAACCTGACTTGCCCATTTGGGCAGGTCACCGAGAACTTCACCTGCCCGACCGAGTAAATTAGGGGCCCTGGCAACCGGGCAGTCCTTAATTGTCCTATCCTGAACAGCACTGCCTTTGTGCCGGATTCGAATCTTTTCTGTTCAATTCATCGCAATTGTATAAAGGGTTTCTTTAAGAGTAAACAGGTGTATTAAATGTTATTTCATACCATAAATCCGGCTTGCCTTGGCATTTGCGCCCTACATTCTAAAATTTCTCGAGAGTTTTGTTACTTGTGACAATTAGGCTTCATATACATATTTTCCCCCCAGAGTTGGGTATAATATTATGCCAGTTACACACTTGTTATTAAGCAGTGTTTGATTTGTCATATTTTATCAGGTGAATTTTGTTTGTTTGGTACTGTATATACAATGCCTGCTTCAACATTGAGTTTTGGTTTTTACCTAAATTTCATTGCAAAGCACAATGAAGATTTCCAAACGGTCCTATCACCAGCTGCCGACGATACATTAGTTTGTGTTATGGGAGCGTTTTCATTGCACTTTGCAGACTGACTTTTTAGTCTAGTCGTTCAGATGCAAATTAGTCGGCTACCGTTGTCGTTTTGTGCATGTTTATGGTTTTTTGTTCTGGCCTTTTTAATGTTTTTATCGGGAAAGCAATATAGCTATTTTTAGAAATAGTAAACATGGTTGAATTTGTCAGATGTTTAAAGTATGTCATGTCATGTTGGTGCTGGTTTATGTACAAGTGATTTCAGGTAGCCCGATTAATTCAATACGGGTATATTCTGACTTCCGCTGGTCCCTCAGAAAGGACTAAAGCTGTCACAGCTTCGGGTCACACACAGGAAGTTGGGATACTTTAATGTCATTTTGCGTCTATAAATAACCACATGCCCCCTGATGACCAAACTTGGTAGAATTCTTGCACTATATTTGTTTCTAATGTTGGTGGTTGGTTTGTTGTTGGGAGTACTACTGGCAACATCTATGGTCATATCAGGACAGGTACCTACTTGTGGCAGTGCGCACTCATGTAAGATTTATAGTGCTACCCCTCTGGGGAGACCAAGCCGCCAGCACCATGACCTGGTATCCCTCTCAGTCACATTATCCTGACACTGAGCCAACCAGGCCATGCCCTATCCTAATAATACCGAGCGCCTGGTAAGGAAGTGAGGGGTATCAATTTTGTACGTCATTGGTTTGACTTGACCGGGAATCGAATTCCCGACCTTCCGCACGGGATGCATGGGCTTTACCTATTCGATCACCTCGTCCGGTGTGTTTCTAATGTAGATTGCAGTGAAATTATCCTAACAAGTATTTTCGAATCGGTAAAATACCACTGTATGTGTGTATTCACCAACTCCCCCCCCCCCCCCCCACACACACACATGTATATATATCACCCCCCCCCCCTTCTGCAATTGATGCTGGATGGAAACTTCAGTCCTTCCTGAAGAACCAGCGAGACTCAAAATACCCAGATTGTCCCTTACCGTGGAAATAAAATATTCCGATTAGCATACTCTGGATAATCGATTAACTTGTTCGGAACGGGGGAAGAAAATTGCTTTGTGTGTCAGTTCTTCACCTATTCTTTCTATTTTCATAAGTATCTCAAGTTGTTTTTGTCCCTCCTACCCCAATACTATTCGCTGAAACTGCTGCTATTGTGATGTTATCGGTGACAATGCAGTTGTTGCATGTAAACTCTACAACGCGTATTGTAAGGATATAGTGAGTGCCTTTAGCCAATTAACATATCAGCAATCTGTTGGCACTGATAACGCCCTACTTATAAGGTCTCACAATGGCACCCACATTCTGTCATTATTTCAAATGGCCAGTGGTCAGACTAATGGTGGTGATGGCAAGGATAAAAGTCGACAGTATGTCAATGCAACTGTACGTACATAGCATGCATGTATACTATGTCAGTAATAATTTAAATTGGTAACATGATCAGAATGGACAAACACTGCATAATTCAAATCAGAATTGCTATTGAATCAGGTATTCCACACAAAACTGATGTAAGTCAATGTTCCGTTGATGTTGGAGCTGTCATTAATCTGCACCACTAAAATGTTGGCTTTCATTCTGCCTGTAAGCATATTTAATTGTGGACGCAATGGTTTTGTTTTGTAAAGAAGGGGGGGGAGGGGAATTCATTTTGCCAATTTTGTTTCATCAATATGAAGTGTGATTTTTTTTAATGAAAAAGGTTTTAAGCCAGATTTATTAACGGCAATGGTCGATGTTTATTTGTCGGTCCCAAAATACTCCTCACCCCGCCAACCCATCCACCTTTCTACGGCCCAAAATGTTCTTGCCTTGTTCACCACAACTTCCATATCGTCAATCTCAATCTTTACTGACATTGAAACCGTTTAATGGGAGCACTGCATTGCGACGGTATATATGACAACACCCCGCTATATTTCTATCGCCGGATGCTATGCTGCACCGATTCGTATTGTAGCTAGAAGCATGTGTAGTAAGTAGGCTGTTGGGTGTCACGTGTGTGAGTAGTGGGCACGTGACCTTCCCAGAGCGAGTGCTGGGAAAGAGCGCTAATGTGGCCGCTGTATATTCAGATATTCCATTTTTCCAACAGCGCTCATATCAAACAATTACATACCTCGGCTTTTGGATCTGATCAATAGCCTGCATTTCAAAAGTTTGTTGGGGTGTTTTTTGGTGTGTTTTTTTCTCTCAACTTCATCCCTGTCGTGGATTTATTAGATTTTGGTTTTACTTTTGGTGTGCAGGGTTTGGGAGGGGGGTTGTATCTGCAGGGTCCGTCTGGAGGCCTGGAAAGTTTAAAAATACCCATCGAAAAGCCTTGAATTTAACCTATTTTAGGTAATTAGTTTTGAAAAGCCTTGAATTCCGTTCAGCTATTCCCTCTGATCTAAATTAGTCCGAAATCAATATACAGCAGTCCTTTGAACTTGGAGCATCCTTACGGGGAGACACGGGTGATCGGTCTCTGAATTTGGTTGAAACTGGTGATTTCTGGTTTTTGGTGTACTAATTTGGTGTAAATGATATATTTTTTGGACAGATAATTACTTGACTGGATATTTGTGTATATAATATAGTTATATATTATATACACAAATATCCAGATGATGATACTGGCCTTTACCATTTGAAAGAAACACTTTGTGAACTTTGAAGCTCGTTTTCTCAGAACTGCTTTTCCCAGGGTTTTGTCAATTTGCCCCCTCTAAAAATGTAAGTTATAATTGTAGCAGAAAGTTGAAACTTGGCAGTCTTATAGAAAAGTTGCTGCTGAGTGCAATAAGATGGTTAAAAACACTGTATCTTTCATAGTTCAAGAGCTAGGGATGGAGACACAAAAATTGACCATTGAATTTTGTTTTCCTCTGGTTCGTCATGTAGGGACATGTTGGTAATGACATATATAAATTCACAAACCACCTTCTTGCACTCAACTGGACCACTTCTTCATATAATAACTTGATTCAGGCAAATCTAGGCACATTCAGTATACTTTCTGGAGGGAGTAACATTTTGATGATTTTTTTTTTTGCAAGATCCTTCATCATGTGACCCCTACTCAAGATAGAGCTATGAAACTCTGCAGATATGCTTCTCTTGATACAAAGAATGTGTGCTCCAAATTTCAAAGCTCTATCTTTAACAGTTTGTGAGATACGGAAATCACCCGTGTCTCCCCCTAACAAGTGTTGACTGAGTTGAGTAACAGCTACACACACCCACCTATCCATATACATACATCATCGCACACGTATATATGTGCGTAAATTCACATGTGCCCTTAGGAGCCATGAGTAGGCTTAGAAATCTGCCTTGGATGAGGAAAACAAATTCATAGTGAATCACAAAACTTGGAACTACTAGGCCAGTGCTGTCACCCAGGTACTTCTCTAAGTTATACTCTGAATTATTATTGAGAGCTCGCTCATCCAACATCTAGAATCATTCCCGAACTTTGCTCACACTTGCTCTGTCCAGTCCTGCTTCTATTCAGACGATCCGCCTCCAAGCGAGCTATAGGGTTCTCTCAGATTTTGGTCTTATTTTTTTTTAACAAGGTTGCAGTACCCGGTAGTGTGTATGTAGTATATCCATCTATGGGACCTCTGGGCGGTGGGGAATGCGAGTGGAAACTCTGTATTCATCAGTTTGTAATACCCACTTGTAAATGTGTCTGATTAAGAGGTGTGCATAGTATCTACAGGAGTTTATATTTCTGTTCGATGTAGATTGATTTGTAAATGGATCAGAATGAGATGTATATATATATATATATATAATATTTTACTGGCATTACAAAATGCAACTTTGTTAGTTAATTCATACAATGCAAATATGATAATTTAAAGATATTGTGTTTTTGGGGGGAGGTGTTCTTTTAAAAAAAAAAAGCTATTGTCCCATGTATGCAACCATACAATATACAAAGAAATTACATTATGACACAATGATGATATTGATAATGCATGATAAGCATAGAAATGTATATTTCGGACTGTGTGATACACATTTTGCACCTGTAATTAGTTCGGTGGCATTGATTTGGGTAATGTTTTGTTCTTCTTTCAGATATGGAATTAAATCTGATTAAGTAACTTGTATATATCACAAATTAATGGTTGATTAATGTCAATGTCTAGCATTACATGGACCCCTACAATTAACCACAATGAATTGATGGTATACGCTTGTATTTCCGATTTGGATCAAATTATTTATAACAAATTGAGTGGTTTGTGAACTGATATATTTAAAGTTTCAATCTGCTAATCGGCTCCATTTACAATGTATATATATATATATTTAAATACTTTCATGAATCGGTTAAATATGCTATCCAGTTTGTCTATTTGTAAATGAATAAATACAATATTTAACATTGCTTTGTTGTGAATTCAATGGTAGTTTTATAAGGCGTTTAATAATGTATGACCAAGTTGGGAATAAAGTCTACTGTTATTTCTCCTCTTTAAAAAACCCATTATTATTGAAGTATGAAAGTCAACTAACCGATGCGGTTTCAATTGCACAGAAGTTTCTTTACCTGTCTAAATTAATGTGTTCTTCATAAAGCAAACAAATATTCATAATTTGTTTTTAAATTTATATTAATTTGGGGGACGTCACCTTAACGAGTGAAATTGTTGCATGGGAAAAACGGTTAATTTCGTTGGTTTTGTATGTATGTGCGCGTAAACGATGTAATAACATAATACTATTATTTTAGCTTTATATAACGTTTATTTCACCCAATTCATTGGCTATAAACAATAGTTTCCTCACCTCATACGCCGTTGAGAATGAGTGCTAGTATTTTAAGTACTCTGCACTCACCTCAGGCAAGGAGCCACATAGAGGGGTCAGTGTGGATAGGGTGATTGCATCTGCGAGCCCAGATAGTGTAATGGTTAGGACACTAGTTTGAATTAGCGGAGACCAGACGGAATGGTCGAATGAGTTGAACGTCCGTCACCCGTTTTGGTAGATCGTGGGATTCGAACCCTGGTCGAGTCAAACCAATGACTTAACTGATACTTGTCACTTCCTAGCTAGGTGCTTGGCATTATTAGGATAGGGCAAGGACTGGTTGGCTCAGTGTCAAGATAATGTGACTGAGTGGGATATCATATCATGCTGGCAGCCTGGTCTCGCAGTGGGACAGCACTATATAAGTCGCCATGAGTGTGCACTGTCCTGATATGGCCTTAGATATTGCCAGGACGTAAAACCTCAACCAACTTTGTAATTAGCCAAATATACATTCAAATATACACGTCTGTTCAACAATAGCTAAAATCTCCCTGCTCTAGGCGCAATATTCCCTTTGCATCAATCACCCGTCACTTACAATGGACGCTTCCTGCAACATGAGCCCTGTGAGTCGATACCAATACCAATAAAACTAGTGACCCTGACGAGGACGGGTTTGTGATGGAAAATGATTGTCGTGAATAAGATGGCAACTAAAGCTGCACAGTCCGATGAACGCATCAATTTGTCTAAACTAAAACACTTAACCAGGATCCGTATGGGGCCTGGAAAGTTTTGGGAAAAGTCTTAACTTCATTTGCACCATTTCAAGGCCTTGAAAAGCCTTGAATTTAACCTATTTGGGGTAATTAGTCTTGAAAAGCCTTGAATTCCAGGAAACTGTCATCACTGAGCTAAATTAGTCTGAAATCGTTGTTTTTCTTTTTTCCTGAAATCCAACTGAAAAGTCTTGAATTCCTATTTTTAAAAAGCCTTGAATTCCATATCTTCACATGTATATGGACACTGCTTAACCCAATTTACTCCAACTTCGCTACTGGTGTATGTTAAATATGTATCGATACAGAGAAGGAAGATTAAGTGAATTTAACCGAACCTGTCACTGCTAAAGCCTATGATATCCAACATTTCAATGTGCACGCCAAAATTATTAACCTAATAAATTTATTTATTAAAAAGATCAAATGTCAGGAGCTCATAAACCATCGGATTATGTAAATTTAATGAAGATGACATGCCTTATGATACATGCTAATTGCTTGCACTGTGCCCATGTGATGATTGTCCTAAGACAGGTACACAAATCTATGTTGATAAATAGTAATTTACACAACGGTTCCACTGTGTATACAACGAAAGTAATTCACAAGCACTTCCACAATCAGAAACACCATCACAATTTTGGTCGAGGAAGCCATTGCTGTTTAAACCGCAAAGATGTCAATACAGTGTACTGGCAAATTTCAATCATCTAGAATTTTCTATTCGTTGTATTTATGTGATTGGAAAATGGCTATATATTTTTTAGTTACCATTCTGATTAAAATAACTCAACATTTATTTACAGAACTAAGTAGGTTTAGCTATACTGGAAAATGGTGGATTCACATTTCTCTCTATTGTGTAAACAATTAACACTGCAGCTGTCGTATAACTAACTATAAGTCAATCTTTGTAATTAGCCAAATATACGTTCAAATATACACGTCTGTTCAACAATAGCTAAAATCTCCCTTCTGTCATAAATATAACAGCAGTGGCATATTTGGTAAAGGAATTGGAACCATCTTTAATTAGAGAGCCCCAATCTTAGCCCTGCTAGTTACGTTCCTTTAACCGTCAGGTTGAGCATCGCATGTTCCAGTGGTTCCCCATTCTCCAATATGTTGTGCATAGTACCGATTTAACCTCACCTAAGTGACCCAGTTTTGGTTGTGTGGAGTTAGACTTTCACTCACTCACTTACTCACTCTATAGCCATGTTTACACGGGCGAGTTAAAAAGCTTCATATAAAACTACTTGCCTAGATCGATTTACATTTGTCATGTAAACGCGACGCTGAGGCGTTTTAGGGCTGAATCGATTCATATAAATCGGTAGATGTAAACCACCTTGCCAGGTAGTACAGATGAAGCGATACAGCTGGTTCCCAGGCGGCGATAATGTAAAATAGCGGTGCTCGCCGGCTACAGGCTCAGCTGTAACTATCGCTAGTGCCCAGCAGTGTTAGGGACCGATTAGGCCGAAATCTATTGAATGCGATCATATTTAACAGAATTACATACTCAAATAATGAAATTTAATTAAATTAACCCTAAATTCCAAGCGATATTAACGTAGCCGCTACATTGGCGTCGTTATTCCTATTGTGAATCGACGAATGTAAACTAAACAAATAGCAGTACTCGCCGGCTACAGGCTCACCACTAAGGCTGCTGGTTCCCAGCGCCGACACACTTTCAAACTCGGTCCATGTAAACGCGCCACTACATCGCTTCATATAAATCGATTTGCCTAATTCGCTTCACAATTGCCCGTGTAAACACGGCTTATCACGTATTCAGCAAATTGACCAGATTATGTAATCGAGTGGTAAAGTACTGGTCTGTACACTGTATGTAGTGGGCTCGAGTCCTGGTCGATGTTAGCCTTGTTTTGGGGTTGTTGTCCTTTCTATACATTTTGTTATGTAAGACCGTCCTGATAACCTTAGATGTTGCTAGGACGTAAAACAAACAGTTATGTAACATTTTCAGTGCAGGGAAATTATGCATGCAAGTTGTGCTAGCTTCATGAGTATGCAAGTGACCCAGTCGCACACAAGTTATATTTGATCTAATGTAAAATATTTACTAACACAATAGGGCTTAATTTGACTGCATACTTTCCCTGCAATTAAGATCAGAAGTACATGTACGAAAATAAAAATTATTATGTTAAGAAAAATTGCAAAGCACCACAGGGATTCGGCTGTACATTATACATATGCGTTCATCTGTTTGTTTGTTTCAGTTGTACGTCCTGGTAACATCTAAGGTCATTAGAACGGGGCATATGTGTAGGCCTACCCACAAGCCACATTTTTCTGAACAATCAGTGATCAACATTGGAATGATATTATGTGTAGGGCCTATTTAAAGTGGTCGTAGATGAAAACCAGTGGAAATTGAAGAAACTATACATATACACACAGCCCTAATTAAGAAGCGAAATAACGAGTTAGCTAGATTAAGGTAGCAAGTGCCTTTTAAATCTATTTTAATTTTTGCATAAATTATGCTAATTAGGTAGCCAAAAGGGCCACCAAACATTCGTCTTTACAACACTGTCATGTAGGATATCTCAGCTGTCCCACCTAGTAGAGTCATGCATTTTACATATGTTTTACATGATATGCTTATCAATGTCCCCAGGGGAACATATTTTTTCTAGATGGCTTCAATCGTTTTTCTCACACAATTTCAATTTATTTGATACATTTATACAAATTATATATTCATACCATAAAATGAACACCTAATAGAACAATTATTGACAATTCCAACGATCAATACTTAGATAACTGCCCGAAGTTGCTTTACTGAAAATTTCATGGAGTTATCTTGAATAAGAGAATAGGAGGTATGGTGTTTAAAGAATGGCTTTGAAAAATATATGATCTTAAAAGGCACTTGCTACGTTAAACTAGGTGTGTACAAGTCTCGTGTAATTTACCTTGCACGCTCACGTTGTAATACTGTATTGGATTATCAGATGCTGCCGACAATAACAATAAGCGCACTTCAACTCACTCATGTGCCACATACCCAATGTGTTATGGTGCTGGACTAGTGAACTCCATACTTAGTATCAGTATACATATATAATGAGCCTGTCTCAAAAGGTGATAACTCTTCTTTTCATCCATTGTAACGATTGACCCAAAACAGCACAGAAAAGGTTACACTGAAATTACAAGGACATTTGCTTCAAATCAATATGTATTCTATTGGGATTATGAAACACCATGTAAAAAACAAATCAGTTTATCCTGAGCAAATGCATAAGCAGATAGTATGTTGATCGTTACAATGGACAAAGTTTTGCCCCATATTGCTTAGCACCTTTTGAGACAGTCTCACCTCTCTAAATCGAACGACCATGGGACCGACTTTAAATGGTCCATTTAGGGAGATAATCGGTTTAGGGAGTTTTTCTTATCGTTACAATGGTATTGTATGGGTGATCGTTTGGGACCCAAATAAAGCGATCGATATAGGGGAGTGGTCGATCTGTGGAGGTGGTCGGTTAGAGAGGTTTTACTGTACATGAATAGTTGTGCGCCTGGTATAACGGAGTGGACTGACCATCCTTAGCACGATCGGTACAATTTGTTTTATAACAGCATTGCCTTCCTGGTGCAGAGTTTTACTCTTTACTTTGGATTTAAAGCTACATAGTCCGATAAAAACATCAAATTTTCAGAACCAAAACAATTATTTAGATTTGAGTCTACATAGCTAACTTAGATACTGGTGCACTTATTAAGCACTTGTTGCCACCTAGAAAGGAATACCGAGTCAATTTGATGGAACCTGTTACTACATAAGGCTAAGTTTTGGCATACATACCAAAGTCAATAATACAAAAAGTTTGTTTTATTTAATGACGCCTCTAGAGCACGTTTTATCATCGGGTATTGGACATCAAACATTTGGTTATTCTGACACATTTCTTTCGCGGAAACCTGCTGCTGCCACCTAGGCTACTCTTTCCGATAAGCAGCATGGGGTCTTTTATATTTATTTCCCCCCAACGAAAGTCAATCATGCATAATTTCCCTTTAAATATCTCAAAAGTTCGCCATTTAAAATGCGTTACTTCAAACTAAAGTACAGTAGATTATAACAATCAATTTAATATCTTTATCTCAGAAAAATGACAGAATTCAAAACCATCGGACGATGCAACTTTAAGCTCACTTCATAGTATTGATTGATAAGCGTTAGTCCAGATATGCCAGTTCGATATCCGCTTACAGTTACAATGGTGCCTGTCAGCGTTCCCTGTATTTGGCGGACCCTTATCATCTCAGAACAGTTTTTCAATGTATGAACAGTAATTTGTATCTTTTGACTCGCCGTGAATATGACCTATGCTGCCGACACGGCCTAAAGCAACCACCAATCAATCAATCAATCGTATCGTTTGACTGCCCTACCGACGACAGGTTACGTGCTATGTGAGAATAACATTAGTCTCGATATAGAGTTGCTCGTTGAAGATCGGAAATAGTGTACATTTTGTATACACAGGTACAATGATGATACAATGATGATATTGCAAGATGTACACATTTCTATCCCAGAAAAATATACATAAGTTTGATTTATTTAATATATTTCTTTAGTGACTGTTGGATTGGTACATTGGTCCACATACATACATAAACACATATTGCCAGAGTTGCATTCTTGAATAGGGAACTTGCATTTGGCAAGTTGTAAACTGAACATGAAGTAGCCAATTAGGCATTTATTTGTAAATTGGCACCGACAGTCCGTATTGGTCAAACAATTTGTGTGGTCTACAGGATATCGATACATGCCAGTCAACTAAAACGCGGTAAGATTATTTATAGTTACCATTAAAGTAGTAAACAAAGTATGACTGACCATAAATAGACTACACATTACACATGTGTACCACCATCAGTATTTCACGGCTTGCGGTTGAAACAAGCGGAAGGAAATTCTCAATAAAACATTAATTACTCGGCAGGTAAGAATTCAAGTCTTCTTGGAAAATAGTTTTCTTTATCAGACATTTTCAACACGCACAAATAAAACAAGTCATTCCACATTTTAAAAGGCTATATATATTAAAAATTAAAGGACGTTAAATATATTAAAACTAGTGAGGGTTAACTCCCCCCCCCCCTCCCACGCAGCATCACTTCAATAGCCATTCGAATGGATAATAAATAGGGATTGTAGTTCCAAGATTGCTCTATCCATATCGCAAAATAAATTAGTTCAGTTTTGGGTCATTCTTCAAAACGCAGATTTTGGTTCCACACTGATACAGCTGCTTTATCACAGGTATATGCATTCATATTCAGGACGGAAAGTCGCCTCTGACTAAAATAAAAAGAAGCAGAAATCTGACTAAAATTTCCTGCGACTCTAGTAGTGTTTTAAGCCTATGAGGGGACTGTCCGCCTTTTTAACAGAAAATTGGGGGAATCAGCGGAAATGCGACAACCGTCTCCTGCATAATTTTAGTTAGTTAACAACAATGATACGCATCTGTAATAATGCTTACACAGTAAGTCTTTATAAACAAAATTATCACATCAATTTCTTTCTTTCTTTCTTTCTTTCTTTCTTTCTTTCTTTCTTTCGTTCTTTTTTTCGTTCTTTCTTTCTTTGTTCCCCCTCCCTTCTATCTTGCTTTCCTTCTATCTCGCCACCATGCTCTTACTCGTTTCTTCCTTCCTTCCTTCCTTACTTCCTTCCAGCCATGTCCTTTCTTCCTTCCCTCCCTCCTTCCTTCCCTCCCTGTCCCCTCCCCTCCTCCCTCCCTCCCCCACCTCCGCGCCCTCCGGGATCCTTGCTCACTGCCTCTGCTCCCGCTTCCACACTATCACCATTCCCTGCGCGTCGCAGGAGGCGAGTAGGCTCTCGTCGTAGTTGAAGCTGACGTCGAGGACGGGCGCCGAGTGACCCTGCAGCTTGTTCACGCACGGCTTCGTCTCCCGCTCCACGTCGAAGAAGTACACGCACATGTCTTCACTGCCCGACACTGGGGGTGGCACAAAGGGCAGGGTCAACACTAGATCAAATGTTGGTTGGTTGTTGTTTGTTTGTTTGTTTAATGACCCCCCAGCACAAAAGTAGACACCGGCTATTGGGGGTTGGTTGTTGTTTTTACGTCCTAGCAACATCTATGGTCATATCAGGATGGGTACCGTCTTGTGACAGTGTGCACTCATGGTGACTTTATACTGGCACACTGGGAAATCAGGCCACTGGCACCATGACCCGATATCCCACTCAGTTATATTATCCTGAAACTGAGCTAAACCAGTCCTTGGCCTATCCTATTAATGCCAAGCGCCAGGCTAGGAAACGACAAGTATCAATT
The DNA here is from genome assembly GCA_030323885.1 of Branchipolynoe longqiensis. NCBI lineage: Eukaryota > Metazoa > Annelida > Polychaeta > Phyllodocida > Polynoidae > Branchipolynoe > Branchipolynoe longqiensis. Next base: position 32,733,914 of record CM059188.1, read on the forward strand.
TGATAAGTCATTGGTTTGACTCGACCAGGAACCGAACTCCCGATCTCCCCCACGCGAGACCCGCGCTCTACCGATTCTGCCATTTGGCCCGGTTGGGCTGGGTCAACACGTGCTGCCAATGGGCCCGGTCAATTTGGTAAATCTACGTCGGTCTAGACTACTACATGTGTTCCCGAGTTCCGCTGGTCACTCAGAAAGGACTGTAGCTGCCACCCAGCACGCCAAGTCACAGCCACAGCTTACATGCCAGAAAGGAAGGTGGGCAAGATGTGGTGAATACACATACACCATGACACACAAAGTGGTATTTTATCGAATGTGAACTATTTGCTGGGACAATTTCACAGCAATCTACATGAAAAACAACTGTATGGTAAGAGCCCTTCCAAGTTTGATCAGCAGGAAGGACGTGAGTATAGGTGCAAATTGAGTTGACCCCATCTTCTGCCATTTAACCTGAAGCTGTGACCTGGGGTGGTGGGTAGCAGCTTCAGTCCTTCCTGATGGACTAGTGGAACTCGGAATACCCGGTATAAAAATGGAGAATTTCCACACAATAACACAAATATTTGTACATAAATCTTTTTTTTTTCTTTAAAAAAAAAAAAAAAAGCTTTAAAAGTTGCGCGTAGACACAGGAGTGAAACCTGTCACAAATCACAATAATAATAATTCACGACTATAAGGTGGCCTTTTATTTTTCAAGCCAACTATGGTTTATGGCGGTGATGGAGTAGTGTTTAGAGTCCCGAGTCCCACATAGCCAGACTGGTGCTCAACCCTTCCGAGTACAGAAACCACCTCTTAAGTGTAGCGCTGGTTGGGTGGCAAGTTAAGGAAGGCAGCCTGACCGTGCGGGATCAAGTCAGACGGTGAATGGCGGTTACCAAAGCGACAGCGGAAAATTTATGTCTGGAAGTGGTGCCATATTTGATTTGGTCAGTTTGTGTATAGCAGGAACCTGGGGTAGTAAGTACTCTTGCCGCGTCGGAATTACCCATGTTACTGCAAACATGAGAGACAAATAAGTGTTCACACTTCCTGTCTACCATTCGCTATATAACATGTCCAATAATAATAATAATAACTAGATGTGAATAGCGACGTACCAACGCAGGCGCCTTGTCTGAAGGACATGAGTGGACAAAAGCAACTGCGCACGCTGGCAGCACGCTGCTTGATGGGGAACTTCTTCTTTAGTTGTAGGCTTCCATCTTCACTCGTGATCCTGTGGTCCCCCACAATAAAGAAAAGCACTTTTAGTCAGATTTGTTTGTTTTACGTCCTAGCAACATCTAAGGTCATATCAGGACGATTTTTAGTGAGAAGGGACGCAGGAACGTGGTCGCAGAGTCACAAATACTACACAGGCCTACTAATACAAAACAGAAGAAAAAAGTCCAAATTAATTTCTTTAAATTACAAATGTGTCAAATACTAAAACTTTCACAATCCGATGGTTTTGAGTTCCTGCTATATTTCTTTAATTTATTATAAACATATTGGCGTGGTTTACTTTTCCTTAGTTTGAAGTAACTTTTATTTTAAAGGATTTAACATCAGACATTTGAAATGAAAATCTTCATGTGCACACCAAAATTCTGAACATAGGCTTTGTCTACTGGGTTTCGGGTGTAGCACAGTAGCACCTAATTTCAATAAATGATTAGTGATTGTGTCAGGTCCAAAGTTGAATATGTAGAATTAAATCTAGGTATGTCTCGGGTGTTGACATATTTGTTACTTTCATCGAATTTCGCAGTTTTAAAACTTATTACAACTTTACCAAATGAATACAGCAGATAACTTTTGCTAACATTCTAAATACCATAAAAATACTCACATCATTCTGACAAATATTTATGTTGTCATATGACACTACTGTTGCCATATTGCTTTGGAACTTGTAGGTAACTATCAGAAATCCATTGTGCTACATGCTGCAAATTGTGTGCTCAACAGCTATCATTAGCTCACTTTAATACATAGATACTCTATATACCATTTTTGCATAAATAATCCCGAATTGAAAAATGGCTGGTGGACTGGTGCTTCGACGCTGACAAGAGAACTTATTCAGAAGAATGAACATTTTTACACACACAAAAAAAAAATGTTAAAGAGAAAAAAAAAGTACCGCGTGTGCACCACCTACCGGAATAAACAAAGCGCATTGACGGAGCAGTTGACGAGGAGGGACGGGTCACGTGCCTCCCTGCTGATCCAAGTGCGTGCCGAGATGCAAGTCACTGGGTGGCCCTCACACACGGTGATGCTGAAGTAGAACCATCAGAATTAACCCGGCGAACAGAGTCAGTCTGCTTCGGTTCATGGCTTTTATCATGTCACACCAGTTCTCCGGCTGCCAGTAAAGCCTCAGTCACACTACGGCTTGCGACAGATTGCAACCACTTTGGACCAAAGAACCCACCTTCACCAGTGACTTCCTTGCGAACAAAGCAATGGTCGCTGGCCTCTGGGGGGCCATTTTGGTAGCAAGGAGGTTTTTAGTGCAGTAGCTGCAATCTCCTTGTGACCATTTTGGTCACAAGGAGGACAGTGACCACTGAGGACCATTTTGGGACCACTTGTGACCTCTTTGCGACCAACCCTTTTTGGTGGTCACAAGCAATAGTGTGATTGGGCTATAAGACAGCATTGCGTATTGAGTTCAAGATTTTACTAACCGCCTATGAAGCTATCAATGGTAAAGCACCGGAATATCGGCGAAACCATCGGTCCCTTAAACAACCATCCCAAACTCTCAGATCATCCAGGAAGATATTGTGCATTCATTGTATCACCTCAGTTTATTGTAAACATACATTGCAGAGAGTTAAAATAAAAGAATTGAATTGAATTGATATCATTACACTCCCCTTGTGTCTAGACTTAAATCACGGAGCAATTGTGCCTTTTGTGTGGCAGGTCCCACATAATGGAATAGGCCCTGAGGACGTAAAAAAAGCAGCATCGGTGGAATAATTGTCTTTAATCTATTCTTAGGACTCACGTGTCTTTAATGGTAAATGAAATTTGTCTATCCTTCAACTATTTTAAACAAGTCGTAAAGGTCACATCATAGTTTATTTTACTGCACCTAAAAATGGCTCCTGCTATTAAGGGTACTCTATGAAATTTAAATTAGTATTATTATCTATGATCATATCAGGACAGATACCAACATGTGTCAATGTGCACTCATAGTAAGGACATAGTGCTTCCCCCTTCAGAGACACAGTGATAGCGGAACAATGACCCGATATTCCTCTCAAGTCACATTTCCTGACATTGGGTAAACGAGTCTATGCCCCATCTTAGCAATGACATGTCGAGCACCAGGCTAGATGGAGAGAAGTATTCATTTTGGAAATCAATAAATTGACTCAGCCGGGGTTGCAATCAATCTAAAGCGGTTGGCATTGTGTATCTTATGGATTTTGTTTTCATATAAATCTTCTTTTTACATTATTTACCGTATCATTGGCCTTATCAGTGTTAATAAATCTGACCTCTTATGGGATACGTCGCTACAAGTATTTATGGTTGGTTGGTTGTAAAGGTTTTACGTCCTGGCAACATCTAAGGTCATATCAGGACGGGTACCGACTTGTGAAAGTGTGCACTCATGGCAACTTGATAGTGCTGCCCCACTGGGCAATCTGGCCACCAGCACCATGACCCAATATCCAACTCAGTCACATTATCCTGAGCTAACCAGTCCTTGCCCTCTCCTATTAATGCTGAGCACCAGGCTAGGGAGTGACAAGTATCAATTTTATAAGTGATTGGTTTGACTCAACCATGAACCGAACTCCCGACCTTCCGCATGCGAAACTCGTGCTCTACCGATCAGACCACCGCGCCGGGTCCAAATAAGTATTTATGCATACAGTACATGGACCACTATCTTATCTCAATATGGAATCCACAATTGACTGGCTAACCGTCGGTGCAGATATCAGCAATCAGATATCACAAAGTTACCTGTGAAACAAACTGTAAAATTAAAATGATCACGAGCGACCCATTTTCTTACCGTTTAGCCTTGGTGACCTTGCCAGTGCCAAGGTCAAAGATAAATGAGAAGATGAACCCTTTGTCGTCGCCTGACCATAAGATTCGCCCGTTAGCGTCAAAAGCCAGCGCCTGCACTCGTCCCATCACTTTACTTGTGCCATCCTGAAACGTGGACAGTATATTATAAATAGTACTGGTATTATAATGATCGGTTGGTTGATTTGTTGATTGGTTGTTGGAGGTTTACGTTCTGACAACATCTAAGGTCATATCAGGATCGGCATCGACTTGTGACAGCGTGCACTCATAGCAACTTCATAGTCCTGCTGCTGCCCCACTGGGAAATTATCAGGCTACCGACACCATGACCTGATACCCCGCTCAGTCAAATTATCCTAACACTGAGCTAACCAGTCCTTGCCCTATCCTATTAATGGCGAGTGCCAGGCTAGGAAGTGACAAGTATCAATTTTGTACGTCATTGGTTTGACTCGACCAGGAATTGAACTCCCGATCTCTCACCCAGGAAGCCTGCGCTCTACCGATTCGGGCAGTGCTTCCGGTATATAATGAATATATCCCGGAGTATATGAATATATCCCTGGGTATATAGTTAGAGGGATAAGTGTAGTGAATTGTCTCTCTTCAATCCCAATGAAAAGTGTTCAACCTTTATTCCGTACTATTATTATTATTCAACCACTGCTTTTACACAGAATGTAAAAGCACACAATCAATTATAGTTGTTTGTTCGAGTTTTATGTCCTGGCAACATCTAAGTTCATATCAGGACATGTGCCAACTTGTGACAGTGCACACTCATGGTGACTTTATAGTACTGTCCCACTGGGATACCAAACTGCTGGCACCATGACCCGATATCCCACTCATTCACATTATCCTGATACTGGGTCAACCTTATCCTAGAAATGTCGAACGCCAGGCAAGGTAGCGACAAGTATACATTTTGTACATCATTTGTTTGACTTGGCCAGGATTCGAACTCCCGATCTTCAGCACGGGAAGTCTGTACTCTATCGATTCGGCCACAGCGTCCAGTCCAATCAATCATAAAACGCATCAAATATCACTTATGATGAAGATAAAAGCTCACAATCCTACAACTTATGGCAAAGGAAATAAAATCCTAGGTGAAATTCAATCGTATCATCGTTAAACTTGGGACATTCTTGGGAAAATTGAGAGGTGATGTTTATTAAATGGAGTTGATGCAATGGGGTTTCCTATATTTCTCAAACAAGTGTTTCTCAAACAAGTGTTCGCTTTCCTCATATCTCACCTTCCCACGAATCAATCAATCAATCACTCAAAACTCATATCTCAGAATTGGTCGTAATGCGAAGCATTACGTTTGATGCGAGGAGAGGAAGAGACCCTCCCCCCGCCCCGCTGCTTTCTCACCTCGGCAGACGGCGCGGCGCGGCGCCCCCTCCCCCGCCCTCCACGTCGCGCAGCGCTCACGCCTCACCCGACGCCGCTGCTCGCCACCTCTCGCCCTCCCCCGGGCCGGCAGCTTTCACACTCACCTGCTGTCGCCCCTCCCTCCTCCCCCTATAAGGTCGCCCCCCGGCCTCCCTCAGGCACTCGCCCTCCTGCCGTCTCCCAGCTCCCTCCTTTTTCACCACCCACCCACCCTACACTCCTCCTACCTTCTCTTCTAGCGGTGGAGGGCTCCTCGGCACCCCCTCACTCCACTGACACTTGATCTCTGTTTTTCTATTTTTACTCCGCTCCTCATGAGATTCCTTATTTTTATCACATTATTCACTATTTACCTCTACCTGTCCTCTGTTTACCCTGTATGCCCTGTATGCTTGTCTGAGGCGAAAATAAAAACGCTTTATTTCCACCCCCGCCTCCTCTCTTCCTTTTCGCGCATCACAGATTCGCTACATCAAAAGGCAATATTGGCTAATTTGTTGACGGCCACAGGACAATAATACAGCACCTATTTTAGCCTCAACTTCAAAATAGACTACCTTCTCTTGAGGATCTAGCCATATGAACTCACCTTGACAACCTTCCCTGTTGATACGTTCATCACATGAACTTGCCCTTTCGCGTTACCAGTCTAGACTTTAGTTAAGTGTTTTTGTACTCTCTCTTTCTATTTAAAACAGTGACATGAAAATGCACAACACAGCCATTATATACACATAGATATCTCTGGAACGCGCTCCTGAACTCGTATATATATCTGCTGCAGGAAGTCTTCAAAAGATGTAATCGAAATAAGCTGCTCGGAGGATCATAATAACAACACACATATTTACATATTATATCATAGGAATAAATTGTCAATATTGCTTGATAATGTTTGTTGGGGGTTTTATGTCCTGGCAACATCTACCGTTATATCAGCACTGGTACCAGTTGACATGACAGTGCATACCCATGGTGGTTTTATAGTGCTTCCCCACTGGGAGACCAGGCTACTGGCACCATGACTCGACCTCCCACTCAGCCACATTATCCTGATACTGACCTAACCAGTCCTTGCCCTATCCTAGTAATGCGGAGCACCAGGTTAGGTAGTGACTCAGCCGGGATTCGAACTCCCGACCTTCCACTCGGGAAACCTGCGCTCTACCGATTCGGCTACCACGTCCAGTTTGTTTGATAGAACATTCAAATGGTCATCCATAGCAGAACAAGTATCATAAGGGATGATCATACTTATGAGGTCCATCACTGGGGCCCCCTGCGGAAGATTAGGGAAATAGATAGCATTTTGGCAGTGCCGCCATCTATGTACTGTCGCGCCCTATTGCTTGTGTAGTGGTCTGCACTGACCTCTCAGGCAAGGAGCCGCATAGACAGGTAGGCGTGGGTAGTGTGTTGATATCGGGGAGCCTAGGTGGTGTAATGGTTAGCACACTGGCCCGGAATGCAAAGAGATGTGGGTTCGGGTCCCGCTCTAGGCGCAATATTTCCCATTTTCATCACCCCCACGACACTGGTTGCCGTGACCATGATGCTATACAAGCACCGCGCTGTATAATTGTTGAACCTACCCTGTGTATGTAAGTGCATTGCATTGCCTGTATGTATGTAATTGTAAGCATTATAAGACTTACAATTCCAGGGGGACGAGTGTAGTGGTCTGCACTGACCTCTCAGGCAAGGAGCTGCATAGACAGATAGGCGTGGGTAGTGTGTTGATATCAGGGAGCCTAGGTGGTGTAATGGTTAGCACACTGGCCCGGAATGCAAAGAGATGTGGGTTCGGGTCCCGCTCTAGGCGCAATATTTCCCATTTTCATCACCCCCACGACACTTGTATGTGTGTGTGCGTGCGTGTGCGCGTGTGTTTGTTGTTGTTTTACGTCCTAGCAACATCTAATGTCATATCATAATAATCCAACCAGTCGTTGCCCTATCCTAGCAATGCTGAGTGCCAGACTAGGTGCGAAAAGTATCAATTTTATAAGTCATTGGTTTGACTCGGCTGGGATTCCGCACGGGAAACCTGCGATCTACCGATTCGGCCACCACGTTCGGTTGCGTTTGCGCGTGTGTTTGTGAGTAAAGGATACAGCAAACAGGTTGTTGTTGAGTGGCTGGAAGAGGCAGCAGAGGACTGCGGCTGCGCTGGGGTCCGGGAAGGTGCGCACGCAGCTCCCACTGGCCACCTGCCAGAGACGCGCCGTACCGTCCAAGGAGCAGGACAGCACCACGTCATTCGACACGGACCACACAAAGTCTGCCAACATACACACCAGGACATGAGTACAGCAAGGCACCATGTCATTCGACACGGACCACACGGTCTGCCAACATACACACCGGGACATGAGAACAGCAAGGCATCACATCATTCGACACAGACCACACAGTCTGCCAACATACACACCGGGACATGAGTACAGCAAGGCACCATGTCATTCGACACGGACCACACAGTCTGCCAACATACACACCAGGACATGAGTACAGCAAGGCACCATGTCATTCGACACAGACCACACAAAGTCTGCCAACATACACGCAGGGACATGAGTACAGCAAGGCACCACGTCATTCGACACGGACCACACAAAGTGTGCCAAGACACACATGGAATATAAAAACACTAAGTCTACCAACATACACACAGGGAGATGAAAATACCTAGTCTGTCAACATACACACATGGGATATAAAAACACTAAGTCTACCAACATACAGGGACATGAAAACACCAAGTCTGTCAACATACACACATGGAATATAAAAACACTAAGTCTAACAACATACATACAGGATAATCAAAGGAATCAAAATTGTCCCCCAGAATATCTCCTTCCACTAATGCTGTGGAACTTGGCAAGTTGATTAATAAACATTAGGTCTCGCACTTACACAAGATTATTCAGAGAAATAAATATTGTTCACCAGAATATCTCCTCCACTAATACTATGTGGAACTTGGCAAGTTGATTAATAAACATTAGATCTCGTGCTGACACGAGATTATTCAGAGGAATAAATATTGTCCCCCAGAATATCTCCTTCCACAAATGCTATGTGGAACTCGTCAAGTTGATTAATAAAAATTAGATCTCGCGCTGACACAAGATTATTCAGAGAAATAAATATTGTTCCCCAGAATTAAATAAATGAGTTAAAAACATTGTTCATAAGAATATATAATAACCCCCCAAAATCACTTAATTAGTTAAAAGGATAATTAAATGAAAGTGTAAAGATTTACCTGAGATGCCAGCAGTGTGACCCTGAAGGACGCATATCACGGTTGCTGGGGGCGGAACGACCTGACAAACAGACAGCTGTCCATCGAGAGATGAGCAGGCCAGTCGCGACTTGTCATCATGTGCAAACTTCACGCTGGTAACTACAGAAGTGAAGACTTTACAATGAAAGAGGCCCTATACATTGACAAGAGAGGCCCCGATTAGATTCACATATATACAAATACATTCACATATATAACACCGAAATCTACTTGGGGGTTGGTGGGAGGGAAAATGATCTCAGTCAGGAATATGTATGTCCTTTATCGCTCTCATACTCATACGCTTCTGATTTGGTTAAGGCTACACAGCCTGTATCAGGTCGAGGCCTCTCAAAGTTTAACTTATTTAGATTATAGGCATTGTGTACCGTGCATTGGCTATATCTGTACAGCCGCCAATATCTGGCTAGTCTGGATTTTAAAACATTTAGTGATGGCGCACTAACCATCTTTGGATTAATTTATGAGGGTTCGGGGGGGGGGGGGGGAGGCATCAACTATTGGGAAGACTTTAAAAAATGTAATATTCCAATTGTTGAAGAACCCGCAAAATGGCCCTGTCGTCAATGTGTAACTGGCATTTGGAGAATTAGTAACATGTTAGTATATTCCAGGAGTTTGTTATCCTGGTACTGTAATATTGCTGTCTAATATTATGTATGGGTCTTTATTTCCTTAGCTTGAAACTAAACAGAATTGAAGGAGACTCACTCTGCGGTGATTATGACCTTTGCCGCAATCACCACTAACTAAGTAACTAAGTAACTAACTAACAGGTGACACTGTGGCACTGAGATTGGATTCGCCAATATTGCACATCTTTTTTAAAAAGTGTTTAAAAAATGGCATACGCAGCAATTGTCAGTTTTTAGGTGATTTCCACCACGAGTTCGCCCTCTAACGACAATTTCTGAACTGATGTATTAGGGAGCAGCTCACTGTGCAACACACTATGTGGAAAATGTCTTACAGGTTACAGAGGGTTTATACCACCAAATGATAGTAGTGGCAGAACTAATGCCTCGGGTAGCAGCGCATTGTGCAGAATGTTCTGCAGAAAAGGTCTTGTAGAGGATTTCCAGTGACAACCCACCATCTGACAGCAGTGGGGGGGGGGGGGTATTGGACCCAGTGGTCGAATCGGTAGAGCGCAGGTCTCCCGTGCGAGAGATCGGGAGTTTGATTCTCGGTCGAGTCAAACCAATGACTTACAAAATTGATACTTGTCGCTTCATAGCCTGGCGCTCAGCATTATTAGGATAGGGCAAGGACTGGTTAGCTCAGTGTCAGGATAATGTGACTAAGTGGGATATCGGATCATGGTGCTGGCAGCCTGATTTCTTAGTGGAGAAGCACTATTAAGTTGCTGTGAGTGTACACTGTCACAAGTCAGTACCCATCCAGATATGACCTTAGATGTTGCCAGGACGTAACATTCAAACAACCAACCAAGGACAGCAGTGGAATAATTAATAAACTGGGTAGCAGCTTAAATGGTCTGTTAAAAGCTTATCCAGTGCTAACTTACCAGCCATTTGGTGCTGGTCAAAGATGTGGTGCATCCCGGCAAAGGCGTAGTTCTCACCGATAGTCTTGTCTCCAGCCATTGCCCTGAAATGAATTTATGTAACACTGTATTAAATATACATGGATCTTTCACTTTGTTAGAAATGCTGCTTATTTCAAGCTGTATTTATTAGTGGACCTATTAATTTACCATTTTTTTTACTAAATGTATTTTATTCAGCGAATAATGTCTTTTGTCAGCGCAAGAGCACTGGTCTTCCGGCCGTTCAGTACAATTTGTTGGTACATAAATGACAATATCAGTTTCAATAATAACCACATGAAAAACCTGTTCGATAATAGAAGCATAATATAAATTGACTATTGGTTGTAATAGTAACTGCATACAATTCCAGTTCAACATATGTATTATGCACTTGGTGAGCATGCATCAATAAATGTACAAGATGATTCTAGATTTGTCTTTAAACACTTCTTTCTTCGTTTGCTTTCTCTTCTTTAAAAAAAAAAGATATAACATATCTCCAATACACATATATATATATATTATATTGTAAATATGCAAATCAGTGGATCCAATCACCAATACCAAATGCAAGAAACCTGCCCATTTTTTAATCCCATCACAAGTGTTCCGTATTGTGTGGCCTAATGATGGGATCGGAGGTCTGAGATTGCTGTGGGGACTTACATCAGACAGGTTTTATGAAGTAGCATTTGTCAGCTGTGTGCCCCCAATAGCCAATGTCCGCTTTTTGCGCTGGGGGGGTCGTTAAACAAACAAATTGCCAGCTGTGTATGACAGTACTGGCTCCCTTCCCCACACACACGCCACCTTGTGACAGAATGTGGTGCTATAGCCGGTAATAGGAGGAAAGTCAGTTTCTATCCCTGATAAGAAAATCTAGCACACTATCTACACTGTACAAATATGCTTGATTGATTGATTGATTGATTGGTGGTTTATGCAGGCCGTGTCGGCAGCATAGGCCATATTTACGGCGAGATATGTACAACAGTTTGGTGGTGAGGGGCTGTTTATGACCAGCTAAATTAAGGTAATACCCTCCATTCCTTATATGGAGATCTGGCATACAACATAGGACTTGTCTATGAGCTGTCAAATTCAGGTTTTGGAAAGCCTGGAAATAAAACCATCTATTAATAAAGAAAATCCCCAGAGATCTCTCAAATAGTTGATTTTGTTGTTATTCTCTCTCATAAAACAAAACAGCTTCTTTTCTAAATTTAAATATAAATATAAACCGAAGCACCACACATAAAATCGGTCTCGAAATTGGTATCAAAATTATCGCCCAACATGATTCTTAATTAAATATTTCGGTTTCCATTACCAAATATATGAATAGAGGTAATTACACGGAGATGGCCCTACCCCTGGTTGAGGAGGAGTGCATTACTGCGCTGAATAGTTTGACAGGGCTGAATGAATGTAACCTCAACCCTGTCTGAAAAGAATAATAATGCTACCATAACACATGGAACAAAATGATATCGTTATTAAAACTGCATAGTCCGATGAAAGCATCAAATGTCCAAAACCAAAACACTTCTCTAGATTTAATCCTACATAGCCAACTTATATACTAGTGTGCTCATTAAACATCTATTGCTTCATAACAGGAAATACCGAGTTAATTTAATAGAACCTGTCAGTGCTGAAGCCTTTGGTGTCCATCGTGTTTGTTGGATGCCAAAATTGTTTGGTATGTTTTCACTTCAAATATTTCTGAAGTGGGGAGCACTGACATCAGCCCTCTCCCTGACCCAGTTCAGGTGCAGTGACTCTGCTACTCTCCGCCCACATATTTGGTTATACAAACAGAAAAAGTAAGCAAAGTTGTGCATGAAGAGCATTTGTCGGAGTACGGTTCCCGTCGCCACAAGGTATACTTTAAAGCTGCATAGTCCGATGAAGCATCAACTTTTCAAAACCAAAAATATTATCTAGATTTAATTCTACATATCTAACATTGATACTCACATGCTTATTATGCATTTGTTGGCACATGGAAGGGAACATTGAGTAAATTTATAGAACCTGTTACTGCAGAAGCCTATGGTGTCAGAGTTTTGGTATGCTTGCCTAAACTAATTTGACATGTTTACACTTCAAATATCTCAAAAGTTGGCCATTAAAAATAAAAGTTACTTCAGACTAAAGTAAAGTAGATTATGACAATCAATTTAATATATTTATCTCAGAAAAATATAAGAAATTCTAAACCATCGGAATATGCAACTTTAAATGTATGTGAAGTAGATTACAATGACCAACTTAAAATAGCTATCAGATGAGAAAAAAGGCACCCCAAAAAAACCCATATTTTTTTCCATAAAAAAAAAGAAGAAAAGTAGTCTTAAACCAAAGAATTTGGGATGTCATTAAGGAAATATCGCTTAGCACTAAATAAGCGCTATTTAGGTTATAGATAGCAAGGTGGTGGATGCTGGATGTGGAATGACATTCAGAATCGCCACTCACTTCTCGCTGTATGGTCATCATCATCGTGCTGTCGGTCGTGATGCGACAAAGACTGCTTTCATTAATTTCATGAAAGCTGCCTGCAAAAGTGTTGAAGTGCTGCTGGCTTTTGCAAGTTACCAGCGGCACTCTCTCGGAGAGCAAATAGAGGTCTCACACCGGCAAGAACATGTCCAGACAGGCGCAAAACTATTTGTCCCTGCAGTGGCTGGTCGGGAGATGTTGGGAGTTCCATACATCAACCGCTGTCTTGATGCTGCCACATTGACATGGTTTTCTGTTTAGGGTTTGCTCCCTTAGCCTTCGGTTCTGTCAAGAACCTGTACCACAAGGCATTGGTTTTCAACTCTGCAGGGCAGGGGCGTCAAACTCCCTGAGGTATTCCAATACCTGCTGTGTGGTAGCACCCACATAAATCAACTACCTGATTTGTTAGGTAAGTAAATGAGCATATTGAAAAAAAACTAAAAAAACCTACATGAGGACACAGAACATAGATGTAAACACGTTCTCTGATGAGGAGTCAATGTATATTTCAAAGGTACCTTGTAACCATCGCTACACGCACATTATTAACTCCCGCAGCACTGTCTCCAGGACAGGGCTGCTGAACAATCCATTAGAAAAAGTGTTTGGAGGCTGGGTTATGGACATAAAAACATGAATTTGCAATCTAAAGTGCTAAATAGACAGCTCAAATGCGTATTCATTATAGCCCGTTACTTTTTAGGTGAATAATTGATTAAATCATGTAGAATAACATAGTTTAAAAGTTGAATTGAGAGCTTTCTGTGGTCGCCATCTTGGTTTTTTTTTGTGGTTTAGAAAAAAAATGTATTCTCTCTCAATTTCTCAACTTTAAGCCAATATAGATCACGGCACACTGGAATCAGCACCTCCAGTTAATTCCTACTGAAGCGGATTTTGCTTGGATTTAAGCAGGGTTGCCATTCTCCCCATCTCTGGATAGGAGTGAATCTTTTAACTTTGCGAAAATATGAATAGCAAGTATTTATAGACCTATTTCAATGTTTACTTACATCGTATATGCGTGCGCAGCTTGGCTGCAGAACAAAGGCACACTGCCATTGAGTTTGCTGGTACGCGCAGTACAAAACGTTTATTTTATTCAAAATTAATAGAAATACAGAACCCTAACCTTATAAATGTAATATAATCTAGTTGTGGAAAATGTTTTCTATATGTGTACCAAGCGGTTTGTCTCTAGGTGGTGTGGTTTTAGAGATATTTCACTTTTTCTGTATGAATATAATTCAAGATTGCTCAGTCACATCCATTATCAATGCATTGAGTTTGCCCGTATGCGCAGTGCAAAACGTCTATTTTATTCAAAATTAATAGAAATACAGAACCCTAACCATATCAATTTAATATAATCTATTCTTTGAATATGTTTTCTATGTGTTCCAAGCAGTTTGTTTCTAGGTGGTGTGGTTTTAGAGATATTTCACCTTTTCTCTATGAAGATTGCTCACCTCCCCATCCCCTCATCTCCAATACAATTACTTCAGTCTAACCCACACCCAACATAATACGAAACCGCGCCCATTCCATCTCGCCTAATTTCCCTGTGTTGAGGACTGGACAGGATGGGCTAGTGGGTAGAATGCTCGGTCTTGTGTGGGGAGGTTATGGATTTGATCCCCGTTCAAGTCAAATACTTATAATAATAAAAGTAGGTGTTTGCTGCTACCCCTACCTGGCAATTGGCTTAAAGTTGCATAGTCCGATGGTTTTGAATTTCTATATTTTTTCTGAGATAAATATATTAGATCGATCGCTAGTATCTACTTTACATTAGTTCAAAGTTACTTTTATTTTAAATGGTAAACTTTTGAGATATTTTGAGTGCAAACATGGAAAATTAGTTTTGGCAAGCTTGAAGTAACAGGTTCTGCTAAAGTGACTCAGTATTGCCTGCTATGCAGAAACAAATGCTTAATAAGTGCATCAGCATCTAAGTTAGATATGTAAAATCAAATTTAGATAATTGGTTTGGTTTTGAAAATTTTATATTTCTTCGGACTATGCAGCTTTAACTACTAGAACAGGACTAGGACTGGTTGGCTCAATGTCAGGATAATGTGACTGAATATGATGTTGCATCATAGTGCCGGCAGTATGGAATATCAACGAGGCAGCCATTAGAAGTGGGCAGTCACAAGTTGTTACCCATCCTAGTATGTCCCCCAGATGTTGATATGATGCAAAACCCCAATATCATTACATAATATCTCAGTGGCCTAATATATATTTGTATTTTCATTTTATTTAGTCAATATAACAATGATCAGAGGGGGCCGAAAAAGAAACTCAAGAACGGCATAGATGACAGACTTTTAAGATCGGTCCGTGTAAGAAAACACATACCTGCTGGCACCAGAGTCCGAAGTTAGGCTGATATCGGGCAAACTATCGCTTTTCCTAAGCTTCACCAGGGGGCGCCAGTGACGGAGCCGATAAGCCATTCTACACAGAGTGGTTCACATTACTCACACGTGTCAAAGGTCAAGGTCAGCGTCAAAATGCCCCATGAGTGTTTCACATAGGCGATACCAATGTTTTACCAATGCTCAATAAAACTGCGATTTGTATAGATTTGTCAATAGGTGATCTATTGGTTGGCATTGCTAATAATATATGTGAAAAGTAGTTATTAATAATGTTATACTTCTTTCTTTACACAGATATATAAGCGTTATAGATAATCGAAAATAATTTCAGATATGTGGTGTATATGATTTAATTTAAGCTGCACAGTCCGATGAAGCATCAAATTTTCAAAACCAAAATAATTATCGAGATTTGATTCTTCATATCTAACTTATAGTTGCATCGTCCGATGGTTTTGAATTTCTGTCATTTTTCTGAGATATTAGATCGATCATTAGTATCTACTTTACATTAGTTTAAGGCTACTTTTATTTTAAATGGTAAACCTTTGAGATATTTGAAGTGCAAACATGGAAAATTAGTTTCAGCAAGCTTGCCAAAACTCGGACACCATAGAGTTCTGCAGTTACAGGTTCTAAAACTTGTATTAGATGGACTTCAATGCAGAAATAAATGCTTACTAAGTGCATCAGTATCTAAGTTAGATATGTAGAATGAAATCTAGATAATTATTTTGGTTTTGAAAATTTGATATTTCATCGGACTATACAGCTTTAAATACTGATGGACTTATGAAGCATTTGTTGCCAAATAAAAGGGAATGCAATTTAATATAACATGTTACCGCTTAAAGCTGCATAGTCCGATGAAAATATCAAATTTTCAAAACTGAAATAATTACCAAAATTTGATTCTACATATATAACTTAGATACTGGCACACTTCTTAAATATTTGTCATCACATAGAAGGGAATACTGAGGCAATTTAAGAGAATCTGTGACTGCAGACACCTATGGTGCTTGCCAAAATTAATTTGGCATGTTTGTACTTCAAATATCTCAAAAGATAGCCATTTAAAATAAAAGTTACTTCAAACAAAAGTAAGGTAGATTATAACGATCAACCTAATATATCTATCTCAGAAAATGCTAGAAACTCAAAACCATCTATGGACTATGCAACTTTAAGTTAAGAATGATAATCAATTTAAATGTACCATTTCACTTCGATGAGGTGTAAACTGGTGCGACAGTGCAAGTTGTGAGAGTGTGAAAGTTGTGACAGTGGTGACTTGGTCAAATTTGCATTACTTGCATTATATTCTACATGCAAAGCTTTCATTGAGCCTCCAGCCTGTTATAATTGATATACAGTTGTTAGAGGTGAAGTGTACTTATGCAATATGAACTACATGCGATGCAAATTCCAATGTGCCTTAGTTTTATGCCTCGGTGAATCGTGTTACACGAGGAAGGTTTTCGGTGAGACCAATGAAAGTTTATAAATGTGTAAGAAGAGACACTCCTATTGGCCACCAACAGTGAAGCGAGCCTCCACCACCACCACCCCCCACCCCCCCACCCACCGTAATTATAAAGCATTATGCATTGTCATGCCAAATGACAATTTGTATCTCCAATGGTAATCCAATTGATGAGCCACTTCAGTTACTTTACAAACTTCAAATTTAAAAAATATTATATTTTAATTCATTTTTTAAAACATAAAAATATATGGATGGTAGCAGGGAATAACGAATCAAGAGCATTATATTCGTACCTTTTTATTTCTATTATCAAAACTTCGTCGAAGCTGATTCCGAAAGCAGTCACAAAGCCGATATCAGTTATCACCCAATTAAGTGGGAATAAGGTTATATGCGGCTTGAGGCCATTACTGAGACGAATCCAAGGTTGATATACATAAAATCCGATATGAGGGTGATAAATACCTTTACCTTTCAAACTATAGTCATTTCGCTTAGAAAAAACTAAAATGTTAATGCCGCTTTTAGCGATAAATACCCATTGCAACAAACACCACGATATGTAGGTGTATATATAAAATAAAGAAAGATAGGACAGAAAAAAAGGGTGGCGGGTATCAGGATATCGACACAGCCAGTCAGCATCAATTTGATTGAGCTGGCCATGTCTGCAATCATTACAGAGAGAATGTGCTATCAACAATAATTTGGCATTATATACACTAACAACCATGAACAGAGAAATGTGGTGCTAACCAACAACGCGAGTGTCTGTTCTTAGTGAAAGTATGGTAACTTTGGTGGTGGAAGTGTGTGAGTGATAACAACAATCTAATTTCCACGGGAACATTAACTTACGTTTCGCATGAACTTTCATTGGGGGAATATGAACGAATGCACGGTGAGTAAAATGGCACTTAAGTGTATATGTACAATATCATGATATGGCGTTATGCTTGGCACATGCTGCATGGTTAGGGACTGGGGTCTGATTTTATTTATCATCTACCACTTGTGATTTTACCACAGTTGTATGTTCTTTTGGCATACATATCTGTGCTTTATTTTACCTGTTCGATCAAATGTAATTTATAATTTTTTAAAGTGATTTTTATTTTTTAAAGCCGGATATGATTAACCACTGCATGACCCCCAATAGCCGATGTTTACCTTTTGTGCCGGGGGGGGGTCGTTAAATAAATAAACAGACAGACAGACAAACAAACAAACAAACAAACAAACAAACAAACAAACAAACAAAGCGACAGGGGGTCATGGTTGCTTTAACAATTGTAGTGCAAAAACCTATATTCAAATTAAAGGTATTCCGATATCTTACTTACAACTGATACAGCTTTTTGTTTTAAATGACAATCCTAAATAACACGCACTTTGGTTACACTTGTCGTCCCATAAAACCGAAATGACAAAAGAACACACACATATAAGTGGGGAGTCAAGTCACTTCACTGGTACCCAACAGTTAAAGCTGCATAGACCGATAAAAGCATCAAATCTTCAAAAGCACAACACTTCTCTAGATTTGAACCTACATATCCAAATTAGATACCGGTGCACTTATTAAGTATTTGTTTCTACAAATGACATACTAAGCCAATTTAATAGAACCTGTTACTGCTGAAGCCTCTGGTGGGGGCCAGAATTTTGACAAGCATGCCAAAATTAATTCGCCTTGTTTACACTTCAAATGACACATGATGCAAAGTTAGTAATCATAAGCAAGGCTACTTCAAACTAAAGTAAGATAGATTATAACAATCAATCTAATTTCTTTATCTCAGAAAATTACTGAAACCCAAAACTATCGGATTATGCAGCTTTAAGTACACCATCACTATCACAGTAGCTATCACCGTATCAGTAATGTACGCAGAGAACCTCACTGTACAATGAGCAGTGCCTTGCAACCACAGGAAAATAGAGTCGGGTTTTCTTTGAGCCATTACGTTTACAAATAGGCTAAAACAAGGAGCCAACGTGTGGTGGATACAGCAGGTGCAACTCTAATGAGTATAGTGTTTCACGATGCTACAATGACGTCGTTTGATTCTAATTCCAGACTATCTATCGTCCAATCAAAACGCAGAAAGCGCACAGAATATGAAGAGGGGGGGGGGGGGGGGAATGGGGGGAGTAAGGAAAGGAGGGAGTAACAGGGAAGGGAGGAAGAGGGTGGGAGGGAGAGAGGGGGGAGGGGGAGGGATGGGGGGAGAGAGTGGGAGGGAAGGGGGGGGGGGGAGAGTGTGAAGGAAGGAAGAGAAGGAGGCGGGAGGGAGGGAGGGAGGGGGAGAGAAGGAGGGGGGAAGGGGAGGGGGAAGGGAGGGAGGGGAGGGAGGGGGAGGGGGGGGGAGGGAGGGAGGAGGGAGGGGGTGAGGGAGGGAGGGAGGGAGGGAGGGAGGGAGGGAATAGACACGAAGCGATGATCTTGTAAGGGAAAAAATAGATGTCCAAATGTCTTTCTAACTTGACTAAAATCGATTAAAATTACAGGAAATCATTCCTGCATATGTAACATGAACCTACGTGTGCCTCACTTATGACATATAGTTTAAGATTACTCTTCTTCCCTCTCGCTGTCGTATATGGTTTCAATCGTCAATTGGCAAATAACACTTCGAGCGACCTGGACACGGTAAGGTCTGCGCCCAAATAGGCAAACCCCAGCTCGGAGGAGTTCGCGTGCCCACGGGAGAACGGGTCTCGACCGTATCTATATATCTCTAGCCATACTTACAATTGGCTCATTTGGGAATCCATGTAACCAATTAAATTGGAATATATGTGTGTGTAGTTCAAAGATCACTTTGCTGCCTCCCTGGACAAAATGCACAGATTCAGATTCATTGGGCAATAAGCATGCATTTTGATACCACGCTCCAAATCAGTCACAAGTTACTCCTTTATGACTAATGTTTGATTATTCAACACTAGGCATTGTGACTCAAGGCCAAGTACAAATTTAAAAAAATTGGTGATCGTTCCCGCCCATGACTGAAAAATTGCACACTCCTGATTTTTAGGGGGATTTTTTTTTTGTAACTTAAAAATATGTTGCGTTAGCAGCAATTCAACTTTCATAAGCACACAATCTGTGAAACAGTTATTTATTACGTCTACATCATATGCCAGAAAAATAACAAATAAAAAGAAAAACCGCCTGCCCAACCACGATTTGAGTAATCAAAAGGACGATCACCAACTTTTATTTTACTGGGCCTAATAGGCAATAAGACGTGACAGGTCAGATATCTCTCAAAATGAGCTTCAATATATATAGCCATGACTCCAAAATGTCGTTTGGCGAATAAACAATTAACTCAGCAGCACAATAACGTGTTGGTACTCCCATAGCGTGGCACCGGGCGCGGTGGCCAAATTGGTAGAGCGTGGGCCTCACGTGCGGGAGACCCAGGAGTTTGGTTCCCAGTTGAGTCAAACCAATGACTTATAAAATTTATACTTGTCACTTCCTAGCCTGGCGCTCTGCATTAATAGGATAGGGCAAGGACTGGTTAGCTCAGTGTCAAGATAATGTGGGTCATGGTGCTGGCGGCCTGATTTTCCAGTGGGCTAGCACTGTAAAGTCAGCATGAGTGTGCACTGTCAGAAGTTGGTACCCATCGTGATATGACCTTAGATGTTGCCAGGATGTTAAACTCCTACAACCAACCAACCAACCAACCATAGTGTGGCATGTTAGTTTGTGGAAGTAATATAGCAGACCGTCCGATTGACAACCTAGCAACATCGAATGGTCATACCAATTCTTGGTACTGGCTAGTGCATGACTGCGCATTCATGGCGAATTTATAGTGCTGCCGGCACCATGACGTGATATCCCACTCACTCAGATACATTATCCTGATACTGAGCAAATCAGTCATTGCCCTCTCCTAGTAATGCCGAGGGCTGGCCTAGGCAGCGATAAGAATCAACTTTGAAAGTCATTAGTTTGACACGGTCCGGATTCGAACCCACGACCTTTCGCACAAGAGTAATAATTATACTGAGGCTGTGAGAACACTACACATGTGGTAGAATATTGCTTAGTATTAGTAATCTACATACTTACTTGTACTCGGGGTAGGGGCTATAGCTGTATTCTTTCCACATGTATTTTCAATTCGCATATAAGACCATAAACACTCAAGTATTGAAATACTAATCACAAAGAATACATATTGAGATGCTCTTTAAATGTAAGAATTATGCTATCATTATCATGTTTGTTAGAAATAAATATCTTCCAGTGGTGCTATTTTCTTTTCTTTATTCATGAATGTGATTGGCCATCAGCAAAAGACTGAAAGTCAGGCCTGAAGTTTGGAGGCCGCCCAGTTAGCCAATAAGAATCGAGGAGGTTTACAATGAGAGCTATCCAGCGTAAATAGTCAACAACTGAATGTAGCACAGCTTTGTGCAAGCCAGTCTTGCTGGCAAGACAGCTAGCTTCCGAGGTGCGATTCAAGCCCTGAGCCTCCTATATGACACCAAATATTTGTACACCGGATTTGTATAAATCACAAGAATGACCAATTTCATGATTAAAAACTAGAATATTTGCGAATCTGCGGGGACCAAAATCAAATTAAACTTTTATATTCACGATGGAGCTTTATTTATAATGAAATGACTTATGTTAGGCCATGCATAAGCAGTCTGATTCAGAGACTACACAGACCCTTATAGAGAATGACTAGGTCAAAGGTTAAAAATAGACCCCAATGGATAGATTAGAGGTTACTCCCTGTACTAGGGAACAATTGCAGCTACAGGGCAATCCAGCAGGATATATACATTAAACATTACATGCCAGAAAATTAGTGTAAAAGTTGAAAGGATATTCTGACGATTGGGCTGTTTTCATGAGTCGGTGATTGATAATGTTTTAATTACAAAAGAGAGAGAGAGAGAGAGAGAGAGAGAGAGAGAGAGAGAGAGAGAGAGAGAGAGAGAGAGAGAGAGAGAGAGAGAGAGAGAGAGAGAAAAACAAAAAATAAGACTGAGTCTGTAGCATCTTTGGATTAGTTTACGAGAGTTCAGGGGGGGGGGGGGGAGCGTCAACTATTGGGAAGACTTAAAAAAATGTAATATTCCAATTGTTGAAGAACCCACAAAATGGCCCTGTCATCAATGTGTAACTGGCATTTGGAGAATTAGTAACGTGTTAGTAAATTAGCACGGTACAGACATGGAAATAAACCAGATCAAAGAGGGAGACCACAATACGGTATACTAGTGTATTTACATCAACATGAAACACACCATAACATGGAAATCCTAAGTGAAATTCCAGTGATCAAGGTAATTTATAAGTTAAATCAAACTACAGTAAAGTAGATTATCTAATAATATATTATATAATACATACATTATATATGATATATAATATGTAATATATACATACATTATATATAATATATATTACATGTGTCATATATATATGCAATATATACGAAATATATATGTAATATATACTAGAAATATGATAAATATTAGTAAATATTTATTATATATATATATATGGCAAAAAGAACATAATATATATAATATATATATTATATGCATATCGCAAAAACTCAAAGACGTGGCATTATGGAACTTTAATGATGCCTGTCTTACAATAGCTGAATCTAAGGTATAAAAGAGGTGGGGCTGACCTGCTCGCCTCAGCCACTATGGTGGGCACCACCCCGGATGACTCCAGCGAATAGTTGCTCAGCTGACGGCGAGCGGTGCGGTTAGCGCTGGATCCCACCATGTCCAAGTCCGACTCTACACTCTGGGGAAGGGTGCCAGGTACTCATTACATAGCCATTACTGTGTATGATTATGTGTTTGTGTGTGCATGTTTGTGTGATTGTGTGTGTCTGCTTTTGTGTGATTGTGTGTATGTCTATGTGATTGTGTGTATGGCTATGTGATTGTGTGTACGGCTATGTGAATGTGTATGTCTATATGATTGTGTGTATGGCTATTTGATTGTGTATATGGCTATGTGATTGTGTGTCTGCTTGTGTGCGATTGTGTGTATGTCTATGTGATTGTGTGTATGGCTATGTGATTGTGCGTATGGCTATGTGATTGTGTGTATGGCTATGTGATTGTGTGTATGGCTATTTGATTGTGTATATGGCTATGTGATTGTGTGTGTCTGCTTGTGTGCGATTGTGTGTATGTCTATGTGATTGTGGTTATGGCTATGTGATTGTGTATATGGCTATGTGATTGTGTGTATGGCTATGTGATTGTGTGTATGGCTATGTGATTGTGTGTATGGATATGTGATTGTGTGTATGACTATTTGATTGTGTGTATGGTTATGTGATTGTGTGCGTGACTATGAGATTGTGAATCTACTTGTGTGTGATTGTGTGTATGGTTATGTGATTGTGTGATTGCGTGTATGTGTTTATCTCTCTTAATAATTATGTCAGCAACAAGCTTTCGGAGGTTAAAGAAAAGAAAAAGAAAGTATGTAGGTAAGTAGGTAGGGAGGTGCTTAATGGGCGCAGCCATATCTAAGTAGGAAGGAAGGAAAGTGGGAGGAAGGAAGGGAGGAAAGTGGGAGGAAGGAATGGAGGAAGGACTGAAGGAGGGGAGAAGGGAAGAAAGGAAGGAACAAAATAAAGCAGGAAAGAAAGACAGAAAGAGAGAAAGAAAGAGAGAGAGAGAGAGAAAGAAAGAAAGAAAGAAAGAAAGAAAGAAAGAAAGAAAGAAAGAAAGAAAGAAAGAAAGAAAGAAAGAAAGAAAGAAAGAAAGAAAGAAAGAAAGAAAGAAAGAAAAAATGCTTTCCATAGCCCAATCGATTGCTTTAGCTTAAAAATAAATCTTGATAGTGCCAATGTTAGCAATACCCAGCTTACTGAAAGAAGTTACATACCTGCTCCAATGTGTTCCGACTGGCACTGCGAATACTGCGGCTGCGCAGGCTACTGTAAGTATTAGTACGTTGAGATGTCAAAGTAGACGATCATGATAGCACTGAAGACACAGAGAATCGTTGTTCTGCATTATTCAAACAAGGTGTAGCATTAATGCATTTGTAAACATCAGTCCATATGTTATTGGTTATCAAATGCTAACAAAATAACTTTTCCCCTGTTTAACCAATAATAATATTTGAAATATGTCCTTCAAATATACCGATTGAAATGAAAACATCTTTCTACATGAGGTGCATGGATATGAGATGGGAGGGAGTCATTTCACTAGTGGCGCCAACAGTGGCGGTTGGTGGAACTATACAAGCTTACTCCAATGACGGCATGTTATTTAAAGTTGCATAGTCCGATGAAAGTATCAAATTGTCAAAACCAAAGCACTTATCTCGATTTTATCGGACATATTGAACTTAGATACTGATGCACTTATTAATAAGCCTTTGTTGTTACATAGAGGGGAATACTAAACCAATTTAACAACTTATTACTGCTGAAACCCTTAATGTCGGAATTTTGACATTCATGCCAAATTATAAATGTTACATATTTTCACTTCAAATTTCTCCATGTAAAATAAGTTACTTCAAGCGAAAGTAAAGTATTAGGATCAACATAATATTGAAATCGCAAAAACAATGGATCTGCTGCCTCTTTGTAGAAGCAGGCTCAGCCTGGCATGCATACATTTCCTTGCGTATTTTTAAAATCTGTTTTGTTTTGAAAACGCTGATCATTTAATGAGCACACAAGTTCATTTAATGAGCACACAATTTCATTTAATGAGCACACAAGTTCATTTCTATGCCCTGTCAATCCCAATACCAATTATGATGTAACTTGTAAGGCATATCGACTTTGCAAAAAGCTGTTTTGTACGCCTGTGTGCATACATATACTTAACATATTTCCACCTTTAGGGTTACAAGACACACCTATCGCGTATTGATATCAAACTAGACAAGGCTGCAATATAGTCTAGTTTGATATCAATCCGCGATAGGTATGTCTGGTAACCTTTTTTTTTTTTTGGTACATTAGTTGTTTAAGCAGGAGAAATTTCAATCGTGGACAATTGGTCTTCCTCATTCCACTGCTCCTTGCCCTATCCTAATAATGCTGAGCGCCTGGCTAGGAAGCAACAAGTATCAATTTTTTAGTCATTGGTTTGACTCGACCAGGGTTCGACCCCACGGTCTACCAACACAGGGGATGGACGCTCTAACTCATTCGGCCATCCCTTAATATTGGAAAGATTATGCTAATTGTTTACTACACTACCCTAATATTACGTTTATTAGTTAAACACAGCAAATTTTAAATGATTTTGGATTTAATGTGTAAATTGAAAGAAGACAGTCAAACGGTGTGAATACTGTTAGTTGAGAACGATTTTCCACCTTATATGGCACCAACAAAATGCCATGCTCAGCAGTTATATATCACTCAACTTATATGTATATATGCGCATACTAACATATATACACATTATATATAAGTGGGGAAAACTGATAAAAATAGAATTCAAGGCCGCTAAAGACCACCAATAACAAAACACAAGATTGTCAAGGCTCAAATGTGACTGGTGGAATTCAAGGCTTTTTAAGACAGTCCAGATCATATGAGGACCCCGTGCTATAAAAACAATTAAAATTTAATTATTAATGAAAACATGGACTCATGGTATAACATTACAGTCGCCAGAGGATTCGCACCAAATACAATGCATTAAAACTTGTTACTAACATTAACTAGAGATTTGCCATATGTCTTGCTAATTAAAAATTGTGATCTTATAAAAGGGTAAGGTGGATGGAGACCTTGGGGGCTTATCAAGGAAGAAAATACCTCAGCCTTTCTTGCAAACTTCTCAGTTCAAGACTCCTTGTGTGGGAGGGAAAAAGAATATGAGTAAGTCCTAATTAATAAGAAAGAATATGAGCTGTTATTTTAAGTATTTAAAGAAGCATAGCTACTCACTGATTCAAATACTATAACACTAAATAGCTGTAATTAAAATATTCGTTGGAATGTAGATATATAGCCATAATATCAGCATGCAGTATTATTTGTATTTGTTTTAAATAACAATATGATTTTTTGTAAGCACACAACTTCTACATATTTATGGAGTAAGCCGTGACGCTCTGTCACACATCACCGGATTGGGGAAACGGAAAGAAACTGAACAAAGTCTGTTGATATCTGGCAAAGTCCGGTTTGTGTCCATTGCATATCCATTGATATCTGTTGACATCCGGCCCGATCTGTTACAAGTTTTGAGCAGGCGCAAAACTTGTAACGGATTGCGCCGGACTGACCTATGTGGTTATTATCCGTTACCGTCAGTTCCATATCCCTTACACGTCCGTTACCCGTCTGTTACATAATCGATACATTTAAAGTCCGAATAACACCGGAATAGAATATTCTTTGTCCGGTTCTGTCCGTTGCTCAATCCGCCATAGTGTGACAAGCACTTTACAGTATCTAATGTCCAGCTCTATACTGAAAAATGAATATTACTTTTACCAATAAAGAACCATTCAATCTTATTACAAACTTCTTGAAATGTCAGGACTTGAGGTAGCAAGTGGGGGATGGGTGGGGGAGGGGGGCAATGACGTTGTGGGGGGAGGTGGCAAAGGGACAAGAAAGCACAATAACAAAAAAAACATTATCAACATTTGAGGAGTGCAGCCATGCATACACCATGTTTAACTAGTGGGATTCTAGTAAGGGCAAACTAACAGGGAGGAGAGTGGGTGGGTGATGCCGAAAAAGGTTTATTCCTTCCATCAATACCGCAATTCTTATTCACACGTTCGAATACTTAGCAGTCAAAACACATTGAAGGTATGCTAAGGGATCATTCATAACTCATATTCATATTTCTAAATAGTTTTGATTATCGTCCATCATAATGCTTAACTGTTTACTAAGATGCTAATGGCCATGAAACAGCTATTTTGTATTCAGATTAGAGTTTAAACCTTTCTCTTTTGTTAAAGAAAAGAAAAGAAAATTGACAAGGAAACCAAATGTGTTACACCGCTATGGTAGAGAAAAATAGCGCCCATGTGTTTAATTTGTTCGTTTCTATGATTACCAGTAGTTCGTTTATTTGTTGGTGACTTACGTCCTAGCAACATCCAATGTCATATCAAGAAGAGGCGCCGGATTGTGACAGCATGCACCTGATGGTGAATTTATAGTGCAGCTCCACTAGGAAACCAGGCAGCTGGCACCATAACCCAATATCACACTCAGTCACATTAGACTGATATTGAGCAAGCCACTCCTTCCCATATCTGAATAACGCCAAGTGCCTAGGCTAGTAGTAAGTCATTGGTTTGTCGCGGCTGGGGTCTGAACCCACTACCTCCCAGATGGGAAGCCAACCAGTGCTCTCAGATTCAGCCATCCTGTCCGATACCAGTGGTTTGAATAAAGAAACCCAAGGCTGCATAGTCCGATGAAATATCAAATTTTCAAAACCAAACCAATTAACTAGATTTGATTTTACATATCTAACTTAGATTCTGATGCACTTATTAAGCATTTGTTTCTGCATAGAAGGCAATACTGAGTCAATTTAACTGAACCTGTTACTGAAGAAGTCTATGGTGTCCGAGTGTTGGCAAGCTTGCCAAAACTAATTTTCCATGTTTGCACTCAAAATATCTCAAAAGTTTACCATTTAAAATAAAAGTAACTTTGAACTAATGTAAAGTAGATACTAATGATCAATCTAATATATTTATCTCAGAAAAAAATACAGAAATTCAAAACCATCGGACTATGCAACTTTAAATAAGAGCCTGGTGAAAACGGATCTGACATTTAAAGAAGACATCACAGATTACAACAGATGCCATTTAGACTACAATAACTGAATGGCGGCATGGACGAAATGACGTCACATGGAGCAAGATGGAGAAGGGGAGGAAGGTAGATTGGTTCCCCACCAGTCGCGTAGACTTTAGGCTTGGCACAAAGCTTCACGTCATCGGACGTGACCATACATAGTTATTGCACACTAAAACAGTAAATTGATGGTTTATGGGCTTAACGCATTGACGGCTCTGCCGCAGAGTAGTGCACGCGTGGAGGAACACCTAAACTCGTCCCGATGACCTAATGCTTTGTACCAAGCTAAAGTCTACACGACTGTGGCGGGGAAACAAGCTAGGAGGAAGGTTGTACCAACTCATGCCTGTTGGCAGAATGCCATATGCTCGTTCTATAGGGATATGTCCATCATTAACCTGTCCGAGTCATTCCTATATCGTTTCTTGTCAATTTGGGATCCACTGTCCATACTCCTGGGTCAAAGAGAAATTAGCAAATAGTGGCACATTGATGCATTTATATGTAGACTCTATTCGGTATGGTTTCGCCAGAAAAGACCAAATATACTATAACTATTCAATTGACTGATCCCACACTTGCAGGGCGCTACTGTCGAATACAATAAAGGTTAGTACTGAGAGATCTGCGATTGCGTTAAATGCCTAGTGAACATTGGCAGTGCGGAGACACTCACAGGGCACATCTGTAATAGACTACATCACCATTCCAGCGGCGCGGTGCATTGTGGGGTGAGCGGAAGAAAAACAAACCTGTGAGAAGCACATGGCACATGCTAATACACTGGGCGCATCTATGAAATGTGCTAGTTTCAGCTCATCTCAGCTCATGTTTGATAGATAGAATACCAACTAAAAAATATATATAATAAATTAAGATATTAATCTTTTATTCAGCATTGCATTTAAATCAATATAATCAGCACATCTTATGCCATGTGCATTTAGATTTAGAGAAATCTGGGCACTCAGACTAGTGTTAGAGCCATAGCCAGAGTCAGTTTTACTTATTGTATTCATGTTTTTATTTATATCCTATGGTTAATGACATATGTAGAACTAGAAAATTAGTAGGGTTAATCATATATTCGTTATATATTTCTCTGAAACAAGTGTCTGTTGACACATTTGGCATGTTAATATTTAGAACAAGAATTAATAATAGTGATGTGGATATCAGCCTTAAAGTTACTGATTGTTTGTGTGGAATTGTATGTTTCTAAGCTCAAAATGTTTAACTATGGCTAGTTATATTCATCAGATCATTACATGTTTATGCCAAATTGTTATGCATTTCTATTAATTTTGAATAAAATGGATGTTTTGCCCTACACGTATCAGCAAACTGAATGGCCATACGCATTTGCTTTGCCACCAATACCATTTTCAGCGCATGCACAGTAGGAACGGTGATCTCGTCTATTACTGGCAAAGTTTCCCAACAATGTATACTGCTGAGAGATCTGCAATTGCTCTAATCCATGCCAGGAATCATTCTTTGCCTGTATCCTTGTTCAGAAATCCTTGAAAACATATTGGAACAACACTTGCACTATTTTATCCACTTTTCTATTGCAGCACACAACAGTAAGCCATGGCAGTGCTCGGGTTTTGCTAGGATCAGCTGGGCAACTAACCTTTTCTTCGAATCAAGATGGTATGAGTGTGGGATCAGTCAATAGAAACAAAAACATCAACTGTGGGAAATAATCATATGGAATACTCAATTTGTTGCCTACTGCCAGAAATAAAAAGTTGTCAGTTCGTAAACATGGAACAAAACAAAAGCATGCTGCTGCTAACTACGCTTTCACGCTAAACATGATTTAACCCATCCACATTTTCAACTAACCATCAAGAAATTCAATGGAATTATACTGATATAACAAGTCCGTTAGAGCCACTAATGACAATTTACATTAAATGATTATGTTTTACACATACATGATGTTATCTATAAAAAGAAATTATTTTTAAAAGTCATGATGCCAGGCCTGAGCTTTATATTCTGCCATCCAGGGGAAAAAGTAAGCCTATCATGCTGCAAGAATTGCTCTAAACGGTATTGTTGCATTAATCGGATCCCTCCCTCGGATCTGAGGCCACTTATTGTCACGCATATCAAGTCAAAATGGCAACATGATTGGAGCAAGTATCCGAAACAACAAGTTGCATAACATCCCACTCATTGAAGAAAATCAGTTGAGTCATGCTGGGTGTCAGCTGGACGTGTAAATTTTAATGTAGACATAAATGTGATCGACACAATTTTTCCTGAAGCAAGTGACAGAATAAATTTGACTATCTTTTCACTATGAATATGACTTTTGCTGCCAACATGCCGTTAAACCAATCAATCATATTACTTTCCCGCTTTAAATGGTGGGTGATAATTTACATGTATACAACTTACCTGCCTTTTCATGTATTTCTTGCCTTATGCATACATGTATACAATTAGGGAACTGCCGAAAATCGTAATTTTATTTTTCTTCGATAAACGTTTTATTTGTCTAAATCATGTAATCACCACCGTGGTGATAAATATGTTTATTGTGTGTGTGTGTGTGTTGTGTGTTGTGTGTTGTGTGGGGGATTGAGGCCAAATCTTGATTCACACTCATCTTCTAGCGCAAAGGTATTACTTGATATCAATTTGAATTAAATAACAGAACTAAAGGTTATTTGTTAGTTTGTTCTGGTCTTACATTCTAGCAACATTTGAGTCAGCTAGGGTTTGATGCTATGACCTCCCGTATTAGGAAACAGGTCATCTGCACAGTCAACCCTAGGAACTTTCTTATCTCAGAAGGGGGGGTAAAAAAAAAAGTTTCTATAAAAATGTACCGAAATGAATCCTTTTTTTTTAATAGATTATTTTGTATGGTTGTTAAAACTTCATTCTATGGTGGAAAATAAAACAGTACAAAGCAGAACGGTAAAGTATAGTAGTTAACTCACTTATAGTGTGAGGGAGGGGCACTAAGGATTACTAGACTATATAACAGAACGCGGAGATGGTCTAAACTGGATATTTAACAAGCACAATTTTAAAGACTCAATAGTACCTTCTGTGTATATTCACAGAAGATACGCTACTATTTTTTTTATATTTTTTTTTTTATGAAAAGGAATTCAAATCAAATCAAAAGGACGGTGGGGGATTAATATTGATATTGTCACAAATGTAGCCATACTAATTTGGGCTGACATACTGTTTGGTACCAACAAGACTTTGAATGAAAAGAATAGTCTGTATTAAAATATGTTTGTTTACATAAGTGACAGTACTTAAATGGGAGATAAATTTAAATTATACTAATAGGTGAATTAGAAAACAAAATGCTCTTGAACCATGAACCCTATAAACACAGACTAGGCAATACCTTCTTCTGCTGTAAATGCTCACAGAATCTAAACTCCTTTCAATAAAAAAAACCATACACAATGAGATAAATTAATCAAATTATAGTAATAATCCTGATGATAATATTATTATTAATATAAATTTATGATGAATGATATTGGAGAGTGATCATTATGGTTCAAACAAATTAATACTGACCCACCCAGGGGGGAGACTAAGGACTAACATAAATAATACCCGTACTCATAGAGGTGGAAAATGAATTCACCAGAATCCAGCAACCGGTGTGGCGGTTTCAGCCGTGTCCCGTGCTCAGACGTGTACCTCGCTTCTGCGCCAGAATCTAATAAACATGGCCGTAATCGATTAACTCGACCCGGGCGACTCGGGTCATCCGAGTGGTCAGAATTTCAAATAGAACACGGCGAGTGGAGTCGACAAATACACGTGCCGTGTGCAAAAAAAGAATAACTTAGATTAATGAAATGGAAATATAGCTAAACTAGGCCATCATAAAATACTTTAAATCCTATTTTGCTGTAGTTTTATCGGTTATTAAAAAAAAAAGAAAAAATTGTCCACCCGAGTGTGGAGAAGCGTATTCGATTATTCGACCCGAGTTTGTAGGATGTGCGCATGCGCCAATAAGTGTCTCGGGTGACCCGAGTTGATGTGAAATCCGCGCATGCGCAGAAGCAAAGGTACACGTCTGAGCATGGGACACGGCTGAAACCGCCACACCGGGAATGGAAACAGCTTGTTAAACATCGGTCCGCAGCAAACAGGGTGGATGACAGCGATTGGTTAATAATATACTCATATTGAATAGCATAATAAATCAATAATTCTCCGACCATTTATATCTATGTCAATAGACTAGTTCATAATACCAAACTTCCATGTTTATGCCTAATTGTTATGTATTTCTATTGATTTTGAATAAAATCGAAGTTTTGCCCTACGCGTATCATCTATAGAGGGGGTGTAATGACATCGCAAGACAACTTTCAGTGGCCATATTGGATTACATAGAGAAGGCTTGCAACTACCTACACTGTGCATATTTACTGATTTGTTGGTTTATTTGTCACTGTTTTGAGCAGTTTGGCCTCAGAAGTTGTTGCTAAAACTGTCCAGAACCTCCCAGAACACAAGAAAACTCTGTTTTAGTTAACTTTTACTGCATCTGCATGCATTCACAACATGGCTAGGGATTGTGCTTGTAATCCAAGATGGCTTGCTGCTGACCGCTGACTGCTGAGTGATTACGTCACATGCACTCCCTCTATAGACAGGTTCGTAATTCCGACTAATGTCGGGGGGAGGGTCCTAAGCATTGCTTATTCATATTAATGACTCTGGTGGAAATATTACTATATTGTCTTATGGGTATCCAATTTGGACAACATAATTAATACTGAACACTTGTTACCATGGCTCATGGGTAGTCTATTGCTATAAGTATAACCGTGGCATGCAATAAATGAACATACCTTTGATCTGAATAGGCTGTTGTTCCATACCGTTGGGACAGAAGCATCGACCTCAGTTTGATATATTCTTTTCGAGCGGTGGGGTCATGCTGCCAAGAAAATCTTAATTAAGGTGCGTACAGATTTAATGGAATAAATGAAATAACTGAATATACTATATTGATCCTAATATTAGTTACGTTGGATTTGAACTGCATGAAGGTTTCTTAAGATCGACATGTCAATGTGTCTTAATTGATTCAAAATCTAATTGGTTATAATTAGGAGTCTAACTAGAACCAATCTAAACCTTTGATGGTATCAGAAATAACCAACTTAATTCAATCCGATTGTTCTGTTATTAAGACATTCCAAATGTTTAAAAATAATGGTTTTAAATAGAAGATCAAGATTGGCAAGAAGAACAAACCTTAAGTGTTTTCCTTAATACATATTGGATAGCTTATATATCTAGTTTTAAGCATGCTCATTTTCAATATATGTATATTAAATAGTGGTAGTAAATCTACTTGTACCCACGTCTGTTTTCGCATTTTCTCGGAGAAGTTGACTTCGTCGTCGGATGTAAAGTGTCCCTGCGGGTACAATATAAAGAAAATATTTTATTTTAAAATTTAGAAAAGGCGTGGCGAGAGTTGGGCTTATTTATCTGATATAAAATTGGAAGACAAACGTCATCAACCATGAAGAAGTTTGGTAACCTATACGTTATCCTTTGCGGATACTGACAGTGTCATTACATTTAGATTCCGAAAGCACAGATGGGAAGACTAATCAAATAACGAGCTGACCATAGACTGGCATAGTGCCATAGAGCTATGCCTATGCCTATGGATGGTTATGCCTTATGGTATGACGTACGAGATTACGCTGTAAAATACTGCCCACAAAGGACATTTCGCCGCTTGGAGCGAGTTGGAGGGTACCTTAAAATCACATTCGTAATTACTTAACAAACACTGTATTATTAAAATGTCATCGTTATCTAACTTACTAAATTGTGGATTATTTGGAGCCCTATGGGCATTATATCGGGCGTCAAGTGCCAAAACTTGTTGCCAAACAGCGGCCATGTTGAATGTTTATCTGTCGGTGCACATGGGGCTACTCACAGGCATTAATAATATACGCACGGATCGATCGTGTATCATCTAATGATTACACGGTCATATTATGTGTATAACATGCACGT
This sequence comes from Branchipolynoe longqiensis, assembly GCA_030323885.1. Classification (NCBI taxonomy): domain Eukaryota; kingdom Metazoa; phylum Annelida; class Polychaeta; order Phyllodocida; family Polynoidae; genus Branchipolynoe; species Branchipolynoe longqiensis. The sequence continues at coordinate 32,767,509 of CM059188.1, forward strand.
CGTGCGCAGAAACAACCAATTCAATTTTCAATTCAATTCTTTATTTCAGACTCAGGATTATGGTATTTACATAATTTGGTCCATAGTAGGTAGATATCAAAATTAATGTGAATAGAATATAAGTAATAGTATGAATACTACCATACTAACCAATATCAACATGTTGGTCTACATACAGTAGTTTGTACCAATGCCTCCATATGGCAGACGTAAATCTGAGATCACTCTCTTCTAGTTTTACAAGTCCCTGTATTATAACATTTTCTGACTTGTCAAGTCTAGTAATAAATTTGAATATTAGATTCCTGATAACAGCCTGGAAGGCTGGCACATCAATATTGGCAAACAGCTGACTAGCACTGTGATACCTAGGTTGCCGGAGTAATAACCTCATAATGTCATTATATGCTACGTTCACTTTTCTAATGCTATACATTCTACAGTCCCAACCAAACACACAGTCACAAACAACAACAGTAAGTCACACACACAAATATTGGGTGTGTTCACAAACACAAAGGAGCAAACCACACACAAAACTAAACTATCAGGTGTGTTCACATAAAATAAAGTAGTTTTCAAATTAAAATATTTTGCCTAATTATGAGATTATGATCCAGTTCATTTTTATAATATTAGCTTATAGACCACTTTTTCTGTAAGAAGATTGCTCACAGCCATTGACAATGCATTGAGTTTGCCGGTACACGCAGTGCAAAACGTTTATTTTATTAAAAATTAATAGAAATGCAGAACCCTAACCTTATTAATTTAATACAATCTATTCATTGAATATGTTTTCTATATGTGTTCCAAGCGGTTCGTGTCTAGGTGGTGTGGTTTTAGGGATATTTCACTTTTTATCATCCTACAGCCAAACAGCGCTCGCACTGACCTAAATACCCATGCTGACGTCATATGAAATAGGTCTATTAAAGAGGATGGACCCTTTAACATGAAAGTACTTTTTTTTAACGGAACAGTGATCGAATCAAAAGACTGCAAGCTTCCTGTGTGAAAGGTCAGGAGTTCTAATCCGAGCTGGGTCAAATCTATAGCCCTGTTTACACGGGCGATTTAAAACGCTTCATATAAAACGACTTGCCTAGATCGACTCACATTTGGCGTGTAAATGCGACTCTGAGGCGTTTTAGGGCTGAATCGATTCATATGAAACGGTTCATCTATACCACCTCGCGAGGTGGTTTATTTGAAGCGATTCAGCTGGTTCCCGGGTGGCGATAGTATAAAATAGTAGTGCTTGCCGGCTACAGGGAGAGCAGTAACTAATCACTGGTGCCCGGCAGTGTTAGGGCCCGATTACGCCGAAATCTATTGAATGCGATCATATTTAACAGAATTACAGACTCAAATAATGAAATTTAATTAAATTAACCTTAAATTCCAAGCGATATTAACGTAGCAGCTACATCTGCGTCGAATCGACTTGTGTAAACTAAACAAATAGCAGTGCTTGCTTGCCGGCTACAGGCGGACCTAAGGCTGCTGGTTCCCGGCGACAAAACACTTTCAAACTCTGTCTGTGTAAACGCGTCTCTAAAACGCTTCATATAAATCGCTTTGTCTAGAACGTTTCACAATTCCTCGTGTAAACACGGCTAATGACTCACAAAATTGATACTTGTTGCTACCTAGCCTGTTACTCGGCATTGCTATAGGATGTGGCAAGGACTGGTTAATTCCGTATCTGGATACTATCACTGAGTGGTATATCAGGTTATGGTGCCAGTGATCTGGTCTCCAGTAGGGGAGCACTCTAAAGTCACCATTGGAGCCTGTCATATCTGTATGTATGCGCGCGCACCCGGGCAGAAGTTGTACGGAGAGTTCCATAAATAAAGTCTTGCTATACATCGACAGAAGCGTACAGACTTTCTCCTTACATGAGCCGTGTTCACACGGGAAAAGTTTAAAGCGATATAGACAAGGCGAATCATATGAATCGATTTAGATGCGCGTTCACACGGACCGAGTTTGAAAGTGTTTTGCGTTCACACGGGCAGTGCTTTGAATCGGTTTAAGGCGGACGTGGATATCTGCGCATGAGCAAGTACAGACTAACCAGCGCCAGTTTGGGTTCGTCAACGTAGGCCGAGAGAGTGTGGGTTCGACCTAGATATGTATGGACTGAATCGTATTGGTTTGGAACAGTCAAAACTTCTGCTGGGCAGTGAAACCCTAAAAATAAATGATGAACAAAATATATGTGCACCTCTAGCAGGTTCATAGACCAAATTATATTATATAGTGTGATGTGCTTAATCCGCCACAAGTAAGTTGGTTGCGTTCACACGGGTGATCTAAGTCGATTCATAAAATTTGCTTCATATAAACCACCTCCTTAGATGGTTTATAAATTCCGGCTTATATGATTCGAATCAGCCCTAAATCGACTCAGATGCGCGTTCACACGCCAAATGTGAGCCGAACTAGGCAAGTCGATTTATATGATTCAAATTAACTGCCCCGTGTGAACAGGGCTATGGTGTCAGATGTCAACTACTGATATTGCACTGACAGGTCTAAAGCCTCCCGGACCACTAATATTAGACACAAATGCAAGCAGTAACTGGAAAACCTGGTACAGGGCCTACAGAATATATGCGACGGCCGCAAGAGTAAAAACAAAACCAGAAGATGTTCAGTGCTGCGTGTTCCTGCACGTGGCAGGCCCTGAAGCCCACAAAGTGTATGACAACTTGGACTTGCCACCCGAGGATGAAGACAAGATAGAACCGCTAGTCAACACGTTTCGGAGGTACTGTATCGGTCGGGGAAACATCATTATAACCCGATTTCGATTCAACACTCATAACCAAACTTCCGAAGACACCACTGCATATATCACTGCTCTCCGTGACAAAGTGTCTGAGTGCGAGTATGGTCCAATGGAGGAAACATTATTAGGTGACCGAATAGTAGCAGGCATTCGGAACAGGGAATTACAAAACAAGTTACTTCAAACAGCGGAGGTGGACCTCACTCTACAAAAATGATATGGAAATATGCCAGTTGAGTGAGTACAATGCCGGACATTTGAACGAAAAGCCCGAAGACCACTTAAAAGAAGTAGATACCATCTCCGGAAGCGCCGGCGCACGTGCTGGCAGGCCCACAACGACGCCATCTTGGAAGTCACGTGGTCCGAACAACAACAACAACAACAACAGGGCCGGCAACACCACATGCGGCAACTGCGGTTACGATCACTGTAGGGGAGCGTGTGCGGCCCGTGGCAAAACATGTAATTACTGCCGCAAGCTAGGACACTTCGAGATTGTATGCAGAAGCAAGTCTACACCAGTGAATGAAATATGTACAGGTCACCTAGACTACACGTGTGGTATGGGCTACAAAGGAGCAGCAGCGGCGTCGAGTGTGGACAGTCTGGAGGCGGACTTATTCGTCGGCGCAGTCGACAACGATCATGATGATCGTGCCGGACTGTGGCACAAAAATGCTCACGTGGAGGACCAGGACATACGTTTCAAGGTGGACTCCGGATCGCAGGCCAACCTGATCCCACACGAGATCTTCAACAAGTTGAAGGAGACAACACTGATGAAATCGAAATGTCAACTGATCACCTATTCGGGGCATCGAATTGTCCCGGATGGTGAGGCGATCCTAAACACAAATGGCCACAAGATCAAGTTCCAGATCGTTCAAAGAGGACACCCCATATTAGGACAAAAGGCGTGTATCCAACTGGGAATCCTCGCCAGGATTGATGAGGTGTCGAAAACAACGGTCACTGGGACACAGTCGACAGGATCCTGCAGCAAACGAGCCGATGAACTGGTGAGCCAATATTCCGATGTATTCTGTGGCCTTGGCCTGATCAAAACAAACGCTGTAATCTATACCGATCCGGTTGTAATGCCAGTCATAGATCCACCAAGACATATCCCATATGCTATTCAGGGTCAAGTTCACGATGAAATAAAACGAATGATTAAATTAGGGGTCATTACTAAACAGCATGAGCCGACCAAATGGGTCAACTCAATAACAATTGTCCGTAAGCCGCACAAATTACGCATATGTTTAGACCCCACAAAGCTTAACAAGGCAATCATGAGAGGCCCATACCCTACCCGGACTACAGATGAAATAATAGCAAACAACGTTCACGCTACATATTTCTCTCTGTTAGACGCCAAGTCAGGGTACTGGCAGATCCAGCTAGATTAACAAAGCTCAAATCTCTGCACTTTCAACACCCCATGGGGGCGGTATAGATATACTTGGCTGCCTTTTGGCATTAGGACAGCCGGGGATATCTTTATCGAAGAAATGCAGCAGATACTAGGGGATCTACCAGGAGTAGGAGTGGTAACAGATGACGTACTAATATCTGGGGCCACAATCGAGGAACATGATCACAGGCTTAAGTCAGTACTGGAACGCGCAAGAGCAGTAAATTTGAAATTAAATGCAGACAAATCGAAAATCTGCCAGAAACAAGTGCCATATGTCGGTCATCTCCTCACTCAAGAGGGAGTGCGACCAGACCCTGCTTGAGTACAAGCAATAGTCGATTTGCCCGTGCCACACAACAAGCCCAGTGTACAGCGATTTCTCGGCATGGTCGGGAATGTACATAGGTTCATACCGAACATGTCAGAAATCGCCAAGCCTTTACGGACACTGTTGGCAAAGGACGTGGCGTGGCACTGGCAAGTCGAACAAGAATCAGCATTCAGTAACCTGAAACAAAAGCTCAAAGATGCTCCAGTGCTGGCATACTATGATGTACACAAGCCTATCATCATACAGGTGGACGCCTGCCAATCAAGATTAGGGGCTGTATTGTTACAAAATCAGAAGCCAGTAGCTATGGCCTCCAGGGCACTCGATAATGCTCAAAGTAACTATGTGGTAATAGAAAAAGAGATGCTTGCCATCTGCTTTGGGTGTCAACGTTTTCATGAGTATGCATACGGCCAAGTAATAGAAATTGAGACAGATCATAAACCGCTCCTAGCCATAATGGAAAAGCCAATACACAAGCTGTCCGCGCGCATGCAACGCATGCGCATGAGGCTGCAAAACTATAATTTGTCACTAACACACGTACAGGGCACTAAATTGTTTTTTTCAGACACACTATCCCGGGCGCACAGTGAATCGCTAGAACCGAGAGATCTGTTTGATGATGCATTCAGCGTAGCATCGATCGACACCACATCAGATGTAATGATCGAAATTATGAGCGAGTACAAGGTAGACAGCGACATGCAACAACTCAAAAGCTACATAACAAAAGGATGGCCAACACAAGACAAAGACGTACAAGCATCACTAATCCCATATAACACACATAAAGCCAATCTGACAGTTGAGAACAACATGATCATGAAAGGCAATAGACTAATTGTCCCCAGCAGATTACAGAATCGAGTCATAGAAATTCTACATGAAACGCACCTCGGTGTTACTAAAACAAAACAACTCGCTTGCGACACAGTCTTCTGGCCAAACATAGACTCACAGATCGCAAAACGAATCGAGCAGTGCACCACATGCCAAATACACAGAAAACAACTACATCACAAACCAATGATAAATCATCAAATACCCAACCAGCCATATGAAAAAATCGGGACCGATTTATTTGAGTTAGAAAACACATACTATATCATAACAGTAGGCTACTTTTCAAAGTACCCAGAGGTAACCCAATTAAAAGACATCTCATCTCAGAGTATAATAAAAGCACTAAAAGAAAATTTTGCCAGGCATGGAATACTACCCCAGGTGGTGTCAGACAACAGTCCACAGTTTCGAAGCCAAGAATATGCCATGTTTGCAGAACACTACAATTTCAAACCGATATATTCAAACCCCCAATTCCCCAAAAGCAACGGTCAGGTCGAAAGGTTCGTCCAAACAGTCAAAACAATGTTTAAAAAATGCAAAGCAGAGAACAAAGATATAGAGTTAGCATTATTGAACTACTGCAACACACCACTCATCACATTAATTGCGTCCCCGGCACAGCTCCTAATGAGCAGACAGGCTCAGATCCAGAATACCAACACACTCAACAAACTTAAAGCCGCAAACACAGAAAAACAAAGCACAATTAATAAACAAGACACAACAGACACAAAAGCACTATCACGACATCAAGGCAGGGCGCCCCCACAAACAACTAAAGGTAGGGGACAAAATTAGGTATCAAAATCACAACAAGCAATGGGTACCCGGAACAATCACAAACAGAAAAGGACCCACCGGACGAGAGTACAAAATACAAAATACGAGAAACAATCACATCAACCATAACCGCATACACATAATAAAAACCCCAGCCGAGAAATGCTTGACCGATATAGCACCAGATTCAGACACAAACACACCACCCCCACCACAAGAAACACCACAAATAGACACACCACAACCGGCCATACAACAACCAGAAATAGCTGACCCACCTACACCACCGCCAGTCAGAGTGTCCAGCTTCGGAGGGGTGATAAAACGGTAATACGACTAGATCTATAAGCAACACAGAAGATATTAAAACATTTAAAATAAAGAACATCCGAGTGGATTATCTCGGAGATCATTAAAAATAAAAATAAAATCAAGAATTAAATTGCTACAACATTGTTAGAATTAAGTGAAAACATGCACAAGTGCATACACTTTGCTATCAGATAATATTGTTAGAGTTAAGCGATAAACATGCATAAGTGCATAGACTTCACGGTCAGATAATATGTCAAATAAATCAAGACATACAATGTTAGAATAAGCCTAGGGTCAAGTTTAAAATAACTTGATAGAGTAGCTATACAACGCTAACGACAGAATCAAAATCGAGAATTTAAAGAATTGTTACAGTGTTAGAATTAAGCGATAAATCATGGATAAGTGCATAGACCCTACTATCAGATAATATGTTAAATAAATCAAGACATACAATGTTAGAATAAGCCTAGGTTTAAGGTTTAGAAAAAAATAAAAAAATAAAGAAATAAAAAGAAATTTTAAAAGAAATTTAAAAAAAAAGAAGGGAGAATAGCATTGACGATGTATGAAGATGCAATGATACCAGAGCAAGCGCTCAAGTCGCAAATGAAAAATCAATACGATCAGATGTCGGAAGGGAGATGTCATATCTGTATGTATGCGCGCGCACCCGGGCAGAAGTTGTACGGAGAGTTCCATAAATAAAGTCTTGCTATACATCGACAGAAGCATACAGACATTCTCCTTACAGAGCCCACTGTTATAAGTCTATACCCTTAATCCTGATATGATCTTAGATGTTGCTATAGGACTTAATTATTATAACACCCCAACAAACAAAACAAACATTTGATTTTTTTAAATAAAGACAGTAAATGCAAGGCGATTGTTTCACATATAACCATATATTAAAGTCACCGGCTATACCTCATCCAGATACAGACGAATCCAGCATCAAAAGCTCTCCAAACATACCTTTGCTTAGTTTGTTCAGTTCACTGAACATGTGGAAGGAGAGTTGAGGTCTGTGATGTATGAATGACATCATAGGTGGGATTCCCTCATCACATGACCTAGAGGGGTTCCCCACACTCAGGGGAAGCCATGGCAACCACCAGAATGGCAGCCATAGAAAGCTCTCAATTCAACTTTTAAAATCTACATGATTTAATCAATTATTCACACAAAAAATAGCTGGTGATGATAAATAAACATTTAAACTTTATATTTATCATTTTAGATTGCAATTTCTAACATTTTTCTCTATATGGTTGTCTAAAAGTGTCATTGCTGCTGGACTAAATAAAACACAACAGAAGCAACCAATGTCAGCACTCTCCCTCCACATATGTAGTTGCATAAACTGAAAACTGGCAAACGTATGCTTGGAGAGCATTTGTCGGAGTGTGGGTAGTGTCTCAGCGACCTATATCTGTTCCCTTTAACTGTGAATAACAAAATATATGTGTGTAGGTCCTCTACTTATACAGTTGCATGAGTGTTTTGATGATTGCATCTTTTAAAAAAAATTCTGTATTTATAAATTTAGTATTTAATAAATATGCATAAAAAATAGCCACTCAAATTTGATAATAGATGCACACAATCACATTTAATACCAATGTAGATGGGAATACTGATTACGGAATCATAATAATAATCAGTAAGTGTTTTATAATTATGATGGTAATAATTTAATGTATGAGTTTTTAGAAAATAATTAGATGGAGATGTCTCCACAGTGGAAATAAACACTAACGGAAATTATATTATGGCAATGACAATAGAACTGTGGACACATTGTCATAATTGTTCTACTCTGTTGGAACTTCTCACGTGCACTAACACGCTTTCATCATGGATGGATGGATAGGAGTAGACCGGCAGGGGGAGCATATACATACCATAAGAGAATTACTGACTAAGTGTGTGTCAGAGCTTTCATTGGTCTATATATAGATAAGAATATAACATATTCTCTGAGTTCACCAATTATATAAATGTGCACTAGTGATTTAGGTCAGCTAGTTAGAAAATTCTACCATGAGATAATTGAAAATGGGGACGCATTTTCGTTTGTTTGTTATATACATGTCTTGAGAATAACATAAATAGTGTGGTAACAAGTGGACATGCACTGTCAACTATGAAAGTACAACGTCTGAACACTTTGACTTCTGGATACTGAATGGTTTATTCCTGTCCAGGGCTCACTGAACCGCCGGCTAAACTTTCCTTGACGTCATCTCATTTACATATTCCTTTGTCTCACTCACTGTCTAGAACATCATGCATCTCATTAGCATATATTACCCACGTGTCTGGACGTCTATTACACATATATCATAGTCAACCAGTGGTCACATTTGCACCAGCATTCACATGCAAGACACATATTAGCACCACAGATTCACTCAAATTGCAAACTATTACTATATATTATTTGACATAGGATACAAATGCTAAATTTTTTCCAGAGATGCTATTGAAATTCACAGACACAGATCGAGTTAACCACCCCACCCACTATATTCTAAGGCTAAGTGTACTTCATAATAGAGAGCCAACCCTGTGTATGGATGCGCGGGGGGGGTGGGGGGGGCGGATATGTAGCAGTGAACCTTAAGGGGCTGTCACATTAGGGTTTTTGTTCATATACGTCGGCATACGTCGACATACGCTATGCATACGCTATGCATACATTACGCATACGCCATCATGTGCCGTCTTATGCCGGCCTATGCCGCTGTACGCCACCATATGCTTTCTCCCGTCCGTCTGTCCAAATTTTGTTGTGCATGCTAAAAACATCTCAACCTACGGGGGTGTATGGTTCATATGCTTCTCATACACCGGCATACGCTCCTCATACGCTGGGGGTATGGCGGCATATGCTAGGGGTACGCCGGCATATGCTAGGGGTACGCTGGCATACACTACTCATACGCTCAACTTGCGTCACGGGCGTATCTCTGGCGTATCTCAGGCATATGCAGCGTACGCAGAACCTACGAGTTGTGTATGGGAGCGTATTCGTAGCGTATGCAAAGCGTATGAGTAGCGTATGGCGGCGTATGCCCGACCTATGGTCTTGGTATATAAAGGCGACGCACTATATACCCAGGAGCCACCAGGTGGCGGACCGAGGAGAGATAACATAGGTCTCGCATATGCTTCGCTTACACTTCGCATACGCTTCGCATACGCTCCTCATATGCTCCACATGCCAATCACAACCGTAAAAAAATGTCACAGTATGCTCCCATATGCTCCTCATACGCTCCTCGTACGCTCCTCATAGGTTCCACATACGCTCAAAACCACCCGAGAGGTCACCAACGGTCATGATAGGCCGGCACGCGCAGGACTTACGTAGGTTTTCAATACGCTCCCGCCATACGCCGTAATGTGACAGGGCCTTTAGCATCTGAACAAGATTAGCAATGTAGACTGTAGACATACACGAATACCACAAAACACTGGCCACTCCTGACAAACTGATGTATCAATGGTGTATTCGGTATTGGAGTTGAAAACAATTGATTTATTAATTAGTTGACATGTCTGCTAGTTCGCCGAGAAAATCTGACCGCTAGTTGACGTGTTTTTGAGCGTGTGCGTCACCTATGAGGAGCGTACGAGGAGCGTACTGTGACGGTTTTGATTGGCATGTGGAGCGTATGAGGAGCGTATGAGGAGCGTATGCGAGACCTATGTTATCTCTCCTCGGTCCGCCGTCTGGTGGCTCCTGGGTATATAGTGCATCGCCTTTATATACCGAGACCATAGGTCGGGCATACGCCGCCATATGCTACTCATACGCTTTGCATACGCTACGAATACGCTCCCATACGCAACTCGTAGGTTCTGCGTACGCTTAATACACCAGAGATACCAAGTTGAGCGTACGAGCAGTGTATGCCGGCGTACCCCTAGTGTACGCCGGCATATGAGGAGCGTATGCCAGCGTATGAGTAGCGTATGAGTAGCATGAACCATACACTCCCATAGGTCGAGATTTTTTGAGCATGCACAAACAAATTTGGACGGACGGACATGAGAAAGCGTATGCCAGCGTACGACGGCGTATGCCGGCACATGACGGCGTATGCATAGCGTATGGCGGCATATGCCGACGAATATGACGTAACGCGCTTACGCCGCCGAACGCTCCCGCAAAAAAACCTAATGTGACAGCCCCTTTATAAACTTACTGGGTCATATTTTCAGTCAGAAATAGAATCATTTTTATCCTCTCTCTTCCACCACACTTGAAAGACGTCTATCCATGAATGTTCGTGGGTATAGCAGTATCCCTTCTGGGCACGTGACTTTACTTTAACCACCCCATAACGCAATAACTATTTTGCATTTCGGAAGAAAAGATTGTGTTGTAGATTTGTTTTAAAATAAGCTGACATTACTGTTAGCATTGTGCTAATTGTTGTTGCTTTTGATACATGCTATGTTCATAAACTACATAAGCCTATTTTAGATTTCCATTGGTGTATGCGGTAGAAAGATCCGTGACGCGTCGAGTACTTACGGAAATACCCGAAGCCTGACCTAAATTTAGCAACATCGCAAGGGGCTCCTATATATACCCGCCATATTGGCTTCACACCCATATAAAACTCATAGTTTCCGTGTTGTGTCAGCCTGTAATTGTAGAGAGTTAGTCCTTCCCTGGAGGCCTAGCTGTCATCCGCGAATTGTATACGACATACGGACGCGTAGACAGAGGAGATCTTCAACATGCAGGCTATAAAATGCGTAGTCGTGGGCGATGGGTGAGTGGACATGATTTTGAGCTTTCACCGTCCGTGTGGGCGAAGCTGTTGAATTCCAGTTCAAGAAAGTCGACTGTGATACTTTGGCCAGCAATCTGTGACCGTGACTATGCATTGGAATGTCGATCGTGATTTTACACATCTTGACACACTATGCACTCCAGCCATGCATATCACTTATGTATGATCGAATACTTTTATTCAAGAGAATACTTCATTTTCTGAAATATTTGCGGTGGAACCTGATCAACTTCCAAGTCTTGATAATCTTTTACTTTTGTCCTAAACTTGTCGTGGACTACTATTACTATTACTAGTATTTTTTGTTTTGTTTTTTGTGGTAAATATTTTATTCATCTGAATACTTATTTTGTCACCGTTGGAGTGATCGCATTTGGTCTGTACATAGTGGAAGTGGAATGTGTTGCATTGCGTGCAGCACAACCCATTCTGAACATAAAAGAAAGTGGGGGAGCAGCCTATGCTGCATAGTGTACAGATTAGGTAGTCAACATAGTGCAAGGTATATGCATCAAGAGAGAGTGCAATAATTTACACTAGTGGTTAAATCATATGCTGTGTTTGTATATCAGTTAGATTTGGTTTTAATAACGGTTAGTCTTTTAATAGTGCCATGTTGTGCATGTATAGTGGTTTATATTGTGTGCATTGCTGGTTGTGTTTTTTGTTTTTTGTTGGTCCATTAGTTGTTTAAGCAGGGGAAATTTCAGTCATAGACGACTGGTCTTCCTCATTCCACTGCTGGTCGAGAGAAAGCCCGAGCCTACACTTTTACCGACCCAAGGGATTTTTAACCTCTCACACCACATAGACATGGTATGAGAGCAACCAGCCTTTGAGGACGCTATAAGTTATACACAGCGGTGGAAATCCAAATTGGCAGAGCTGGGGGCATGGGGAATCGAACCACCGACCCTTAGATTAGGAGTCTGACCTAGAAAAAAGTAAGTCAGACACTCTAACCACTCCGCCACAGAGAATGCCTTTGAAGATGTAGTTATTCAGTGGTGGCAATGGTAGGTACCCCAGTAAAATTTTCAAATTATTCCAAACATCCAAATTATAATTTCATTGGAAGCTCCAATGAATCAAAAGCAATATGCTTTTTGAATTTTTAAGATATTCCAAAAATTGAATGAGATATATGTGCATTTGAAGTTTGTTGAATTTAAGATTTTTTGTATTAGCTAATGCATTAGACAAGTGCCTTATTCAGGGCTGTTAAATAGACTAATTATAACATTTCTTTGTAGTTTCTTTATTAATGATCAGATCCTGATCAAACTTCACACCAAGGTTCTTTTTTGTATAGCAAATCACCCCAGCTTATCAAAACTGATATACAAAATTTAGATCACAGGAAAATGTAGGTTTGCATGGCAACCGTAATACAATCACTCCCACCTCCATGTCCGTTTAGCGTGCGTAGAATCGTGAGTTGTTTATAGAATAACATGAAACTTTGTTTTAAAACCTTTAGAATGACCTCTTTACATTGGTGTAATCCGCTAAGCTCTACTCCTATTATCCAATGAGTATTAGGCATCTGCACATCACAGTATTTACCCGACTTTCGCTCCGGCCGATAATCATGAATATTTATTATTATTTGAGGATATAAATTTTTTAATCTACCATATTGACCAATTTTCATGAAAATTGGGTGATGAGCAGATGCATTGTGATGATGCATAATAGGCTGTGTGATGACTTACTCACCCCAGCCATAACATTCTGACCTAGAGAATCCAGTCAAAACTGCCTGACACCAACTTTTGGCCGCCAGATTCTAGATTTGCGATTCCAGTTATAGTCATTGTGTGACCATTTTTAGGAAGAAAAAATGCTAAAGATTCACATTCTGATAGTTAACATGCACATTCCTGCCAGTCTTACCTCTGATTTTTGCATCTGAAGACTTTAATGGCTTAGTAAAATGCCTTTCAAACGTCATACAACAATGAAAATAGTCTCTATCTGTGCTGAAGTCTTTGTTGCTTCAAAAACGCATGTAAAAATAAAGGTACTGTGCAAGAGTCTTAGGTGGGGTACCTTTTCCTGAATCTACTCTGCTTGAGATGAGGTCGCAAAAAGTGGTACTAGTTTTATCGGTCCGGCGACAGTGGCACTCCCGGCAGATTCTAGGTTACCTAGCAATGGGTCTCGAGTAGTGGTGGTGGGTTTCGGGTCATTGAGTTATAATAGTTGTTTGTCAAATGTGGATGGGGGGGGGGGGGGAGGGGCCCATGGGCAGGGGGGCGGACATGCAGGGAGAGCAGGCACGAGAGAGGGCGAAGTCAATGGGTCGTTCAGCAGGTCGTATTATATATTTGCAGTGCCAGGTTTTGGGCCTGAATAACCAGGTGAGCTCTGTATGCATTTTTAAAGGCAAGGATCGAACCCGCTTCTCTGGGTTTGGTTGGAGTTCATTCCACATGACACTTCCTTTGTAAATCGGAGCTCTGATTAACTTATTTGTATTAGGGTTGGGCACCCAGGGCAGAGTCGATGTCCCCCTTCTTGTTACCCTGGTTGTGCGATCTATGTATTTGTCGTCACTTGCGCGTTTATACATCAACGTCATTAGGTGTAGGTTCCTACGTAAATCCAGAGTGTCCAGCCCTGCTCTGCTATGCATTTCAACCACACTTAGTATCTTGCCTTGGAATACTGTTCTGAGGGCTCTGTTTTGCGTTCTTTGTAATTTGGTCTCTTGCTGCTTCGTTAGTAATCCATAGATGATATCATTGTAGTCTATAATTGGTAATATTGTTGACTTGTACAGCTGCAGTGCAGTATTCTCACTTACATAGGTCCTTATTTTTCTGAATGTGTACATTTTTAGTGCCAGTGTTTGGTTAAGTCTTGCCAGCTGTTGGGTACCACTTAGAGTCACGTCAAGAGTTGTGCCTAGGTACTTATAGGAGTTCACTTCGCGGAGCACTAAGCCACCCATCTGCAGTTGTATTGGCCGGGCCCTCGCCTTCCTCACTTTGCTTCCATAGATTATGTCCTCAGTTTTAGTGCCATTTAGTGTTAGTTTATTCTCATGGCACCATGTGTTCACTCCATCCAGCACCATTCCAGCCTTGGTTGCGGCTATGGCAAGGTCATTGTTATGTATTGTTAGTGCTGCATCATCGGCAAATAATGTGAAAGATGCTTTGTTGGAAACTAGAGGTAGGTCATTTATAAATATTAGAAACAGTAGGGGTCCCAGAGTGGAACCCTGCGGAACTCCTGTTTTTATTTCTCGAGTGGTCGAGTTGGTATCACTTAGTTTTGTATATTGTTTTCTATTGCTGAGGTAATTTGTGAGGAAGCTATGTGCTCTATTGCCTAGCCCAGCTTGTTCTATTCTATGCATGATGATTTTGTGGTCGATCGTATCAAATGCCTTCTTGAAATCAAGGAAGACTGCGATAGTAAGATCACCCTTGTCTATGTTTGACAGAAGTTCATCCAGTAGAGAGGCCAGTGCCCCGGTAGTGGACCTATTTTTCCTGAAACCATTTTTCTGGTAGCTCAAATAGTTAGAGGACTCAAGGAATGTCTTAATTTGGTCATGTATTATTTGTTCTATGATCTTGACAGGCAGTGGGAGGATCGATATTGGGCGTAGTTCGCTACAGGTTTGTGGGATGTTGACTTTAGGTATGGGCGTCACTGTGGCTACTTTCCAGTCATCAGGGAAGATGCCTGTGCTGATTATTAGGTTATATAAATGTGTAAATTCTGCACTCAGTATTGTGATCGCGATTTTTATCAAAGTGGTACAGATGTCCTTCATTCCTGATGATTTGTAGATCGATATTTTATTAGTTCTATGAAGGATTTCGTCCTGAGTGGTTTCCAGGAGGTCATACTTTTCTTTATTTAGTTTGGCATGAAAGGTTTTTTGTGTTGATCATCCTTCTGTTTGAATTTATTGGCTAGTTTCTCACCTATATCTATGAAATAGTTATTGATTTCCTCTGCTAATAATTCATCTGGGATTTTAATACCAGTCTCTTCACTTGCAATGCCACTGATTCTTGTCTCATTTTTAGGTTCGATTTGGTTTATTTCATACCAACATTTTCTGGCATTCTGTTTAAATTTGTCTATCTGGACTTGTATTACTTACTAGCTTAGTCAGCCTCAGGGAACCCAGCTAAACTAAGCTAGATTATACACTAATTGGCATACATGTTGAAGTTCTCACACCCAGTTTCTCTCAGCAGGGAAGTCTTGAACTGTCTTCTGATCGACTCATTCTTTATTATGAATGAACCAGCGCGGAGTATATATACTAATATTATAGTATACTGATTCCGCACCTAAGGCTAAGGAAGTTGTGCAGGACTTGCAGTGTACCCGACTTCCTTTATCATAAAGCAACTATTACTCTGTCTATGACCAATTGTGATATGAATTATGTAGTATGCCCTAGTTACTATTAATTAAGCTAGTCAGAACATCTACTGGAACACCGAGTAAATGAATGAAGCAGATAATAGCTGTTCGACTAGCACTAGGTAATATCTTCATTATTTATAGTGTTTGCTTACTGAATGGGCTCTCTGGTTTCTCTTCAATCCACATATAAATCTTTCACCTTTTACTGAATGGGCTATGCAAATTGCAGTCGAGCTTCCTGTCCTTGTAAGAAGAAATATGTTGATAAAAGCATAACCATAAAAAGAGATGGCGTACAAAATTCATACTTGTCGCTTCCTAGCAAGCGCTCAGCATTATCAGGATAGGGTAAGGACTGGTTGGCTCATTGTCAGGATAATGTGACTGAGTAGGATATCAGGTCATTGTGCTGGTGGCCTGGTCTCCCAGTGGAGCAATACTTTAAAGTTGCCATGGAATGAGTGTGCACTGTCATAAGTCAGTACCCATCCTGATATAACTAGATGTTGCCAGGACGTAAAACTCCAACAACCAAATCAATATAATGTTGACATTCAAGCATTGTATTTCCATTGGAATCTGACATTTATTAATACAATCTTTTTTTCCCCCGACGGTCAAGATCGTTTTGGTCCGACATCGGGCTCCGATGTCGGACTGATACAGGGGGGCTGAAATTGGAACGATGTCGAAATGACGTCACACTGCTGACTGGGATGGTTATCTAGGTGTTGTATTGCCAGGCCCGTTCTCTGTAACTAGTAGCGACTACGGTTTCATCAACATCCCAGGCGTGCTTGAACGAATAATTAATCGCTAATTTAACTTATTTTAAATGGCGAATATTTTATGCCATGACCAGAGACGCCTTAAAGTTAAAGAATTATTCGTACAACGGCTGACCCCATATCAACAAGTCCAGTGCTGCTATGATAGTGATCTCAATTGATTGCAAATATTGCCTTTAGGAGTTGATCCCATCATTTTTGACCTGATCACAACATAACTATTTGATAGAGATCGTTTACCGAAAGTTGACCTGATTCCACGCACGTCCATTTGTAAGCCTTTGTTTAGTAAATGTGAAATTAATTCACTGACAAAGCTTCAGGCGCCCGAGACTCTGTATCTAGATTTAGGTATCTATTTAACACAATGATTACCAGGTTAGAAGATGGGAGCTTCATGATGTAGTTAAATGTATACCTGATTATTGCCTTTTAAGTTTAACTTTCGACCATTGATCCAGGGACTAAGGAATGGTTTGCTGTTCATCCATCGGTAATTTTGTGAAGAAATGAATTTGTACAAATTCTGATCGGAATGGGCTCGTCAATAATCTGGTGTAGTTGTACACCGTTACGATATTACCGTTCTCGTTTGAAACCGTTTGAAAATGTAAGGGAAAAAACTGTCTTCAGTTTAAGTAACATGTAAATAATACCACCACCACCATCATTAAAAAAACATTTTTTTAATCTAAATTATTTTGTTAAATGGGGAGGGGGGGCTGCACCCCTGGATACTCTGCGTATTAAATACCCCTAAAAACACTTGTTGGGTGGGGTGGGGGTGTGTGCATGTCGTCTTAAAAGAAAAATGATCTAGACTTAATCACAATGGATCCAATGGATTCTGAGCTCCCATTTTTCAGACCTCTACTTGAAATATTGCATTTAACTTGATTAATTTACGGGGTGGGGGGAGGCGGAACAGCGTCTACGTGAGATTGGGGTTTAACTGGGCCGATAACGCCTACTTGGGGGTGCTTTTATTGGCATTCAAATTGCCCTGTGCAGAGTACAGCAGTTGAGTATGGGCATAGGGGCTAATTTACAAATGCACTTTGCAGTTGTTGCTACCTATTCTGGTCCTCAGCCTTATTAGGACAGGGCACGGACCAGTGGAATAAGGAAGGCCAATTTGTTCGTGATAGAAATTTTGCTCGGTTAAAGTTGCATAGTCCAATGGTTTTGAGTATGTCATTTTCTGAGATAAATATATTAAATTGATTTTTATACTGTATCTGCTTTAGTTTGAGGTAACTTTTTAATTTTAAATGGTTAGCGTTTGAGATATTTGAAGTACAAACATACTAAATAAATGTTGGCAAGCACACCAAAGCTTAACACGATAGGTTTCTGCAGTAACCGGTTATATTACATCAACTTTATAGTGTTACCCCACTAGGAAATCAGGCTGCCAGCACCATGGGCCGATATCCCATTCAGCTACATTTTCCTGACACTGCGCTAACCAGTCCTTGCCCTATCCTATTAAAGTTGCAGTCCGATGAAATATGAAAATTTCAAAACCAAAACAATTATCTAGATTTAATTTTTACATATCTAGATACTGACGCACTTATTGAACATTTGGTTCTGCATAGAAGGGAATACTGAGTCAATTTAATAGAATATGTTACTGTAGAGGTCTATGGCGTCAGAGATTTGGCAAGCTTGACGAAACTAATTTTCCATGTATGCACTTCAAATATTTCAAGAGTTTACCATTTAAAATAAAAGTAACTTTAAACTAATGTAAAGTAGATACTAGTGATCGATCTAATAAATATATCTCGGAAAAATTACAGAAAGTCAAAACTGTCGGACTATGCAACTTTAATGCCAAGCGCCAGGCTTGGAAGCAACAAGTATCAATTTGATAAGTCATTGGTTTGACTCGACCAGGAACCGAACTCCCGATGTCCCGCGCTCCACCGACTCGGCCACCGTGCCTGGTCCCTCCTCAACCCTCTCCCCCTACCTCCCCCCGAGTGTGAATCTGGTAGCGTGGAAGGAAGAAAGCTGGCTGAAACTATTTCTAAATGAGTGTGGACACCTGGGCCGCGTTCAGGGTACGTCTCGGAGGCGCCGCGGAGACGTCTCGGCGATGCTTTTTGGCCTATTTGCGTTCAGAGTGCGTCTTGGAGACGCCTCTCTTTTCAGACTGGAGATGAAAAGCGCCTCGAAAATAGCCGCCGCATTCAGTGCTTTCAGCCAATTACAGTGCAGCTTGTTCATTGCATATGGCCACCGCCTATGGAGGCCACCATTTTCGAGGCGGCCAACAGCTAAATCCGTTCAGACTAGCGTGACGTCAGGCCCGTCGCCGAGGCGCCTCCGAGACGGACCCTGAATGCGGCCCAGGTGCAGCTTGGCCCATGTTCAACTTGGTCACTCACGTGTTTCCTGGTTTGTTTATGTTGACATTTGCTCCAGTCTTACCACCTGCTATCATAGGCGGCTTTCCCTCAAGTGTTGCTTGGGAGAATGAGCGTTGACATTAAATTGTAACTCATACAGGCTGTCTCAGACTAGAACCACGCTTAGAGTTTTGCATAGTACTAGTTTAAAAAAAATATATATATATATATATATATATATTAAAAAAATTGTTAACAAATAAATTTGAAAGGAGAATTGTTGCTGCACAGAAGGGAATACTAAGTCGGTTTAATACTAACTGTTACTACTCAAGCATATTGTCTCAAGCATATTTTTATTTTCATTTTCACTTTAAATAGCCATTTATAATAAAAGCTACTTCAAACTAAAGTCAATAGTAACAAATAAGCTAATAGAATTTTAAGTATTCTTTTTGTGTTTAAATTTTTTTAATGACAGTAACCATCGAACAGTGCAACTATTCTGCATACAATTTGGTGTCCGTAACCATTTCAGCAACTAAGGGAAGTCACATCCTGGTGTATATCCTCTTTTTTGTTGCTTTGTGCACTGTCACAAGCCAGTACCAATCCTGATATGACCTTAGATGATACCAGGAAGTAAAACTCCAACAACCAACCTACCTAGACCCTGTGGCGATGACTTTATAATCTGTCAACCTAATGGTGCTGTCACATTACGACGCTTTTCGCCAACGTGCGTCGACGTATGTGATTTTTTTGGCGCTATGTCGGGATACGTAAGGAAGCGTTGGTATACATTGATCTACGGCGACATTCGGTGGCGCATGTCAGGGGGTCGGCTAAGTTTTGTGCTTGCACTAAACTTTCGACGTGCAACAACACGCAGGTGCCAAGGTTATGGCGACGTTAGAGGCACATCGAGATACGTTAGACGCGCTGGAATAACGTTATGCGAACGCTAGGCACAGGCCGCCCGCGCAGGAGGCTCATTCTCACATGTTGTGCCCACCTTTTTTAGTTTTTTTTCTCACGCGTCGATATATGTTACCACAACGTCGGCCGCATGCTACCACTACGTTGCGCTGACATCAAACTTTTCCCATCGCACCGAAAAGTTTGACGCGTCTCGAGTGATTTTGCGCGTTGGCGGCGAGATACGTCCTAGTGTGACAGCACCATAAGCGACTAATTTGACTGTCAATGTTGAGCCCAATGGCAGCACAGCTATACACAAATAAGGACTGTGCTTTCACAAGCCTGGTTACAGATGTCTTTTTAAGGATTTGATTTGATTTCAGGTTTGGCAATATTGATGCACTGCACAATAATGATGGTAGTTACGCATTCATGCGCAGTATTTGCGTTATTACATATTCATGGGTTGGATGGTTGAATAATACTTGATAAAAGCGATACAAATGCGCACATACCATTTAATGACCAGCATTATGGACAACTGACTTATGCACACGTTCACATTCCTTGAGTAATAAGAGCCATTTTGATGTAACTCTCATCTCAGTAGCTCTTATGGTGATTGAGATATTGCCATTACCTCGGTACTACGCCTCTGTCTACTCGTAGCCCAGGGAGAAGGGAGCACATCCGAGTCCAGCAATTAGCATAATCAGCTCACAGCAGGAGGGAACCAGGCGGGATGGCCAAATGAGTTAGAGCGTCCGTCTCCCATGTTGGTAGACTATGGGATCGTTGGTTCGAACCCTGGTTGAGTCATACCAATGACTTAAAAATTGATATTTGTTGCTTCCTAGCCAGGTGCTCGGCAAGGACTGGTTGGCTCAGTGTCAGGATAATGTGACTGAGTGGGATATCAGGTCATGGTGCTGGCAGCCTGGTATCCCAGTGGGGCAGCACTATAAAGTCACCATGAGTGCACTGTCACAAGTCGGTACCCGTCCTGATGTGACCTTAGATGTTGCTAGGACATAAAACAACACACAGCAGAAGGACGTTTGAGAGCAGCTCCCGCAGTTTTTCAAGATTAACTACAAAACCAACAGGGTTAGTATCTTTCAAAATTGATATGTTGGTTCGGTTCATGTTAGCATTCACATACAAAGTTTTTGGAAACTTTTCATCAAGTTTTCACTGTTTTACAGCTCAGATTAGATCGTGTTACATATGATCGTTAGAACAATGCATCCATTGTTCGGTTATTAATCAAGCCGCCCATTGCCGAACGGAGAGATGTTTGGCGGGAGCCATTTACATCGCTAGGATTTATTCCTGTGTTTCGCTAAGATTCCCCGATTGTTATTCTCGTTAAGGCGTACCCTCCGAGTCCCATATAGTATTTTCTTCCAACTTGTTGGCGAAGAAGCCACAGGTGGGAGAAGTTTATTGGTTAGAGTGTGGGAGGACACCGCCACACTGGTCCCTACCCCTCGTTTGGATCAGTTGGTTTCCCATACCGTCATCCTGGGACTGTCTATTAGCCATACACCTGCATTAAATACTGTTTTAACGCCATAATACACACCTAGTATAGTTATACTCTAATTATCAGTGTGATATTCAACCCTAAAGCAACCCAAGCGAGCGGAGTAAGCAGGGGAATCTCATGCGATCAGTGAAGATCCCGGAATCCGCCAGTAAGGAAATGGATTCGGAAGTCGGGCTCAGCGAGGAGCGTAAAAAGTTTGAAACGGTCCTGCACACAAAGGGGTACTATCGGCCGTCACGGACATCACGCCTAGAGCCAATAGGATGATGGCAGAGAACGAGTTCTCATTGCTCTGCGATGATATGAATGGGGGGATAGCTTTGCTGGCAGCGACAAGCAAATTCCTGTCATACAGGCGGTTTGAGAATGTCTTTAAGGCTGTCTGCACGGATGCAGGTCGAAGAAGGTCACTGACAATGACGGGAAGGAATATACATTATTCCTTGGCCCCCAAGCCCATTAAGGGGAAACCACTGGACAAGACGAAGATGTTCAGTGGGCAACTCCAGCACTTATTTAAACAAGTGGAGATGAGATCGAAGTATGGCAAACATATGGAAACGGACAAGAAGTCCGCAGGAGGAAATCCGAACAGCTTCAAGGTGAGGCAGGATTTTCTAAACAAGCGAACCGGCCCAATGAGGAGGCCGGTTCGGCACAAACTTCAGCTTCTAGGCCAGGGGAAGGGGCCAAAGGCAGTCGTTCGGCTGGAAAGACTGGAACAGACTTTTCAAGAGGGACTTCAATGCGCAGAAGCTGTTCCCCCGCCCAGGGAACAAATAGAAGTGCTAACGCAAACACCAGTAAGCATTTTTAAGCTGGTAACACCAATAACTGCCTACCAGAATGGAATTGCATTACGGATAATTTAACTACCCTTAGTCTAGCTGAAGGAGTAAGAATACCCTTGATGGAAGAACCCATTCAAAATAGCATACCTTTCCCATACCGATTTCATGGTTCAGAACGCGAAGCGTTAGATAATCAAGTCCTTAAATTCTGTGAAAAGGGTATCATAGAACCAGCACTACATATGGCTGGGGAATTCATTATATGTAATATTTTCTTGGGACCCAAACCAAATGGAGATGTAAAACTAATTTTAGATCTAACATTATTCAACAAATTTGTAGAATACAAACATTTTAAAATGTTTTCCTTAGACACAGCAAGAGACTTAGTAACGCAAGGCTCCTGGCTAGCCAGTGTATCTTAAAGATGCATACTATACAGTACCTATCTATAAACTTGAACACAAATATCTCAGGTTTTTTTGGAACGGCAAACTTTATGAGTTCACGTGAATGCCGAATGGACTGGCTTGCTGTCCACTCATTTTCACAAGGTTACTTAAACCAATTTTGTCTTAGATGGCTAGGGAAGGACATGTTATGTTTCCTTATATTGATGATTCATTTATTGTTGCACTCAACGTGTGGAGCCATGGCTTCCAAGGCAAGACAATTAGGGAACTCTGTGAAGAGAATCCTTGCACACACGGGGTGGAAGGCGGATAGATCGTTTGCAAAACAGTACAACAAACGACTAGAGAAAGCAAGTGGTCTGGCGACTCGCCCACTCACCAACTAAAGACAGGTGAGAAACAAAATTAATCTTTTGTACTACAATATTGTTACAACATTAAATTAGAAGGATAAAAAAAGTGAGATTACGTAAAAATTCTCCCAGGGCTATGATTAGCTAGAGGTGTAGTACCGAGGTAAAATAGTATAGGTATATGAATCTTACCTGGGTACTGATAATGGATAACCGGTGTTTTCCCGAGGTACTAGCCTCGGATAGTTGTGGGTCAGGGCCCACCCACCCTACCCTACCACGACTATCACGTTTCGCTAGAACCAAAACGAAAACACAATAGTGTCCATAAAGCGTTAAGATAATTTGTTATCCTATGATTGCTTCCTTTTCCCTGACCCATGACTATCCAAGGCTAGTACCTCGGGAAAACACCAGTTATCCATAATCTGTGCTCAGGTAAGATTCGTATAACTGTACTACATACCGGGGTATTTGCACAATTTTGAAAACGGAATTGGGGGGAAATTAAGGTACGGTTAATGTAGTCAAAACTGAAATTTTCCTTAGACAGAGACAATTATTTAATATTAATGTATTCTGAATTGTATTTTTGTAAATTTGATTGGTAAAAATACTTAGGTAGGGTATTTATGAAGCTTCCATCTGTAGACCAGATGCAGCGGTCCAATCAGTAAAGTGCAGGCTCCCCATGCAGAAGGTCATGAATTCGAATCCCCTCCGAGTCAAACCACTGACTTACAAAATTGATATGTGTTGCTACCTAGCCTGACGCTCAGCATTATTAGGATAGGGCAAGGACCGGTTAGCTCAGTGTCAGGATAATGTGACCGAATGGGATATCGGGTCACGGTGCCGATGGCCTGATGTCTCGGTGGGGCATCACTATAACTATAAAGTCACCATGAGTGCACATTGTCACAAGTCGGAACCCATCCTGATATGGCCATATATGTTGCTAGGGCGTAAAACCCCAACAAACATCTTTCAGCTCCTGCAGGAGTGTTTGCATGAGAGGGCTTGTCACCTATTTATACTAGACTTTTTCTTGGTGCTTTTGTGAATTTTCGACATGTTGGCACATACTGTTCTCACTTGATGAGACTTAGGCTTAATGTTGGGGCGTTATGTTCATCTCGTTTTGGGAGATCTCGTCCAACTGCGAGACCACAAAGCATACACGTATGTGGACCGTTGAAGATATTTTGTAACCTGGGACGCGTTCAGGGTCCGTCTCGGAGGCGCCTCGGCGACGTCTCGGCGATGCTTTTTGGCCTATTTGCGTTCAGGGTCTGTCTCGGCGACGCCTCCCTTTTCAGGTTGGAGACAAAAAGCGTCTCGAAAATGGCCGCCGGGCTCAGTGGTTTCATCCAATCAGAGCGCAGCATTTCGATTGCAAATGGCCGCCGCCTATGGGGGCGGCCATTTTCGAGGCGACCAACTGCTATTGTTGTTCAGACTAGCCTGACGTCACGGGCGCCTCCGAGGCGCCTCCGAGACGGAGCCTGAACGCGGCCCTGGTAACCCATATTTGCTGCTAAATGGGTCAGGTTACATTGTACATGCGGACCTGTGGTGTTACTGGGTTTTACCCCAGAATACGTGAGTCATTAAATATTGTTAACGTGAATGTTGACTGGGTTGGTGTACGTCATAGTTGAAGCAATGCATGGCAATATATATGGAACACACACAAAAACAAAAACCCCTAAATTTAAAAATGATGGAAATTGGAACTGTAAAATGGCGTTGTTGGTTTTCCTGTTCATGGTGGCATGTGACTGGCTATTTTAATTTAATTTTGTACTTTTTCCTTTTTGGTCAGTGAATTCAGGGTTATATTTACTTAAAATTATATCAACGAATATGTGTTGTACTATTATGGACAAAAAAAAAGAATTTATAATTACGTCACGACCTATATTCGACTTCGGGGACCCATGCCATGTTTCTTCGGAAGTGTTCTCTTTAAACTTGAGGGGGGGGGGGGTGCGGTCGGGTGGTTACGTATGCGAGTGCAGCTTTGTACACATGAGTGACGCCATATTTTATTCGGATCAGTGCGGAGCCGTGTTTACCTAAGCTCAAATAAAAAAAAATTAAAATGGTGACCGTCCCCTTCCCTTCCGGGCCTGAAAAATCGTCTGAATCTATTCTTTTAATTATTGTGTGGTTAAAACTGCTTTAAAAAGAAAAAATGCGTCGGGCTAGCAGCAATTAAACTTTTGTTTCAATTATTGTCATTGGTTTCACTCGGTCAGGGTTCGAACCCAGGAGTTCGAATCCCACGACCTACCAGAACGGGAGGCGGACGCTCAACTCATTCAACCATCGCGTCCTGTTACATATTGCATCTACGTAAAAAAATAAATAATAAAAATAAAAACCGCCCGCCCGACCTTGATTTTTATTTCAAAAGGACGATCAACAATTATTTTGTTATTTGGTTTAAGTACTGCTAGTATAAGCTGTGGTGTAGTTCTCCAGATTCATAAAGCAATCCCTGTACATTGGCTGCGCTCCTCTGCATTTTTTTTTTTTTTTTTTTTGTGACAAGTTTTTTATTCTGCCCATAACGTATAAGCTCCCGTGAGGGTGCTTGTTTTCAACGCTGGACAGCTGTGGTACTGGATTGGTCTGGTCCCGCACTCAGGAGTCTTTACCTGATTTTTCTCGGGCCAACCTTTGCGGTTTTGGGTGTTAGTAGTTTCTATATTAGTTTTTTTTTAATTTTCAAGTTTTTCCTAACCTGTATATGATAACTTAGCCTACTATGTACATCTACGCAGATGACATACAGGCCTGTGGGAGAGGATCCCATCCCATTGTGGTTTATTACAGCCTCCTTTCACCCATGCCCTGTCCTTAGATAGTACACCAGTGTGCCAGAACTCCCCTGGACCCTTCAGGACTGCGACTAGGTGGGATGGCTGTGTTGTATGGTTAGCCATTTCGTATGCAAATATATCAGGACACGGATATCATACCACAAAACATATTAAAGTTGCACAGTCCGATGGTGTTGAATTTCTGCCATGTTGTGTTTTAGGATAAATATATTAGGTTGTACTCTACTCTTTAGTTTCAGGTCTTTTAATTTAGAGGCTTAGCTTTGCGGATTGATGGTGTATATACACACACGCACACACGCACGCGCCGTGTGTGTATTTTGTTGTCGCTATGCTAGTATTGGTAACATCTCAACCTACTTGGGTCAATACGCTTATAAGTTATAGTAGTTTCCAGGAGTTTGCTCGACTTAACAAATACAAACGCACCGGATACACCTGACCTTCAAGGTCACACCCTGGGAAAGTTTCAGTGACTACCGAAATTTCCCACTCTGATTCAATCAATCAATAGTTCCGTCCTCTAGTCGAGGGTTGGATGCAATGGTTCTTGTCCCGATGGTGTGCTGTTCTGATAGACTGTGAATAATTCAAGCCTGTCCACTGTGAAATATTTGTAAACCATGATGTTCTTGGTCTCCCTCTCCCTCTGCTGCCATTCACCTTCCCTTCCAACAATGTACGGTATATTGAACTCTGACGAATGATGTGGCCAAAATAAATCAGTTTCTTTGTCTGTATAGGTGGGTGTTATAGGTGTGGGTGGGTGTGTGTGTGTGTTCGTGTGTGTTCCAATGTTGTTGGATTTGTAATCCTCGTATTATTTGCCTGAAGCTGGTGACTCTATTCCTACAGGTAATTGTTGGCTAAAACAGGATCACTGTTGACTTTTCTGGATTTCATCGTGAATTGGGGCCGAACAATTATTGTTTTTAATGGAAGCAATAAATCTTTTTTTTTAAAGTAATCTTAACGTAACCACTGCTCTAGTCCAGTGTAAAAATAACAATCTCTGTAAAGGCCCCCTACTGTGTGTGTGGGAGAGGTGTGTATGTGTGTCACACCCAGCGCCATACAAACCATGTGCGGGTGGGGGCTTGGTGTACAGGGTAGGGTTTGTTTGTTTGTTTGTTTTACGTCCAAGCAACATCAACGGTCATATCAGGACGGGTACCGACTTGTGACAGTACGCACTCATGGCGATTTTATAGTGCTGCCCACTGGGAAATCAGGCCGCCGACACCATGACCCGATATCCCACTCAGTCACATTATCCTGACACCGAGGTACAGGGTAGGGTACATGTTATTGTGGGTGGGAGAGGGGTATGGGTTAGAGTATATAATCGAAATATAAATTCTACATATGTGTGTTTTTAGTTGTTTGTTGGGGATTTTACATCCTGGCAACATTTAATGTCATACTAGGATGGGTACTGACTTGTGACGGCGCACACTCATGGCAACTTTGTAATGCTGTCCCACTGTGAATCAGGTCATGATGCCAATGGCTTGGTATCCCAGTGGGTGCTGGGAGACCAAGCCTATGGAGGCATTCGACTTGGCCTCTCTATGCGAATATCAAAATATTTCCTTACAAATTCCTATTCAACTGGGACTGGAAGTGGGTTTCTATACGTATGATTTGGATGTGTGTTGTGCCTCCATTGCATCATGACCTGATTTCCTGCTCAGTCACATTATCCTGAAACTGAGCTAACCAGACCTTGCCCTATCCTAGTAATGCCTGGCGCCAGGCTAGGTCGCGCCAAACATAAATTTTGTAAGTCATTAGTTTCACTTGGCCAGATTTCGAATTCCAGACATTCCGCATGCGCTCTACTGATTCGCCATCGCATCCGGTCATGTTTTGTTGTTGTTGAACATGTACAAAACTGTTTTACTATTCGCTATGGAACTATATTCGGACAGATTCATGTGGTACTAGTGCCATTTGGTTGAGCCAAAAGGAACACATATGCAGTATATCTGTAGTCAGGTGTGTCGCGAAATGAACCTTATAAGCCTTTCTTTATAACTGGGTTGATTACACAATGCGCGGGAGTTGGAGGGTGATTCTTATTATGGCCAAGTACCTTCTTTACAGTAGGTCAAGAGGTCATGCCCATTCACATCGCACCCATTATTTAGTCTGGCCTGACCAGATTGCCATGGTTAGGTTAGTTGGTTTTTACGTCCTGGCAACATGTAATATACCAGGACGGGTACCGACTTGCGTCAGTGCGCAAGCATGGCAACTTTATAGTGCTGCCCCACTGGGACCATCACCCAATATGCACTAGTAAACTAGTTCTAGCCCTATACAATTAATGTTGAGCACCAGGATAAGTAGTGATATGTATTTTTAATTTTTTAATTTTATTGGTTTAACCCGACCGGGATTCGAACCCTCAACGTTCCGCGCTGGAAGCTAACCCTCTATCGATTTGGCCACCGCGTCTGGTCGCAAACTTGAGTGACAGGGCTGAGGTTGGCTCAGTGAAGTTGAAAGTACCAGCTAATCCGCTGCCCACATTCCTACTTCACCACCCGCTTTTTGGTTGTTGGGAGTTTGACGTCATGGCAACATCTAAGGTCATATCAGGATGTGTACCTACTTGTGACAGTGCACACTCATGGTGACTTTATAATGCTGCCCTACTGGGAGACCAGACCACCAAAACCATGACCTGATATCCCACTCAGTCATATTATCCTGGCACTGAGCCAACAAGTCCTTGCCTTATCCTAACAATGCAGAGTGCCTGGCTAGGAAGCGACAAGTATACATTTTTACGTCATTGGTTTGACTCGACCAGGGTTCGAACCCATGGATTTTGAATCCCACGATCTACCAAAAGGGGGAGACTGATGGTCAAATCATTCGGCCATCCAGTCTGCCCCGCCCGCTTGTTTTGTTACATGGAATAACCAGCTGTAACTAAGCAGGCAGTCAAAGATGAAATGCCTGCCAGCCCACTCCATGCTCACCACAGTATTTCAAGTTGACGAGAAACAGTATACCTCTCCAAGTTCGGCATTATTTGTAATCTAAGAACTGGACAATATTTATTCCTATACAGTATAGCCCTGTTAAACCAAACTTGAAGGGACCCTAGAAATTTGTTTGGATTAACCGATCATTAGTTTAACCGAGCTTTGGCTTCAACATTGACCTTGAGTAAGCATGTGTTGCACATGTAATATACAATGTATGTGGACACTTTGACTTGGCTTTGGCAAAAACGCGAGTCCATTATGAATGTAAATGCAATGTATGTGGACACTTTGATTATTGTTTTTTATGTATATACAGTATAACCCCGTTAAACCAAGCTCGATTAAGCCAAACGATCGGTTAATCCAAACTTTTTTTGGCCGCCCAGCAAAATACTACCGAAGAGGTTATGGGCCAATATGAAAATATAATTGCCCGACAATTTGAAGTCACATCTTTTAATTTTGTAATCTTGGTATGCAAATTTTGTTGCGCTTTGTTGCTGAATTCTCTATGATTCATTAACTTATGGATGATCAGTACATGATTCCAGCATCCTCGCAGGGTTGCAACATGCAACATTTCATAACCATAGTTGTAGGATTGATTTATTTGCTCCTTAAAAGGAGCTTATCTCAACTCGCGAAAAGTCCTTGAGAAATCATGAAGAAAACATCCTTATAAAGAGTGCAGGTATTTTTCAATCCCGCAGCACCATCAGCATATACTAATATGTGGTGCTGATGCCGCAGCACTATCAGCGTATACTACAATAAATGCTCCAAGCACTGCAGCACTATCAGCGTACACTACTAATACATGCTTCAAACGGCGCAGCACTATCAGCGTATAACAATATAGTATAGTTATACGAGTCTTACCTGGGTATAGATGATGGATAACTGTTGTTTTCCCGAGGTATAAGCCTCGGGTAGACGTGGGCTAGGGAGAAGGAAGCACATCCGGGTCCAGCAATCTTTACCTACTTATTCAGGATAAAAATGATCTTTCAATACAATGGATACTATGATTTTCCCGTAATGGTACACCAACGGAATAGACGTGGTAGGGTGTGGTGGGCGGGCCCTAGCCCACGTCTACCCGAGGCTTATACCTCGGGAAAACAACAGTTATCCATCATCTATACCCAGGTAAGACTCGTATAACTATACTATTTTACCTCGGTATACAGCCTCAGGCTAGCCTCAGGCTAGGGAGACTTTTACATAATTCATTTTTATCCTTAATATCATTCATTCTTATTATAACATGTTTATGTGTCATTGTATTAGTAATTGTATCATTCAAAGTTTTTGTTCTCACCTATTCTTGTTAGTTGGTGAGCAGGCGCTTTGCAATGCCGGTAGGCTTTTCTAGTCGTTTGTTGTAATGTTTTGCAAACGACTTAGCCGTCTTCCAGCCTGCGTGCGCTAGTATTCTTTTTACAGAAATACCGAGCAACCGTGCCTTGGAAACCATGGCACCTCTGGTTGAGTGGGAAGAGTATTTGCCCGTATCCACTCCAGCCAATTTCAACACCGTGATTGTCCATCTGGCAAGGGTGTCTCGTGAAATTGCGTTATGTGGCTTTATGAAGCTCACTAATAGTTGTTGTGATGCACGTAAGTCCTTTGTCTTGGATATATAAGCCCGTATGGCTGACACAACACATAATTTACGATCATTTGGGAAGTAGTCTAAGCGTGTTCGATTTGAGCAATTGTGCTAAATCAAACGTAGCTTGTTTCTTGTCTATTTCTAATCCAGTTAAGGATAAAGCAACAATCGTCTGTCCTCTGTGTCCCGTTACTAATAGTAACAAGACCGCGACCTTAAAACCTAATTGTTTTATATCTAACCAAGAGTTGTGAGGCCAAGCCTGAAACAACTTAAATACTATAGAAACATCCCAAAAGCGACTATACTTTGGTTTTGGAGGATTCCTTTGATAAATTGACCGAAGTAGATAATGAAGGACATAATGTTTACCAACTGTTTCGCCGTCAATTCTAGGTAATATAATTGATAACGCGCATCTTGCCGCATTGACCGCCCCAAATCCTAGTCCCTCATCCTCTAGAGAACGAAGAAAACGGGCTACTTGTGCAATTGTTGGATTTGTTGGCTTAACTTTCATTAGCAAACAATGTACACCCCATTTCTTTAAATAAGTTGTGTACATTTTAACAGTTCCTGGCCTCCATGCATCAGCTACTATCCTGTCTTCCGTAATTTTGTCTAACCCAAATTGCTGCAGCTGTTTTCTTAGAAAAGGAATGCCAATAGGGGTGTCGCTGACACGTCGCCGTGAACCACTAGCGGTCCGTGGTGCGTTAGGTTCCCGGGTTTTCTTGGGAATCGTATATGTTCTTTTGCCAGTTGTGTAACTGCTGGCAGCCAAGGTTGCGTGTCCCAATCGGGCACAATCAGTATGGCGTGTGTCCCCTCCATGCTGATTTTTCTCACTACTCGGCTGATAACGCTAAACGGTGGGAAAATATAGAAAAAATTATTTTCCCAGGTAATAGTAAATGCATCAACTTTCCAAGCATCCGGTTCGGGATGCCAAGAAACATAACAGGGTAACTTATTATTATTTCGTGATGCAAACAAGTCAACTTTAGGTGTCCCCCATTTCGCACAAATGAAGTTAAACAAAGGTGTTGATAGGGACCATTCTAAATGGTCGTGGAATTTTCTACTCTTATGGTCTGCAAGTGTATTTTGTGACCCTGGAATATGCGCTACAGTCAGCCAGACTTGTTGAGCCTGTGCCCAGTTCCAAATCAGTTTAGATAACTGATTGCAAGGCTTTGATTTGGTTCCACCCATGTTACGGATATATGCCATAGCAGTAGTGTTATCAGTTAGTATTCTAACTTGTGATTTAGGTATCTTTACTAAGCTACGTAGACCCAAATAAATAGCACGCAACTCTAGCGCATTAATGTGATCTGACTCTTCATCATGTAGCCATCTACCTCCTGTTGCCACCCCATCGCGATGGGCTCCCCACCCTTCTAACGAAGCATCAGTGGTAATTACTGTATTTGGTTCCGCCATGCGGATTGGATTGGGTGAATTTGCGATATGTTGCATCCACCATTGAATATCCTGTAACCCTTCTTCAGAAATAAACATCTTTCGTTCAAAATTACCTTTAGTTCGTGCTAATCCCAAATTTTTATCTATTTCTAGAGATTTAATATGGGCTTTCCCATATAGAATAGCGGGTGCATACGATATCATTATCCCGATAAGAACTGCGACCTGTCTAATCTTAGGTTTCGGTAACTTAAGAAGCTGGGTCGCTGTGGTCATAAATTTAGTTAATTTCTGTTCTGTTATCGACACTGTGAGGGACTGTGTATCAAGAATAAACCCTAAACATTTGAGTTGTTTTGTGGTTGAGCATGACTATGCGGATTACATAACCCCAATTTAGTGAGTAATGCACATAAATCCAAAACGGCGTTTACACAACCAATGTGTGTTGACGCCAGTATAAAGGAATCATCTATGTAAGGAAACATTATGTGACCATTCCGTGCCATAAGTGAGAAAACAGGTTTAAGCAGTTTAGTGAATAAACGAGGGGCACAAGCTAAGCCATTCGGCATACAGGTAAACTCATAGAGTTGGTTATCCCAAAGAAAGCGGAGAAATTTCCGATGTTGTTCCGCTATGGGAACTGTGTAATATGCATCTTGTAAGTCAACAGTAGCCATCCACGCATTTGGTGTAATGAGGTCTCGTGCCGTATCTAGTGAAAACATTTTAAAATGTCGATATTCTATCATTTTATTATGGGTTGTTAAATCCAGGATCATTCGAACGTCCCCATTAGGTTTTGGTCTCGAGAAGATGTTTGAAATAAACTCTCCAGGGCAGTGTGTAACCTTTTGTATAATGCCTTTGTCAAAAGAAATTTGTACCTGTTCAGTTAGTGCCTCTCGTTCAATTGGTTCAATTTGATAGGGAAACGGAACTCTCCCTTGTACGGGTATTTGTATGAAGGGAATTTGAACACCTTTAACTATTTGTAAAATATCCTGGTCACTGGTAATTTTGTCCCATTCAGAAATATGATTATGAATATTCCCAGCCACAAAGTTGCTTTCAGTTTGTGTGGTTTTAGAGGCCGCGGGGACTTGTAAAGTCTGTGTTTGGGCCTCTACTTGGACCCGCCCCTGGGGAAGGGTCTCGGGGAGTTGAAGCCTCGGCCCAGTGGCCGTGCGGTGTTGTCGGTCCAGCCTGGGCGGGCGCCCCGGCCCCGGAAAGACTGGCTGAAGTTTAAGCCCGGTCTGGAACCCCTGCCGAGCCGTCGTGGGCGAAAATCCCCTCGTGACCTTTTGAAGCGTGGGGGTTCCTGCTTCTTCTTGCCATCCATATTTTTGCCACTTTTCGCTGCGGTTTCTACCTCTTTATAGAGGTATTGTAGTTGACCGCCAAACATTTTCGTTTTGTCCAAAGGCTTCCCTTTGATCGGCTCTGAGACCAGACGGGGTGGCCGAGTGGGTTGGAGCGTCCGTCTGCTGGTAGATCGTGGGTTCGAGTCCCGGTCGAGTCAAACCAATGACTTTAAAATTGATACTTGTCGCTTCCTAGCCAGGCGCTCGGCATTATTAGGATAGGGCAAGGACTGGTGTGCTCAGTGTCAGGATAATGTGACTGAGTGGGATATCAGGTCATGGTGCCGGCGGCCTGGTTTCCCAGTGGGATAGCACTATAAAGTCGCCATGAGTGCGCACTGTCACAAGTCGGTACCCATCCTGATATGACCTTAGATGTTGCTAGGACGTGAAACAACAAACAAACAAACTTGATCGGCTCTGGGGCCAGAAAGAGCGTATACTCTTTCCCATCATTGTCCGTGACCTTCTTTGAGCGGGCCACCTCTTTGCCGGCGTCTGTGCAAACCGACTTAAAGACATTCTCATATCTTCGGTAGGACAAGTAATTACCTGCCGCCGTTAACAGTGCAATGCCTTTGTCCATGGTTTTTGCCAAGGATGAGAACTTGTTTTCTCTTTGCATTCGATTTGCCACCGGGGTGATGGCTGTTAAAGTACCGAGCACCGCCTTATGCGCTATGTGTAACACGCTCTCAAATTTCTTACGGTCTTCCGTCATGTTGACATCTCGATCCATCTCTTTAATGATGGAGTTGGGGACACCTTTAATGCCCGTCAATTCATCTCCTAGCTTGGAGATGATTTCCGCCGGTTTGAACGTACGGAAATGACCATTTATGGTCTCGCGCATAAGCGTGGTAGTTTTAAAACGCTTAGCTTTCGGCTTCTCCACCTTCTTAGACACATTGCCACCAATGGCAGCATAGACACCTTCATATTGTGTGTCTGAGTCTGATTCCGTGGAAGTGGAATCCGTGGAGGAATCGGAAGAAGAAGAATCTTTCCTGTTCTTCTTCTTCTTGGACTTGGTCTTTCGCTTCTTGCGAAGTCCGGTCTTGTTACGTTCCTTGGTGAACTCGTCACCAGAAGAAGTAACGTGTTTCTTCTTCTTACTCCGTTTAGGAGGAGGAGGAGCCCTCGGCTCGATCGCCGAGTTTGTCTCTGAGAAGTCTTCCCAGTCCGACTCGTCTTGGAACCCCGGCCTTTGCCGTTTAAGAGACGGCGGTGGTTTGAGAGACAGGATATGACTCTCCATAGCAGTCCACCGAGCCTCCCAGACCGGAACTGTGGGGCCATCAGGCATTGTCTCTTCCTCCGCCTCGGAGAGTATATGCGCCCCGGGCTGTGGTGACGGCATTGCCGACAACACCGTCGAGGAGTCGTACTCCTCGTCCGAGGCTCTGGGAGCGCGTCCCTCGGCTGCTGCTGCAACGCGCTTACTCCGCTTCGTGGCCATCGGGATCTGAAACCAAACATGTTGGTCAGTCTCAGTATTAATAAATGTCACAATTTTGTTGTTTAAAACGTAATTGGACATCTAGTGGTGTTAGAGAACGTGTTTAGACCGTTATAACACAGGCGTAATAAGCTAAATTTGTGCGTGGATTGTGGGTCAAGCCCAAATCTTACGCGGGGTCGGGACCAGTGTATCGGCTCGCCCATCTCTCTGTTCCGCACACTTCTCCCCCCTGTGACTACTACGCCAGCAGGTCGGAGAAAATGCTACGAAACTCGGAGAAACACCTGAAAATATTGTGGGGAGTCTATAAAAGAAACCCAGGAGCATCTCCAACATCACTCTCTATTAGAGTCCGAGATAATTTCCACAGGAGATGAGGCAAAGCACCACATCTCTACCCATGGTCACACGGGTGTTGATAGAACCGCTAAGAATCGGTTTCGTTCCTTCGAGAAGGAATCTAGAGCGTTCTATCCTTGATTTTTTATAACCGAAGAAACTAGTCCAAAAAGGACCAAAGAAAGTTCTGAACTTTCCATAATGATGCTATAATACATCATAATTAAGCGAACCACAGTTTTTATATACTTACTGCGTATTTGCTTGTGTGTAGACTAAATTTGCGGGAGCAACTCAACGAAACGTAATCCAATCGTGAGTTGTTTATGCTAATTGCTGGACCCGGATGTGCTTCCTTCTCCCTAGCCTGAGGCTGTATACCGAGGTAAAATATATATATAACCCAATTCCCGTGATTCCCTGACAATGCTAAACCTATGGGAGAATATCCGCATTTCCGCTTTTTTTTCCCCGGACACCACTTTCATCCCTGATCTGAGTGGGAACCATGTGAGCATTCAGTCACTAACTCGTAACTTATCACTCACTCACTCAGTAACTCACTCACATTGAAGTACAGATCTATGGCTTGCTGTTATATATACTCATCTTGTTGGCACCGAAAAAAAATGGTGATTCAGTATCACAAATGCTGCATCAAATGTTGGCTGCCGCAGTGTTTCCACTCATAGTGCTATACAGTATTAGGACAGGAACGCCTGTTTACACTCTACTGCCTGCCATCTCACCAAGGTGGCGCTAATGTCACCCCTTTTAAGCTATTATATTAAAGTTGCATGGTCCGATGGCCTTTGAATTTTTGTCTTATTTTTTAGATAAATATATCAAATTGATCGTTACAAGCTACTAATCATTACTCCGGAGTGATTTTGATTAAAGATGATTAGTTTTGAAGTAATATGAGCTGAAAGAACCAAAAATAATTTCGACAAGCTTGCCAAAAGTCCTGTGGCTATGACCCAGATGTCATCTCGCGGTTACTATTGTGCAACAGCAGGCGATTAAAGTTGCATGGTCCGATGAAATATAATTTGGTCAAAATTAAAACAACTACTTACATTTGATGCTATATATCCAACTTAGATATTGGTCTATTAGCTAATGATTTGGGACAGTATAGTCAGAATAACCAGTGAGTTTATAACCTCACCCCTTTGAACAGTCAGTTTGAAACACCCATTATGCAGGAAGGCCATTAACCAATTAGGCCAATCTCGTGACCCCATTAGCCCCCCCCAACCAAGTAGGCCTGCTGTGCAGGGTCATAGAGGGGAAGGGGATATGAGGTGGATGTGTGTGTATGTGTCTGTGTGTTTCCTGACCTGATTTTACAGAGACACAGAGACAGACATACACACAGACATACACACACAGACATACACACACACACAAGACATACACACACAGACATACACACAGACAGACATGCAGAGACATACACACATAGACATACACACACAGACACACACATACAGACAGACATACACACACAGCCATACACACACAGACATACATACACAGACATACACACACATACAGACACCCATAGATAGGCACACACAGACAGACATACACATCCATACACAGAAACACACACATGCACACACCTGACATACACAGACACACATACACCCAACCTGACTTTGCAGAGAGAGAGCCACACGCACACAGACAGACACATCCATACACAGACAGACACACATACACCACAGACATACATACACACATACACAGCACAGAAACACACAGATGGACACACACAGACATACACACACACAGATACATACAGACAGACATAGACAGACACAAGCAGACAACAGACACACAATAGTAACCATTTAAAAATAGCAGTTTACAAACTAACTCTTCCCCGTGTCAAATCTGGGGCCGGTGTCGTGGTTTTAAATCTCCGCTGGTTTAAAACCTAAACCTTCGCTCTGCGCATGCGTCAAATTCAAACAGCGCTTTCAAACTGCAGCGTGTCACGGTTTTAAAAGTCCACTGGTTTAAAACATAATATTCGCCCTGCACATTTTTAGCATTTAGAGGGGGGGGAGTTATTTTAATTGTTGTTTTATAGATTTTCTGACATCGTTGTTTGTGCTTTTTGGCTTTGTCCGAGTCCTCAATACTTTATCAGGAGTTCCACATTCCCTGTGTGGGCCTGAAATCTTATCAGGCAAGGAGACTGTTCGGGCATCATTGATTGTAGTGACAACATAAACTGTCTTAATCTTAACATAAACTGTCTTACTCGACGGTCTTAATCTGGCGGAAATGCTGTCATTGTATTGAATATTTGACAACATAAACTGTCTTAATCTTAACGCTAAATTCTCTTACTCGACGGTCTTAATCTGGCGGAAATGCCGTTCGATTTTGACGCATGCCCAGGGCGAAAGTGTAGGTTTTAAACCAGCGGAGATTCGAAACCACGACACCGGACACAGGGAGAACAGCAGGCGAACTTACCTAACATCTAGGCTGGTTTATAATTAGCAGCGGCATTAGGCGATTCAAGTCTAAAAGGAGCAGTATTAAACGTGACTGAGTATGCGGTGCAGTTAATGACGGTTATTAAAGTCTGTTGCCGTGGATCGCTTTTGGTTGTTATCGCTGACAATACCGTAGAACCCTTAATGGAACCCATCCCGTATACATTAAATGAATTAAGGTTGCATAGGCCGATGGTTTTG
The DNA here is from genome assembly GCA_030323885.1 of Branchipolynoe longqiensis. Lineage (NCBI taxonomy): Eukaryota > Metazoa > Annelida > Polychaeta > Phyllodocida > Polynoidae > Branchipolynoe > Branchipolynoe longqiensis. The sequence goes on from CM059188.1 coordinate 32,805,167, forward strand.
AGTTTGTCATTTTCTTATGTAAATTTATTAGGTTGATCATTACAATCTACCATTCGTTAGTTTGAAGTAACTTTTATTTTAAATGGCTAACTTTTGAGATATTTGAAATGCAAACATGCTAAACTAATTTTGGCAAGCATGCCAATTTGCCAAATCTCTGACACCATATGCTTCTGCAGTAACAGATTCTATTAAATTGCCTCAGTATTCCCTTCTATGTGGCGACAGATGTTTAATAAGTGCACCAGTATCAAAGTTAGATATGTAGAATCAATTGTTTTGGTTTTGAAAATTTGACTATGCAGCTTTAAATAAGGTGCCAAAATCTTGATGCCCTTTCTGTTGAGCCCCGTCCTGATATGACCATTATATGTTGGTAGGACGTAAAACACCTAGCAAACACTTTCTGTTGGGACATTTTAGAATTGTGTGTGGGTGCGTACGTACTTTTAGCCTTTGTTCACTTTATGTAGTTAGTAACTAATGTTCCCCATCCTGCAATGGACACAATATTCAATGTATACTTAGCTTAGCATTTGTGCTTAGTCTTAATTCACTGGCTGTCCTTGACAATTTATTATGGTTTATGTGGTTGGGGGGGGGGGGGGGGGGGGGCCTTTCGCAAGGAACTGAAGAGTTACAGTCTGCGTTTTCTAAGAGTTTTTACGGTAGTCGTGACTGGCGCGTTTCCAGACAGGCTCACATCCCAATTGCACAAACAGCCAGGTACAATGAGGATATCCGTCTTGATAAACTTGACCTTGACCTCTCCAGCACTGCTGGTTGACCTTTATGAACACGCCAAGTTAGAATGCTTTGGACAATAATACCCGTTGTATAATTTTATTTGATAACACTTATTTATGTTCTTTTCAATTTGATCTTAGTTAGATATTTATGTACTGTCTGCAAAGATCCTATTTGAATTGGGTGTCATTTGGATTTTTTTTTTCTCTGGATGCAAATAAGATTTGCTCTCAAGATTATTGTTGTATTGGAGTTTTACATCCTAGCAACAGCTACGGTCATATCAGGAAGGTTACTGAACTGTGGTAGACAACCGCTGACACCATGACCCAATATCTCACCCACATCCTAATAGTGAACAAACAGGTCCTTGTACTGGTGACAAGTATACATTTATAAAAGATCCAGTGTCAAGGTTCACACCTACGACTTTTATCGATTCGACTATCTCGTCTTGTGTTAGACACTTGCTTCTAATTTAAACGAATGCCAACTACTCGGATTTTGTAGGAACACTTCCGATTTTGGCTTCTCTCTTCCGATATTACGATTCCTTGTTCAGATCTCCCGATTTTGACACCTAAAAAAAATTCTATCAGCTGATACGAAAAGCAAACTCAGCTACTTACAGTAGCTTTAGAGCCTAGAAAATGACACATAGACACGTGGTAGGATACATGGTGGGACTTGTATGAAAAAGTATATAATATAATTATAAATACATATTAATGGGCCAGGATGCAAAAAGACAAGATGGCGGCGTGAGAACGCTGTCGATTTCACTTTTAAATCTTATTAAACTAGATATTTGATTATATTTTTCAACTCAAAGGTAGCGGGGAAATATGAAGATATATACAAAGAATAAATGTTGCTTCTTAGATTGTGAAATAGGCTCTCATAAAGACTCATTTCATTAGCCCGATTTTTCGACCGTTTTTATATAAGGCTGGTCTTCACCCGAGTACTGCGAGTACCGGGTGAATCCTTTATCTACCATGTGAGCAGCTCTACACTTACTCTACTGCCTCCTTCAGATTTCTGCTGCGTGTTTTAAAGTTGCATATTCCGATAAAAGTATCACATTTTCGAGACCAAAACATTTATCTAGGTTTGAACCTATATATTCAACTTAGATACTGGCATGCCAACATTAATTTACCATGTTTATAGTTCAAATATCTCCGAAGTTAGCAATTTAAAATCAATATAACTTCAAGCTCATGTAAGGTAGATTAGTACGGCCAACCTGATATATTTATCTCAGAAAATGGCAGAAACTAAAAATTATCAAACTGTTCAACTTTAAATATATAGATAGATAAGTAAATAAATAAGGATATCAGTAAATAAATAAATAGTGGATGAGGGATGGTAGCTGTGGTGCGATGAGTCTCGGAGTACTCTGGATCTATGCACACCCAACACACTGCGCACGCGCTCGCCCACGCACTGAATTTCGTCACTTCCGGCCTACCCTCTACCCGAAGTGGCCGACATCCACTACACTGTACATGGAACTTGGAAGTGACAACTGTGTCACTGACGCCGCGATCTGTGTTAGTGTGCTACACTTGCGGATAGTTGGCGTGTGCAAAGAGCAGAGCGAGCAGAGCGAGCGGAGCGGGCAGGCATGTACTGTATACATGTACATTGTATATATGTGGTGCCTACTGAGTGACTGAAGTAGCCTTGTCTATGTACTATGACTAGTCTACTTGTTACCTCATTACTATGGCTAGGCACCACGCTGTGACGTCACCACTATTTGTGACGTGACCTCAGTGTATGTAAGGAAATCTATTATAATCGTGTGCAAACGCAGAACATTTTCTCCAACCCCCTTTTGGATAAAAAGAGCATATTGCTACACGTCCTTGATTAGATAAAAGATTCAAACCCTACTTCCAGTACAGGGGTGAAAACCAACCCATTAGAAAAACTGGCGAAGAATTTCGACATGCTGGGGAAATTAACTGAGCTGGTAAATTTTTAATTTAAGAAGCACAATATATTCTTTATGTATGTCTTCATATTTACCTGCTACTTTTGAGTTGGAAAATATAATAAAACATATACTTTAATGCAATTTAATAGTGAAATCGATGGCGTTCTTTGGCCGCCATCTTGACTTTTTGCATTCTCTCCCATTTCACCAACTCTGTGCCAATATAAGTATCCATTTGATAATGGAGGCAGGCATTCTACTTCCTGTTCCATACTAAAGCTATTTTCACCCGTATTTATACTACCTTATCATTAAGAAGTACGGGTGAATCTGTTATCTAGTTCTTGATATGTTCTCAATACGCCATAGGAATAACATATTTGTATTATATGATACAGAAAGGGGTGTGATTTGCACAAGCAACTCGTTTGGCTGTAGTCAGTGGAGGTGTGTGCTTATTTGGTGGCTCAGTGTCAGGACAATGTGACTCAGTAGGATATCGGGTCATGATGTTGGCAGCTTGGTTTCCCAGTGGGACAACACTATAAAGTTGCCCTAAGTGCGCACTGTCACTATTTGGTACCCGTCCTGATATGACCGTAGATGTTGCCAGGACATACAATTCCGACAACCAATCATTTATCACATAATATATTATATTAACATATTTGTCATAAATATATTTATCATAAATATATTATATAATATAGACATGTACATTATTTCCTCAATACACGTTAGTAGTACAAGTAGTGTTCGATTGCGGTGCCGGCACTCGATAACCCACTCGCCTGGATATATCCTGTCATCACCTAGTTACTCTTGCACTCACCCACCCAGTGTGGAGGTGTGTGACGGGGGGAGCGGGGGGGGGGGGGTAGCGAACTGGATCGTGTGACAATGTATGGTTGCATGGCATTGTTGGTTGGAAGACTGGTTTAAATTAGAGGGATTTTGAGCTAGATTAAATTCGACTGTAATATCCTAAATCTGTGCATGGATATATATCAGATTTAGTCGTTGTTTGGATTGGTCCTGGCAGATATATCTGTATGGTATGTGTTGTATATTATTTAAAGACTGGACCCAGACTAAAGCACCCATGGCAGCAGTCTAAAGCCATGTTCACACGGGCAAAATGTAAAGCGATTTAGACAAGGCGAATCATGTGAATCGATTTAGTTTGAAAGTGTTTCGCATTCACACGGGCAGTGCTTTGAGTCGGTTTAAGGCGGAAGTGGATATCTGCGCATGAGCAAGTCCAGACTAACCAGTGCCAGTTTCGGTTAGTCGATGTCGGCACGAGAGAGTGTGGGTTCGACCTAGATCTGTTTCGACTGAATCGTATTGTTTTGGAACAGTCAAAACTTCTGCTGGGCAGTGAAACCCTAAAAATAAATGATGAAAAAAATATCTGTGCACAGCTAGCGGTTTCATAAAGCAAATTTACCGGAAAGTCAACAAACTCAGGTCTCGACTGTCACGTCCTTAATCCGCCTCAAGTAACTCGGTTGCGTTCACATGGGCAAAATAAATCGGTTCACAGAAATCCACTCACATAAACTACCTCGACAAGTGGTTTACACTTTACAGTATCCAGATCACAGGAATTGATTCAGCCCTAATCCGACTCAGCCGCGCGTTCACACGCGAAATGTAACCCGAACTATACAAGTCGATTTCTACGAATCGATTTACATTGCCCGTGTGAACACAGCTTTACCCCCCACCACCCACCACCCACCACCCACCACCCATTCTCCACGATGGGCTTTGAAACCCAACTGGTCTTTGACATTCCTGTAGATGAAACGTTACCCTAGAACTGTCTGGTTATCAGACGTCCGTAATTAACTCCATATGTTTATCTTCATATATCTACTTTTATTTTAGTTTGAAGTAACTCTTCCTTTAAAGTATCAGCTTTGAATATAATTAAAGTTAAAACATGCTAAATATTTTTTACCTGCTGGACATCATATGCTTAAACAGTAACAAGTTCTATTAAATTGACTTAAAGTATTCCTTCTGAGCAGCAATACACGCTTAATGGGTACACCAGTATTTAAGTTGGTTATGTAGAAGTAAATGCTCGGAAATGTTTCGGATTTTTAAAGAAAATTTGATGCCTTCATCAGTTTATGCAACTTTCAGGTACAGAGCAATTAAATTTGCACAGCTTCTTAATGTTTTCTTTAAATGAGGAATTGGGCCTAATTAGGACTTGTTACTGTTAGTAAAGTGCAAAATACAACTTTGGAATAACCTCAAAACATTTCTGAATTCATCATATATATATTTTCTTATTGTGTATAGTTTGTATAATATAAAGATATTTTTGTTATAACTTTGTATTGTACATTTTGTTGGTAATTACATTTGTAATAATACATTTGGGCCTTGTATTTGTTTTGAAGTTGGGTTTAACATGGCCTTGATCTGCCTAGTTGGAGGCCATAGACACTCTGGTCAACACGTAGTGGAAGGCAACAGGGGTAGTGGGTACGTCATCGATCCATAAAATTAAACGCAATTGATCTTTAAAAGATGGAGGGAGGGTATGGTCGAGTGCTGCTTGGGTTGTTTGACGTCCAATGTGTACATAACAGGAACGGGATAAATTGACTGATGCTACCAAATAGTGTCTGTTGAAGAACTGGAATGTGGTAAATTGTCTGAAGCTAAGTAAGATTCCATATATGCAGTATGAGAATGCGACCAAAAAAATGGAAAATCATATAAATGCACAGTCGTGCTTCCATATGTCCGGATGCGAATGTGGGAAGTGGATCGCTCCATGGATCGATCGGTGCGAATGCTGGTCCATTTGCCATAGAACAGAGAAAGAATGCATGCAGTAGATAGCTGCACAAGAACTGAAAGTACTAAAACAAGGGGAACCACGAGACGATTACTGTCTAGTGGCGAAAACAAGTCATTAGACTTAACCGTTATGGGCAGCATAAATCAGGGATGAAAGATCTCTGCGATTTCGCCGATTTCCGGGATTTTTTCTGTAGCTATAAGTGTATACTAATACGTTGTTCAAACGCTGCAGCACTATAAGTGTATACTAATACGTTGTTTTACGCTGCAGCACTATCAGCATATACTAGGCCTAATATGTGGTGCAGATGCCGCAGCACTATCAGTGTATACTACGACTAAATGCTTCAAACGCTGCGGCACTGTCAGCGTTTACCAATATGCAGGAAACCTGACTTGGGGAATTATCCGCAACTCCCTGACAATGCTAATCCTATGGGAAAATATCAGCATTTCCGCTTTTTTCCCCCTGAGACGACTTTCATCCCTGATAAATACACCATCACGAAAAAAAAGAAAGAGCAAACAAAACTTTGACTTTCCTTCATAAATTTGGAGCAAGAAAGACCGAAAATGGTATGCCGCATACCACATATATGCAATCTTAGCTTAATCCTACAAAACATTGCCTGTCAGAAAACTGGAGTGGGGTAAATTGTCTAATGCCACAAAGACATTGCGCATACTGAAACAACAATGTGGGAAATTGTCTGATCAATCCAGACCTTTAACTAAAGAGATGAGAACCGACTGGCAGGCTGTTAGTGGCAGGAATTGTTCGTTGCCAACTATCCGTCTGAGTTTTGGCTCACCTTAATAGCAAAGACAAAAGCTTGGTTGGTGGCACAGTGCACTGAAATTCGTTAGCCTTTTTTTCGGACGCGGTGGTGAAATCGGTAAGAGTGCAGGCTTGCGTTCAGAAGGTCTGGAATTCCAATCCTAGCCGAGTCAAACCAACGACATACAAAATTGGTACTTTTCACTACATAGTCTGGCGTTCAGCATTACTGGGATGGAGCAAGAACTGATTACCTCAGTACCAAGATAATATGAGTGGAAAATCATGCCATGGTGCCGGTTGCCTATTCACCTAGTGACGCAGCACTATAATGTCACCATGAGTGTGCACTGTAACAAGTTGGTGCCTGTCCTGATATGACTAGGTGTTTCTAGGACGCAAAACCCAAACACACTGGATATTTTATTTCGTTGCATGTTCGATGACTGGGTTGTGTGTATATATAGCACATGAAACGCTGACGTCACCCTCGAGTGTCGACTTGCCTTGCTGACAAATTGGCAGTCTTTGTGGCGGTTTGTTGGCCAGTGGCCGAGCACTTCTGTACACCTGGTGGATCGTGTACCTTAACGCGCGCACCTGTTACCGACGATGTGACGTCACGTGGGTGGCAACAGGTGGTACTTGCACCCACTACTGTGTGGCGACGAGTGGCTGGTGAGCGGCACATACCTGCAATAACCATCCACTGATTGGTTGGTTGTTGGAGCTTTGCCTCCTAGCAACATCTAAGGTCATATCAGAATGGGTACCGACTTGTGACAGTGTGCACTCATGTGCTGCCCCACAGGGAAATCAGGCTGCCGGTAACATGACCTGTTATCCTGACACTGAGCCAACCAGTCCTTGCCCTATTTTTATAATGCCGAGCACCTGCCTAGGAAGTGACAAGTATCAATTTTTAGGTCATTGGTTTGACTCGACCAGGGTTCGAATCCCACGATCTAACAACACGGGGACCAGACAGGGTGGCCAAATTAGTTGAGCGTCCATCCCCTGTTTTGGGAGATCGGGGGGGGGGGGGGGTCCGAACCCATGAGTTTGTGAGTTTGAACCCTGGTCGAATGACCAATGACATACAAATATACTTGTCACTTCCTAGCCTAGCGATTGGCATTAGTATGATAGGGCAAGGACTGATTAGCTCAGTGTCATGATAATGTGACTGGGTGGGATATTGGGTCACGGTGCTGGCAGCCTGATTTCTAAGTGGGGCAGCACTATAAAGTCAACAAGAGTGCACACCATCACAAGTTTGCACCTGTCCTGATATGACCTTAGGTGTTGCCAGGACGTAAAACCCAACCTTCCCCTCTCCCCCTCCTCCTTTCCCTCTCTCCTCTTCTCTCACCCTCCTTCTCCCTTATCCCTCCTCACTCTCCATATGAATGCCCCGTTTCCGCTATGTCTCTGGATGTTGACGGTGTAACATAAGCCACCCACACTTAAGGTCGTTGCCCAGACATGTGTCCTCCTAGTCCACCCCAGTGGCAGCCCATAGGGTGTGCATGTTTGTGTCGTACATAATCAGGGTGTGTATAGCCGTGTTTACACGGGAAAGTTAAATCACTTCATATAAATCGCCTTGCCTAGTTCACCTCACATTCGCCGTGTAAACGCGACTCTGAGGCGGATTAGGGCTGATTCGCTTCATATGATTCACTTTATATAAACCACCTTGGGAGGTGGTTTATATGAAGCGATTCAGCTGGTTCCTGGGCGGCGACTAAACAAATAGTAGTACTCGCCGGCTACAGGCTCACTAAGGCTGCTGGTTCCCGGCGCCGACACACTTTCAAACTCAGTCCGTGTAAACGCGCCACTACATCGCTTCATATAAATTGATTTGCCTAAATCGCTTCACAATTTCCCGTGTAAACAGGGCTTTAATCTACCAAAGGCCACTCAGTAAGTAAGTTGGCCTCCGATTGAGTATCACACACACGGGCGCTCAGTGCGCGGGACCAGTACTTCCAGCCACTATCCGATGTACATTCGCAGACAGGGTGGCTCACGATGTCACCGCCATGTCGCACTATCTGGACTGCGTTCAGGATACACCTCCGAGATGGCCCCGCAACGTCTTTTTGGCCAATATGCGTTCGTGGTACGCCTCCGAATCGACTCTGAGACGTCACACTTTCCAGATCGGAGGCAAAAAGCAGCTCCAAAATGGCCGCCGGATTCAGTGGTTTCAGCCAATCAGAGCTGTTCTTTTCACTTGCAAATCGCTGCATCCTATGGAGGCCGCCATTTTCTAGGCACCCGACAGCTATCGTCGTTCAGACTAGCCCGACATCCGGAATATCTCCGAGACGTACCCTGAACGCGGCCCTAGTGCACATGCGCAGACAGGGTGGCTGGTGATGCCACCACCATGTCACCGTTTGACTTCATTGACTGGACCGAAGGCCTCAGATTAGAGGAAGTTTCATTATGGACATGCTTGTTTAGTTTGATGTGCTTCATTCTTCCATCTTGGTGGATCGTGAGATTCGAACCCATAGGTTCGAACCCTGGTCACGTCAAACCAATCTTAAAATATGATACTTGTCGCTACCTCTTCTGGCACTCGGCATTATTGGTATAGGGCAAGAACTGGTTGGCTCAGTGTCAGGATAACGTGAGTGAGTGGGATATCAGGTCATGGTGCTGGTAGTTGGTCTCCCAGTGGGGCAGCACTATAAAGTCGCCATGATTGCACACTCAAAAGTCGGTAATCGTCCTGATATGATCTCACAACCAACCAACCAACCAATTAACCTACACTTGCCCAGTGTAGCCCTTAAAAAAAAACTTCAAACTAAATACGTGATACACCCCCGACCGCCCAAGAATCTGATATCCATATCGTATGTAATCAGCGTCTGTTTTGATTTTTTTATTCAGTTTGACAGAACTATTCGTATGGTGCATACCGAAGAAATTGATAGTACATCTTGAAATAGGATCGATTGAGTGGTGTGATACCTGGACACCGATTTTGTTGTTGATTCTGTGACACCGTCAGGCAGTCAACTAATCTCTCAGACCAACCTGTGACACCGTCAGGCAGTCAACTAATCTCTCAGACCACCCACTGATCCAGTCATGTCTCTATGTCTAGACTCAAATTATATGGTGAGTGTGTCTTCTGTGTGACAGCCAACTTTATGGAATAAGTTCAATGAGTATGTAAGAAAAGCAGCATCTGGGCCCATATGTATGAGCCAATTTTTAACCGGACCGGGGTTAAAGGAGGGTGCTGGGTTAGCTAACCCCAGAGTTCCAAATGTGTCACGGGGGATGTATGTGACCAAAGCGCGCCCGAGTTAGCTAACTTATTAGTTATTTAGCAACTTAGGGGGCCACGGCGGCGGCGATTTGTTTACTTTACATTCGTCGATTCAACACTATTAATATCGCCGCCAATGCGGCAGTAGCCTTAATAACAGTTTGAATTTATGGTTAAATTGATACAATTTCCCTTATTGCGTATGTAATTCTGTTAAATATGATCGCATTGAATAGATTTGGGCGTAAAACATTGCCACTGCCATTATGCCAGTATGGATATCGACGTCGCTGCGGCGACGGTGATTTGTTTACTTTACATTCGTCGATTCGACATTATTAATATCGCGGCCAATGCGGCGGTAGCCTTAATAACGCTTCGAATTTAGGGTTAAATTGATAAAATTTCACTTATTGCGTATCTAATTCTGTTAAATATGGTCGTATTGAATAGATTTGGGCAGAGTTGGTGCCCAACCCCACCTTTATCCCTCCTTTTGCATGGGGTTAGTGCAGGCGACTTTACGCTCGCCGAGTTAGTTTAACCCGGACACATACATACGCAGTTTTCGCCGCTAACCCGGGAAATCCGCACGACGGAGGGTTACGACCGCTAACCCGGGCTCATACATATGAGCCAATTTTATGGAATAAGTTCAATGAGTATGTAAGAAAAGCAGCATCTGGGCCCATATGTATGAGCCAATTTTTAACAGGACAGGGGATAAAGGATGGTGCTGGGTTAGCTAACCCCAGAGTTCCAAATGTGTCACGGGGGATGTATGTGACCAAAGCGCGCCCGAGTTAGCTAACTTATTAGTTATTTACCAACTTAGGGGGCCACGGCGGCGGTGATTTGTTTACTTTACATTAGTCGATTCGACACTTAATATCGCCGCCAATGCGGCGGTAGCCTTAATAACGGTTCGAATTTATGGTTAAATTGATAAAATTTCACTTATTGTGTATGTAATTCTGTTAAATATGATCGCATTGAATAGATTTGGGCGTAAAACATTGCCGCTGGCGTTATGCCAGTATGGATATCGACGTCGCTGCGGTGGCGGCGATTTGTTTACTTTACATTCGTCGATTCGACACTATTAATATCGCCGCCAATGCGGCGGTAGCCTTAATAACGCTTCGAATTTATGGTTAAATTGATAAAATTTCACTTATTGCGTATCTAATTCTGTTAAATATGGTCGCATTGAATAGATTTGGGCAGAGTCTAACCCCACCTAACCCCACCTTTAACCCTCCTTTCGCATGGGGTTAGTGCAGGCGACTTTACGCTCGCCGAGTTAGTTTAACCCGGACACATACATACGCAGTTTTCACCGCTAACCCGGGAAATCCGCACGACGGAGGGTTACGACCGCTAACCCGGGCTCATACATATGGGCCCAGATTTAAAACAAATCTGTTCCTACCCAAGATTCGCTTGTTTTATAGTCTTGTTTATCATAAGTGAAATTTCTCTAGACTTCAACTGTTTTAACCAAGACGGCCTATTATGGTTTTAATACACAGCACCTTAGATTGGCTTTTCTAGTTGGTGTGGTGTATCAAATTGCCATTGTTATTATTATTGTTATTATCATTTTTGTCTTTTTAGTTTTGAACTAAGTGACTTTATTTTCCGGTGTTATCTCTCTTAGTTGTTTTGCATCCAATGGTTACATCAACAACACAATTACTTAATAATATAAAAAATATCAAGAGGAGATAGAGAAAAAGCTGCATGATTTATATGTGGTTGTGTAACTTCTGTGCTATCAGTAAGAGCTCAAGCTAAGGTTCCATATATATGTGGCATGCGAATGCATATGGGGCACTCCTGAAAACTGGTCAGCATGGGATGGGATTTTAAAACATCAATAAAAATACGTCCTACTTATTTTGTTCCTTATACTTTTCATATTCATGTTCAGATTTGATGTAAGAAATAAGGGAAATAAAATAAACAGTGTGCAATGTTGCTCTTTTTAGTTATGAAGTGTTTTTGTACCCAAAAAACCCATTTTACAGTCAGCCATTTGTAACATGACATATGGGACATGGATGGATCCTTACTAACATCTTGTATTACATTGATATATCAAACAAAACAGTTCCCAAATCAAAAGGCAGTATTTATTAACATGTATGCATGTTTAAATTAATTTTTTAAAATTATTTTATGTCTTCAGAAATAACATTACAAATTTCCGTCACAGATGTAACCAGTGGTGTCTGGATGCCACACAAATATTGTACACTAATTATTCAGTGAATACAGCATGGCTGGGAATTACAATTTTTTATCAATATAAGCACTACATATTTCTGTATCTTATGCCATGGTTAATATGCTTCTCGGTATGAAATTATTTAATAGACCCAGTGCGCATGCACTGAAAAAGGCTTTGGCAGCAAAGCAAAAGCATACAGCCATTGAGTTTGTGGATACGCATAGGGCAAAACTTTGATTTTTATTCGACATTTAAAAAAAAAATACATAGCAATTTGGCACAAACATGGACGGTAGGATGCAATATAATAATATAATGAATATGTTTATTATTTATTAAGTAATATCAATATATAGAATAATTCTTTATAGGAATGGAAAGTGATTTAAGAAAGTTAACTCAATTAGTATCATATTTCATATTTTTATATTTGTTTTATGTTTTGTAATACATATAGTAATAATATAGAATAGATTCTTTAGATATCGTAGTTATTTTATTTCATGTTTCTAAGTGTCGCAGGTCTTTAGTTATGCATTTCAAACAATATAAATATATGTATGGAACTCTATCATAGTTCCGACCGATGACGTCATGTCCACACCGATCTTTTGTCATCCACAACAAAAAGAACCTTATGTTTTGTTTTATTTCGCTTCAACCGCCGGCGAAATAACTGTAAATGCAGCTTCAGTCATACTCGATGAAAATAGTAGTTTCTTCGCGCGTGCAGCCATCGACCCCCGATAAGAATAGACTCCCGCGCCGAGCGTCTGATTATTGATAAAACGGATACCGTATATTCGCAAAAAAGTTACCCCTTCCCGAATAGAACTGTATCTGCTATTCGCATTCACTTTTCCCCAAGTGAGTACGATGAGTATCAAAAGAGTACATAGATTAGCAGTCTGAAATAAATTTTCAGGATTGAGAAATTACTATGATTATTACGGTAATGCATGAATTAAGGCTCTGCACCATGCGGTCTTAGTCCTCCACGCACCTGCCGAGTAAGCTTTTTGGAACTAGAAAAATTAATACAAACTCAATACCGGCTCTCAATCACTAGCATGTAACATCTTTGATTTCTTACATTCGTCTCCACATGCAAGTGTTTCACTTCTCCACCTGCTTAGTCTTCCCCGAAAACGAATCCAGAGCACCTAAGTTTTAACAGCTACATGGTGTACAGTTTAATGAACCCAGAGCATTTCCGTCATTACTGTGACCGTTCAGAGGTTTGCCAGTAGATAAACAAGTTTCAGCTCGATCAGCCGTTCACAACCTCGCGCCTGCCATGGTGCGTGATACGCCAAGCGCACACCTGCACTAGACCTGGCTACAAACAATTAACCTAGATAAATAGAAAGTCAATGGGAAAAGAGATCATCTATTAATTGTTAGTGTGATGTCACGCTCACCCTTGGTGTATGTTTTACCGTCTATGTCACAATAGAATAACAAGAATTATTTGGTACATGGATGTACACGACAATGTCTATACAACTCCGTCCATATTTATATGATTTCTCCATTTTATACAAATCGTCCATCTTGAAATGTAAGTAGAAGCATTAGTAAGCAAAAGTGTCAATAATCTTACTATAGCAATGCTACTGTGGAGTCTATCACATCTCCAACATGACTGTAACTCCATTGAATTAGTAATGTTTATTAGTGGCGCACCGTACACTACTACGCACAATCTATAGCGCAAGTTTGGTTAGGAACATAAACATTTCTTATGACTAAACCTCATGAACCCTGTCGATCAGTTCGAAAGCTGTCGACTTGCACTATTTTTAGTTCATGTTTCGTATTAGCGCAATAGTTAGGTATGGCGCAATCATTCCCAATTAGTGGCACCGAACAAAGAATGTTACTGTCTGGCAGAGCCGAAGCACTCCACGCTGCCGTCGATTCCTACGCGGCGTTCTCTGCTGTGATTGGTCAATTCTGTGGATTACAGTACAACTAGCAACAAGCGGTTCTGTTCTACGGGCCTGCTGGCATGTAAATGCTCCAGTACCAATATCACGAGAATGTATTATTTTAGGTTTTTGTTTTGTTTTATCAACCAAAGAAAAATTAGTTTGTTTATCCTGGCCATAAACAATTGGATCGACTGGCAATGGTTGCCTACTACCTTTTAACCTCTCTGTACGAGTTAATCTAGGTGCCAAATCATCCCAATTAATTTTAGAATCAACTATTCAAACCTGTTCTCGATTAACAATTTTTCGATCATTTTTCGGCCCTACCACGGTCACTACCGAGCCCTGTGCCCGTGTTTTCAGGAGAGTGACCCATATGCGCATGCGGCATGCCATTTTCAGTCTTTCTTGCTCCCAATTCTTTGTTTTCTATGGCAACTGAAGCAGCATTCGCACCGAGCGATCAATGGAGCGATCCATTTGCCGCATTCGCATTCGGACATATGGAAGCGCCACTATGCATTTACATGCTTTTCTATTTTTTGTCGCATTCGCATACCGCGTATATCGAATCTTAGTTTCACTGTGAACTGCCATGTCACATCAGATGTAATTTAGATCTGTGGGATGGTGACACGGAGTGCATGCATGTATAAATATATATATATGTGGCGCATACCGACTGGACTGCTGCTGGTCATGCATAATGGCGCTCAGAATGGATCCACACAGAACGCGCTGACGTGTTTAGAAAGAGGCGTAAACATAGCCTGACTGATGGAGCCTTGGTGTGTGTATCTGGCTGATCCGCACAGGCTTACTTACTACTTACTGCCTGCCTGTGTGTGTGTGTGTGTGTCAGTGGACGGGGTTGGTAGTGCGCGCCAGTTAGCATTGCATAAATACCTGGCATTCCTCGCTCCATGACATGTGTACAGTTGGGTCGATTTAAAGTTGGATAGTCCGATGGTTTTGAGTTTCTGTCATTTACTGATATAAATGTATCAGATTGAATGTTATTATCTACCTTACGTTAGTAAGTTTTCCTTTTAAATGGCTAACTTTTGAGATATTTGAAGCGCAAATGTGTCAAAATGAACTTTGGGAAGCAGAGGTGCGGGGGGGGGGGGTGTCAACCGTATCGTCCCAATAAAGTGAAAAATCTTCATAGCGCTGCCCATCTTGATATGACCTTAGATGTTGCTAGGACGTCAAACAACATCATCGCGCAGTGGTATTGGTTTTATTCTCAACACACGATTTGGTAGAATCACAGTAATATAATGCAACAGTGTTTTGTTTTGTTTGGCTTTTTAGATCGTAGCACCATCTAAGGTCATATCAAGAAATGTATCGATTTTTGACAGTGCACACTCATGGGAGACCAGGCTGTCAGCGCCATTACCCGATATCCCACTCAGTCACATTATCCTAATAGTAATACCGAGCTAACCAGTCCTTGTCTATTCTAGAAATATTGAGCACCAGGCCAGGTAGTGACGAGTATCAATTTTGGAAGTCATTGGTTTAACTCAGCTGGGGTTCGAACCCACGGTCTTCTGCTCGGGAAGTCAATCTGCGGCCTTACCGATTCGGCCACTCGTCTGGTTAATACCACCGGACATCTATTATAGTCATCCCTGTGTTAGGCGAACCTCGGGACATGTTGGAATAATTTGTCAATGTGCAAACTTTTATTTTAATTTTAATTTTATTTTTTATATCTCAAGTGACACTGACTTCAATGACAGAACACCTGCTACATCTGGACACGGTTAGTCTAGATGTAGGGTTGTCCTTTGAAAGACATGTACTGTATTTATTTTAGAAGAGAAAAAGAATCTGCAGAATGAGAAAACTAATTTTAAGCATAAAAATAAAATAGGCCCTCATCCTTTAAAACGGGGCTATCCAGTGTAGATCCTGGTGCTTTCAGACTGGCTGTGGTATGTGCTGGTAGTATATATCCCCCCCCCCACACACACACACACACACACACACTCACCCATACAAAGCTCCTGGACACACATGTTAGCGATCCAAGATCAGGTAAACTTTCCGGTCGATTGGTGAGTTGAATTTTGATGGACGATCGATTTAATATACGGATTTTCCCCCCTATTAATATTAAGCTAGACTGATACAGTATCGATCATGCACAATCTATCAACAGTATGAGTCTCCCATCTCACCACTACCCGCACCCGCAAACCGACAGACCATGTTAGGATCGCATGTCTCTAACACCAACTCGCCCCCCCCCCCCCCCCCCACCCAGCTCTCCCACCATCCCACTCTCCCTATAGCCCACATCGTCCCCCTTTGTAGGTCAAGTGGACAGGCCGGGAACTAGCTCCGTTTTTATAACACATTCTCTAACCTATTTCCTTTTTTTTCTTAAGCCATTAAAAAACTAAAACAAAAACAAAAACCCCCACACACATAAAACTTTATTTTCTTACTTTAATTAATAGTTTTGAACATATTTTCTTCGTCGAGCTTATGTTATTGTTATTACTCTAAATTATTATGAGTTGTGTGTGTCTTTGATTGTTTGTTTGTTTGTTTGTTTGTTTGAGACATACCACAGGAGAGATGCGATCTAGTGTGTTCTTGTTCCAAATTCAGTACCGGGCGGGATAGCCCTACTGGTAAAGTGTCATCTTCCTGTGTCAGAGCTCTTGGTTACTAGTACTAACCCCGGCCGAGTCAATCCAAATACAGAATGGATATTTGTAGCTGCATTATACCCCAGTCACACGAGGCCTGCGTTCGCTAATGATCGATTCGCGACGTCGAAACTTCCTCCTTGCGCCCTCCCTACGCCCTGATTGAGTGCTGTTGCCCCGAGGACGCCAACCTCCCATCGTCCATTTCGGGAATTTTGGACGCAAGGAGGTTGCTGCTGCTGCACGTGCAACCTCCTTGCGCCCTGTTCCGGAGGCGCCATTCAAAATGGTTGGCGCCCTGGCGCCGCCCTGGGGTGGCGAGTTGCCGGCGATCTGGCGGCGCCAAAATATGCAATGCCGCGCTGATTTCTTTTTTTTTTTGGTAGGCACTATGTCGCTGCCCTGGTGCCGCCCCGGCCCTGATACGGCGACAGCTGGCGCCGCCCTGGGGCCGATCGGGCGCCGACCACGTAATTGAATCAATGTATCGAATGGGACGCTGGGAAGTTGGCGACCTTTTGGGCCTAAGGAGGTTGGCGGCGAACGCTGGCTCTCGTGTGACTGGGGTATTACCTGCTCTGACGCTTGGTGTTACTAGGATATGGCAAAGCCTGTCTGATAAACATGTGTACTTCCGCTATTGTACCTTTTTTATTTATGTATTTTTGACTGGATAGGATGGCGGAATTGCTAAGAACGCTGGCTCCCTTTCCATGTGCGAGGTCAGGGAATCGAACCCCGATTGAGTCAAACCAATAAGCATCCTCAATTGATACTTGTCGCTACCTAGGACTGGTTAGCTCAGTAACAGGATAATGTGACTGAGTGGGATATCGGGTCATCGTGCCAGTGGCCTGGTTTCCCGGTGGGGAAGCATAATAAACTCACCATCAGTTCGTACTGTTGCAAGTTGGTATCCACTTTGATATGATCCTAGATGCTAGCACATACTGTCACAAAAACACAAAAAAGCAAAACATTTATGTACTTATTTATTTGTGTGTGGTTGTGTAGGAACAGAGGTTCAATGCAGCCCATATACCCCTATTACATTGTGCAATCGTCATCACAGTGATCATTTTGTAGTCTGCTAATTTGATCACTGGGCGAGGTGGCTGAATCAGTAGAGCACAGGCCTCCCTCCCGTACAGGAGATCAGGAGTTCAATTCCTGGTCAAGTCAAACCAATGACTTACAAAATTGATACTTGCCGCTTCAGAGCCTGGCACTCTGCATTAATAGGATAGGGAAAGGACTGGTTAGCTCAGTGTCGGAATGATGTGACTGAATGGGATATCGGGTCATGGTGCTGGTGGCATGGTTTCCCAGTGGGCCAACACTATAAAGCCGCCGTGAGTGCGCACTGTCACAAGTTGGTACCCGTCCTGATATGACCTTAGATCAGGGATGAAAGATCGCTGGGATTTCGTGGATTTCCAGGATTTTTCCTGTACCTACTACAATCCCACAGCATGATCAACGTATAGGCACTAATAATACGTTGTTTTACGATGCAGCACCATCAGCGTATATGTCGTGCAGGCGCCACAGTACTATCAGCGTATACTACTAATATGTGCTTCAAGTGGCGCAGCACTATCAGTGTGTACCAATATATATATATGAAAACCGACTTCCGGGAATTTTCCGCGATTCCCTGACAATGCTAAGCCTATGGGCGAAGATCCTCATTTCCGCTTTTTTACCCCAGAGACTACTTTCATCCCTGGTAGATGTTGCCAGGACATAAAACTCCAACAACCAACCAAGTAATTTTATTGCTGAGAGGAAGGATGGGCGGAGTGGTTTTATTTGTGCAATTTTGTTTGTTTTATTCATGCGGTTTTGTGTATGCTGCTGATGAATTTATTTCATATCATAAGAAGATAATATAGAAATTTTGTTTTGTTTGTATTATTAATTCCTTCCATAACCAATAGAGACAGTAAAAGAGGAGACAAGTCAGATTTGTGTGGATCGAGCCTATAACTCTGGCTGGCCCTTAAGACCTACCTTTAATTTATTTAACTAAATCGGTGGCGAAATGGGCCATTAGTAGGTGGGTGAGGCGCCGCCTGGAGGAAAGGAGGGGAATTATGGGAGCTGCTTGGAAGCAGGCCTCCCGTTCCCCAGGCCGCAATCCAACCTCCCGTAACCCACAGAAGCAAGGAACATATCAAAAGGAAGGTTTACAGGAGAAATATCGGAATAATAACAATAAAAGACAGGAGCATTACATACATAATAATATTTGGATAATTACTTTATACCTCACATTTTAGTGTGCAACCCCCGTCGGTGACCGACACCGCCTGCCTAATACCTAGTCCAGGCGGTTCCGCTGTGTTCAGCATCAATAATGAATCCACCTGCTCAACTTTGCTTTCTGAAGCTCGGCTCTGTATTGGTCCACGAGCCTTACGTGTGAGCGCCCATGCGAATAACACGTCATATTGGAGGCATTCGACTGGGACCTTTCTTTCCAGAAGATTTACCGATGGATCATATGGAGCCAAAACACACATCCGAATCATACATATAGAAACCCACTTCCGGTCCCAGTCGAATAAGGAAATATTTTGATATTCGGATAGAGAGGCCCAGTCGAATGCCCCCCAGTATCGGAATTTAACAACAGGAAGGGTGTGGGGGTGGGAGGTGTTGGGAGGGGGGGGGGGTTGCAGGCAGTGCTGGTTTCCCAATCACTTTGGTTCTGCTACTGTAGTTGATGTACCCCTGGGCCCATATGTATGAGCCAATTTTTAACCGGACCAGGGTTAAAGGAGGGTGCCGGGTTAGCTAACCGCAGAGTTCCAAATGTGTCACGGGGGATGTATGAGTCCAAAACGCACCCGACTCCCGAGTTAGCTAACGTTTCAGTTATTTATAGATTAGGCTAAAATATATTAAATGCTATCATATTTAACAGAATTACATACGCAATAAGTGAAATTTTATCAATTTAACCCTAAATTCGAACCCTCCTTAAGGCTACCGCCGCATTGGCGGCGATATTAATATTTATATTTTCGAATCGACGAACGTAAAGTAAACAAATCGCCGCCACCGCCGCATTGACGTCGCTTTCCATACTGGCGGCTGCAGCGGTTTGTTTACTGTAGGTTCGTCGATTCGAAAATATAACTATTAATATCGCCGCCAATGCGGCTGTAGCCTTAATAACGGTTCGATTTTATGGTTAATTTGAATAAATTTCACTTATTGCGTATCTAATTCTGTTAAATATGGTCGCATTCAATAGATTTGGTCATAATAGATGCCTAGCCCCACCTTTAACCCTCCTTTCACATGGGGTTAGTGCAGGCGACTTTAAACTTACCGAGTTAGTTTAACCCGGACACATACATACAGACTTTTCGCCACTAACCCGGGAAATCCGCACAACGCCGGGTTACGACCGCTAACCCGGCCTCATACATATAGGCCCAGGATAGACATAGACTGTGCCCAGTATTATTTTCATTGCATGACCACAATGGTAATCCTCACTAAAATGTGGAACTGGTGAGATGTAGTGGTCTGCTCCCTGTATCGAAAGACATGGGTTCGATCCCGAACAGAGATGTGATGGTGTTGTCTTTTCCCCCCGCGGATTCGCCGATTTTCTATTTTTAGTAATTAAATGGTCTTTCTTGTGAATTTACAGATCTAGTGAAAAATGTATTGAGGTGTTGAGGGTTTGGTTTGTGGTTGGAGTTTTACATTCTCGCAAATCTAAGGTCATATTAGGACTAGTACCGACTTGTGACAGTGCGCATTCATGATGACCTTATAGTGCTGCACCATGACCAAATATCCCACTCAGTCACATTATCCTGATACTGAACTAACCAGTCCTTGATGTATGTATCCTATCACTGCCGAGTGCCAGACTAGGAAGCGACAAGTATCAATTTTAAAAGTCATTGGTTTCACTCGACCGGGAACTGAACTCCCGATCTCCCACACGCGGTCCGTGCTCTACCGATTCGGCCACCGCGCTCGGTGTATGGTAAGGGTTTGACTTGCACCTGGGAAGCCAGCTGTTTTGTCAGTAATACAAATAATATTAAATGTTAACTGTGTATAAAGAAATGAAAAATCTATATTTTTTCTGCTGAAAATACTACTTTTAAGGCCGGTAAAAAGCATAAATATCATGAGCTTCCGAGGGGGTTGCCCCCTCGGCCCCCCACCCCCCATTGGGGGCCCCTACCTCCACCATCAAACCCCAATCTGACTTATGCCTGGTACACACCTCCTGTATACGATTCACGTGCTAAAACTGACTGCGTTTCAGAAACCGACCCGTCCCATTTCGCGACGTAAAACTGGCCGATTCATTTTTCAAATGTCTCGCGATTCGAGTTTTAATCCCTAAAATTGAGTTTTAAGTCGTGAATCGCAAGGCTCTGGTGCGCTAGGGGGTCGCACACCTAAACGACTAAAACTCAAACTTAGTCGCGAAACGGGCAGTTTTAGCTCGTATACGGGAGGTGTGTACCGGGCATTAGAGAGCTTCTTGCTGATGGCCAATTACATCCCTGCCCTACGCATCAGACATTGGACTATGCAACTTCAAAGCAAGGTCTAAATATAGCACCGCACCTCACCACGCCGTACAATGTACCTCGGGGGACCATGCACCGTCTAGTTTAGCAATGCGGAAGTGGGTGCCGCGCCGACGTCAATATTAAACGCCATGACCTAAGTGAGGCCGTAGGTTTCGTGTCTTAAAATAGCCTCACCTGGCCGGCTGTACCCGCGAACATTAATGTTACCAAGCAGCTATCAAAGATCTCCGCGATTTCGCGGTTTTCCGCGATTTTATATATTTAACGATTAATGTTAAGCAAAATATCCAGGAATCAGGATGTATATGACAACAATTAGTTAGTTCGAATACCGTTCTTATATGACCTTAGATGTGGTGAGAACATAAAACCCAAACAAAAAATGACTTCTGGGATTTTTCCAGCGATTTCATGAGTATTATGTGAGTGTGTGTGTGGGGGGGGGGGGAGACCCACGTTTTCACTGAAATTCGTCGTCGATGTAATAACTATGGCTTGATTTGCGCGATTTTTGCCAGAGAACACTTTCATCCCATACCAAATAATTGTGTTAAATGGCGTCCTGGTACTTAATACAAAATTCAAGGTTAAGTATTTTCGATAGAAAAATAAAGACCTGTCTCAAATATCAGCTGGAAGTTAGTTTTATTCGAAGGCTTGTGAAGACTATTTTATCATGTACAATGATAGATCACAGACAAAATATCAATATTTATCAGGGGAAACCCCCCAAACCAGGTGCGGCCGGGGTTAGCTGTTATCCCTGGATGTGTGTAGGTTTTTTAATCCTAGCAACATCTTTAGCCGTGTTTACACGGGGAATTGTGAAACGTTTTAGACAAAGCGATTTATATGAAGCGTTTTAGAGGCGCGTTTACACGGACAGAGTTTTGAAAGTGTTTTGTCGCCGGGAACAAGCAGCCTTAGGTCCGCCTGTAGCCGGCAAGCACTGCTATTTGTTTAGTTTACACAAGTCGATTCGACGCAGATGTAGCTGCTACATTAATATCGCTTGGAATTTAAGGTTAATTTAATTAAATTTCATTATTTGAGTACCTAATTCTGTTAAATATGATCGCATTCACTAGATTTCAGCCTAATCGGGCCCTAACACTGCCGGGAACCAGCTGAATCACTTCATCTATACTACCTCGCGAGGTGGTATAGATGAACCGTTTCATACGAATCGATTCAGCCCTAAAACGCCACAGAGCCGCGTTTACACGCCAAATGTGAGTCGATCTAGGCAAGTGGTTTCATATGAAGCGTTTTAAATCGCCCGTGTAAACAGGGCTTATGGTTATATCAGGACGCGTACTGACTTGTCACAGTGCACACTCATGGTGACTTTGTAGTGCTGCCCCACTGGGAGATCAGGCCACTATCACCATGACCCAATATCCCACTGTCACATTATCCTGACACTAATCTAACCAGTCCTTGCCCTATCCTAGTAATGCCGAGCGCTAAGCTAGGAAGCGACTAATATTCATTTTGTAAGTCATTCGTTTGAGTGGGACGGGATTCGAACTCACGACCTTCCGTGCGGGAAGCCTGCGCTCTACCGATTCGGCCACCGCGTCTGGTTTTATCCCTGGATGAAATGTAGGTGGAACAGGCTGAACCTAAAACATGAAGCCAAACAGGGGTTTCTATGACAACAGTAACACTTCTTGTTCTTCTTTTCTTTTTAATTAAAAAGAAAAACCACCCCTTAAAAAATAAACGAGCACATCGTTACCAGTATAATTTGGTCACTTGATGTTAACTTGACACTCAACGATGTAACTAATCAATTGTTGCTTTTGTCAGCAAGGCCAAATATAAAAGAAATGGTGATCATCCGGCCCGTGCCTGAAAAATCTCCTCCTGATTTTCTTTTGTCACTGACACTAGCTAGCGACTAGTATCAAGCTTTAAGTCATTGGTTTTATTTGGCCATGGTTCGAACCGAGGAGTTCGAATCCCATGACTTACCAGAACGAGAGGCTGAAGCTCAACTCATTTGGCCATCACGTCTGGTTACGCTTTACATTTACATCATATGCGGGGAGGGCGGGTAATATAAATAAAAACTGCCCGTCCGACCCTGATTTATTTGGCCTAATGGTGCACTTCCAGGTCTAAGCCTGATGTGGCCTCTAGATCAGTAGATGCGCCACATTACCATTTGTGTGCCCCCACCTGCACCTTCCGCTTCCCTCCTTCCTCTCCATTTTCGGTGGAGGGTTACCCATGTTTACCCTAGTTTCTCGTAGGGCAAAGATTGCATCTGTGTCAGTCAGACCACGCCCATAAATAATACCCTCACCCCGACCCACCCCCCTTACTTTTAGAGGGACTCTGGTTATTTATCCAATATTGCTTGAAATAAATTACAGCTTTTTTATTTAGCAAAAAAATTACAATATTACTTGTGCGTGTGTGTGTGCGCAATTGAATATTGAAAAATAGACCCTCATTAAAATGCTTTGAGCATGGAATCCTTCCAACCCCGATCACATTGTAATAATAATAATAATAATAATAATAATAATAATAATAATAATAATAATTCCACCTAGTAAAATTGTGTAATTGTTCCACACATTCGTCTTATTGAGCGGAATTCACTCTTTATATATATAATAGACAGGTTGGTCGGTTGTTCTCTATATAATAGACAGGTTGGTCGGTTGTTCTCTGTATAATAGACAGGTTGGTCGGTTGTTCTCTATATAATAGACAGGTTGGTCTGTTGTTAGTTTTACGTTCTGGCTTTATAGTTCAGCCCCACTGGGAGACCAGGCCACCAGCCCCATGACCTGATATCCCACTCAGTCACATTATCCTACACTGAGCCAACCAGTCCTTGCCCTATCCTAATAATGCCAAGCGCCAGGCTAGGAAGCGATAAGCATACATTTTTAAGTCATTGGTTTGACTGGACCAGGATTCGGACATGTGGGTTCGAATCCCACGATGTACCAAAACGGGAGACGGACGCTCAACGCATTCGGCCATCCCGCCTGGTCTCTATATAGACAGGATGTATATATATGCGTCTACCTGTCCTCCTGCCTCACATGCCTAAGTCCATTTGTTCCTTTGTTGTCAGGGTTGTGGTTCAACTAATGCTCTACATGTTGTAAAATGTGAGTCATGCGTCATACCAGCAGATCATGTCTCAGTACTTGGTTCCACTCGTCATGGTTTATATTAAATTAGTTTTACTCCCTGATATTTGTAAAATACTTTGTGGATGAAACTGGGATAGACGTTGGGTAATTATTGTGATTTTTTGGTGATTTTCTTTTTTGTTTAGGTGGAATATCCTTGAAAAAATGTCTCCATGCTAACACACATACACATACACATACACACACACTCATACAGACACAGATACTCAAGTTATACACACACATTCTCATACACACACATACTCATACACACACATACTCATACACACATATACACATACAAAGCAAAGCAATGGGCAGCCTAATGTAGTTTTGGCATTGGGGTGGGAGGGGTTGTCTCTAATGCTAGGTACACACCTACCGTTTTTCCGCACCCACCTAGCGTATACGATCAAAAACTCCCCAAAAGTCGTGAGGTGTGCACTCCCCGAGCAGACCTACCGATTGCGATTCACAACTTAAAACTCACTTTTAGGGCTAAAACGGCTTCCTTACGATTGCGATTCGCGATTCGAAAAATGAATCGGCCCGTTTTCAGTTTTAAGCGGGTCGGGTCGGGTCGCGCTTTTTAGTGCGCGAATCGTATACGGTAGGTGTGTACCTAGCATTAGTCAATGCGAACCCTGGATATATTATCTGAAATATTGCTAGTCCATACAACGACCATCACTGACTCACTGACTCACCTGTGTTAGCCATATTCTTGAATACATTGATAGAGATCGAAGGTCTGTGGTTGGGGGAAGGTGGGGGGGGGGGGGAACTATGCTATATAAATATACCTGGAATTCCCACTACCCGTCCTGATATGACCTTAGATGTTGCTAGGACGTAAACCAACAAACAAACAAACAAAACCCACTCCTAGTCTATACACGGGATTTCCAGCACTGGTTGTAATCTGCCTGTATGTTAATTGTTGCTGCCGGCACCAGCTAACAGCCTGCTGATGGGTAACATAACTAATCTTAGTCATCGAGTCTTCAGCTGAATCAGGAACCGAGGTGGCAGCACTCTCTATTTCTTATACAGAGTTGCAAATTAATCGGACTTCTCCCGTCAGTTTATTATAAAGCTCTTCGCCCTCCTCCCTCCAGGTTAATATAAATACCTTTAGTATGCAGGGATGAAAGATCTCCGCGATTTCGCGGATTTCCGGGATTTTTCCTGTAGCTATAAGTGTATACTAATACGTTGCACCCTTCCTGATATGACCTTAGATGTTGCCAGGACATAAAACTCCAACAACCAACCAATACGTTATTTCATGCTGCAGCACCATCAGCGTATACTAATATGTGGTGCAAAAGCCGCAGCACTAGCAGCGTATACTACTAATACGTGCTTCTAATGCCGCAGCACTATCAGCATATACCGATATGTGGTGCAAACGCCACAGCACTAGCAGCGTATACTACTAATACATGCTTCAAACGGCGCAGCACTATCAGCATATACCAATATGTATGAAATCCGACTTCCAGGAATTTTCAGGGATTCCCTGACAATGCTAAGCCTATGGGACAATATCAGCATTTCTGCTTTTTTTCCCGGAGACCACTTTCATCCCTGAGTATGAGTCGCCTCTTAATCGGCATAGTCCAATCAAATCATAACATTGTAGAAACTAAAGCCCCATCTAAGCTACTTAGATTTGATCCTACAGTTCCAACTTTGACACTGGTGTTTTTTTATATGATGTGCTCTGACAACTTGATTGTGCTGTATCTGTGATTATATTAATGATGCTTGCTCTACAATGCGCACTGACTACGGGATTATGCAATATTTGGGATTATTTTAATAATACTTCTACATGGTGCCCTCTGACTACTGGGTTGTGCTATATTTTTTATTATATTTATACTTACTATACGATCCACCCTGGCTACTCTATTGTGCTATATTTTTGTTATATTAATAATACTTGCTATACGATCCACCCTGGCAACTGGACTGTGCTATATTTTGATTATATTAAAAATACTTGCTATACGATACACCCTGGCTACTGGATTGTGCTATATTTTGATTATATTAATAATACTTGCTATACGATGCACCCTGGCTAGTGGAGTGTGCTATATTTTGATTATGTTAATAATACTTGCTATACGGTCCACCCTGGCTACTGGAGTGTGCTATATTTTGAATTATATTAATAATACTTGCTGTACGATCCACCCTGGCTACTGGATTGTGCTATATTTTGATTATATTAATAATACTTGCTGTTCGATCCACCCTGGCTACTGGATTGTGCTATATTTTGATTATATTAATAATACTTGCTATACGATGCACCCTGGCTACTGGCTTGTGCTATATTTTTATTATATTAATAATACTCGCTATACAATGCACCATGGCTACTGGATTGTGCTATATTTTGATTATATTAATAATACTTGCTATACGATACACCCTGGCTAGTGGATTGTGCTGTATTTTGATTATATTAATAATACTTGCTATACCATCCACCCTGGCTACTGGATTGTGCTATATTTTGGATTATATTAATAATACTTGTACAGGTTGCGCTCTGACTGTAGACTGGATTGTGCTAAATTCTGTTAACTTCTCCCTTATAAAGCTGCGCCATGTGTGGGGAGCTTTTACGGTATTTATCGTCGTTTGATGTTCTTTAAGTACACTGATGTGAGACTGCAGTGTCCTATGCACAACAATAGCCGGAGAGAGCCAGCTACATTAAGGTTAATAACAAAATAACAGCATGTAGAGCAACAGCCGACCAGACGGGATGGCCGAATGAGTTAGAGCGTTCGGCTCCCGTGCTGGTAGATCGTAGGGTCGTGGGTTCGAACCCTGGTCGAGTCAAACCAATGACTTTAAAATTGATACTTGTTGCTTCCTAGCCAGTCGCTCGGCATTATTAGGACAGGGCACGGACTGGTGTGCTCAGTGCCAGGATAATGTGACTGAGTGGGATATCAGATCATGGTGCCGGTGGTCTGGTTTCCCAGTGGGACAGCACTATAAAGTCGCCATGAGTTCGCACTGTCACAAGTCGGTACCCGTCCTGATATGACCTTAGATGTTGCTAGGACGTAAAACAACAACAAACAAACAAGCATGTAGAGCAACACTCGGGGCCTGCTGACTACTCCTGTCTGAGAACACATGCTTTCAGCTTTAACGTGACGATTGTGTGGCGCTAACCTTGTATATCTGTTTTGTTTACAGAGCTGTGGGTAAAACATGTCTGCTCATCAGTTACACAACAAACGCCTTCCCCGGCGAGTACATCCCCACTGTGTAAGTACAGCCACTATTTGTTACATAGTCACTTATGTACAGATTTGTGTGTTATTTTTACATGTCTGCATGAGGTCATGTGAGGTTAATTGGTTTGTATCTGTTGCTGGGAAATTTTCTCGCTCATCAATAGATGTGCTTGTATTTAATGTCGATTTCTACGTTTAAAAAACAAAGACAAATATTTTAAACATTTTAAAATAAAATAAAAAGTTTTATTTTTAATCAGATGTTAACCGTTTTCTAAGTATTCGCCGTCCTGATATGACCTTAAATGTTGCTAAGACATACAACAAATCTAAGTATTGAAATGTACACTTAGGCAACCATCGCTGGTATATTGTGAGAACAGGCAAGTTTAGAAAAGATATGGGTATACATTGTTTACTGTGTTCACTCATAGACACTCGCCATCGGTTCTTAGGTTGATAGTCTTGATTAATTTGCAGATTTAAATAACAGGTTTTTTTAAAGTGGAATTTGATATTTGTCTATAGCTGGTAACTTGAACGGTCGGAAATAACTAATTAATTGTTACTTCAACCGTACATTGAAAAGGGTACCCATTTCTGGCCGTGGAATTACTCCTGAGGACTAGGAAGTAGTTTCTGAAGGATTATTTAATACTATCCCCCGTCTGCGTCTGCATTAGATAGAGCGAATAAGTATTTAATTCAATCAAGTTTATTTCAACATCCTCATTATGTACAGTTACAATTTCCATAAAACTTAATTTCATGAAATTGTATGATGATGGTAATGATGAGAATTAACACTAATAGTAATGTTGTTTCTTGCATATAGGAAACTAGATAACAGCAATTATATACATGTATATATGATCATTGTTATATATAATAATATACCTGATCATAGCTATATATGTATACATTATCATTGTCATATATAACCATTGTTATATATATATATGTGTGTGTGTGTCTTAATTACACAACGCGCATTGTACACTTATTTACTTTTATATCCAAGAACACATTACAGTTTCCTTTAAATGTTCTACATGGAAATAATGTACATAGTTGTGGATCCGACTTAGTGCCAACATTGTAATGTGGATCAGGACGACAGTTGGTGCTAGTGTCCTAACACTTCCCTCACCATTGCTTATACCATGTAGTGCATACAGCGTAACTGTAACGACCGTCCATATTCTCAACTTTGCACTTCCTGGTTCATGATCAAAAGTCCTTGTTGTCAGGTAGCTTTAATTGTATTCATGTATTTATTTATATTTTCTTTCGTTCATTCATTCTTTCTTTCATTCTTTCATTCATTCTTTCATTCATTCTTTCATTCATTCTTTCATTCATTCTTTCATTCATTCTTGCATTCATACCGGACGCGGTGGCCGAATCGGTAGAGTGCAGGCCTCCCTTGGGGAAGGTCGGGAGTTCAATTCCCGGTTGAGTCAAACCAATGGCTTACAAAATTGACACCTGTGGTTTCCTAGCCAGGTGCTCGGCATTATTAGGATAGGGCAAGGACTGAAGGACTGGTTGGCTTGGTATCAGGATAATCTGACTTGAGTGGGATATCAGGTCATGGTGCTGGCAGCCTAGTCTCCTAGTGGGGCAGCACTATAAATTCGCAATGAGTGTGTATTGTCACACAAGTCGGTACCCGTCCTGATATTACCTTAGATGTTGCTAGGATGTAAAACTTCACCAACCAACCAACATTCACTCACTCATTGATTCATTCATTTATTCATTCATTTATTCATTGATTCATTCAATTATTCGGTCATTCATTAGTTTATTCATTCATGCATTCGGTCATTCATTCGTTTATTTATTTATTTATTCATTCATTTATTCATTCATTCATTCATTCATTCACTAATTCATTCATTCACTAATTCATTCACTCACTCATTCATTCATTTATTCATTTATTCATTCATTCATTTATTCATTTATTCATTCATTCATTCATTCATTCATTCATTCATTAGTTTGTAACGGTCCTAGTTCGTTATACGGGTGAATGGTTAGTAAGACTTGACGGCTGCCCTTCGCGGTATGCTGATAATTACCTAGAGCTGAGAAAGAAAAGGAAAAAAAAGTTAGTCTCGTTTTCACTCTGGCAAGGACGGAGGCTGGAACTGGGAGCATGATGGTGGGGGGGGGGGGGGGGGTGAAATTCCGGACAGGCCTTGCAGCGTGCCAGTACAAACAGGCGTCCCAGCCTCGTAATCGGGGGGGGGGGGGCATAGTTGAGCTCGGCACATTACAGGCTTTCTGCCGCTCCCACATTGCTATATGAGTATATCTGCTATGTAATAGCTGTCATTGTGGACAGCTGATTAAGGCTGCAACATCCGATGGAACAATCAAATAATTTCCTACGCCAAAAGCACTTGAACTTATCTAATGGTGCACCTTTTACGCATGTGTTGTATAAAAGGAGTAATAAGTCAATTAAAAAAAAATTTTTTTAACCCAAAAAGAACCTGTCACGGTTAGCGCCAATGGTATCCAGCATTGCAATGTGCATACTAGAATTATTTCATTATTTCACTTTAAATATATCCACATCCTGGGCTGCTTTAAGCAACTGCAATTAGGATTGATTGATTGATTGGTGGTTGCTTTATGGCATGTCGGCAGCATAGGCCATATTCACGGTGAGAAATGTTTGTTTGTTCAAACCATCGCGTTTACATGTAAAAGGATACAATCAATTTTGTGTCAATGGACACTCATGAATTTTGTAAATTTACAATCATATAGTTTCTGATCAAGCTAAATAAAAATCTAAATGATAGTATTATGCACTGATGACATTTGTTTAAAAACCTATATGAGGTGGTACAAACCAGCTGCCCTCAAAAAGCCTAAAATGTTTTCTTCTTTTACTTTAGTAAAAAGGTCATGCATGCTGTTTGTAGTGTAAAATTGTTGGTGCAGGGCCATGAATGGTGTTTTTTTTTGTATCGTGTCACATACAGAATATGCTGTTAATATGGTTAGTGTTGGGTTACTTTTTTTAAAGTTTATTCTAGAAATGGAGTCTAACATCCGATTAAAAATGATTATTAATCTTAACCTTATGCGGTTTTTCAAAATTATTAATGCAGTAGGATTTGTCTTTAAATAAGGACTCTACATACAGACAAATGTTGTCCTGCCATTAGCGTCCTATCATTAGGGTGGACAGTCAAATGGAACAACATATTTCACATTGAATACGTGGGGGTGTGAGGGTGGGGGTGGGGGGTCGCCGATCACAAGGGTCGTTGAAGACAGGTGCTACTGGTTACTGTGAATATGTAAAGCGAGGATTATTAAACAATATTAGTTGGGACGGCGGTCAGTAGCAGTTAGTTGGGGCATTTGAGGTAGACGGTGCACAATGTGTTTCGTAGATAGGGTTAGCTATTTGGGTTCTTCACAGGGTGGGTGGTGGAGAGAGGCTTTGAGGGGTGAGGACGGTTAGGGTGGGGGCTTTAAAACAAAAATTGTTTTCCACCGTGGAACACAAGGGTGTTTGTTGGGTGGGAAGCTCATGTGTTGAGAAACTCTGAGAAAACGAAGTGGGAACAGAGCGGAGACATCTGGTCTGTGGGTTATGACTCCCCTCCCCTCCCCTCCCCTCCCCTCCCCTCCCCTCCCCTTCCCCTCCCCTCCCCGCCCTCCCCTCCCCTCCCCTCCCCTCCCCCTCCCCTCCCCTCCCCATCCCCTCCCCCCCCTCCCCTCCCCTCCCTCCCCTCCCCTCCCCTCCCCTCCCCTCCCCTCCACTGCCATCCACTGCCCTCCACTGCCCTCCCCGCGCACTCACTACGCACGCGCGTGCCCCGAGCATGTGCAACGAACAGTTCACGGCCTGTGGGTTAGATCTTAGTAACACCTCCACTGTTGTGCGTCTAGAACGTTAGTGCATCAGTAATTTAAAAGCGCAGGAAATCAGAGAACAGACTGGATTTCGCCGATGGCCGCTACCAACTAAAACAAACCTAGCGGCGCACGACGTGTGCGCTTTTTGTGTGTTTCCGGAAAGGAGTTTGTTGGTAACTTGTTCCCAGGTGTGCTGACGCTGGAGTGTTGCGTGGAATAATAACGTCTCGGCGCCGGCCGAACCCACGATTCCAGCAACCTATAGTGTTGGTTTTGGCGATACGTGATGGCAAACCTCACCACACCATCCCTTCGCCATCCCCCCACCACGCCCCCATACACACAGCACACACAGCACACACAGAAAACAGAAAAGCAACCCCATTAAGGTCATTTCTGCTTCCAGCTCCTAGAATTCACCAATTAAACTTGCCTAGTCGGACTGTTTTGACTGTCTGCCATAATTTAAAAAAAAATTAACATAAATATATATAGTTCTTTATTTTTATATTTATATACAGTAAAACCTCTAACCAACCACGTCTACAGATTGACCACTTCCCTATATCGATCAGTTTATTTGGGTCCCAAACAATCGCCCATACAATACCATTGTAACGATATAAAAAAAAACTCCTAAACCAACCACCTCCCTAAATGGACCATTTAAAGTCGGTCCCATGGTCGGTAGATTTAGAGAGGTTTTACTGTATTCTTTATTCATATATTTATATATCTATTTTTATTATTAGGCTGGCTAATCTGTTAGCTTGAAGTAACTGTTAATATAAATGACTAACTTTGAAGATATTTGAAGTGATAATACGAAAAATTACTTTTCATGTGCACACGAGAATGTGAGACACCCTAGGCTTCAGAAGTAAGAGATTCTATAAAGTTCACTTCGTGCTCCCGTCTATGTAGCAACAAGTTGTTAACAATGGCACCAGGATTTAAGTTGGCTATGTTGGATCAAATTTTGCTTCAGACAATTTGATCGGACTATGCTGCTTTTGGTGATATGGTGTGATCAGAGTAGCGGGCAAAATTCAGGTCATTGAGGGAAAGAAAAAAAAATAGAGAATGGATTTGTTATAATAGGTTGTCCATGTGATTTTATTTCATTTGTGGTTTACAATGGTTATATTATCTAGAAGACCCATTAGTTCCAGGCTGTGTGATTCGATCCCAACTGTAAATGTGCTCTATATTCACTGAAAGGAAACTCGAGAGGTGCTGGCAGTGGTACTTCAGTGGTAGAGATTAATCACACAGAAATCCGTTCTTATTCATAATTACCTTGATCAAATATGACTTCAAAAAGATAGTTTTATTTAGCGACGCCTCTAGAGCGCATTGATTTTCATCATCAGCTATTGGACGTCAAACATGGTCATTCTGGCATATTTCTTTGGAGGAAACCCGCTGCCGCTGCCACATAGGCAATTCTGTCCGATAAGCACCAAAGGGGTCTTTTATATGCGCTTTCCCACAGACAGGACAGCACATACCACAGCCTTTGATGAACCAGTTGTGGACCACTGGTTGGAACGCAAAATACCCCAAACTGCAATATTACTATTCAGGACCGATACCAACTGGTGACAAGATGACTTTATCGTGGGCACCTTATAGTGCTGCCTGACTGGGAGACCAGGCCGCCAGAACCATGACCCAATATCCCACACAGTCACATTATCCTGATACTGTGCCAACCAGTCCTTGCCATATCCTAGTAATGCTGAGCGCCAGGTTAGGTAGTGACAAGTATCAATGTTATAAGTCATTGATTTAACTCAGCTGGGATTCGAACTCCCGCCCTTCTGTACTGGAAGCCTGCGCTCTACCGATTCGGCCACCGCGTCCGGTGGTAAATAATCGGTGTTTGTAGACATGGCATACCTGTGAGAACGGAGGTGTGTGAACTAAACACCAAGCATGCGCACTATTTGTTTGGAGTTTGCTTTGTGCCACCTAAATTGCACCGGCTATGTACACAGTGCAAAAGTGTAGGTAAATATCTCTTTCTAATGCGTTTTTATTGCATATAACACACGCCATTTTTACATACCCATACCCGGGCAAGTACTTACTTACAATCTAGAAGTCATTGGTCATTAGCGATTGATATGACAGGTACACGATCAATGACTGTTGCATTGTAAGTATTTGAAATACAATTAGGTGCACACAGTGTGTATGAGAATTGAATATGCACCATGGTATATATGCAGTTCTCTTCAGGGATTGCTCTCCTTGCACACAGCTTTTTCATATCAGTAAGGAGCTTATTCAAAGATCTGTTTGCGTGTATTTATCAGAGCACAGAATCAGGACATGTCATTCTAGTTCACACAAAATGTACACTTTATGGTTTCTATGCTTTAAAACTGGTTGGCATTGTGTGAGGATAATGTGACTGAGTGGGCTATTAGGTCATGGTACTGGTGGCTTTGGGTCCCAGTGGGGCAGCACTATAAATTCGCCATGAGTGCGCACTGTCACAAGTCGGTACATTTCCTGGTTTGACCTTAGATGTTACCAGGACGTAAAACCCCAACAAAGGTCCCTAAGAATATTGCAGTCCGTATCCAGAGATTAAAAAAAACAAAACATGATGAAGATATTAATTAAGTATCAGATGATAATTCACTCAATTATGCTTTATGATTCTCATTTTTATTGTACTAAATAAACCTGTAATAAAATAGGAATGTGTAAATGACTATGCTAACTATGACTGGAACGCCAGGGCCTTTCTGTTGAAAAAAATAAAAGCATAAGCAGAATAAATAGTTTTACTACAACTCGCCCTCAAATATATATTAATACTGAACCATAAAAAAATATGTGTAAATAACTATGCAAAGTCTGGCTCGAAAACCACTGCTTTGGAGCTTGAAAAAAAAAGTTTTGTTCAGAGGAATACAAATATTTAAGCTCCCCGCGCAAAAAAAAATGAGAGGAAAAAAGGGGAAAGAAGTAACACTAATAAAATTGTTTGTGTAAACGCCTGCTTATAGCCCTGTCACACTATGACGTATCTCGCCGGCGTGCCGCCAATGCGCAAAATCACTTTTAATCATCGAGAGACATCAAACTTTTCGGCATCAGCACAACGTATTGGTATGGTAGCGTGTGGCTGACGTTATGGTAAAAGTTTGGCGTGCCATCCTGATATGACCTTAGATGTTGGTAGGACGTAAAACAACAAAAAGCAACCGTTTGGCACAACGTGTGGTAACAATCCTCACGCATGCGCGGCTTGTGCATAACGTTCGCATTGCGCTATTCCAGCGTGTTTAACGTATCTCGACGCGCCCCTAACATCACCATAATATTGGCACCTGCGCATTGTCGCGCATTGTCACATGTCCAAAGTTTTATGCAAGCGCAAAACTTCACCGATACCCTGACGCGCCTCGCCGACCATCACCGTCCATCAACGAAATCCAATGCGCGCCTAACACGCACATAACGCTTCCAGACGTCTCCCGACGTTTCGCCAAAAACTGACACGCGTTGGCGCGAAACGTCGTAATGTGACAGCACCATTACTACACTCGATCTTCAGCTGTGGGTGCTTGGTTCTTTGAGACGCAGTGATTCAGTGTACAGGTGCACCTTTATGTGGCCTCTAGAGCTAGTTTAACCTGTACACGTGTTGCGCCAAGTCATGTATGTCTGGCACGTGATTGCCACTAGCACTATGTGAGGCCAACGTTAATTGGTTCTGGTGTTGGGTTATTGCCTTTGCACCTGGTCTGGGCCTCGTCTTACAAAAATAAAGTATATATATATATATATATATATATATATATATTCAGTCCTTAAGACTCTAGGATATTCTGGATTCTATTGAACAGTTGTGTTCCAATGGTTAGGATATGTTCTCAGAAGTTGAGGAGTGGGACAGCTTACACCCTCCTCGCCTCTTTTTTCTCTTTTTTTGGGGTACTTCTTTCTTTTCTTCTCTCTTCCTGACCGGGCGCTGTGGCTGAATCGGTAGAGCGTGGGCCTCGCATACGGGAGATCGGGAGTTCGGTTCCCGGTCGAGTCAAACCAATGGCTTATATTGATACTTGTCGCTTCCTAGTGTGGTGCTCGGCATTAATAAGATAGGGCATGGACTGGTTAGCTCAGTGTCCAGATAATCTGACTGAGGCTATGGGCTATGGTGCTGGCGGCCTGAATTCCCAGTGGGGCTGCACGATAAAGTCGGTACTCGTTCTGATATGACCTTAGATATTGCCAGGACATAAAACCCCAACAACCAACCAAACAAATCTCTTCCTTTTTTTCCCCCAAACAAACAATTTAGTTGCTAACAGAAGAAAATAATATGGGTGGGGAAGGGTGGCATTTATCACGATTCTGTTGCGGTGGCTGAATCAGCAGAGCACAGGCCTCGCGTGCGGAAGATCGGGAGTTCGCGAGTTCGGTTCCCAGTCGAGTCAAACCAATGACTTAAAAATTGATACTTGTCGCTTCCTAGCGTGGAGCTCGGCATTATTAGGATAGGGCAAGGACTGGTTAGCTCAGTGTCAGGATAATGTGACTGAGTGGGATATTGGGTCATGGTGCTGGCGGCCTGATTTCCCAGTGGGGCAGCACTATAAAATCGCCATGAGTGTGTACTGTCACAAGTCGGTACCCGTCCTGATATGACCGTAGGACGTAAAACAACAAACAAGCAACAAACTGTTGCGGCCTAGTTCCACACACCAGTGCCTGCTTTCTAGCCTGCTCCATTGGTGGAAAAGAAAGAGGGTAAGAAAGAATGAATGAAAGAAAGAAAGAGACAGAAAGAGAAAGAAAGAAAGAGAAAGAAAGACAAAGAAAGACAAAGAGAAAGAGAGAAAAATAGCACTGCGTTATATAGGTGTTACCAGTGTCTGTGCTTGGGTGTGGAGACGGGAGTGCACATCTGGCTTGTAGCCGTGCGCATGTCTGCGGAGAACCCGTTGATTAGATAAGCACAGTCGGGAGCCTTTTTTTCCCTCCCCTCCTGTTTTCGCGAGATTTCCTCGCGCCGTCACTGCTCCATCGACCAGGCGGGATGGCCGAATGAGTTGAACGTCCGTCTCCTGTTTTGTGAGACCGGGATCCGAACCCATGGGTATGTGGGTTCGAACCCTGGTCGAGTCAAACCAGTGACTTAGAAATTGATTTTTTTGCTTCCTAGCCAGGCGCTTGGCATTATTAGGATAGGGCAAGGACTGGTTTGCTCAGTGTCAGGATAATGTGACTGAGTGGGATATCAGGTCATTGTGCCAGTGGCCTGATTTCCCAGTGGGGCAGCACTATGAAGTCATCATGAGTGTGCACTGTCACAAGTCGGCACCTGTCCTGATATGACCTTGGATGTTGCTAGGACGTAAAACAACAACTAACAACCAAACAATC
This sequence comes from Branchipolynoe longqiensis, assembly GCA_030323885.1. Lineage (NCBI taxonomy): Eukaryota > Metazoa > Annelida > Polychaeta > Phyllodocida > Polynoidae > Branchipolynoe > Branchipolynoe longqiensis. Next base: position 32,841,892 of record CM059188.1, read on the forward strand.
ATTGCTCCACTGTTCCACTGTTCTGAGGCCCCCAATGTTGAAGGTAGCGCGGGAAACCAGCCGGCTGTGGAGCAGGCGACACAGACTGACCCAGAACCGCGGCCCTCCTCGCGCGCATGCGTAACAAGCCTGGTTCCTGTATGAGCGCAGCATCTGGGTTAGAATAACCTAGCGCATGCCCCCCCCCCCCCCCCCCCCCCGGGATACCGTTTCCTCTACGTGCACAGGGCCGTAGTTAGCGGAGGGAAAGGGGGTGAAGGCCCCCCCCCCCCCCACCACCACCACCACCACCTCCCCCAAAAATGTCCTTGCCGTGGTGGGTCGAATGAGTTGAGCGTCCGTATCCCGTTTTGGTAGATTGTGGGGCTCGAACCCTGGTCGAGTCAAACCAATGACTTAAAAATTGATACTTGTCGCTTCCTAACTAAGCCCTCGGCATTATTAGGATATGGCAAGGACTGGTTGGCTCAGTGTCAGGATAATGTGATTGAGTGGGATGCTGGTGGCCTGATCTCCCAGTGGGGAAGCACTATAAAGTCGCCATGAGTGCGCACTGTCACAAGTCGGTACCTGTCCTGATATGACCTTAGATGTTTCCAGGATGTGAAACTCCAACCAACCAACTCTTCCTTTCCCCTATCCTAGTAATGCTGAGCGTCAGGCTAGGTAGCGACAGGTATAAATTGTTAAGTCATTGGTTTGACTCGACCAGAGTTCGAACCCGGATCATTGGTTTGACTAGGTCAGGTTTGAACATGACCCGCGACACGGGAAGTCATTCGACCACCTCATCTGGTTCTCCTGCTTTCATCTCGAATATCCTGTAGATTGTACATGTAGTTATGTAGAGTACCGGTATCCTTAATTTGCATTGTAGGTTTATCCATAAAGGATAATTTGTAGTCTTGTGATCTTTCCTTTCGTTTTGCTGTCAGGTGGTATTTCTTTGAGGTGTTTCAATTAGTGGGCATAATAATACTTATTAAAATAACGACTTTTAATTATTAAAATTGATTTTGATCATTAGAAGCCGATAATTTAATTATTTTAGCATAGTATATAATAAGGATATCAGAGTAGGCCAATCCTATACCAGTCAATTCCATAAAGAAAATACCTATTAAGCCATCGATCTGGTTTTTCTATTTTATTGTTCGTTAAAAAAAAAAACTAACTTCTTTTAAGTAATTTATTTTGACAGTAATTTAATTTAACAATTAAATTGGTTTAAACATAGGACCGTTGAATTCGTATTGGCATATTCCTCACATAGAAAAGTTGTGATGTGACAACATTCCTTATGACTTGCACCAGGCATATGGTGCTGTGCTCAAACGAAGGCAAGGACATACACTATGACCTGCTAACCATGGATACCGTGGTTTGTGCTGTTGGGCTTTCATTCAGACAGTGATTTGTGCGTGATATTTAGATACCCTTTAAGTGTGTGGCCACTTGGGCGCAAATAAATGGAATATGAATACACCCTGTTCTCGAAATCAATAACGCATCACAACTGAAATGAATCGCCAATATTCCGTTCTGTTAATAATTTGGGACTTTTTGTTATTTAGCAACTGTTAATGTGCGCTCTCCCGGTGTTAGAGGTCAGAGGTCATCGACTGGGGTTGCTTAGATTCGATTGAAATGTGTCCAATCGATGATGTGCGCGGGTGTGTCTTTTCTTTGTGTGTTTTATTTGTGTTTGATTTGTTTTTCTTGTTGGTCCTATCGCCAAATTCCAGTTGTAGATGTCGCTTAGTGTATTATTCAGTCAACCTCAAGCCACTGACTGTGTTGTGTGGTGGTGGTGGAGGTCGGCGTAGGGTTGAGTGTGCAGGGTGGGTGAGTGATTGCATTGAGTTGGTGATTGTACTGAGTGGGTGATTGCACTGAGTGTGTGATTTTACTGAGTGGGTGATTGCATTGAGTGGGTGATTTTATTGAGTGGGTGATTGTACTGAGTGGGTGATTTTCCTGAGTGGGTGATTGTGCTGAGTGGGTGATTGTACTGAGTTGGTGATTGTACTGAGTGGGTGATTGTACTGAGTGGGTGATTGTACGGAGTGGGTCATTGTACGGAGTGGGTCATTTTACTGAGTGGGTGATTGTACTGAGTGGGTGATTGCACTGAGTGGGTGATAGCATTGATTGGGTGATTGCACGGAGTGTGTGATTGCACGGAGTGGGTGATTGTACTGAGTGGGTGATTGCACTGGGTGGGTGATTGCACTGAGTGGGTGATTGCATGGAGTGGGTGATTGCACGGAGTGGGTGATTGCATGGAGTGGGTGATTGTGCTGAGTGGGTGATTGTGCTGAGTGGGTGATTGTGCTGAGTGGGTGATTGTGCTGAGGGGGGCATTGTGCTGAGGGGGGCATTGTGCTGAGTGGGTGATTGTGCTGAGTGGGTGATTTTACTGAGTGGGTGATTGTACTGGGTGGCTGATTTTACTGAGTGGCTGATTTTACTGAGTGGGTGATTGTACTGAGTGGGTGATTGTACTGGGTGGGTGATTTTACTGAGTGGGTGATTTTACTGAGTGGGTGGCTGTACTGACTGGGTGATTGTACTGAGTGGGTAATTTTACTGGGTGGGTGATTTTACTGAGTGGGTGACTGTACTGAGTGGGTGACTGTACTGAGTGGGTGATTGTACTGAGTGGGTGATTTTACTGAGTGGGTGATTGTACTGGGTGGTGATTGTACTGGGTGGGTGATGTTACTGGGTGGGTGATGTTACTGGGTGGGTGATGTTACTGGGTGGGTGATTGTACTGAGTGAGTGATTTTACTGAGTGGGTGTGAGGGTGGGTGAATATGCGCGAAAGTGCGGCGTTGTCATACTACGGATTGTGACCTCGTTGCGAACAAAGCAATGGTCGGCGACTTCTGGGCGACGATTTTGGTCAGAAGGTTTTTGGTGCAGTCGCTGCAATCTCCCTGTGACCATTTTGGTCGCAAGGAGGTATGCGACCACTGAGGACCACCTTGCAACCATTTTGCAACCAACCCTTTTTTTTGTGGTCGGAAGCGGTCGCAAGCAGTAGTGTGACTGGGGTATAAATGGACCGGTGCCAACTGGGTGCAGCGCGACACCAGTGTTGTTTGCCAGCCAGTCTCCGTCGCAGACGTCTTCTAAATTTATCGTATGCCATGTTCACACTGTCTTCTATCCCGGAGGCAGAGAAGAGAGAGAGGAGAGAAAAACGGAAAAAAAAATAAACAAACAAAAAACATAGCCCCCCGAGCCGTCACCTGGCTCGGCGGGGTTCTACTGGGGTGCGGCAGCGTGATGGGCGTTTCGTTTTGTCCGTGTGACGGAATTCGTCGCACCGGCCGTATTTGTGCGCGCCGCACTTTTAGCACCTTTAGACGTCACGTGGGCAGATCTCGGTGAGTGCAACTTTATGACTTGGCAACTTTTAAGGGGGACTAGTACTAATCAGCTAATTAATTAACTTTTAAATAGCGTTTGCTTCATCCCATTGGTTTTCCATGTACATTTTTAATTTAGTAACCCCACCCCTCCACACACCTGCAGTTATGGTTGTCATGGTGAGTGAATGAATGATAGGCACTGTCAATTGAATTTCCACCTCATCTATTACTACTGCTACTATTACTACTGATATTACCACTAGTACTATTACTATTGCCTGATAATAACAATAATAACAATAACAACAATGGATTCCACCCCCATGTGTACAGCAGCTTCTGGGGCTCCCCAAAGCCCCTTCCATACAATCATGTTTTCCTTACTTTTTCTCCCGCAACCCACCTGCATAACCACCTGCTAGAATTACATGGTCACCCTAGATATGTAGTGTTATTAACTACTCTTAACACTTGTTGTATCAAGTACAAACCTCTCTAACCGACCACCTCCACAGATCGACCACTCCCCTATATCGATCGTTTTATTGCGGTCCCAAATGATCGCCTATACAATACCATTGTAACGATAACAAAAAAAAACACTAAGCCGACCACCTCCCTAAATGGACCATTTAAAGTTGGTCCCATGGTCGGTCGATTTAGAGAGGTTTTACTGTATTGTGTTTGCGCAATTTCATTGTAAACTTATGCATACCCCCCAACATTCCGTCCACATTCTCCTTAACCCTCAATGACAGGTGCAACATGTTACTGTAATTATAGTGCTGTAGTATTAATTATTGATTACTTATTATTATTAATGTTACTTATTATTATAATTATTTAATAGTAAATCCAAAAGAATTAACTCTGGGATTCATAAGGCCATTAGATGTGTATAGGCTGACCACGAGATATAATAATGTCCAAATATCAAATAGACCACCCCTGGCATTTTACTGTGTGTTCATCCATGGGAGGGAGGGATCTCGAGCATGAGACAGTAGGTGTGAGGCAGGGATGAAAGATCTCCGCGGTTTCGCGGATTTCCGAGATTATTTATATTTACCGATTAACTTTAAACATTAAAAAAAAAAGATACGTATATGACAACACTTGGGGTAGTTCAAATCCCATTTTTAAATGACCTTAGATGTTGCTAGAACATCAAAGCCAAGCAAGAGCGAGTCCGGTATGGGCAATAATACAGTCACAAGGTTAGTTGAAAACTGACTTCCGGTATTTTTCCGCGAATCCCTGACAGTGCTAAGTCTATGGAAGAAGATCCGCGTTATCGCGGAATTTTGCCGATTTCCGCGATTTTAGCCGGAGACCACTTTCATCCCTGTGTGAGGTACCAGATTGTCATGTATACGAGATTATATAGCCAGTTGAACTTCCTGTGCAGGTCATTAATTCTCCTGTATATACCACAGGGCTAATGACTTCTGGTGTCCGGTGGTTAAATGGCACTGCTCGATGGTCACGTGACAATATTCAACCACCCAGGCCAGGAGACTGGGCGGGGGTCAGTAGTGGGGAGGGAGTTGGTTACTTGGCCACTTCACAAAGCACACACTAGCAAAATTGTATGAAGTCATATATAGTCACACCACTGCACCACTGTTGTACCAGTCACACTGCTGTTGTACCAGTCAGATAAATCTGGTAGTGGTCAGACAAATGTGTTTGTGATGGGACAGTTGTGTCAATCACACAGCTGTGTGTCAGTTACACAACCGTGTGTGTCACCAAATCGCACCACTGCACCAGTCACATCACTGTTGCACCAGTCACACTGCTGTTGTACCAGTCACACTGCTGTTGTACCAGTCAGATACATCTGGTACTGGTCAGACACATGTGTTTGTGATGGGACAGTTGTGTCAGTCACACAGCTGTGTGTCAGTCACACAACCGTGTGTGTCACCAAATCGTGTGCCAGTCATGCAGCTGTTTGACAGTCATGCAACTCTGTGCCAGTCATGCAAATGTGGTGCCCTGTCATGCAAATGTGGTTCCCGGTCAAGCAAACGTGGTGCCTGGGCCGCGTTCAGGGTCCGTCTCGGAGGCGCCTCGGCGACGTCTCGGCGATGCTTTTTGGTCTATTTCCGTTCAGGGTGCGTCTCGGAGACGCCTCCCTTTTCAGGTTGGAGACAAAAAGCGCCTCGAAAATGGCCGCCGCATGCAGTGGTTTCATCCAATCAGAGCGCAGCATTTCGATTGCAAATGGCCGCCGCCTATGGGGGGCGGCCATTTTCGAGGCGACCAACTGCTATTGTTGTTCAGACTAGCCTGACATCACGGGCTCCTACGAGGCGCCTCCGAGACGGAGCCTGAACGCGGCCCTGGTCACACGACTGCGTCGTGCCCGGTCACGCGTGCGGGGTGCCCCGGTCACACCACTGCACGGTACGCGGTTGCATGACTACTGCCTCAGTGTTAGTCACCAGTATACCTACCTACATGCACACGATACTAGTCAATCAGTAGTCGGATACATATAATATCAGTACCAGCATTGTGCCAGTTTCAGGCTCGCGCACAGTACCAGTAACCCGAAACATATTGCCATGCACGGTGCCAATAAGCTACTCTTAATGGCCTGTACCCATCACACATATCCCCAGTACGGATCATGCAGATATTATGGTGATCCCTACCGTATGAAGGATCCTAATTGTAGACGCACGGCACCTGTCTCACGTACCTTCCCTACCACATCAAATATTCGTACATAAACCAACATCTCAAATGTATTTTTCTAATGGGAGCCTGGCAAACCAGCTAAGTGGTATTAAAGTACCCGAGCATAATGTATATTTGAATGCACAAACCCAATAGAGGAGAATGGCGGGGTGGGGGGACAGGGGGGGGGACAGGTGAGTTTGAGAAATTTGTTGAGAACATTGTGGGCTCATTGTGTAGGTAGCCCACAATGTGCACACTCACCAAATAACAGTTCACACTTCAGTACTGTGTGTGGTATGTTGCCTACTTGATTCACACAGCAATGGACATTGGGAGAGCTGGCTTCATCCGTAATAACTAGGCGTGGTGACCGAATAGCTAGAGCGCAGGCCTCCCGTGCGGGAGATCGGGAGTTCAATTCCAGGTTGAGTCAAACTAATGACTTACAACAACATTTTCTTATCGCTTCCTAGCTTGGCACTTAATAGGATAGGGCAAGGACTGGTTAGCTCAGTGTCAGTATAATGTGACTGAGTCGGATATCGGGTTATAGTGCGGGCAACCTAATTTCCCAGTGGGGCGGCCGTAAGTGCACACTGTCACAAGTCGGTACCCGTCCTGATATGACCTTAGATGTTGCCAGGATGTAAAACTCCAACACTCAACCAATCTTCCATAATATGTGTGCTCTGAGTTCCGCTGGTCCCTCAGGGAGGACTGAACCTGTAACCCAGCATATCGGGTGCAGCTTCAGCCTACCCGGTGGAAGTTGGTATTTAATGCCACTCCCTTCCCTATCCTTCGCTATGAACCCTATACTTCAAACTCTCATGATGGCCAAACTTGGTTGGATTCTTGTCGTACATTTGTTTCTAATGTAGATTGCAGTGAAATTTTCCTAACAAATATTTTACATTAGATAAAATACCAATTTGAGTATCCATGTGTTTTCACCGCTGCCCCCTCATCCCCCCACCTTCCGCCATAAAAGTTCAAAGCTGGAACCCGGTGAGACGGGTCACAGCTTCAGTACTTCCGGAGGGATCAGTGGAACTCAGAATACCGGTATTACACCGACCCTAAGTGGTTTAGGCCCAACCATTAACCTAGTGGTCAGAATGATGTCTATTTCATTATCTGATGTCTAATTCATCATCCAGATTTGGACAATAATGGAGGGCGAGGGGGCGGGGGAGGGGCAGAGAACCTTCCTGTTGCCAGCTGCTTAACTCCCATTTCCAATATGGCTTTCATCTTGATTCAGGCTTCGCTTTCAATTATCACTCATCAATTATCACTCATCTCAAATCAATCGCTAAAGTTTAAATCATATTTTCCTTATGTCTCTCTGGTTCGACAAAGGAAACCAACTGATATATCACCACACATGAAATGGCTGCATTGCAATCAGATTAAAAGAAGCAGTATGCCCGGTGCTGTTCAGAGAGATACAGATAGAATGATCTACTGTATTCAGATGATTGTTCTGGAAATTACATAATATTAATAGTAGGCCTGGCATGCAATGTATATTTGCAATTGTTCAAAGAAAGATGGTATTTTCTTTTAAAACAAGCTTATAAAAACATGGCATATTAAGGGAGGTTATGATCATATAATTAGTACATGTTCAGTATTAGCCATGTAGGTTTGACATACTGTTACAAACCAAAATAATACACAACAATACTAACAAAAATAAACAAAGCCATTCATGGAAATTACTGTAATAATGAACTGTGTTGTTTATGTCTTCGACAGGTTTGACAACTACTCTGCAAATGTAATGGTAGATGGGAAGCCAATCAACTTAGGCCTGTGGGATACGGCGGGCCAAGAGGATTATGACAGGCTACGGCCACTGTCATATCCTCAGACAGTAAGTAGCTCTGTAGAAATGATTAGATAACTGTATTACCTGAGAGCAGGCATTGAAATTGAGAAAGGGGTATATTTTCATTACTTGGTTGAAAAAAAGTTTAATATGACATTAATTGGAGTTCTCATTCTACCTAGTGAGACCAGATGAGATGGCTGAATGAGTTGAGCATCCGTCTCCCGTTTTGATAGATCGTGGGATTCGAACCCATGGGGTCCAACAAATGACTTAAAAATTAATACTTGTCGCTTCCAAGCCTGATGCTCGGCATTATTAGGATAGGGCAAAGGACTGGTTGGCTCACTGCCAGGATAATGTGTCTGAGTGGGATATCAGGTCATGGTGCTAGCAGCCTGGTATCCAAGTGGGGCAACACTATAAAGTCATGAGTGTGCACTATCACAAGTCGGTACCCATCCTGATATGACCTTAGATGTTGGCAGGACGTAAAACTCCAACAATCAACCATCCACCTGGTGATTGCTTCCTACTTATATAAATAGGAATTGATCAGTTGCTCGCTCACACCTAGTGATGAAACCGTATTTTATTGTAGCACTGGTACTGCTTGTGTAAATGACCAGATTTGGTACCAAGTACTTATCCTGAGGTGGCCCATGTTTCACATTCTAACAATTTCCACATCATTTAGAATTCATGGGTTAAAAATAAAAGAAGCAAATTGTCAGTGACAAGTGTCTATCTGTCTGTTTGTCAGCTGTATAAATGGTGTATTATAATACAGTTACAGTATGAAGTATTTTAATATCCCACTCATTTAATTCTGAACACTTTTTAATTACATTCTCACCCCTTTTTCATTGCAGGATGTTTTCTTGATCTGTTTCTCCTTAATTAGTCCTGCGTCATTCGAAAATGTTCGAGCAAAGGTAAGGTAACAAATTTGGTGCGGGTTTTACCTCTGTATATTATGTATATAATTGCAGTAATCTCAAATGACATTGTCTTCGGGGGTAGGGTAAAATAAGTGATTAATCTTAACTGTCTGTCAAATAGGCTTTCAAACGGAAATTGGAAATGTGATGAATGGGCAGTTATAACTGCCCATTCATCACATTCCCAATTACACATAGATTACACATAAATAAATCAATAGGTCTCTTATGGCATATTTAATCAATCAATATGTATTTATTACAGCCTGATGTTATAATTTCATGGAAATAAAATGATGCTTCTCTAAGCATTTAAGTTGCCATAAATAAAGAATATTTAATTAGCATCACACTTCCTTAGCATTATGCATATCAATTAAATGAAACAATCTGTCAGGATTTATATTTTCATTAATAAAGAATCATTAATTAGTTTCACAATGTCTTATCTATATATTTAAAAGTGATCTTACACTGGCAGTTTTAGTGGATTGACAACTAGTACTCAGCACTGTTTCTAGTATGCTCTGAGCGAACGGCCAAATTTAATTAATTAAATAAGTGTTATTTCTATCTGATTTATAATTTTTGTAAATGAATGGATTGAAATTCATCACATGTTCCAATCTGTGAACTCTTTTACTTTTTCAGTGGTATCCTGAAGTGAGTCACCACTGTCCCAATACGCCCATCATCCTAGTGGGCACGAAGCTCGATTTACGGGAGGACAAAGAAACTGTGGAGAAACTGAAGGAGAAGAAACTGTCCCCGATCACATATCCCCAGGGTCTCGCCATGGCCAAAGAGATTGCAGCTGTCAAGTACCTCGAGTGTTCAGCCCTCACGCAAAAAGGACTCAAGACTGTATTCGATGAGGCTATCCGAGCTGTGCTCTGTCCGAAGCCCAAGCCTAAGCCAAGGAGGCCTTGCACAGTGCTATGAGAGTGATGTGTTGTATTATGCAATTTACTTCTCCTGTATTTAACCAGTCACTTAGCACTGTATGACTGACAATGACAATCTATTATCTCATCAATAGCCCAGTCTTGTTGCCTCTTCTTGTTATGCTTCCTGCCTGTTCACTTGGATCCTGGTGTAGTGTTCTCATTGTTTGCCAGATGGTCAGGTGATCACAAAATCAGTCCCTTTTAAAAGAATCTTTATGAGATTTCTTTTTGTACTCCTCCATTGATTTTGGGCTTCATCACTGTTAACATGAAGTGCGGTTGCGTAATGTGAATTTGTCACTTGTGTTGTTTACTGCGTACGCCTTGCTAGATTTGGTGAACGTGTGTTGATGACACATATTGCAAATGCCAAGATCCTTGGTCTTATTGCTCACAGTGTTACACTGTCCCTTTCCAATAGAAGCTCTGGTTGAAGCCCCCCGCCCCCCGACCATCCCCCCTATTTTCCCCTAATCTCTGAACAACTTTTGGGTTGTTTTTTGGGGTTTGTGTTTTTTTATTTTTTATTATTATTTTTTTAATCTATGCTAGGAAGATACTAGTTCTGTTATTAGTTCTTTAAAAAAAAAAATGCTAAGAACACTCATTTTCCTCTATTGAAATTCACCCTGTTTAATCAACTAATGTTTAATCAACTAGCTTATTATTTAAACAAATTAATTTAGTCTAATCTAAGAGCACTGATTTTCCGCTATTAAAATTTCCCATTTAATCAATGAATATACTAGTTTCTGTTATACTAGTTTTATTATTTATTTTTAATCTTTAAATCTATCTGAAAACACCGATTTTCCACAACTGAAATCTACCCTGTTTAATCAATGAAGTGTATTCCTTTTTTTTTTAAATCCTTAAAATTGGCCACTGTTAGCGATTGCCAGGGAGGACTTTTCAGCAGGACTTACCCAGCGCGTTTCCTGGACATGCTTCTCTGGACTATAATTGTAAAACCTTGTGGCAATTACACATCCCGACATCACACACCTTGCAGCCGTTTGGTCGCGCTCACTTACACTTCCTTCCCGGTCTCTGGCGGCCATTTTGTAATTCGCACTGAGAACCAATCGCTCGTCCACTCTCTACTTCCGCTGCCTCTTATCTGGGTACCCCAGTTATGTATACAGCAGCTGAAATCTGGCGCATGGCCAGTCCCCCTAGTGACCATTAGTAGCATTACTATATTTCGAAATATCACATCCAGAATTCAGCCTGTGACTACCACAATGGCCTGCATCTACATGTTGTATACACTATTTGATGACACTAGTCTCCTAACTGTACTGTTCACAAGTGTATGGGCGGTTTCTCTTTATTTTGACAGTCCAGTAAAAATATTATACAAACGCCGCCATGTCATGCATGTAAATTGCGTGTATGGTTTTGATTTTTGTTTACTGAAATGTGAGTGGCTTTGCTTTCAACTGGATTTTCTTGGGGATCTTTTTGGGGATTACTTATAAACATTTTCATGTGAATTCTATTTCATGGTTTTGTGATATGTGTGGTTTTGAATGCATCACCTATTGCAAGTGCTAGTTGAGCAGTCACACCCAGTGAGCTGTCAACAAAGTGTTGTATGACTAGTACATAGTTCCAATGTGATACACTCCACACTGAGTGCATTCATTGGGAAGTACAGAAATGTGGATGCCAAGAGTTGCCCCCGTGCTATCATATCATTTCGATAACTGCTTCTATTTATATACCAGAGCCACGATACTGTTTCTGGTGTTGTTAACACATTGCCTTCTGGAACCGCATACAGGTGTAGTTGACATCGGTTTACTTAATGTTATAGATTTTCACTAGAATTTGATGCATCTGGTAGTGTTATACATTATCGGAAAGCTAACAAAATACTCGATTCATCTATGGGCCCTTCTATGAATAAAGGAAGCGGGACATAGCTCAGGCAGGTTTCCTCCAAACAAAATGTCAGAATGACCATTAGATAAAAGATTCACCCCGTACTTCCAGTACAGGGGTGAACAACAACGTAGTCTAAATACGGGGAAAATAGCGTTAGTATGGAACAAGTAGAATGCCTGGCCCCAGTGTCAAAAGGTTACTTATATCAGCACAGAGTTGGTGACATGGGAGAGAATGCAAAAAGACAAGAGAACGCCGTCGATTTCACTTTTAAATTGCATTAAAGTATATGTTTTATTATATTTTCCAACTCAAAAGTAGCGGGTAAACATGAAGACATATACAAAGAATAAATGTTGCTTCTTAGATTGTGTCATAAAGACTCAATTCATTAGCCCGATTTTTCGACCGTTTTTATATAAGGCTGGTCTTCAACCGTATACTACAAGTATCGGGTGAATCTTTTATCTAAATGACCATATGTTTGACGTTCGATAGCCGATGTTAAAAATCAATGTGCTCTACAGGCGTTGTTAAATAAAACAAAATTTCTATGAATAAAATAATGCTCTGAATGCCTAGCGGGCATACTCTGTCACTAAAGGGCAACTACTTCTTAAGGCGGTTCTAGGAGGCAGTATTGGTTAATGGGATTGCGAGGAGGGGTGTGTGTTGTAGTCCATTCCATTTTTATTTTTAATTGATGTATTTCTTTAGCCATTCTCTGAATTGCAGGTGAAATTTTCAACAAACACAGGCACACCTCGGTGCCTTGTATGTTTTTGATCTTGCATTTCTATCTATAATTTCAACAATTCACAAACACTACATGGAGTTAAAGCTGCTGCCGTGTGCTTCACAGAAATTTAATTAACTTTCAGTTGCAGTTGACACTAGATGGCAGATGCAAACTGGCAATTTTTCTAAATAATATTGTTTACCAGGCCAAGTCTAGGGTAAATGTCTACTTACAACGGAGCCTAAAAAGTTAGTTTTAATCACTTGCTTAATGTCTTTTTTGGGGGGGTAAAATATTTATTCATCTGAATATGACATTTGTCAGCGCCAGAGCACTGGTCTTCCGGCCATCTTACTATTGGAATTGACATTCTAAATAATCTATAGTAGTTGACAGTCTAAATAATTAAAGTTTGATCAGTGCTGTATTAGTTACAGCACTGATCCTATAGAATTAATGGAGTGGCTCCTGCTGTATAATGTACAGCACCAGTCACTCTACTTCATGCAGAAATGGGGAGCAGCACCGAGTATGTCATGATATGTATGTTCTCAATATTTTTATCATCTCCATAACCAACCAGAAACCTTTACTTTACATGATATAGACACTGCTTGTAGCCTTTGTTGGGATAGTGGTGCGTTGTATTGCAGCTACTGGTTTTGTCTAATTATAGAATGTAAACACGACTATTAGTATATGGCAGTATGAGCTAGATTCCTATGTTTGGTCTCTGCTGTTTGAGGAGGTCCCAATTTAAGATTCTGTTAGGTTATGCTGCCTCGTTCCACTAGAATTGTCTATTAATTATTTGTTCATGTTGGAGAGAAAGTATATCTTATTTTAGTGTTTGGAATATTATTACTATTACATGTTTATTATCTATCACTTGCTTTAAACAAACAAAAATCCAAAAATGTAGGGATACCTTGCCAAATGAACGAATTAGGCCCATTAGAAAGATATATCTTATGGGTATATATGTAATATATAAAAATATATAATATATATCAGTGTATGTATATAATATACATAATATATACATATATTATGTATATAATGTATCATATTATATACATATATATGTATATAATATATGTATATAATATATGTATATAATGTATACATATAATATATATATTATTGTATACATATTATATACACATATAATGTATACATATAGTATTATATATTAGCCTGTCTCAAAAGGTGATAACTCTTCTTTTTTTTGTCCATTGTAACGATTGACACACAACAGCACAGAAATTGTTACACTGAAAACACAAGGACATCTGCTTCAAATAAATATGTATTCTATTGGGATTATGAAACACCATGTAAAAAACAAATCAGTTTATCCTGAGCAAATGCATAAACAGATAGTATGTTGATTGTTACAATGGACAAAGTTTTGTCCCATATTGCTTAGCACCTTTTGAGACAGTCTCATTATGATATATAAAAATAGTTGTGTATGATGCCATAAGTAAAGCATATGCCACACGCGTGCTGATACTACCTATGGCACTATGAACTGGAGCTGAAGTTTAAGACGGGAGAGGCTTAGTTATGCTTTGAGCTTAGTGAAACTTTGTTGGTATATGGAGTGTCTGTTAAGCTTTTCCATGTGTTGCGCAGTAGTTAATTGCCAGTTCTGTAATTAGGGGCTGTTTCCTGTTGGTAGCTTCAGCAGAATGTGTTATGATTATGAATATTTGTTTAAGCCTTTGAGAGTGCATATGAGCCACATTGTTTTGGAGAAAAAAAAAGAGAAGAGTGTTTCATGTCTTCATAGCTGTGCCTGCTATTGTCGGTATGTATTAACGAGTAGACCAACAAAGCTACCCTGTATCCCCACACCCCTACCTACCTGTGCGAGCAGGTGCTGTATGGTATAGACACCTTGATGCACACAGCACGCTACCGTCAATACAGGCAATTCAGGGACAGCATTTGACCGCATTAAGACCTCAAGAACAGCCTCTGTATATTTTGAGATTTGCAACAACAAAACAACATGTGGAGTGCTGGACAGTGTCTGGTGTGCCTAGACCTTGTTGGTTGTTGGTTGTTTGTTTTTTGTTGCATTGGAGTCACATCTTTAGTTAATGTTGTTGAGCAATCAATTGTGATACCAAAAGAAAAGAACCCAACTTTGTTATTATTTGTTCTTGTGTTGTCTGTCATAAAAGTGGCGGAGCTGCGATGAAAAAAAAAAAAAAATTCTTGAAAATGTGTAGCCACATCAATAAGGGATATTACCCACACACAAAAACCTGTTTAAAATGACTGGTTACCGAGAGCAGACTATTATGTTTAAGAACTTGCTTAGTTACTGTCAATGTTAATATATCTAGTGAGGCTAGATGTGACCCTTAAACTGGATTATATAGCAAAAGAACAAACATTGAAAATATGTTTTAAGCCAGTGAACCAATGTATTTGAGGGAGTGAATGTTTCTTAATTTAGCAGAAATATAAAAACGAAACAAAAACACACAAAAAAAAGCATGAATCTATTTTAAGACCATTAGATGTGGTGATGGCACCTAGAACAATGTGCAGTGATGTTACTAACACTAATAATCAAATAAAAAGAAACCTAAAATCTTTTGACAACGTCCTAGGTTACTGTGACCTGTTACTGTTTGATTCTAACTGTTGGTGGTTGGAGCGCAGTATTGAAATGTAATCACGTCATCGTGCCCTGTATCTAACTAATTGACTACATGGGCTGTGGTAATTAATATTTATTTAAACTTTGTGACATTTGAAAGGGGGATTTTACTCTAATGGATTCTGTTATTCGTCCATTTCCGTTAAGACTGTTCAATTATGCATTGTGAAGAATGACTGATCAGTCGCATTGATCAGAAGTAGAACTGGATCCAGGTCAGCCTCTGTTGTCATTTTTTGCTCAACCTGTTCTGGCGTTCTCAGATCCTCCACGGTTTGGGCGTTTAAAACTGCATAGTCCGATTTTTTTTTTAATCAAGTTTTATTAAGCACTTACCTTGATGTTGGCCTAGATATTTGATTTAGATACTGTACAGTTATTAAGCATTTGTTCCTGCATTGAAGAGAATACTGAGTCAATTTAATAGGACCTGTTACTGCTGAAGCCTTGGTGTCGCCCTGATATGACCTTAGATGTTGCCAGGACGTAAAACTCCCAACAACCAACGAACCAGCTGTGGTGTCAGGATTTTTATGTGCATGCCAAAATTAATATTTACATTTTCACTTAAAATTTCTTCAAAATTAGCCATTTATAATCAAAGTTGTGCGCGTTACGTAGTGACAGGGGTAATTCATAACATGGATACCAACCTAACGATTTTGAATTAAAGTATGGTAGATTGTATCGATGAACCTGATTTGATTTTTTTTAAATCTAAAAATATGACAGAAACTCGGACTATGCAACTTTAACTGATGCGTCTGATTTGATTGATTTTCTTTAAAGAGCTGGTGTTATTAACCAACAGCATATGCCGGGACCCACTTGTTCTTAGATGTATAGGGCATGTCATGAAATACACTAAAACCTCTCACAGATTGATCACTCCCCTATATCGATCGCTTTATTTGGGTGCCAAATGTTCGCCCATATAATATCATTATAATGATAAAAACTCCCTGAACTGACCACCTCCCGAAATGGACCATTTATAGTCGGTCCCATGGTCAGTCGATTTAGAGAGGTTTTACTGTAGTACCGATGATACAAACACACGTTGGTTCACGCTCAGTCCTATATAATCTGAACTTTTGGCTTCCCTGTGCCAGTTCTTAAGCTTGTACATAGCGAGCTTCCATGGTGAAGGAAAATGCATATTGTCCTTATTGTAATAAATAGGGAGGGAATCATTTTAAATGATCACCCTCCACGTGAGGGGCTTTTGAAGGTGTGGTTTCAATACAGAAACAAATCATATATTTTTGCATATAACTACTACCGAACCTTAGTGACCAGTTCCATCTTGAAAGGAGAATTTGTGAGGAACATGTGAACAATGAATAAATTGTCAAATAAATGTGCATGTGTTTTGTGTATTTTGTTAAAAACTTTGCACGTCAACCGAGGTTGTTGTGCTAGCTACCAAACGGTCAGTTTGTTACGATCAAGAGACAGCATCTTGATTTGTAAGCGAATTTAGTGTGAAACCGGGACATAGACCTATTTTTCCTTCTTTTAAAAATTATTTTTTATAGAATTCCAGAAACATGGTTTTGTGTCATGTCTCGTTTGCATTCTGTGAGATGGAGCAACTCAGACTGGCTTTTACATCAAATCATCAAACATCATCAAGTGTTGTGAAAACATTTCTTTGTTTAAAAGCACTTACAGAAAATGGAGCCGACACTTTTTGAATTGATGATGTCATGTTTTAAAATGTTGCTTTTTGTTATCTCCCGACAGGTTCGATAACTACTCCGCAAATGTGATGGTAGATGGAAAACCTATTAACCTGGGACTTTGGGATACGGCGGGCCAAGAGGATTACGACAGGCTTCGACCGTTGTCATATCCTCAGACGGTAAGTGATGTTCAGCATGCGCACCTGTGTGATTGTGAAGATAATTTGCAAAACCATTTTTATACCAGTCCTTCAAATCCAGAATTTCCTTACATCCTAAAATTTCTGTACTTGTCCAGATGATTCCTTGAAAAAGATGTCTTCATAAAAAAAGCTTTTGTGACTGTTGTGTTCATCTAGAAGTTGAGTCTATTCATGAAAAACCCACCCTAAAATAAGATTTTCGCTTTCGTTTAAAGTTAGTCTGATAGTTTTCGGGTTTTGTCTTGTTTTTAGATAGGTTGATTGGTATAATCTTAGTTTGAAGAAGCTTATTTTAGTTATCTAAATCTGGAGATATTTGAAGTTCAAACATGCCAAAACTCCCACATTATAGGTTTCAGCAGTAATTGGTTCCATTAAATTGGCTTATGTGCCGCAACAAATACTTAATATGTGCACCAGTATCTATGTAAGATGAAGTCTAGATAATTGCTTTGATTTACTTAAATGTTATGCTTTCATCGGACCATGCAGCTCTAAAAGAAAATAATTTGATTAGAATTAGAAATGTGACCTATTGAGCCGGCCTGCTATGTGTTATTGATGCCAGTTCACTTCCCTTTACCGTTTCTTCATGTTCCTTTCTTTTGGTTACAGGATGTTTTCTTAATCTGTTTCTCCTTGATAAGTCCTGCTTCTTTCGAAAACGTCCGTGCAAAGGTAAGAAATGATCATTGTATTTGTAGACTATTATATCTTAGTTACCGTAAAAACTTGTGTATTAGGCGAGCCGGCAAACAAGTTGAGGTAAATTATTTTAAATTCTGGATCACTGTAATCTACATTAAAAACAAATGTATGGCAAGAATCCTACCAAGTTTGGTCATTAGGAGGCATGTGGTTATCGGTGCAAAGTGAGTTTAAGGTATAGGGCCTATAGTGAAGGATACAGTTGGGGAGTGGCACCAACCCCAACTTCCGCCGTGTAGGCTGACACTGTGGCCTGGGCCGCGTTCAGGGTCCGTCTCGGAGGCGCCTCGGCCACGGGCCTGACGTCACGCTAGTCTGAACGGATTTAGCTGTTGGCCGCCTCAAAAATGGCGGCCTCCATAGGCGGCGGCCATTTGCAATGAACAAGCTGCACTGTAATTGGCTGAAAGCACTGAATGCAGTGGCCATTTTTGAGGCGCTTTTCATCTCCAGTCTGAAAAGAGGGGCGTCTCCGAGACGTCGCCGAGACGCACTCTGAACGCAAATAGGCCAAAAAGCATCGCCGAGACGTCTCCGCAGCGCCTCCGAGACGGACCCTGAATGTGGCCCTGGCATGCTGGGGTGCAGCTTCAGTCCTTCATTGGGGAGCAGCGGAACTAGGAACATCTACTAGATGAAGCTAGTTCCTGGCAATACTTAGGATGAAATCATGCTTAGTTGCTACTTAACGTGTAACCACTGTATTACTATGGTCAGGACCTTTTGCACCAGGGCTCAAAGATCTCCGCGATTTCAAAGATTCCCACAATTTTATTTTATATTAACCGATTAATGTTAAGCAAGATGCCATGGGTTCATAGGAATCCGGATGTATATGAGCCCAATTGGGTAGTACAAATCCCGTTCTTATATGACCTTAGCTGTTGCTAGAACATGAAACCCAAGCAAGAACGAGTTAGGTGTGGGCGATAATATAGGCACACCAAAGACAGTTGAAACTGACTTCCGGCATTTTATTGTGATTCCCTGACACTGCTAATCCTATGGGGGAAAATCTGTGTTTTCGCGGAAATTCGCCGTCAGTGAAATAATCTTGGCTTGATTTCCGCGATTTTTGCTCAATACCACTTCTTTCCTTGTTGCATGGCCTAGTACAAGCAAGTAAGCTACCTCGGAAACATGTTTGGTTCTGAGTAATTGGCTGGTTCATGTACCCTCCAATGACAATGGGTGCAGTGCACCGTATCATGGGACACTGTCAGGGTTGAACATGGAAAGTGATCAGCAATAGTTGCGTTCAAAATTGAATAATTTGTTCAATTCATATTCATATTCTTATCAAGCTGATGGAATTCATCAAAATCATATCCGTGACCCAATTCTGTCGGACCTAGCAAGTTTAATGTGGAAATGAAATATATGTACCAAATCATAATATGGCCCTCTGACGGTTAACGGTTAAAGAGAGTATTCAACAACATGGCCATGCTGACAGTTGTACTACAGGTAAATGCTTAACACGACGCACACTGGTTCCATTATGACCATAGGGTATATTTTGTCTGCACATTTATGCTAAAGTGAAAAAGGAAATTGTAGTTGTGAGCACCAAGCCAAAAGGCATGGCCAAGTGCTGGAATGGGAAGACTTTTGGATAATTGGTAAATTACAGCTTTTGACTCGATTTGATTATAGATTTGATGCTGTTTAGGAATTGGATTTTTATTTTATGAATTTACTTACCTTAGTTATATATAACCAAAGCTTCCAACACCTAATCCTGGTAATTGATGCTCATGATGAGCTAAGCAAGGTGTTATTTCACGTCGGGATCTGCTCAATAAACACCAATGTGGTTTGTTTAATTCTACTAATTTACTCTCTCCATCCTCCAGTGGTATCCTGAAGTTAGTCACCACTGTCCCAACACGCCCATCATCCTGGTGGGCACGAAGCTCGATCTACGGGAGGACAAAGATACTGTAGAAAAACTCAAGGACAAGAAGCTGTCACCAATCACGTATCCCCAGGGTCTCGCCATGGCCAAAGAGATTGCTGCTGTCAAGTACCTTGAGTGTTCGGCTCTCACACAAAAGGGTCTCAAGACAGTGTTCGATGAGGCCATCCGAGCAGTGCTTTGCCCCAAGCCCAAGCCCAAGCCGAAAAATAGGTGTGCACTGCTATGAGGATCATGTGTTATAATGTACGATGTACTTCCCCTGTGTTTATTTTGTCACTAAACATTACATGACTGATGATGATGATGATGATGATGATGATGACGAGCAGATAACCTTATTACTGGTTCCGGTTCCCTGCCTGGTCACGTGGAAACTCATGCAGCCTTCTCATTGGTCGCCCAGTAACTGTGGTTGTGTGAACCTTACTATAAAAAAAAAAGTGGGAAAAAAAGCAATGTTCCCATTTTCAACCATTCATTTGGGCCTGCTTAGTATTTAAATTGTTTCATTTCTGCACTATTGAACTATATTAACAAAATGGGAGCCGCTGTCCTGCAACTGCTATTTCACTGGCGCTGTTAGATTTGGACACTTGTAGTGTGTGCTTCTGTGTGTGTACGCGTGTCTGTGTGCGTGCGCGTGTGTTGGTGATGAATGATGACTGGACTCGGTCACCCACTCCACAGTGGTACCGCTTACATTGTTCCACCGCTCACCAGGTTCTCCCAATATCCGCTTGGTGGCGCTAGACACAAACAGGGCGTTCTTCTGCCTGCCTTGCGACGTGTTGGAATGTTTACCACCCACAGGGCACTGAACAGGAAGTTACAAACATGGGGGTAGATTATCTTCGTCCTCTGTGTAGTTAATGTCATCAGCAAGTACCCTTTGGGAATTGCGTCAACAGTAAACTGCCAATTTGACTGGCATGTTTTATATATGGATGCTACTCTCTCCTACTATTGTGCGCCCTGTAGCACTGTGGGCAGTTAGTTACATGTTGGGTGAATGGCATATTGTGTACATGTGCTAACCTCCTCCCCCACCATCGCCCTGGCCATTGTCTCTGGGTGGGCCTGTTCTCAGCCTGTGTTCTACCCTCATATCACCCGCCAGCCCATTTCCAACACCCCCCCCCCCCCCGCGCGCCCCCACACCACCACCACAACCACAACCACGCTCAGTGTCAGGATAATGTGACTGAGTGGAATACCACCACATGGTGCTGGCGGCTTGATTCCCCAGTGGAGCAGCACTATAACATTGCCACGAGTGTGCACTGTCATAAGTCAGGACCCATCATGATATGACCTTAGATGTTGTTAGGATGTAAAATTCCAACAACCAACCAACCCACCACCACCCCATAGGCAATGCCAGGCTGTTTAGTGCTGATTAAATACTACACATTTTACACTCCCACACCGCCCTACTCTTATTGACCCCAAATGTCCCGTCTCACTGTAGTCTGCCAGTGACAGTAACAAGCAAGTGCCCAGTGATTTGTGTGCATTTAGTGGGCAGCTTCATGGTTCAGAAATAGTTTTCAGAAAAGCCATCAAATTATATTTTAAAAATCCCAGTGCGCGAGTGACAGTATTCGTGGCACTGGTAGGGGTTTGTGGTGGTGGCGCCACCTGTCCCAACTGTGAAAAGGGGTCACCCATAAAGTAGTACATGACATATGGGTGATCAACATAGGGAATCTTCCCTTCTGCGCCTTTATACTCGCATAAGTCTTATACATCACATATATAGCTTTTTTAAACTTTTAATTTTTTTAATTTTGTTGTTGTAATTTAACACTCATAATGTGTGGATTCTGTTTTGATGTAACTTTTATATAGATGATAAATTGCTCTCGCCTAAATACATTTTCAAACAATAATATTAAGTGAACTCATTTTGGTCGAACATACTAGGGTACTAAGCTGTTTATCATGGTCTGGTTTTGTATGCATCTACATATAGAGAGTCTTATGGACTGACAATGAATGCAAATGTGATTTATATCACTGATATACTGGAATATGTTTAGGTGTGTGCAAAAAGATTTTATAAAACCGGTAGCTAGTTAGTGATTTGTTTACGCCATTAACAAAGAAAATACATTACTTTGAAATCCCCTCTCCCCTCTCTCCTGAAAAGAATTAAAATATAAGTGTAAACATGTAGCTATCTCAAGGTATACACCCTTGTGCCATCTATGATCACTTTAAATGCTTGCTTTCCCTTTTCTATCAGAATTACACGATTATGAGTCATTCTGATCTTGTTAGTGTTTGTGCTCCATTCCTAATTGTTCTGCTTGCCATAATTCTCTTAATCACGTGACTCTGTTTTCAATGCAAACAATTCAGATACTTGACCCAGCGCCCATATGTTGCCTTCACTGTGTGAATCAGTAGACTGATAACTCTACACTGTCTATCGAAGTTGCAGGGTCTGACACCAGAGGCCGCCACCGTGTATGCTTCACATCACGTGTTTAGTATGACATCATGTACATTTCATTATTCTCATCAACGGCGTCACCCCACCCCCACCCCCACCGATGCACATTGTGGACCATTCACTTTACATAATATCAATAATGTACGCTTTTAACCACTGTCTTGGGGAAACCATCATCAAAGCAATGTATTAAGATAAGTATACACCTAATGACTATATTTCACTGCAGACTGTAAACAATTATTGGTCTGTGGTGATATAAGTATATTGTACATTTCTGAATATCTGGGCTATACTGTAGAGGTCCCAACTTCACATAATATTAATGCTTCATCTTTCCAAAACTAAATGTCTATTTCATATTAGTTTCTGCTTTATATCTATCTATATACATACGACTTTTATTTTTATGTCTGATTATCAATATCTATTGATTGATTATTTGTTACCTGCATTGATGACCCCTGACCCGTGAACTGGCCTGTTGCCAGAACCTTTATTCCCGGGAGGCAAACCTCATAATGTAATTCACCTGGAAGCATAGGGAGCAGATTACATTGGTTATCTATGATATAAATACAAGCCATCTTAGCGGCGGCATCGTACAGCGTTGGTGTATCGGTAATGATGGTCGGACGGCAAGGCTTTGTTATACCTTACATTCTCTGTTATTCTGTTGGTGTGGAATGTGTGGTAAGCCTACCACTGGTATAATAATAATAATAATAATAAAGATGCTGCACTTAGGATTAAAGAAAGGTCCATGGTGTCGCGAACTGTGGCCACTTTAGACGATTAAGATAGTTTAATATTCAGGAAATTAGGATTAAAGGTTTATTGTGTCGCGAACTGGGGGCCATCTTAGACGATTAAGATAATTTAATATTCATGGAATTAGGATTAAAGGTTCATTTTGTCGCGAACTAGGACCACTTTAGATGATTAAGAGACTATTTAATATTCAGGAAACTACAAGAAGAATCAGTAAAGCATTCTGTAAAGAGTTACCCTAAGTGAGTATGGGTTCGATTGGGTGGGGAAAATGTCCACCAAGGAACCTATTCGAAGCCATTCAGAAAGATCGGCCTTCCAATTATATAACACTTGTATGCGTGCCAGTACTTGTATTCTTCTTTACACGTCTGTCGCCGTTTGTGTATGTTATGTTGTTGAGCAATCAATTGTGATACAAACAAAATATTTTGTTATTTTTCTTCTTGCGTTGTCAACGTCATCCACGGGGAAAAGGTGCATATGACAAAGCCTCATTTTGAAAAGAACCAAATTTGTTTAAATTGGTAGGATATTTCACCCGAACAAAATGTGAAACTGAACCCCCCCCCCCCGAATCACTACGGGGCATGATCTTTATGAAGTGCGATTGACTGTAGACAAAAGCCAGCGTAGTTAATAATTGTGTGTATGTATGTGTCGGGAGTGCTTTTAATTTTAGTTGCAATTGTGAGGTTTCAGTAATACCATATGTAGCTGACGTGTTACTAAGATCAATCCTGGCATGAGAAACACTTAGAATACAGTAGCAGTCCCTCGCTATGTGGCTGCGGTGGTTCATTATACTAACCATAATCAGCTCAATTAAACAAAGAAAAAGGGGCAAATTATTGATAGGTGTTGGAGTAATAATCAGAAAAGCAACGATGTTTTGGGTGGAGTGACAAATGCATAGCAATATTTGGATGCCAAGGTGTAATAGTAATAATAATAATAATAATGATGATAATAATGATAATAATACACTTGTTCATCATGTCACTCTAGACGGCAAACCATGTGG
This sequence comes from Branchipolynoe longqiensis, assembly GCA_030323885.1. Taxonomy (NCBI): domain Eukaryota; kingdom Metazoa; phylum Annelida; class Polychaeta; order Phyllodocida; family Polynoidae; genus Branchipolynoe; species Branchipolynoe longqiensis. The sequence goes on from CM059188.1 coordinate 32,865,757, forward strand.
TGTACCCTGTGGGCTTGATATGGTACTAAAACTAGATTGCAGGGCTGCGTTCAGGGTATGCCTCAATCGACTCTAAAGCCGTGTTTACACGGGGAATTGTGAAACGTTCTAGACAAAGCGATTTATATGAAACGTTTTAGAGGCGCGTTTACACGGACAGAGTTTGAAAGTGTTTTGGCGCCGGGAACCAGCAGCCTTAGGTCCGCCTGTAGCCGACGAGCACTGCTATTTGTTTAGTTTACACAAGTCGATTCGACGCCGATGTAGCTGCTACGTTAATATCACTTGGAATTTAAGGTTAATTTAATTAAATTTCATTATTTGAGTCTGTAATTCTGTTAAATATGATCGCATTCACTAGATTTCGGCGTAATCGGGCCCTAACACTGCCGGGCACCAGCGATTAGTTACTGCTCCCCCTGTAGCTGGCAAGCACTACTATTTTATACTATCGCCACCCGGGAACCAGCTGAATCGATTCATATAAACTACCTCGCGACGTGGTATAGATGAACCGTTTCATATGAATCGATTCAGCCCTAAAACGCCACAGCGTCGCGTCTACATGGCAAATGTGAGTCGATCTAGGCAAGGCATTTTATATTAGGCGTTTTAAATCACCCGTGTAAATAGGGCTTTAGACATCACACTTTTCAGGTAGAGGGCAAAAGGTGCCTCCAAAATGGCCGTGTTTCAGTGGCTTCAGCCGATAAGATGTTTTCTTTTCAATTGCAAATGGCTGCACCCTATGGAGGCCGTCATTTTCAAGGCACCCGACAGCTAGAGTCATTCAGACTAGTGTGACGTCCGGAATATCTCCTGAGGCGTACCTTGAACGTGGCCCTGGTGACCTCGACTGCCCGAGATTTCCTATGTAAGTGACAGCACCGTAGTTATCCACCTCCAAAGTCCTCGAGATAGGACAATGATTGCTCTGTTATTGTTTGGTACTAACTGTTGGTGGTTTGAGAGTACTGCGATATAATGACGTCGTCATGGTGACCTTCATTTGTCATTGCAATGGCCTTGGGTGACCTTGTGTTTTTGGGGGTCCAATGTTGCACAGTAATAACCGTGGGCTGAAGGTTTAGTTGACAACACGTCTCTGGGATCTGACTCGCCTCTTTCTGATTTCAGTTTGTTGATTTCTCTTCCTGTCTTTATAAACATGCTGGTCTAATTAGACAAGGTGATTTGTGAGAAGGTTGTCTTGTTGGTTTGGGCACGTTGGGTAGAGAAATGAATGCACATTCAGGATAGGGTAGACAGGACTTGTTGGTCAATGCTACTTCTGAAGGTGTATTCACACATCACCACGCTGTGTGCATAGGAGTGAGTGATTTGTTTACTTTAATACAGAGATACTAACTAACACCGGCAAGTTCTCGAACCAGACTGCCTCCACGTTAAAGTGGGGAACGTCAAAACTAAATGTTGCCAAGATACATAGTTTGTTACCGGACAAGGTGTTTGTGTCCCTTGGCTTGTGTATATATATTGTAGTTGCCAGCCTTTTCATTTAGAGTCAGATTCCAGATAAAGAAAATGCTTATCATTCTGAATATAATATATAAGTGAAAATGAATCATTTAAAATGATGAGACTGTATACTCTTAAGAGCTTTTGAAGTGTAGTTTAATCACACACACAAACAAAACATATATTTTTGCATATAAATACAATCGAACTTTAACGACCAGCTGTGTCATTATCTTGAAGGAGGACTTTGTATAGAAGAAATGTGAATAATGAATAAATTGTCAAAATAATCATTTGTTTTTCATTTACTGGATATTGTGTATGTGATAATATAACCCAGTGTTTGCTTGCTACTACAGTGAGGCGGAACAAACTGCATTCTGTACCTGAAATGATCTAAACTCGTACAATCAAACCAGATGCAATTGTCGACTGGGAACAGGAGCCGAATCGGTAGAGCGCGAGTGTCGCGTGCAGGAGATCGGGAGTTCACTTCTCGGTCGGGTCAAACCAATGGCTTATAAAATTGATAGTTGTCGCTTCCTAGCCTGGCACTCGTCATTAATAGGATAGCGCAAGGACTGGTTAGCTGTCATGATAATATGACTGGGATATTGGGTCATGGTGCTGGTGGCCTCATTTCCCAGTGAGGCTTGATTGATTGATTAATTGGTGGTTGCTTTACGCCGTGTCGGCAGCATAGGCCATATTCACGGCGAGAAATGTTTGTTTTTTGTTCAAACCATCGCTTTTATATGTAAAAGCAGACAATCGATTATGTGCCAATAGACACTCATTAAATTAGAAAGCTCACAATCATATATTTGTGGTCAAGGGAAACAAATTCCCATAGAAAAAGAAAAGTTTTATTAATAATTGATAGAATCTATTTAGTAAACTATATGAGGTGGTAGTCCAGCTGCCCTCAAAAAGGCTAAAATGTTTTCCTGTTTTACCTTAGTAAAAAGGTCATGCATACTGTCTGCAATGTAGAACTGTTGGCGCAGAGCCAAAAAATCAACGCAACTTAGTCAAATGTGTTAGTGTCAGTGGAGACTGACACCCAATACATTCAGGGGGAGGTCGCCCCTTGAGCAGAAAAGCATGTGTAAGCCACGAGTGGCCAATACGGCAGTGGCTAAGGACCACTTGGCATGAGTGTGGTGGCTTTCCCAGTGAGGCAGCACTATAAAGTCGCCATGAGCGCACTATTATGTGAATGTATTTCTGGGATCCAGGCGACGCTAGTACCACGGTAATCACAAGGGGGAGCCACTATTTCCCAGATATGTATAGGGTCAGTGGCTGAGCTGAATTATAATTGTGGGTTGGAAAGGAGTGGGTGGGACATCCCACAAATATAAAGCCAAATAGCTCCTTTGAGATCTTTATTGGAAATATAGTGCAGATGAAACAGTTACAAATCATCCATCAGAAGCTCCAAATGGTTCCGTGACCAGCCATCACGTGACCTGCAATGAACACCTCAGGGCTCAGGTTCACCATGATTGGGGTGTGCAATGTCCGGAAATGTCAAGCCTACACCATGACCTTCGGAGGTCTGTATGTGTGCACCATAATGGCCTGTTCCAATGGTGACCATTGCACGCATTTAGATCCACCCACTTCACATTCCCGTTTCATGAAGGCTCACGACAATGGATAACGTACCTCAAATCTCCAGTCAATCCATCAATGCAAAATCTATGTCAATCCATCAATGCATTGCGCAATTGGAGAGGACGAAAGAAAATCACATATCTCAGTTGGCAGAGGTCTTTTAATGTGCTGATATTGGTTTTATTGTATGGATAAATTGTGTTTCCCACTTGCAACGAGTAGTGTTGGCACAATGCCATAGTGTATATACAGTAAAACCTCTCTAAACCGAACGACCATGGGGCCGACTTTAAGTGGTCCATTTAGGGAGGTGGTCGGTTTAGATAGTTAGAATATCCTTACAATGGTATTTTGGGACCCAAATAAAGCGATCGATATACAGGAGTGGTCGATCTGTGGAGGGGTCGGTATAGAGAGGTTTTACTGTATATATGATCACGTGGTTTCTAAATCCAAATCACTGGAATCAGGCCACTAACGCGAAACTTCAGGCTTCCTCCAACGTTTTCAAGATTTTCTGTACAATCTTTCGTACACTTTGTTTGGAGATTTACGTCCAAGCAATATTTAAGGTCATCCAGATCACGGTCGTGCGATGGGAAGATCGTGTGTGTGTGTGTGTGTGTGGGGGGGGGGGGTAGTGATCCAGTAACGTAGAACTTTGTTTGATAAAATGTTGATATAACAAACCAACCATTTTCTGTGTTAAAATGTTGATGTATATGTACTCCTTTATGTAGGGGGTGTTGGGCGGGGGGTCCGCACGACCATGAAAGTACTGACAAACTTTGGATGACATCTTACACAAATGGCTAATGAACTGATTTTTAAGAAACTATTTTTCACTTTTAAAAAAATAAGGAGAAAAAAAAAAGAATCCTTGCAACTAATTCATTTTGAATCAAGTTTAAAGCGCTGGGTAATTGGCGATCGATGATCGGTGGAAAAGTTCCAGAACACCAATGCCACTGCTTTCCTGCGAGACGAACAGAGACAGGGTTTTACGTCTTGACAACACTTCAGGTCATGTTGATAATGGGTCTGGCACGGCGCATTTATAAGTGCTACCGCCAGAGGCAGACCCAGAATATAATACCCAGGAAAGCCCACCCACCTATCCCCCCCCCCCCAAAAAAAAACCCACACACAAACCGGCGTCTGATACTGAAACAGCAGCTAACAGACCGAACACTTACTTGCTAATATATGCAGCGTCTCAGTGAGGAATTGTGGGTAAACAGTTCACAGGCATGCCAATGAACTAGCTTAGCATTTGTAACCAGCTGACATTTTTCTAGGTTGAAATCATTCCATGAGCAAGTTAGCTTTTCGTCTAATATGGTACCTTTTTTTTCTTTAAACAAAAAGAAGTTTGTTCAAGATGGCATTCGTAACTTGTTCAAAGGAGTTTTCTACAACTGTCGTGATATTGATTTGAATACTGGGAATGGTGACTTGGTCTAGTTCCAAGTGAAGAAAACCTGATGTGTAATACGAAGGTCACACCAAGGTTAAAGTTCCGCAGTGAGCAGCCTTCAAAAGAGCCCTTAGAATTATTGGGTAGGTGATGTTACTTTTGTTAGTTGATCTTTAACAAAGACCTTTGGATGTCAGATACACGTTATTGATACTTTAATGTGCATACCATAGGCATACATACACCTTAGCTATCGCATATATAATTGCTATGAAACTCAATTCAGGTAACAGAAAAATACACCAGAGCTCATGATAACCAGATGGCACTGTTTACAACACCATTTACAACAGCTCACATGATATGAATAAATTACCTCATTTCCCGCCAACTTCACAAACGGCACCAAAATGCGATGTTTTAGGCCAGAAACAAAGGTTGCCAGCCTCTGATATCATCATTAACCGGTGACCCTCTCTAACACGTATCATTAACACATATGTTTCAGATGGATGGTTTGTTTTGTTTGTTGTTTTACGTCCTAGCAACATCCAAGGTCATATCAGGACGGTCAGATGGATGGAGACAGACCAGAAAGTTCAGATGCTCCTTCCTGAACAATTTTGGTGTGCATGCTAGGCCATATGCAACTGGGTGATATCATAGTATACAGTAAAACCTCTCTAAATCGATCGACCATGGGACCGACTTGAAATGGTCCATTTAGGGAGGTGGTTAGTATGGGGAGTTTTTTTTATTGTCACAATGGTATTGTATGGGTGATCGTTTGGGACCCAAATAAAGCCATCGATGTAGAGGAATGGTTGATCTGTGGAGGTGGGCGATTAGAGACCTTTTACTGTATACATATATATGTTCTTTATGTAAAGGTTTTAGTGCTGGATGTGGATTCAGGACGGGGGAATATTTTCGTTGAAAAAAAATATATAGACAATTTGCATTGTAGTATGTTCAGAAGACACGGATGTAGGCTTATAAACAAAACACCAATGACTGCCTTTTAAAGAATTACCAACACGGGATATGTACAGTGGTATAGCTGCTTTTGAACCATGTGCATATGTAACAGGGAACGGCCAGAAGCAAGGGCAATTTGTTAACTATCTGTTCAGCACAAAGCTATGCTAATTCACTTTTGAAAACATGTGTCGAGAACCGCTGCATTTTTGTTTTGTTGCAAAACCTAAACATTGAAAAGTTCGGGGTGCTTTGTAGTTGCTTCAAGGTGCAAAGTGGGAGTTTTTAAACAAGTTCATTCTCAACGGGCAAGAAACTACTAAACAAATGTATAATATATATCTACATATTATATACACACGGATATGTACATATAAATATATATATGCATATGTCTAATATATATGTATATACATTCATATTTATTTGATATATACAATATATAATCTAGGCGAATACAAATATTTGTTGTTAACAAATACAGGGTATATCTTTTAATGTGAATTTCCTCTATATACAGGGATTCCAGTGACAACAGAAAAATCCCTGAAAAACTAGGGGGGGGGGTGGCTAAGGGCATCCATCCCCCCCCCCCGCCGAAAGTTTAAAACCTGCGATTAAAATGGTGCAATTTGGCACCTACTTGGACATATTTTTGCCTTGAAATTCCAACTGTTTTAAGACTTCAAGACTAACAAATAATTAGGTGTTTTTTTTGGTGGACAGGATTTTCCCCTGCTGATTTGGAAACAAAGTTTTCGTTGAAATCAGCGATTTCACTGAGAAATGGGATCCCTGTATATACCGACAGATTTTACCCCTGGATGAGTAAAGTCGAGGCTACACTGGGCGACTAGTCACCGTAATGTCGCAGGACAGGGCTACATTATGCGATTCGGTGAACGCCCCTTATAGAACTTTGCAACTAACTGGTGGACACGCCTATGAAACATTCATTATGTTTGTGGTTAAGCAAGTTAGCTTTTCATATATATAACATAAAACTCACAATGAACAATCTCTCCCATAAAATCTCCTAGGTCGATCAATTCGGCGTTCCCCACAGAAATATTCAATATCCCCAATCTTTAAATCTAGGCTTATTCCATTACCAGGGTGGACTAGGTAGAGGAATATATTTTCTATGTATCGTTCTTTAAAAGTGATAATACACTGACAAATTTGAAATATATCTAAAGTTAACATAAGAACTCCAATAGTAATGTATGGTGTATCGATCAATAGCCGTTTATTACTGGACGAAGAGCTAACTGTGACACACTTGACTCTTATTTATTAAATACTTATACATACATATCTCAGTCACTGTAGTCACATTTACTCATTTTAACCGGCGTGTTAGAGAATAGAGGCAGATAACACCACGCATCACATTGGTTAATTAATCATTTAAAACCATTAGCACCAATTGCACAATAAAACCTGAAAGTGGACAATGCGACACTTCGTAGAGACTTCCTTTTCTTTTCATCCTGACAAATTAAAATGTTCAAAGACTATATCGGGGATTACGAATGTTCAACAGTACATGTATACATGTATAACAGTGTGTGTGTATGTGTGTATTTGATAACATGATCGTCCGCTTAACCACACCATCGTTTTCATCATCAATTTTTACGTTAAAAAAATAATGATATCAATATATAATACAGTAAAACCACAATATACAATACAGTAAAACCTCTCTAAATCGACCAACCACGGGACCGACTTTAAATGCTTCATTTAGGAAGGTGGTCGGTTTAGGGAGTTTTTTTTAATCGTTACAATGGTATTGTATGGGTGGTTGTTTGGGAACCCAAATAAAGCGAGCAATATAGGGGAGTGATCGATCTGTGGAGGTGGTCGGTTAGAGAGGTTTTACTGTAACTATATTATAGATGTGGTTACACAACAGCAAATACCGGCGTGCTCTGAAATGGAAAATGGTGGCCGCCATTGATTTATTGGTGTATTCTATGCCAGTGACATTCTATGCCATGATGCGTTCTACATCATGATATCTGCCACGCCGTCATGTTTTCTATGCTGTGACATACTCTACACCATGAGATGTCATGACATATTCTATGCTGATGTATTCTACCTCATGACATATTCTATGCTGATGTATTCTACATCATGACATATGCTACAACATGATGTATTCTACATCACAACATATGCCATGCCAGGGCATTCTACATCATGATGTATGCTATGCTGTGATGTATTCTATGCTGTGACATTTTAGACACCATGATGTAAAATATTCTATGCTGTGACATATTCTATGCTTTGGCATATTCTACATGATGTATTCTATGCCAGGCGATTCTATAACATATTCTATAACGTATTCTAGGCCATGACATATTATATGCTGTGACATTCTACACCATGTCATATTATATGCCATGACATTCCATAATGTATTACGTCATGCATTCTATGCTGTGACATATTTTACACCATGACATATTCTATGCCATGACATACCCCATACCATAACATATTCTATAACATTCTATGCCATGACCAATTCTATGCTGTGACATATTCTACACCATGACGTATTCGATGCCATGACATATCCCATGTCATAACAAATTGGATGCCATGAGATATTCTATAACATGCTATGCCATGACACATTCTATGCTGTGACATATTCTACACCATGGGGTGTGTACATTGTGATGTATTCCACGCTGTTGCATATTTTATGCCACACAGTATTCTATGTGTTGGTGTATTCCATGCTGTGAAGTATTCTATGCTGTGACACACTACACATTATGACATATTCCACGCCAGGTATGCATTCAACCGTGTGATGCATTTAACACTGGTTTTTACACAATGAGTGAGCCGATATATCATAGCCTCAGTCATGGTGTAAATTCCACTAAAGCCTAACTACTAACATCTGGCACGGATTCCTCAAAGTCTGTCTTAGTAACATGCGACCAAACACCAATGCGTTTACCCCATATCCAGTCTAATAAAGACAACCCGATATCAATTTATATTCAGATATATCATACACCATTATTAAAATACGCTCCAGTAGCAAACAATAACAGTCGTCGTATAAGAACTGGACAAACTATCGATATGGCAAATCTAAATGCAACACGCTAAGCAGTAATGATTATGTGTTCCATTATACAGTGCTTTCAAAATGAGCCGACGCACGCCGCCAGCGTCGGCTACCTTCTACCCTGCGACCTGTACTTTTTCCACAACATAGATAGACTATGCTCCACAGTGCTGCATAGGTCGCAGTGCCAAGGCCACAACATCTGCAACTTCTACTTTTACAATTCCAATTTCCATTTCACAACTTTTTGAAAGCACTGATTATGTAGATGTTTTTTTTTGTTGCCCGTCAATTTCATAGGTAATATCCATTCACATATAATAAATTGTGGATTCTGCTTAGGAATCTAAAATCAATGAAGGACGAAAATACCGACACTCCCAGAACAATAAACTCTTATCATGCATGGTTGCATAACAATAAAGATAACAATCAATTGATAAAAGACGAGTAAAATATGATGGTACACATCAAATTACCTAACCATAAGCAGGTCCAGGGCATCGCAACTAATCCAACGTACTTTACCATCTCCTTATTCAACTTCAATTCAATCTCAATTTAGAAGGGCATTAGCCACGAATACACCCATACCCTTCATACCATCGGTATCTACTATATAAGAGTAGTCTCAATTCTAATCGTGATTCTTTGGGATATCTGGAATAATGATTTACAAACACACAACGTGGTGCTCCACAACCAGTTCAAGACACAGCTATGGTTATGGGCACACCTTAAAATTGGGATTGGAAACACCTAGTTGGAATCAACATTTGGACTGAAACCTTGTTTAATATCTTGATTGCAGCGTGCAATATTAAAGTTGCATAGTCCGATGATTTTGAGTTCCTGTCATTTTTCTTCTCTTAAAAAACAATATATATATATTAAGTTGATCTTTATAATATTTGATACTTTAGTTTGAGGTAATTTTGACTTTTGAAATGAAAACATAGAAACTTTGGGATGCACTTCAAAATTCTGCAACAGGTTCTATCAAATTGACTTAGTATGCCCTTTTAAGTAGCAACACATGTTTAATAAGTGCACTCGTATCTAAGTTGGAGATGCAGGATCAAATCTCACCCCAATACCCGATGTTTACTTTTTGTGCTGGAGGGTCGTTAAAAAAACTGAATCAAATCTAGATAAGTATTTTGGTGTCGAACATTTGATGCTTTCACACATAAGTATTTTGGTATCGAATATTTGATGCTTCCATCGGATTATGCAGCTTTAAGACAAAATATCAACAGAAATGTATACGGTGCAATACGGTAATGGGAATACAAAGGTGAGTGGTTGGGTGAGGACGGCCATGGGCAGTCAGTTCATTTATGTACAGTTTAAGTTCATTCAAATCAGGCAAAAAAGCTTTCCCTTTAAAAGACCCATCGTTTATATTATCACATATTAGGTTTGTGCTTGGAGTATAGACATTTCTGCAATGAGGTTAGCATTCAATTGTCACTCCGAATACATCATCTACAGTGATTGCCAACCACAGAACCATACCTCTGTGTACACAGTTAGTTTGACCAAACTAGAAACTTTTGACATTTCTTGCAGACCAGCACTTTCAAGTTTTTCTTGTTCTGTTGGGTTTTTCTCCTATTCTATATTTTGACAGATCTTTTTAGTTTGTTAAATAGTATCACACCATGTGACTTAAAGCAAGTCTGCAGGGAGCTGAGAGTCCACCGGTGACACTACAGCCTAAAATAGTGCTCGCCCTCAGCGGCCGCCCTGTGATCAGCGAGCAATGTCTGATCAGCGTCTGAATGCGCAAACTGTAATTTGTCTCATTTGATTGTCCCGCCGATGACAGGACACCCTGCTATAAATATGTCAGGACATCATTGGTCTGTATGCAGCGTTGTTCTTTCAAGTCAGGTGCTACCGTCTTATATGTCCTCAGCACTGTTGTAAAAATAACCTCCATGGTTACCTAGCCAGAGAGGTCGAATCGACTGAAGAAGGCGGATGGCTAGCTTTGATCTACAGACCCTGTAAGCTGCGGTAGAATGGAGGAGGGTAAGTTGACTCTGTTGGGCATGAAGAGCAAGCACAGGCACACTCTGAGTGTCACACCCAGGCTACAGCTACGGCTGATATGGTGAGTGCAGGAGTCGGGGTCACGAGGTCAGGGGTGATTAAATAGCAGGGTATGGACGCAGTGTATTGTTCTGATAGTACCCAGCTTGTATAAGTCATACAGACTCGATTATCAGACAATCGAAAGCAGCTCTGACAAAGCTGAGCCTGAAGCTTTCTGGAGAAACGTGACAGCCATTGGGGCTACACTGCCATAGAACAGGATTCTGAATACATGAAGGGGGGGGGGGGGGGGAAGAGAGAGAGAAGAGAACAGACAGGAAAGAGGGGGGGGGGAGAGGGAGAGACGAGAGAGAGAGAGGGAGAGAGAGAGAGAGAGAGAGAAAGCGAGAGAAGTGGAAAGAGGGGGGAGGAGAGAGAGGGACAAAGAGGGGAGAGAGAGAAGAGAGAAGCGGAAAGAGGGGGGGAGAGAGAGCGAGAGAGAGAGAAAGAGGAAAGAGGGGAGAAAGAGAGAGAGAAAGAGTGAGAGAGAGGGAGATGGAGAGAGAGAGAGAGAGAGAGAGAGAGAGAGAGAGAGAGAGAGAGAGAGAGAGAGAGAGAGAGAGGAAAAGAGAACAAAAACTAAGCTGACAACAATTTGTCAAACTGAATCAACGTCTATATTATATATATAGCAGAACACTGCTACCATAGATTCTGATGCAATGTGATAACATATAGTACATATATCAAAAGTTGAATTTTCTATACGAAATGAGCATACACCATTCAGTTAAATCAGCCCTTAATTGCTCCTGTGTAGATTGTTACCATACCATGGTTATGCATGTTCAATCACATAAGAAGTATGTGTGCCATCAATGATATAACAACAGCTGTGTCATCATGTGACAACCCGGGTCCCGGGCTGTATCACACCTTGCTGCTGACGTCACCGTGCGGCTCCCCATTGACGTTGACAAACACAGTGTCTATGAGCTCCGGCCGCTGAGCTGGGGTGCTCGCCAAGTCTCCGGCGGCCGGCGTGTCGCCGGCCGCCTTCTGGTCGTCCGTCGGCAGCTTGTGGTAGTTTCCACTGCTGCCAGCTCCTGATACTGCCGAATTGCTGAACTCGTTGAAGACCTCATCGATCGAGCGGTCCAGGCTGGAGCCGAACGACGACGACAGCACGTCGTACTCGTCGCCGTCGAAAGAGGGCGCGGCGACCGTCTGCAAGATGGCAGCGAATTTCTTCTGGCCGAAAAGCGATGCCTCGTCCTCCTCGCTCGTCTGCGAGGCCGTGTTGTACAGCGAGCTGGCCGGCAGCTCGAAGCTGAGCTCGCCCTGGCCCTGCCTGCTGCCGTCAGTGCGTGGTGTGCTCGTAACGAAGTCCGGTGACGTCACCGGCGGCGTCTTGATGGTGCTGGTGGCGACAATGTCCGGCACGCTTTGGTCCAGGTGGCCCCGCTCGTCGGTCACGACGATTGTCGTCCCCCCGCTCGGTTTTGAAGAACCGCGGCTGAAGTCAGCCAATGAGAGCTCAGCGTGGAGCGATGCGTTCCCTGATTGGCCAGCCGCCGTAGGGCCCTTTTCCAATGAGAGATCCTGACTCGATTGCATAGCAGCGCTTAGCTCCGCCTCCAGGGACATCTCATTGCCTGGCGATGCAACGGGTTGGCCATGATTGGCGTGTGCTAGCTCGTCCTCCAATGAGAGGCTGGTGGTGTTTTGTTGCTGGGATAACATGGACACATTCAACTCGACAAAGTTGGAGTCGAACCCAGACAAGTGAGGCTGGTTCGTGAGTGGGGTTTGCAAAGTAGGATGGGTTGAAACAGTAGAGATTGGCTCGTTATTGATATTTGAGTTTACTACAGGTTTCCTCGGCAAAAGCTGATTCCACTTTTGTTCGAAGGTATCGTCTTCGACATTTCGCTTCCTTGACAGAAGGTGAAGCAACATGATGCGCAGTTGACGAAGAGACGGTCGTTCAGCAGATGTCTTATTCCAGCACAACTGCATCAACTGATACCTGACAACACAAGTAGGAACTTCACAAATGAAATGCACCAACTCGACAAATATGATATTAATTGATAGGTGTAACCATCTTTAAACAAAATATAGCAGCTTTTATGTATATAAAAACAAAAAGTTATTGTGAAATTCATTGCGACAGAACTGAATAAAGGAGATCTGTAGGTTAACACTTCAGACCGTCGATTCTGATTCATTAGGGGGAAGAAAATCAAGATAGTTCCTTTGCGAATGCAATTAAGGAAAACTGCAAGATTTGAAAGTACCTGCTACAAAGTGCTTGGAACTATTTCGATTAAAAAAAAAAGAAAAAAGTTGGTTGGGTGTTGGAGTTTTACGTCCTGACAACATCTAGGCCATATCAGGACGTTAAAAAAAAAAGACAGCGCTTATCAACTCACTACTAAATTCTAAAGTGGCGTTGAGTTGTCATGATTAGAGCCAGTCTGAGGCTAGCTTTAATCTGTTCATCAAACATATAGCTTGACAGTCGGGTGGGGGGGGGGGGGGGGGGGACAGGATTTGCTGCCCGCACTTGTGACAACATTGAGCAATTTCAGTAGAACAAAATGGCTTTAATTAATTAATTAATTAATAAGTCCGCCGGGCGTGTACTTACAGCCGGTCGATGTGATTGATGGGGATGTCCGGCTTGGCGAGGTGGATAATGTGTTGCTTGACGACCAGACGCAGGACATGCTCGTTGCTGAGGTCTGTGTATGGCAGCGTGCCAAACTGCACCACCTCCCACAAGGCCACACCGTACGTCCTGAAAGACGCAAGCGCAATTAGTATTAGTATATGCAACTGCACATATCACTTTAAATCTAACCGGAAACAGAAGCTTGTTGGGGTTTTACGTCCTAGTGACATCTAACTTGTGCCAGTGTGCACTCATGATGTCTTTATAGTGCCGCCCCACTGGGAGACCAGGTCACTGACACCATGACCTGATATCCCACTAAATCACATTATCCTTGAACTGAGCTAACCAGTCCTTGCCCTATTCTAATAAAGCTGAGCGCTTGGCCAAGTAGCGATAAGTATCAATTTTTGTAAGTCTTTTGTTTGACTGGGCTGGGTTTCAAACTCCCGTCTTTCCACACGGGAAGCTTGTACTCTACTGATTCGCCCACCGCGTCTGGTCAAATGGAAAATGAAAAACAACAGCACTGGAACAATGTAGCAAAGAAAGTTGTGTACTAGTCATATATGAGCCTAATGCTTAATCTGCCACTGCTACCACATGGTGGCAGTCTCGACTATGCTGATTCTTGCTGTGTCAGAAGGACTGGCAGGTGGCAGTTGCCGGATTTGGGACTAGGAAAGCTGGGCAGTTGACCAGGAGCCTCCACAACTAGGGGCCCTCCACATATATAAATGAACTGAACAAATCAGCCCACTATTGTCATCCATGATTTTCCGCAATCTTCGAAAAACCTTTTTTTAAAGAATTTAACAAAATTATCAAATCTTTTTAATCGATTTAAAACAAATACTTTCAATGGCCTGAGAAACGTATTTTGAATTCCCTAAACTTGGCAGATTTCTAGAAGCCCATGGGAAGCCTGTAGAAGTAAATAGCCTACCAGACGTTGGCCTCCTTAGTGACGGGTCTCACGGCCAGACTGCCGTCCTGACAGATGTGCAGTGTCTCCGGGGCCAACCATCGGATCGGCACGGGGTCCCCGTTACCATCGAAGTAGTAGTCGTCCTATTCAAAAAGTAAAGCTTGTTTTATTTAACGATGCCTCTATAGCACATTGATTTTCGTATCATCGGCTATTGGACATCAAACATATGGTCATTCTGACATATTTCTTTGGAGTAAACCCACTGCTGCCACATAGGCTACTCTTTCCGATAAGCAGCAAGGGGTCTTTTATATGCACTTTCACAGAGACAGGACAGCACATACCACAGCCTTTGATGAACCAGTTGTGGACCACTGGTTGGAACGGAAAATGGCCCAAACTGCAAATGGATCCACTGAATAGGATCAATAGGATGACTGACACCTTCACAGGTGGACACGCTACCACCTGAGATATGCCCCATTCCCTCATCCTATCCAGTACAGAACAGAAACACCAAATGGGAAATAGCAGGGTCCATACACATGTGAAGATATGGAATTCAAGGCTATTTCAAGGCTTTTCAAGGCTGTTTCGCGAGGAATTCAAGACTATTTTCATTTGGATTTCAGGAAAAAACAACGATGGTGAATGGCGATTTTGGACTACTTTAGATCAATGGGCACAGTTTAATGAAATTCAAGGCTTTTGGAGACTAATTACCCAAAATAGGTTCAATTTAAGGCTTTTCAAGGCCTTGATATGGGGAAAATAAAGTTCAAGACTTTTCAAGACTTTCTAGGCCCCGGTCTAACCCAATGAATGTTGGATGAGATTGGTCAAATATATTCACAGGCACTGGTAAGTATTTTCCTGAAGCAAGAAACATAACCCCGCCCTTTAATTCATTTGAAATGATCTTTGCTTCTTACATAAGAAATGGAATTGGAAAAGACACTAACCTTGAAGGTTTCCTCACTTAGCCCGTAGTCTCCGACTTTGACCGTCAGGTCCGAGGACAACAAACAGTTTCTTGTCGCGAAGTCACTGCAAAGAGAAATGCGGTCAATTTACCGAAGAACTGCTTGGCTAATTATTCTATATGGTGAGTTTCAATTTTAAATATTCTCCCGGTATTGGTTGTGTGATGATTAGAACCGAAGGAAAGAACGCTTGGCTGGTTTTGGGGATTTTTATGTCCTGGCAACATCTAAGGTCATATCAGGACGGGTACCGAATTGTGACAGTGCGCACTCATGGCGACTTTATAGACCAAGCTGTCAGCACCATGACCTGATATCCGACTCAGTCACATTATCCTGACACATTGCCAACGAGTTCTTGCCCTATCCTAAGTGCCTGGCTAGGAAGCGACAAGTATATATTTTTAAGTCATTAGTTTTGACTCGACCAGGGTTCGAACCCATATGTTCGAATCCCACAATCTACCAAAATGGGAGACGGGCGCTCAAACCCATACCGTCTGATCAGGACAGAAAGACACAAACACTGAAGCGTCGAGACAGAATTTTATTGCAACCCCTCCCCCCAACCACAAAAACCAACCATGATATAACATAAACCAATACCAAAAAGAGGGGATGGGACAGAGTGGAGGAAGAAGAAAAAGAAGTAGTTCTAGGGCAAGTGATAATTTTGCTGCCTTCCTTATTTAAACCTAAATTCAGTGCTAATAGATCTGTGTTAGGGGGTCATTCAACGTTTTCAACATTTTCACGGTCGTACAAAGCGTACTACTTTTCCAGACACCCCCCCCCCCCCCCCCTTCTCCCCCAAAGTAGTACACATCAACCTTTTTATACAGAACATAAAGTATGCCAAAAAATACCAACATTTTATGAAGCAATAAAAGTTGTACTTGACTGACACATCCGCCTGCCCACCTGTGTTGTATGCTTTGTACGACCGTGAAAATGTTGTAAATTGTGTATGATACCTGAGTGAACTGTGTACAGGGTACGTACTGGTGGACGTAGTTGTGCTGGTGGAGTGCCTGAAGCCCGGCCGCCATGTCAGAGGCAAACTTGAGGAGCAGCCCCTTTTCATTGAATGAGTCGATGGCCACACGGTGACTCCGCAGGTAGGTCTTGAGGTCACCCTGAATAAGGCCGGAAAAGGCGGAATCACTCACAGAAGGACAGCAGTCTGAGTTCAATGCATCCACACCACTAAGCTGCAGTTTCAAATCCAAGCCGATGAACCTTCTACTCAACAACTACTGATGTGTCTGGCTATAGCTACACTATAAGCCTGTTTTAGGATGTCTACAGCACCTTGTATTTAATCTCTGGTTCTCACCCATTGAACAACTGACGAGTCTCAACGTTGTTTAATTTGCCTAAATAATATTGAATAAAACCCATTTTCTTTAACCAACAGATTATGCACCTTCATTGATGGTCCAGGACCGGTGTTTTAAATTGTGATCTTAGGTGACATTGTCTACTTTTTCTGCTAATTTTTCAAAATGCTGTTGGGGGTGGAGCATTAACTTACAAAAGGCGCGAGTTCCAGCACGACGAGGTACGGGGAGGTCTCCACACACTGGCCGAGCACCTTCAGCACGTTCGGATGTTCAATCTCCCTGAAGCACAAACAACGCAGACACATTCGTCACGGCTATGTGTTACACACATGGAAAGAAAATACATTGCCAATGTATGGCACACATCAGTCATGCATGATGTATATTGCCAATGTATGGCACACATCAGTCATGCATGATGCATATTGCCAATGTATGGCACACATCAGTCACGCATGATGCATATTGCCAATGTATGGCATTCATCAGCAGGGATGAAAGTGGTCTCCGGGAAAAAAAGCGGAAATGCAGATATTCTCCCATAGGTTTAGCATTGTCAGGGAATCGCGGAAAAATACCGGAAGTCAGATCTGAACTAAGCCTTGTGATTGCATATGCCCATATCTACAGTTTCTGCTTAGGTTTTATGTCTAACTACATCCAAGGTCATATAAGACGGATCGAACACTGATGTTGTCATATACATCCCACTTTGGATTTGTTTAACATTATCGTGGATAGAAATCCAGAATCCGCGAACCGCGGAGGCTTTCATCTCGATCAGTCACCATGATGCATATTGCTAATGTATGGCACACATCAGTCACGGATGATGCATATTGCCAATGTATGGCACACATCAGTCATGCATGATGCATATTGCCAATGTATGGCACACATCAGTCACACATGATACATATTGCCTATGTATGGCACACATCAGTCACACATGATGCATATTGCCAATGTATGGCACACATCAGTCATGTTCGATGTGCATTGCCTATGTATGGCACACATCAGTCATGCATGATGCATATTGCTAATGTATGGCACACATCAGTGATGCATGATGCATATTGCCTATGTATAGCACACATCAGTCACGCATGATGCATATTGCCTATGTATGGCACACATAAGTCACACATGATGCATATTGCCAATGTATGGCACACATCAATCATGCATGATAGATATTACCACTGTATGGCACACATCAATCATGTTTGATGTACATTGCATATGTATGGCACAGATCAATCATGCATGATGCACATTTCCTATGTATGGAACACATCAGTCATGCATGATTCATGTTGCATACTAATGGTACACATTACATACACATAACGCACCTCAGTCATGCATGACAGATGTTGCATACTAATGGCACACATTACATACACATAACACACATCAATCATGCATTATCCACATTGGCAATGTATGGCACACATTAGTCGTACATGATGCAAATTTCCTATATGTGACACACATCAGTCATCCATGATGAAACTTGCACATTTACATACACATAACGCACATCAGTCATGTATGATACATGGCACACATGCATGATGCATGTTGTACAGGAATATTGCATATTTATAGCACATGTCGCATGACAGACCTCACACACTGCATGAAGCGATACACACTCATGGCACCGCGGGTTAACTGAGTGGGGTGGTGTGCTGCTGCTCACCTGTAGGGCGCTGCCTCCTGGAGGAAGGTGAGCTGGTCATGTGGGTCCGACTCCTCGCTGAGCATCTGGATCACCACCTTCGTCTTCTTGTGGCCGGGCAGGATGCGCTGACCTTCACCTTGTAAAACCTGGCGGACCACAACACAAGTCTTAGATGGGAAAGATAGCGCTACATTCCTTTCATTTTCCAAAATAATTTGTTTTAAAAATAAAACAAGGATTGAGCTGTAGAGATAAAATGAGTCAAGATATTTGTATAATGTTTTCTAGTATGAAGTCATCGGCTGTATCGTTATATCCTTAGCTCAAATTTTAAAAAAATAAATATGTTGCTATCTAAATTCAAAATCTTAAACTAAAAAAAAAAAGAGGCTGGAATCTATCAGATAAGATGAACAAAATTATCATAACATTTCCATGACCAAGTTCTCGATTATATGCTCATATCCAGAACTCAATACGGTTGTTGTGAGCATGTACAATTGACAGTGTTAATACACTTGTACTTAGAAATTAAGACACTGTGATAATTGTCGAATACAGGTGGGTATTCAGAGTTCCATTGGTTCCAAAGCAGATCCTCTATTCTCAACTGTCTTCTGGTTACAGAAAAAGAGGGTGCCCTCGTCTCCGGTTCAAGGATACCATCAAGACAAACCTGAAGCTGAGAGACATTAAGATCGACTCATGGACACAACTCTCACAGCAGAGAGCTAAATGGAGAGCGGCAGTCAAGTAATGAAAGCAGTCTTTGTCACATCGCGACCGACAGCATGATGATGATGATGATGATGACTGGTTCCCTAGTAAGGACTGAGGCTAAAACGTGCCATGTCGGGTCACAGCAAAGCCTTACACGGCAGAAGGTGGCGGGAGGTGGTGAATACACATACACCATGATACAAAGTGATATTTTATCTCATCAAAAATATTTGCGGTGACAATTTCCTTGCAATCTACATTAGAAACAAACGTATGGCAAGAACCCAACCAAGTTTGGTTATTAGGATGCATCTGTTTGTTGGGGTTTTACATCCTGGCAACATCTAAGCTCATATCAGAACGGAGTGCATCTGATTATAGGTGCAAAGTGAGTGTAAAGTATGGGTTCCATAGTGAATGTTGGGGGCTAGGAGGGGGCCCATTCCCACCTTCCGCTATGTAAGCTGTAGCTGCGACCCGGCATTCTGGGTCTCAGATTCAATCCTTACTGAGGGACCAGCGGAATTAGGAATACCCGTACTGAACAGGTATAAATCTGCAGGTAAATGGAAAAGGAATATGGAGTGGGGGAGGGAATTAATTTTTAAGTTAAAAAAATCGTAACGTGCCAAATGCAGTGCACACAGATGCCAAAGTTATCAAGGTATGAAACACTTAACTAAATTTACCAAGTGAATATATGAAGGAGTACTTGTGTACTGTATCATGCAATGGTGGGAAAATATAATATATTAATAATAGCCACATAAAAAAAATGTTTTCCTTCACAATCCACAATATACCCTTCCTGGCCTTAGGGGCTTAAGCCCTGGTCACATACACGTTAGTGAACATAGTTGAATGTAGTTGAACATAGGATAGATTAACGTGGGTGAAATGTGCTATCACTATGTTAAACTACGTTAAGGTACGGCAGGTTTTTGGTTGATAACCCACCCAATAGTATGGATAAATACGTTACGGTATGGATCCTGGTATGTCCAACTACTTTGAACTACGTTACCCTCCACTACGTTCAACTTCGTCCACTACCGGCTATGTGACCACGGCAGAACGGCCAACGTTTTGTGCGGGTAAAAATACGCTAGGGTACGTTAAAGTACATTAAGAAGTACGCTAGAGTAGGTTATCATCACAGAGGCTATGTCTGCCTCAAACGTACCTCTCTTTTGAACATGTCCAAAGCTTAAATTGGGAACTCACGGCCCACACACTTTCTTATCATGTTCTCATCACGGAGAAGTATGGATGCCGGTATGTTCAACTACATTCAACTAGGTTAGCCTCCACTACGTTCAACTATGTTCACTAACGTGTATGTGACCGGACCTTTAGAATTCTCAGCTATCGCTTTCGATGTAGGAAATTGGTATGTCTTGTGGACCTGTTCCGTACATGGGCATGTGGTCATACCCTACCAAATCATCTGGTGTGGAGGTCTGGCCCGACAACATGAACTTGCCATTGTTAGTCTAGCCTAAATGTAGGATCTTAAATAGTTATCAAATAAACGCATTAATATAGAGCGTCCTTAAGTCAATAATGTCAGGGACCTGCTCAGTGCATGGCGGGATTCTACTTGATGTTAGCTAGTTTGTCGTGCTACTTCACAACTAGGTTACCTGGATGTGGGAGTGGGACTGAAAGGGTCAGAGAGAAAGGTCAGGAATACGGTCGAATTCAACTCGCATAATTTGTTTGTTTGTTATTGTTTTACATCCTAGCAACATCTAAGGTTATATGAGGACGGGTACCGACTTGTGACAGTGCGCACTCATGGCGATTTTATAGTGCTGCCCCACTGGGAGACCAGGTCGCCAGCACCATGACCTGATATCCCACTCAGTCACATTATCCTGACACTGAGCCAACCAGTCCTTGCCATATCCTAATAATGCCGAGCGCCTGTCTAGGAAGCGACAAGTATCAATTGTTACGTCATTGGTTTGACTCGACCAGGGTTCGAACCCACCATCCCATGGTCTACCAACACGGAAGACAGACACTCTAACTCATTCGGCCATCCCGTCTGGTCTCAACTCGCATAAAAGCAAATTAAAACACTACTAATTAAAAAGGGGATCTGATCTGAAAAGGCCTATAAGCTAAAGATTAAAACAAAATATATATAAACTCATTGATTTCAGAAGACCCCAAAAGTGTTAACGATTTCTAAACTGAATATCTTAGGACTATTATAGATATAACTGTATGGAGTCATGGAGAACACTTAAAAAAATATAAAAATAATAATAATACAGATATCAATATAGCTTAGATGTCTGGATAGTGGATGTAAATTTTTTTATTCATTTGTGTGTTTGGTGAAAGTATAGTAATTTATGGTGCACACATATTTAATTAAAACACTATCATATCACTAATAATAATAATGATAATGATAATAATAAGATTGGAAGAGCACTTACAAAAATAAAAACCTGGGTGTTGGGTATGAGGACAATATTTGGTTGGTGGGGGGGGGGGGGGAGGGAACAAAAAGCTGCCTCTCATAAGCCTCCTAGAATTATATCTGGAATAGCCCATAAGTAAAATAATGGTGAGACATGCATACAACACATATGGTGGTGGTGAATTAAAATTAACTATGACCAGTAAAAGACAAGTAAAGGAAACCCGAAAACTAAATCCATCCATCTAAAATGCAGTGAAGCAGACTCTAAGAATGAGTAGGGCATTGTAGGCTGTTTTAACGGTAGCTCGAAGCAACACCTGGCCACATCTCCCAGAGTGACACTCTACCTGTGAATCCTTCATATCTAAGCAAGCTTCATCTTGCATCGTATCATACATCCTAACCAAAGTAGGCTAAGCACCAGTTAGCTGCATATTCTCTAGAGACAATGTGGCATCAATTCTCACCATGGATTCAATTTTATATCGGAGAGCTGTTCCATTTGAGTGTGTTTAAAAAAAAATCTAAACACCCTCCCCCCCCCCCGTCACCCTTTTATATTCTTTAAAATGTTGTTGTTGTTAAATAACTTTTTTTTCTTAAACGCCCTGTTGGAAATATTCGTATCAAATAACTGTTTTGGCGAGTGATTTATTTCTCTCTCAGGAAGGTTGATACCATGCGCGTTAATTTCGGTCATTGCACCAGAGGACAGGTTCTTTCTTACCTTCCCGAAGTAGCCAGTGCCTAATTCTTTAATGTACTGTAGTTGACTACGAGGCAACAGGTTCCTGCTGTTTGCTGGAAGAAAAAGCGAGTGAGAATTAGAACCATATTATCGGACAAGTCACAGAGCTATGAAAACAGCAATAATAAATTGATAACCCAGTAACAGTTTCGTATGAAAATCATTAATATATCAGTTTCACAATAATATCATAAATATATCATCTTGATCAGTAGCCACATAGTAATAGACTAGATCACCGTTCCGACTGCGCATGCACTGAAACCGGCGCTGGCAGCAAACCAAAGGCGTACAGCCATTGAGTTTGCCGATACGCATAGGGCAAAACTTCGATTTTATTCAAAATTAGTAAAGAATACATAACAATTTGGCACAAACATTGATGGATGGATGGATGCAATATAATAATATAATGAATATGTTTAAGACAGAACTCTCCATAATTAATCATTTTGAGCTAAGAAACATACAATTTCAGTCATTTTACAGTCTGATGTTTACATCACCATTGATTAGACATAAGTAATTCTTGTTCTAAATATTAAAATGTCAAATGTGTCAACAAAAACTTGTTTCAAAGAAATATATAACCAATATCTGATTAACCTTACTCATTTTCTATTTCTACATATGTCATTAACCATAGGATATAAATGAAAACATTAATAAAATAAGTAAAACTGACTCTGGCTATGGCTCTAGCATTAGTCTGAGTGCCCAGATTTGTCTAAATCTAAATGCACATGGCATAAGATGTGCTGATTATATTGATGTAAATGCAATGCTGGATAAAACATTAATATCTTAATTTATTATATATATTTTTTTAGTTAGTGTTCTATGTTTCAAACAAGAGCTGAGATGAGCTGAACTAGCACATTTCATAACTGTACCCAGTGTACTATTAGCATGTGCCATGTGCTTCTCACGGGTTTGTCTTGCTTTGATGCATCCCACAATGCACCGCGCCGCTGGAATATATTAAATATTTACTTGAAAATCGCTTGTATTGACTATATTTAAATTTGTAAATATTGAAAATGATATTAAAATACAATACATTATATGTATGGTTTAATATGACCATGACTAAACTTACATTTAGATGCATGCACTGTATGTAACCTTAAATGGATCCAACTAAAATACATGCTCTGTTTGTTCCTATTCTAGACAGATTATAAATAGAAGTGAGAGGAAATTTAATCTCATGACAGTTACATATATCAACAAAAGAAAATAACATATATATGGTTCGATATAACATGCATTCCCCTTTCCTGTACGTGCGCCGAACAACAGGTGTGTATGTGCGCATGTGCGTGCAGGACAGTTTGAGATATTGACGGTTAGAATCTCAACCTCCTCAGGCATATATGGGTCAACCATCGCGTTGGTACAACTACAGTCCACCAAGGGGCGATTATGTGTGCACGCGAGAACTGGTGGGCTGTGGCAGAACTAACATCATCTGATAGCCCTATTAAGAATATGTACAACCCAGATACACAGAATGCCCATTATTAATATTAGACGAGGCTGAGTTAGAATTACCTTATTACCCCAGATAAATATAAACCCAGCTCAGCCCCAGGTATAAGCGGAAATCCACCGTCCTCCAATAGTTATTATTCCAATAGCAGAACAAACTCCTCGCATTAAAATGTTATACAGATTTTGCTCTTACGATAACTTTGAGCATGTACAAATTAGCCTATGATCAACATTAGGCATTCAAAGTTTCAGCTTAAATTCACAACTGCCATTAAACAAAATATGAAACGATTTAAAAAACCTGAGAGATGAAAAGAAAAAGAAATCTATCTGGCCGTGTGGATTAGAAGCAGTTGTTAAATGATCAACTCCAGTCAATGTATTTCTTATCATCAAACAACCCAATCCGGCTGAAAATACATAAAGTAAAATATTTCGCTGGCAAAACACAGAGCTAAATTTTTTTGTTTTTAATTAATTTTAAATAGCATTTTTGATAATCTATTTTCAATACCTGATTCAAGTGTGGAACGAGGGAAGGGTTATCGTTACTCGTTGATTTTTGTGTCTTTACTATTTATTTCTCTTTATATTATTTTCCATTATTAAATTACTTTAGTAACAAAATTATTTGTTTAAAAAAAAATCCGGCAGGGTACCAGTGACGAACAGGTTTATAGGGTTTTATTTTTTAACCCACTTATCCACAACCTGAATGCAGTTGTGAGGTGCACTGACCCTCCCCAGCTGAAATGCCACATGCAAAGGTAGGAGTGGGTAGGTTGCTCAGGGAGCCTAGATGGTCCGATGGTTAGGACGCTACCCCCAGAATAGCCGGAGGGTGGGTTCGATTCCGACTTTAGGTGCAATATTTCCCTTAATTTACAACCGCCTCCCCCCGCTCCCCCCTGACAAAGGCTCTAGATTAATAGTGTTGTAGGGGTGATGAAAATGGGGAATATTGCGCCCAGAGCAGGATGCGAAGCCACACTTCTTGCAATTCCGGGACTAGCGTGTTGACCATTACCCTACCCAGGCTCCCTGATGCAATCATCCTATCCACACCCACCTGTGTATGTGGCTTTTTGCCTGAGGTCAATGCAGACTACTACAATAGTTTTCAAATAAGAATATATTGACTGGAACTAGGATTCAAAAGGAGGAGAATAAGGAACGTGGTTAGCTGTGTATTGGGGACAGAGAAAGAGACAGATAAAAAATCAATTATAAACATTTTTTTTAAAGAACTAAAAAATATATTAAAACACAACAAAAACTAAATATATATTAAAAAAATTATTTAAATACATAAAACAGGGATACCAGTTGGGGTTGATGAAATTAGTGGAAAGCACGAAACGTGTTGAGTACACCTAAAAACGCGCATTAAACCACTGTGTCTGTGTCAAGTTTAGTTTGGGCAGTACCCACTAGGTGGGGCCACCATACTTCGGCCGCCACTGACCAGGTACTCAGTATTGACGGTCGTGGTCTCGTAATGTGACAGGAGGTGTCACTGGTGGTGTCAGTGCTTAGCCTTATGAGAAAGTCGTCATCGAATATTGACCAATCACAGCACACCAAATTCTTCATATTTTGCCGGTTCCATTAAAGATTTTCCAGTAGAAATCTCTACTGGAAATTAGTGGAATTATGGGAAATTGTCTATCTCACAAAAAAAAAAAAAAAAATGTAAACGTCTCAAATTATCTAAATATATAGAAAAATCGAA
Source organism: Branchipolynoe longqiensis (assembly GCA_030323885.1). Classification (NCBI taxonomy): domain Eukaryota; kingdom Metazoa; phylum Annelida; class Polychaeta; order Phyllodocida; family Polynoidae; genus Branchipolynoe; species Branchipolynoe longqiensis. Next base: position 32,891,152 of record CM059188.1, read on the forward strand.
TTTTAATCGGTAGTAATGGATATGCATGGAAATTGGAAAATTCTAAAAATCTAAGTCATCCCAAATTGTCTAAAACATTAATACAAAATTGTTAAATGAAAAAAGGAGAAATTTGGAAATGATTGGAATTCCATTAATTAGTGGAAGACTGGCATCCCTGATAAAACATGGCAGCATGAAAATAGATTGTTTTAAATAAAAGGAAATAAAGAGGTACGGCACACAACGATGGCCAAAAGCACACAGGGCCAGGCGACATGCAGCTCTGCAGGGTCTCCGCCCAGACCCAGAGAGTTACCTTTCTTTATCCTCGCTGCCAGGTAGGGGACACAGGGATGGAGAGGTTAGGAAATGTTGGCAGCTTTAATTTGTATTCAGTGAGCGACATCTATTTGAAACAACACTATTTACACAGGACACACAGACACGGAACAAAAAGGTACTCGTGATTATGGCGGGTGGGAAAAAGGGATGAATGGTTGGGAAAATAATTTAATAAATTAAAAGTAATCCATAGAGACATTAATATAGGTATGGGCATGCTAACTAACAAAATATATATAATATATGCTATGTTAGGTAATTTGCTACTTGGTGTTAAGCGTTATGTCAATCTTCAAGTCAAATGAAAGGCTTGAAACTGCTACAATATTATTGCTAAAACTAAATTCTGAAGATTCAAATCAAATTAGATTAGTGCTGCCCAGCGGGTGAAAACAAGTGTTAACACACTTATCCGTTATGAGCAGGGTAAATAAATTCATCACTAAACAAACCAAACAATAACAACAACAAAACACACCAAATGTATTGTTAGAACAACTACGTGAGGAGAAAGCTGAGTTGAATAAATTAAAGATATAATTCAGAGTAAAGACGAAAGAAATGGCAGTGAATTGTTCACTCTGTACATGCCAAAATGCCCGGGTTCCTTTTTGTCTATTTTCTCTGAGAATTGAAATGATCCACCCATAAGAATAAAGTAGAGTGTTGGTTAGGGTCAAGTCTATGCTGAAGTTGTGCCATGTTATATAATATGTACAGGCTCTTTAACAGTAACTTACCGATCCCCGTCTCCGTGACATTTTCGCACGGACTCAACAATTCTGGATATGTTCCAATGTAAACTTACAATATATTTGGCATCGCTATACTTAAGTTAAAAATAGAATATTGAGAAAATACTTGAAATTTCAATATACCATAATTTACCTTACAAGCTAAACATTACTCAGATATGGTAATTATTAACAATATACTTTAAAATTAAATGCAGAGAATCCAGTGACTGCCATTTTGCTATGGTGACATCCTCTTCCAATCTAGCAACTCTATGTCAATATAGATAAGTAATGCTTCCTGGAAGACTGAGCGACTGGCACCATGACCCAATATCCCACTCAGTCTGATCAAACCAGTCCCTGCTGATCAAACCAGTCCCTGCTGATCAAATCACTCCCTGCCCTATCATATTAATGTCGAGCACCAGGCTAAGTAGCAACAAGTATCAGTTTGACTCGGCCGCGATTCAAACCCATGACCTTCCACACCGAAAGTCCAGGTACTGATGATCCAGCGTTGCGTTTTTCGGATGATGCAATCTTGCCGTGACCGACATTCTTATATACAAGCGTCAGAAATGATTAATCCCATAAGGAAAGTTCCTGGCGGTCCATATCCAACTGACATTTAGCTATCTAATAGCACCAAACCTGACTATCTATCTAATTGACTTATTGAATTGATTGGGCAATGATATCAGACGGCAAATGGCATTGTAAGGGACAGACAATCTTTCCCCAAACCTCTCACCGGCCAAGCGTTCAATTAGATTTCTCAAAAGACCACATAGACCAAAAATGTATCTTTATCCCCCACCCACCCACTGACCTAGATGGGATCCTCACCAATTGCGTGTTTAATCACATTCCGATCAGGCCAATTGCAGCATCACTAACAAACCAGCGCCTGACATCACCCCTACTTACTGACAAGCGCCTGCAGTCGAAGCTTGTCCTGGATTGCGTCCCTGGGGGCCACCATCTCCTCGAGCCCGTCGTCGCTGTCCTCCCGGTCCAGGGTGCGCCCGCACGCTACGCCCACCTTGGGACGCAGCATGGTGGCGTTGCTGACCTTGGGCTTCAGCTTGGTAATGTCGGGTAGCGGCTCGAAGTAGACAGCGGACTGTGACAGCGGGTCAGGCGTGCTCTCCACGGGCGGGTACATGGAGAACTCCCCGACCAGGCCGGCCGGCGGGGGTGCCTCCACGAAGGACTCCTCATTGTCGAAGTCCTGCAGTGAACACAACGGGATCCATTAGAGGCACATGGTTGGTTGGGTGGTTGTTGGAGTTTTGCGTCCTGGCAACATCTAAGGTCATTTCAGGACGGGCACATGGCGATTGTTCACTGGTTAGGTGCCCTGTAGAGAACACAAGAAAGAAGCTCAAGCATCATATGGCCATTGTTTACTGGTTATGTATCCTGTAAAGGACACAAGATAAAAATATCAGGCAGATGGGTAACTGTCTTGTTTTCTGGTTAGGTGATCCCCATCACAAAAATTAAAGCTGCATATTTAAATTAAAGCTGTATATTTTTTAATCCAAAACACTTCTCCAGATTTGGTTATATGCGTGCATATTCAGTACTGATGCTCTCATTGCCGTTTTGGTGTCACACTGATATGCTTGAAAACAAGTAAGCAGAACCTGCGAGGATGTCGATGTGCATCTCATAATTAATTTTGAATGTTTTCATTTCAAACGACTCCAAAGTTAATACTAACCTAAAGTAAAATAGATTAACTTAAATATATTTATCTAAAAATAATACAGTAGAAAACCATCGGATTATGCAACTTTAAGTGCACACTAGAATTGCATAATAACAAATTCATTACTAAATTCTAACTGATACGCTGTATGGGAAACTTATAGTTCATATTTACTTCCATGACTTAACCAAATGCACTGTTGGTTTGGTTTTCTTCCTATCATTTAAATTATTTGTGCTATTTATTCTTCATGAATAGCATTGCATCTTATAGATTCATTCATATTCCATGCTATAACTTATGTACATCGTTGAAGAACGGAAGGGGGTCACTGTAGTGGGTCAGGGACTGGCTCAAACCGATGTAAAAGAAATATATATATATATTTATTATAAAAAGATCATTTTAATTATTTTTAAAACCACCACATTATTAGTTTTATAATATGGAACAATTGACATAGTATTCTCACAATTCCATGCTCCATAATTCCCAACACACACTCTCCTAATGCTGGGAACACCCACTAGGTGACACACAAACTGCATTTCACTTAAAGGGCTATAACATTGTCAAATTAGCTCCTCATTTAAAATACCGCGAAAATAAAACACAACGAGGATGAGGGCGGCTCGGGCGATGTGGATGCTATCAAAGACAAAAGGGGAAGTAACATGCAAAGCTGTTGTAGATGGTCGGTAAGAGACTGCGGAGAATGCACCAGTCTGGCACTAGCACAGTGCAAGGGTTCACAGTCTGCGCGCAGGCACCACAAGATGGCGGAGTTAAATATTAATCAAAGTCTTAATCAAGTCTTAATCAAGTCTTAATCAAGTCCAGGACGTCCTACACAAGGACGTCCTGCTGCAAGGAAGAACACTGGCATCGTAGGAGTACAGGAAGATCAGTAACTGGAATCTGTCTAAATTAAAGGTGCACAAGTAAGGAAATTGCAATTTAGATGAAATGCGCTTTCATGTTGTATTGTAATACATTATTTAAAGATTTATGTTGGTTAGTTCCACCCAAAGACATGCTATATTACATAATTTGTTTTGATTATTTTACTTTCCAAAATCTTGAAATTTTGGAAATACGACTATTTACCAGTTTTGTCTTAGCTATATTCCCAAATCTACATTGGCCATTTTGGAAACACGACTAGTGTATTGTTTATTCACCAGGCGACGCCACGGCCAAAGCAGTGAGCCTATGGCTATGTAAGCATGAAGGCTTTACTACAGTGAGTCACTCTGCCTCCGTTTATGACGTCATGAAAAAAAAAAAAACCTCTTTCCAGATAACTACGTCAAGGCTTCTGACCTGACACATTATTAATTATTATGGGATGACGACACCAACTTGAAATTTCCCCCAGCCATATTCGATCATCAAGACAGATACGAGCGGTTACATTGTGCACCTTTTTTAAAGTCTAAACAAGTCCTACTGAAAACACAGCAATAATGAAAAGTCAACATGAATCAAACCGGGTTGATTTGGAAACTTATATTAATTAGCATCCAATGGCAACAGCAGTCCGCACGATGCTCTCATAGTAGTAATACAGCCAGTGTTGTGCAAAATCAGTTAGTAGGAGTAGGACACAGGGCCACTAAACAGCGGCGAGTGGGGGCCATTGCGAGTTGCTGTGAGGGGGTTGGGAGTTGTTAGTGAGGGCGTGGTGCCCGGGCGTGTGTGGGCGTGTGTGGGCGCAGACTGGGTGCAGTACCAGGTGGTGGTTGATGGGACGGTACGCCCACCAGGGGCATGTCCGCCAGTACGCATCTCTCCACACCTGAAACAACCCCACAACACAGGTCACGGCGAGGCTGAATTAACGAGGGCAAATAAACAGCAACGGTGAGAGGGGGGAGGGGAGGCAGGGAGGGGGGCAGTGATGGAGAGGGGGGGGGGGGAAGAGAGAGAAGAGGGGGGGGGGGAGGGAAGGGAGAGGGAGGTGTGAGGAGGAGGGGGGAAGGGAGATGAGATATGGGGAGAGGTGGAGGGGCAGGGAGGAGAGGGATAGGGGAGAGGGAGAGGGAGAGGGAGAGGGGGAGGGATAGGGGTAGAGGGAGAGGGGGGAGAGGGAGAGGGGGAGAGGGGGGAGGGGGAGGGGGAGGGAAAGAGAGACATACATGAGCTACATTGTGTGAAATTGTCTATTCTTCGTAGCGTTTGTGGTTTCGGTTGTTTTTTATATATGATAGTTTCTCAAGTTGTGTTCTTAGTTTATCTTTGCCACCATTTACTTACGGGCCCACCATGTATAACCTGTCTGAATTCAGCGTGATTAACAAGGCATTGACATTGCTGGCGTGATTTGAAATATTTTGACGCTCATTTTATTTATTTGTAATAACGATTCTTTGTACGCAGGCAGCCGCGTTAAAACATAGACCGGTCTGAGAGTCTTAAAGGGAGCAGATATAGGTCGCTGGCGACGGGAACCGTACTCCGACAAATGCTCTCCAAGCACAACCTTATTTGGTTTTTATGTTTAAAGAACCAAATATGTGTGGGGAGAGTAAGGGACCCACTTCACCACCAGAAGTGGGTCAGTTCTGAGGCTGGGACTAGCTGGCAGCTGTTGTTTTAAAAATGGCTGGGTGAGTGGAGATAAGGGAGAGTAAAACTGGGGTATTTTCAATCTTCTTTAGAGTAGTTCAATCAGGAAATATATTTGTGTAAATTTTAAAGTCACTGGTTTGATACTTGTTGCTTCCTAGTCTGGCGCTTGGCATTATTAGGATAGGACAAGGACTGGTTGGCTCAGTGTCAGGATAATGTGACTGAGTGGGATATCAGGTCATGGTGCTGGTGGCCTGGTATTCTAGTGGGGCAGCACGATAAAGTTGCCATGAGTGCGCACTGTCACAAGTCGGTACCTGTCCTGATATGACCTTAGATGTTGCTAGCACATAAAACAACAACAAACAAAACAAACACATACACACACACGTTTTATATGTGATGTCCTATACACAAATAGCCTGAACTGAGAATAGTAATCATGTGTGGTCTCTGTGGCCTAGTGGTTAGAGTGTAGGACTTGTGCTCAGAAGTTGTTTAGTTTTGTGGGTTCAAACCCCATCAACAGCAGAACTTTTTTTATATTCAACAACAAAAAAACGTTTTTCATCTATATGTTTCTCATCGAATTATGCAATGTAATTGTACTAACATATATTTTATATTATGCAAATATATTTCCTCATTGCACTACTCTAAAGAAGATTGAAAATACCTCAGTATTACCCTCCCTTCTCTCCACTCAACCAGCCAATGGCACAACAATCTAGGTCACTCTCCTGTACACCACCAAGTGGAAAAGTTCAGTACTAAGCATGCACCACCCCTGTGGCACACATCTGAACTATTCTGAGTTCGTTTGTTTTCCCGGCGACGAATAGCTCCTCCCTTTAAGAGCAACATCTAATGTCATATCAGGGCGGGTACCAAATTGTGACAGTGCACACTCATGTCGACCTCAGAGTGTTGTCTCGTTAGGATACTGTACCCTAACCTCATATCCCACATTATCCTAACTCTGGGCGGGGATTGATCTCACTACCTCTCGAACGATAAGCGAGTGCACTACGCAGTCGGTCCTTGCGTCTGGCGAAAGGCGATAAGTAAATCTATCAAGTTTATAATTGGTCAAATTAATGAAACTCTCATACAAACATCACCTTACAGATCAAATATAGTACACTGACCCACTTTAAGTACAGTAAAACCTCTCTTACCCCCTACCTCCACAGATCGACCACTCCCCTATATCGATTGCTTTATTTGGATCCCAAATGCTTTCCCGTACAATACCATTGTAACGATTAAAAAACTCCCTAAACTGACCACCTCCCTAAATAAACCATTAAAATTCGGTCCCATGGTCGGTCGATTTAGAGAGGTTTTACTGTAGTACATCCCCAGGAATATAATAGCAGTTTGAAGGTTATGAAAATGATCAGTTCAATAGAACTTAGAAGTATCGCTCTACTGATTTGTTAATACAAAACATCACCTGTCTCCTAGTTCTGCCAACCAGACCATTCTGGAAGTCGAAGTCACATGACAGTGATGTAGCTAGTCAAAGAGCCTGTAGTAAGCCTTCAATATGACTTTTGACTTACATTAATTCGCTTGGCTTACTTATTAAACCCAGGTTACCTAGTGAAAGACAGGTACTGTGGCCCTGACGCTAGGTTTTATTCAATGAATAAATTAATTTCCCTCAACAAGTAAACAAACAAAACCAAGCCGGTACTTATACATTGGGCATTTGGCGATACACGAGCGCCATCAACGGGACGCAGACGAACCATATGAAATGACTACATCCGGGCCTCACAAGTCACAGCTGCCGCTGGTACCCTGGAGCTACCATAATTGCTCAAACAGGTTTGGCAGGTTGGGTTGAAGCGCATATTCTCCATACACAACATTAAACAGTGAGTAATGTGCAGTTAGCATAGGCAGTGTACAAAGTACAGATGATTTTATTGGCAGTCTTCACCAAGCTTACTAATACTACATGATTCAGTTCGACTGCTGCAATTCCTTTTCTTAGTAGGTCTATATTATTATTACTGTAAAACACACACACAAATGGAATTTAATAACTTGGATTTCAGGTAACGAATATCCTGTGCAGAATTCTGCTTGCAATGAAAACCTATTTGGGATAATATAGATATACACTTGGATACTGCCCGACTGAATGTATGAGTGTATGTATGTGTATGTGTGTATGTGTGTATGTATGTATGTATGTATGTATGTATGTATGTATGTATGTATGTATGTATGTATGTATGTATGTATGTATGTATGTATGTATGTATGTATGTATGTATGTATGTATGTATGTATGTATGTATGTATGTATGTGTGTGTGTGTGTGTGTGTGTATGTGGGTCCCTCTCCTGAAAACTGGTCAGCATGGGATGAGATTTTAAAACATCAATAAAAAAGCTTCCTACTTATTTTTTTGCTTATACTTTTCATATTCATGTTCAGATTTGATGAAAGAAATAAGTGAAATAAGATAAACTGAGTGAAACTTTGGTCCTTTTAGTCATGAAGTGTTTTTCTACCAAAAAAGCCCATTTTACAGTCAGTCATTTGTAACATGACATATGGGACATGGTTGAATCCTTATTAACATCTTGAATTGCATTGATATATCAAACAAAACAGTTCCCAAATCAAAAAGGAAATATTTATTAACATGTATGCATACCTAAATTATAAAAAGAAAAATGTTGTTGTCGTCAAAAATAACATTACAGATTTCCGTCACACATGTAACCAGTGGTGTGTGGATGCCACACAAATATTGCACACTAATTATTCAGTGAATAAAGCATGGCTGGGAATTACTTTTTTTTATCAATATAAGCACTACATATTTCTGTATATTATGCCATGATTAATATGCTTCTCAGTATGAAATTATTTAATTGTGATTAGATTTTGATTAAGCAGACTGTGTGGTGTCCTAAACATGTGTTACACGTGTGACACACATGTTATACTGCCATAAGACATAGCTTAATCATGGACTACACCTTTATTTGTTATCTCATCAATTTATATTTTACATAGATGTAAAGGGGAGATTTCCAGTTTTCATTTGCAACCAAAAAATGTGAAAAATTTAAATATTAGATTTTAACTCTTCATGTGACACTTCTGGCCAGTTTTCAGGAGAGTGACCCATGTATGTATGTATGTATGTATGTATGTATGTATGTATGTATGTATGTATGTATGTATGTATGTATGTATGTATGTATGTATGTATGTATGTATGTATGTATGTATGTATGTATGTATGCATGTATGTACACATGTTTGTATATATATGCGTATGTCTGTCTGTCTGTCTCTATTTCTGTATGACTGTCTGTACAGAGTGTCCTACCATATAATATTCAAATATATAATGCATTCACTAAGATGAATGCTTCAACACCGACAGTAATCAAACAAACAATTATACGGATATGTTTGGATTTGTTTTAAAAAGTAAATGATACAATACTGTTGTATGGTATTAATTCATAACCACTGCGGGTCGGTGTGAGTGGGGGCGGGGGGTGCATTCCCCTTTCAGAGATGAGTGAATTGAGTCAGTGCATGGTTACCCGCATATGTGGACGCCAATCAGGTGTCACAATCACGGGGAAACCTCAGGCAAATACGGGTATTTCCAGTTCCGCTGGTCCCTCAGGGTGTACTGAAGCCGTATCCCAGCACGCCGGTGTCGCAGTTTCAGTTCCCAGCAGTTGAAGTTCCCACAATTGCTTCTGCGCATGCGTCAACATCTAACCAAACCAGCTAGAAACAAATCGCTTGGTACACATATAGAAAACATGTTTACCAACACGATTATATTAAATTGATATGGTTAGGGTTCTGGATTTCTATTAATTTTGAATAATGTTTTGCACTGCGCGTACCGCCAAACTCAATGCATTGTCAATGTTCGTGAGCAATCTTCATGCAGAAAAAGTGAAATATCTCTAAAACCACACCATCTAGAAACAAATCGCTTGGTACACATATAAGCCGTGTTCACACAAACAAAATGTGAAGCGAATTAGACAAATCGAATTAGGTGAGTCGAATTAGCCACCCGTTCACACGAGCACTACTTGGGCCGGTAGTCGATATCTGCGCATGAGCAAGTCCAGTCTGACCAGCGCCACCACAAGAGTGGATTCGACCTGTATATGTATTTAATGAATCGTATTGGTTTGGAACGGTCAAAACTTCTGCTGGGCAGTGAAACCCTAAAAATAGATGATGAAAAAAATATCTGTGCACAGCTCGCGGTTTAATAGACTAAATTATATAATATGCGCTTTTGATCGACCGGAAAGTCAACAAACTAAGGTGTCGACTGCGCATGCGTGTGAGGTGCTTAATCCGCCTCAGTGCGTCCACACGGGCAAAATAAATCGCCTCACAGAAATCGCCTCACGTAAACTACCTCGAGAGGTGGTTTACAGAATGCGCATCACAGAAATCGATTCAGCCCTAATTCGACTCAGACGCCCGTTCACACGGGAAATGTGCGTCGAACTAGGCAAGTCGCTTTCTACGAATCGATTTACATTGCCCGTGTGAACACGGCTATAGAAAACATGTTTACCGAAAAGATTATATTAAATTTATAAGGTTAGTCACACTGACACTATAGTGACAGCGATTTGCGGCGATTGGCGATGGTTTAAATCGGGCTAATGTTGACACATGCGCAGACAATGCTTTGACGCATGCGCAGATGCTTTTGTCTGAACTTCAACTGCGGGAACTGAAACTGCGACACCGGGTCCCAGCTTCAGCTCACATGCCGGAAGGTGGGGCAGATGCCACTTCCAGCCCTATATTTTAAACACACTTTGCACTTATAACCACATGCCTCTTAATGACCAAGCCTGGTAGGGTTCTTCCTATACATTCATTTTTTAGGGATGAAAGTAGTGACTTTATAGTGCTGCCCCACTGGGAAACAAGGCTACCAGCACCATGACCTGATAACCCAACTCAGTCACATTATCCTGACACTGAGCCAACCAGTCCTCAATCGTGGACGATTGGTCTTCCTCATTCCACTGCTCATTGCTCTATCCTAATAATGCCAAGTGCCTGGCTAGGAAGCGACAAGTATCAATTTTTAAGTCATTGGTTTGACTCGACCAGGGTTCGAACCCATGATCCCATGGTCTACCAACAAGGGAGACTGACACTAACTCATTCGGCCATCCCGTCTGGTTTTAGCACTGTTAGGGAATCAGGGCAAAATACAGCAAGTCAGGTTTCAACTGTCCTTGTTGTGACCTAAGTCAAACTCTTTTTTTTTGTTTGAGTGTTATTAGTTACCTCCCGCAGCCGCGTTTTCTGAGAAAGAGGTGAATCTTTTATCTAGGGGTTCATATCCTAGCAACATTTATGGTAATATTGAAAATTCGGGGAAATCTGCACACACAAAAAGCAGAGATCTTGCATCCCTGATTCAAAAATTAGGTTGCAGTGGACTTACCGTGGGAAATGTTTTACAATAAGTAAAATACTGTGTGTGTGTATATATTCACCACTTTTCAACCCCACCCTCACCCCCACCCCTCACCCCGTGTGACATGTCGTGCTGGGTAGCAGCTTCAGTCATATCTGAGGGACCAGCAGAACTAGGAACGCACACATTGGCCACTGGTTTATCATAAAGCACGGCCACCTCATTTGTCTAGCCGAGGTTGTGGCGCTTGTGGCTGATTGGATTCTCACAAACAAGGATGTGTGGGTGGGGGGGGGGGGGGGCTAAATACTAATAATAGAATTAACCCTGGGGTGATTTGTCTACTAGAAAGGGTCTTGCTTATAATATATATATATATATATATATATATATAATATATATATATATATATATATATATACATACATACAGTAAAACCTCTCTCACCGACCACCTCCACAGATCGAAAACTCCCCTATATATATATATATATATATTTTTTGTTGTTGTAAATATGTTTATTCTGCTGAATATTTCTTTTGTCAGTGCCGAAGCACTGGTCTTCCAGCCATTTTTCAATTCAGGGTTATTTACACAAAAGGTATATAGAATAAGGTGTACAATACCTGTTGAATAGACAATTTGCACCATGTAACACAATGAAATTCTGAAACCCAAAAGTTCCATAACAATATGGTACAGTAGTGTCATATAACCAGATCAATATTAGTCAGATCAATGTGAGTATTTACATAGTATTTAGAATGTAAGCAGAAGTAATCTTCTGTATTCAGTTGGTAAACTTGTAGTAAGTTTTAATGTTCAGTTGCAGTTAGGCAAGCGGTATATAAATGTTGGTTTGTTAGGAAAATTCTAGTGTAACTCTAATGTAGCTAGTTATGTGAGTTTATGAATTATGTTTTTGGGGTGGGGTTGTTAATAATACACTGGACCATCTGTGACCAGTGAAGCAGTGGGACCAATCCCAGTGCATTTAGGTCTTAAATTTTACATTTTTACCTGGACTGTCTCTGTCATCGTATATGGTTGACTGGAGATAACAGAGGAACAGCAACAAATTTTAAAAATCGCTAACGATCGCCCATACAATAATCTCAAACGATCGCCCATACAATAATACCATTGTAATGATTTTTTTTAACTCCCTAAATCGACCACCTCCCTAAGTGGACCACTTAAAGTCGGTCCCATGGTCAGTCGATTTAGAGAGGTTTTACTGTATATTTTTTTTGTGAGTGATCATTCACAATCCCCTTAAACCGCCTTCCGATTACTCTTTGTTTGTTCAAATCAAAATTTAAACTGAGAACGTCAGCATTAATAAATAGACAGTATTTTTGTTTGTTTATAGTGGATGTATTAAAATGTAAATAGAATGTTATTGAGTGTTATTTTAATCCCATCCTCTAGCCATTGCATAATCCGGTGGTTTTGAGTTAGTAATATTTTTTTTAAGATTAGGTTTATTCAGTGCTTTCAAAATGAGCCGTCGCACGCTGCCAGCATCGTCTACATACTCACCTGCGACATGTACTTTTCCCACAACATAGTGTTGCATGTGCCACGGTGCCAAAGGAACCGTGCATGCAACTTCTACTTTTACAATGCCAACTCCTATGACACAACTTGTTTAACGGACTGATATTGTTATAATCTACTTTACTTTAGTTTGAAGTAACTAATATTATAACAGGTGAATTTTGGTGGAATTGTTTACCTATTTTCAACTATTTAATTGCACATGCAGAAACCAGTGTTTGCACCAAGACAGAAATAAAAATCATACTTTTGTGAAACCAAAATCTTAGTTTTCCTCCAGTCCATAAAATATGAAAAAACAAAGCTGTCAGACAATTAACAATACATATTCTGAATAAAGAAACTTATTTCATTAGCATTCCAAAGAATTTATGACTTTCAAGTTAAGTTTTGAACAAGAAATCTAAGCAAAAATCATACGGATTTATCCAAAAATAATCCAAAATTATTGAAAATCTTACTTCATCCGACAAATATGTGAATATCCAACGAAAGTCGAACAATCTGACTCTATACAAACACTCAGAAACAAATCTAGGTATGGGCTTTGGTCTATAAACTATTATGCTTTCATATCATTATGCAGATTTACTAGTTTAGTTTGACTCTTTCTTTACACTACCCCTACCACCACCCCCCTCCCCATCCCCAAATATTCAACGGTTAAAGCATATAGTGCATAGATCACAATTCCCGTCTCGATTCAACTGGTTTTCTTCCAGTTTTGTCCGCTAATCCATGAGTTGTGTGGAAATGGGGTTTCTGGAACGCCAGCGTCCCCCCCCCCCCCCCCCCCCCCCGTGCCAGAACAGCGGGGCCGTGAGTGTACGTGTGAAACAATGCCGCGTTCGAGGCCCAGAACTGTTAATTTTATGTTCCATTACACTTATACGCAAACAACCAGACGGGATGGCCGAATGAGTTAGAGCGTCCGTCTCCCGTGCTGGTAGATCGTGGGTTCGAACCCCGGTCGAGTCAAACCAATGACTTAAAAATTGATACTTGTTGCTTCCTAGCCAGGCGCTCGGCATTATTAGGACAGGGCAAGGACTGGTGTGCTCAGTGTCAGGATAATGTGACTGAGTGGGATACCAGGTCATGGTGCCAGCAGCCTGATTTCCCAGTGGGACAGCACTATAAAGTCACCATGAGTGCGCACTGTCACAAGTCGGTACCCGTCCTGATATGACCTTAGATGTTGCTAGGACGTAAAACAACAACAAACAAACTTATACGCAAACATTGGTCACAGGCCAAGTCTATAGACCGGAGATGCAATAATATTATACAATTTATAGTGGTGCCTGGCCTCAGTGATAATGACATGCCTCCATTGAACACACACACGCGCACACCCGCACCCACACCCACGCGCACAGACACACACACGCACCCCTCTTGTATTCCAGTTAGCTTTAATAGCATGGCTTGGCTGTAGGCATACAAAATAGCATTTTATATCGTGCTCAGCTGTACGCGTATGGTGATTCATGTCCATGATTTGGGCCCCGAAAGCAACACGCGTGATCATGCGCAATATGGTCGCACTTTATTCTCGTTGTAAATTATTTAGAACAAATACTGACTGGGTGATTTATCGCCATACACACACTATTTTCCAGCCCCCTCCCCCAAAAATCACAAAATTTTGTATGAATGTGTCAGTTCCACGGCAAGTCTCTCTGCTCACATGCACTGATCTCTCAGGCAAGGAGCCACATAGTCAGGTGGGTGTGGGTAGGATGATGACATCAGGGAGAATAGATGGTGTAGTGGTTAGCACACTAGCCCGGAATGCTAGAGATATGGGTTCGATTACTGCTCTAGGAACAATATTCAACATTTTCATCACCCCTACGACAAAAGAGGCGGCACTCATATTATATATGGTTTCTGAACTTATCTTTGCTTTAGCATCATATAAGTTAATAGTCATGATATGGTTGCTCAACTGTTTCCCTCACTGATATCCTGATTCTGAATCGACATATCAGTAGTGCTAATAACACCGGCTAAATATCAGCTAAAAGAAAGGGAAATCCGAAGGGGGCGGGGGAGGGGGAGGGGGGGGGGGACCTGTGAAATTACCATCTCTCAATATACACAATATGACATAATATACTCAAGTCAGTTCAAAACTTACCCATTTAAGATCAAATTATTTCAAACTAAAGTAATATAGATTATAACAATTATTTTAATATAGTTATCTCAGAAAAGTGACGGACACTCAGAACCATCGAACTATGCAACTTTAATAGCACGTTCGACAGCAGGCGTTGCTGAGTTTATGGTTAGAATTTATGTTGGCCAATAAAAGCGGTTGATGTGTGTTTAGTGGCTACGTTCACATGACACTGCCCTGCGGCTCTCTACTATCACCAGAAGCAGGCCCCACAGCACAGGCAGTGGCTTAAAGTTATATTGGCCCAGTTGTGTTACTGTACAAAATACGGAGAGGTTGGTTGGTTCTTGGGGTTTTACGTCCTTGCAACATCTAAGGTCATATCACGACGGGTACCGACTTGTGACAGTGCACTCTCATGATCACTTTATATAGTGCTGCCCCACTGGGAAATCAGGCCACCAAACCCATGACTCGAAATCCCACACAGTCACATTATCCTGACACTGAGCTAACCAGTCCTATTAATGCTGAGCGCAAGGCTAGGAAGCGACAAGTATCAATTTTGATAAGACATAAGTCATTGGTTTGACTCGACCGAGAACCGACCTCCCGATCTCCCGCACGCGAGGCCTGCGCTCTACCGATTTGGCTACTTTAGCTTTTTTTGTTGTTGTCGTTTCAAGTTACTGCATCTGTATTGTTCATGCCTAAAAATGTGCAGATCTTTTCTCCTTTATTAGCGCCATCGATAGCGTTGCCCTGAAGGAAAATCCGCAGGGTGGCGCTGGTGTCTGTGTGTGTGAGGGGGGGGGGGGGAGGAGCATAGCAATCCACTTTAGCCAGTGTTTTTGTGCTGTAATGCCAATTGTTGTGCGTGCCCATGGTTGGTGTTGAGATGGGAAGGGGGGGTTGAGAGATCACGACAAGGGGCAAACCTGAGCGTGCTGTAAATAAGAGCGCGTAAAGCTGGGATTCCATTAGCGCAACGTGTGGCACGCGATGTGTGATTAGTGACATGCATTGGGGTTTATCTAACAGATAGGGGCTCCATATCAGAATCGTGTGCTTTTTCGCATCAGACAGATCAAACGTGTGCGAAAACTCAAACCATGGTGTGGATGGAGCGACCAGTGCGTGTTTGCACACAAGCTAGGATGGTGCCTACTCATGATATTATTATCACTATTATCATTGTGATCATTATCATCATGATTATTATTATCATCATCATTATCCTAAGAGCACCATCATTGGCAGGAGCCATTCTTAAGTGCTGCATACAATAAAACCATTATAGGACATATTTTGTTTAAATAATTGAGGATAGAGAAATTTCATTGGCCATAAAAAAAAGCTACATTAAATAGTTCAGTCTTGAGAACAGATTTAAATTCACCAAGAGATGAGGCTTTTTTCTGGTTAAAAAAAATATCCTCTGGCAACCTATTCTATAAAGTGAGATCTACCACGCAAAAGGAGGATATGATTTGAATCTAGACACGGGGATGTGTAATACTAATAGTGCAGACGATCTGAGTTCTGGGTTGACTGTTTAAGGGACAGAAGATTGCGCTGATATTCTGGTGCTTTAGCATTGGCAGCTTAATAGGCAGTTAGTAAAGAGGTTGGACTCACTACGCTGTTTTACTGGCAGCCTATGTAATTTCTGAAGAACTCGTGTGAGATTATCATATTTTCAAATTATTTGTTATATAACGCCACATCACATGTCTGATGATATACAAAGCATTTAATGGAAGCTCGGCTTAATAGTAGGGGCAGAGAAAAACATCATATGATGTTAAGCATTTAAGGTTTAAGAATATATATAATGTGCGCACGCAAGCTTTGTGTTGTGTATCTACCAATTAGTCACATGTGCCATACATTTCAGCGGTGCAGTGTGTTCTTTGAGGTATTTCAAATAGAATAATAATCAATTTGACACATACCCGTCGACGTTCCTGGCCCAACCAGTCGTTGATTAACTGTCAAGTTACAATGGTGAAGTAAACGTAATTAGTTACCATGGTGACATCATCCAAGGGTCAGAATTATTCAAGTTGACGTGATGCGCCATGGTTATTGTACCCAGAACATGCACGAGGCCGTAGGCTGAGCGCAAAAATGGTATGGATGTTGACTGTTCAGTTAGGACAACCTAGGATGGACTGATCTCAAACTGGAGATCAAAGAGTAGTTAACTCTAGTGTGTTATCAATCCATGTTGTAATGTCTGTATGTCTGTATGCCTGTATGTCTGTATGCCTGTATGTCTGTCTGTATGTATGTCTGTATGTATGTCTGTATGTATGTATGTATGTATGTATGTATGCATGCATGCATGCATGTATGTATGTATGTATGTATGTATGTATGTATGTATGTATGTATGTATGTATGTATGTATGTATGTATGTATGTATGTATGTATGTATGTATGTATGTATGTATGTATGTATGTATGTATGTATGTATGTATGTATGTATGTATGTATGTATGTATGTATGTATAACCAATTGTAGAACTAACAAACTCACAGAGGGTTGGTGGATGTGGGAGAATGCTTACAAACAGAGAAAGAATACATGCAGTAGTTAGCTACACAACAACTGAAACTGAAAGTGATAAAACAATGGGAACCACAAGACTACTATTACTGTCTAGCAGTGAAAATAAGTAATTAGATTGAACCGCTATGGGCAGCATAAATGCACCCATCACAAAGAAAAATGTTATGTGTGTGTGTATGTGTGTGTGTATGTATGTATGTATGTATGTATGTATGTATGTATGTATGTATGTATGTATGTATGTATGTATGTATGTATGTATGTATGTATGTATGTATATATGTATGTATGTATGTATGTGTGTATGTATGTTGATTACTGATAACGCTGTATGGGACTATTTAGCCGGAGATAATTGTTGTAACGATAAGAACTGTGTTTTGCAATCAAACACTTTGCGTTGACGACGGGAAAGCAGCTAGTCGACCTACGTAGAAATGTGTCTTGGTATAAAATTATAAGTTTACTCCAACCTGTGAGCACCTTAATTGACCCGATTTGTATACCGGTAGTATACCAACAGATGCTACTGCTTAGGCAATAAGGTTGCTAACATGTGTTATATACATAAAGTTGTTTAGCTGCCAGGAATACTACTGGGGCCATATGCATGGAGCAGTGTTAGAGAGCCAAACCGCGTTTAGGGAGGGATTTCTGATTTAGCGCCGAAAAGTTGGTATGCATGGAGCAGTGTTAGGCCTAACACCGCGCGTTTAAACTAGGTTAAGCTAAACCAGAAAAAAGCTGGTTTACAGGCGATGTTAGTTATCAAATCTATTCAATGCGATCATATTTAACAGAATTAGCTACCAAATAAGTGAAATTTGACCAATTTAACCCTAAATTCGAAGCGTTATTAAGGCTACCGCCGTAACGGCAGAGATATTAACAGTTATATTTTCGAATCTACGAACGTAAAGTAAACAAATCGTCGCCGTCGCGACCGCCGCCGACATCCATACTGGCCGACGTCTACGCATTGGCGGCAATGTATTAGCGATTTGTTTACTTTACGCTCGTCGATTCGAAAATATAACTATTAATATCGCCGCCAATGCGGCGGTAGCCTTAATAACGCTTCGACTTTAGGGTTAAATTGATAAAATTTCACTTATTGCATATGTAATTCTGTTAAATATGATCGCATTCAATAGATTTGAGCCTAATATATGGCTACAAACGCAGAGGGATTTCCCAAATCTATAAATACATTCACATTTAGCTAACACTCACCGTTTAGGTGCCCATGCATACGAGGACGACACCGCCGATAACCGGTGTTAGCTACCCTGTGTTAGAGCGATAACACCACACGCCGCTAACACTGCTCCATGCATATGGCCCCAGGAGATTAGCATTAGCACTAATAATAGTAATATGCCAGTCTAGCTTGCTCTACACTGGTCCCAGGGTTCACCTAGTATATGAAGCTGTGGAGTAGCACTGGGCATACTGCACTAGTCCTGTTTCTCATTATATCCAGCATCAATTTTGAATGTATTTGGTTTAATTCGGCCAGGTATTGAACCCATAACCTTGGGATCATAACCACTTCCCATTTGAACACATTCTCTACTGCTATGATAAAATGAAGTGTCCAGTGACTAATTATTTATTTTAAGTTTAATCATTTTCCCTATAGTCCTTTCACAGGTCGCCACAAAAAAAAGTAAAGCTTGTTTTATTTAATGACGCCTCTAGAGCACATTGATTTTCCTATCATCGGCTATTGGATGTCAAACATGTGGTCATTTTGACATATTTCTTTGGAGGAAACATGCTCCCGCCATATAGACTACTCTTTCCGATAACATCCCAAACTGCAAATGGGTCCACTGAGCAGGATCGATAGGATGATCGACACGTTCACAGGTCGACACCCTATCGCCTGAGCGATGTCCTGCTCCTCAGGTTACCACCATGCTCATTGATCACGACCGAACGCGCTGGCCGAATGGGTAGAGCGCAGGCTTCCCGGGAAGCAGGTCAGGAGGTCGAATCCCAGTCAAGTCAACCAATGACTTACAAATTTGATACTTGTCGTTACCTAGCCTGGTGCTCGGCATTACTAGGATATGAAAGGGACTAGTTTCCTCAATATTCAGGATAGTGGGAAATTGAGTCATTGTGCTGGCAGTCTGGTCTCCAAGTGGAGTAGCACTATAAAGTCGTGCACTGTCACAAGCCAGGACCCATCCTGATAAGACTTTAGATGTTGCCAGGACGTAAAACTCCAACAAACAAACAATGTCCATTGACCACACTGTCTTAGAAGCACAGCAGGCAACCAGCAGCCTGATAATGAGGGTGATAGAATAACGAGGAAAGAGGGTTTTTCGTGGGGGGTTTTAAACGGTGAACTCCAACCACTCTCACAGCACAAACAACCTGACATAGAGGTGAGTATCAAAATAAGTCAAGTTAGTCATTAAAATTAGCTAGCGTAAACATAATGTAATCTGTGTGAGTACCATCCATCGACCCCTGAGCAATACTTAATGTATTGATAAGCCAATACAGACTACAATCACAAAACATCACATGCTAGGTATAGACAGAGAGCGTGTATATAAACAGATGAGAGGGACAACTCCCATACTAGAGCATGTAACATCTGCCGACTGTGGCGCTCCAAGTGGTGGTTGTTGAACAGCCTAAGCATATGGGCAAACCTCAAGGCATTTTCAATGGCAGTGAGCAATCTTCATACAGAAAACGTTAAATATCTCTAAAACTACAAAACCTAGAAACAAACTGATTGGAATACACATAGAAAACATGTTTACCAACAAGATTATATTAAATTGATATGGTTAGGCTTCTGGATTTCTATTAATTTTGAATAAAAACTGACGTTTTTCACTACGCTTACGGCAAACTCAAGGCATTGTCAATGGCCTTGAGCAGTCTTCGTACAGAAAAAGTGAAATATCTCTAAAACTACACCACATAGAAACAAACCGCTTGGAAGACATATAGAAAACATGTTTACCAAAAGGATTATATTAAATTGATAAGGTTAGGCTTCTGGATTTCTATTAATTTTGAATAAAAACAAATGTTTTGCATTGAGCGTACCGGCAAACTCAAGGCTTGTTCAACACTAACCGCCAGGAACGCCACTGTAGCCTGTGTTACCGTTTTTCGCGGGAGTTGTCCCTCTCATCTGTTTATATACACGCTCTCTGGTATAGAACAGAAATAAGATAACTTCAGTGGTTGAATGCAAATAGTCAAACATTAGAATTGCGTAAATTTTAAATGTCTACTTTAAATCTGATGACATCTTCAAAAGCTATTTGGGTGCCGCAGAATGTACACCGGTAGTAGCATTGCATAATCTGGTAGTTTGTGGTTTTAATTACTGCATTCTGTTTAGATCAATACACTAGGTTTCTCATTATAATCTACCTTATTTTATTTGGAAGTAACTTATCTAAAATGGTTTACATTGGAGACATTTGAATTGAAAACATGCTAAAATTAATTTAGTCATGGACGTCGAAATGTTGGACACTATAAGCTTCAGAAGCGACAGGTTCTATCACTATTATACTGACTTAGTATTCCTTATATAAGTCAATATATGTTGAATAATTGTATCAGTAGCTAAGTTGAATATGTTGGTTGGTTGTTGGAATTTTACGTCCTGACAACATTTACGGTCATATCAGGACAGGTACCTACTTATGACACTCGTGGTGACTATATAGTGCTGCCCCACTGGGAGACAAGACCACCAGCACCATGACCTGATATCTCACACAGTCACATTATCCTGACACTGAGCCAACCAGTCCTTGCCCTATCCGAATAATGATGAGCGCCTGGCTAGGAAGCGACAAGTATCAATTTTTTAAGTCATTGGTTTGACTCGACCAGGGTTCGAATCCCACAATCTACCAAAAGGGGAGACAGATGCTCAACTCATTCGGCCATCCCTTCTGGTCAGTTGAATATGTAGGATCAAATGTAGGTAAGTGGTTTGGCTATACAAATGTTATGCTTTCATGGGACTATGCAACTTTAATGTAAATGTATAGCCTATCACTATTATCAGTACATACTACAGTAAAACCTCCCTAACTGACCACCTCCACAGATTTACCACTCCCCTATATCGATCACTTTATTTGTATCCCAACAATACCATTGTAACCATAATTCCAAAAATCGACCACTTAAAGTCGGTCCAAACATCGGTCGATTTAGAGGTTTTACTGTGTATGATTTCACCAGAAGCTGGAAGTGAAGGCACACCTAATCATATAGGATCTATTACATACACTGTCATAAACATGGCAGCCACACAACAACCCCAATCACCGCAGCCACGCCTTGAGGTTACCCTGTATGTGTGCTACTCCGCTAACCAGTCCAATGGGCCTGACACTCCACGCGCAGGTGGGACCGGTGTAGCTTTACACACCACCGGTATGTTAATATACATTGTGGGGGCGCATGGGCGGGGGAGTTTTGTTTGTTTGTTTGTTGTTATTTTACGTCCTAGAAACATCTAAGGTCATATCAGGATGGGTACCGACTTGTAACAGTGCACACTCATGGCGACTTTATAGTGCTGCCCCACTGGGAAATCAGGCCACCAGCACCATGACCTGATACCCCACTCAGTCACATTATCCTGACACTGTGCGAACCAGTCCTTGCCCTATCCTAGAAATGCCGAGCGCCAGGCCAGGAAGCGACAAGTTGGGCGGGAGGGAGGTCCTACACTGGTCCCCGACTGGTCGGCGCGCGTTCAGTAGGTGGCGGAGTAGGTCAGGTGCTCCGTCCTCAGCTAACGCTCACCCTGCGGCATGGTGGCTCGGGTCACAAAGGGTTAACAGCCGACGGCATGGGCACGGGGCGGAGACACTAACAATTCAACACTCTCCCCACACACATTAGGCCATTTTTGTTTGTTTGTTAATTGGTGATCGTCACCGCCCGTGCCTGTAAAATCGCCCGCCCCTAATTTTTGTTGTTGTAACTGTTAGAAATGAGTTGGGGTAGCAGCAATTCTATTTTTGTATCAATTTTTAAGTCATTGCGTTTTAAGTCACTTGGCCAGGGTTCGAACCCAGGAGTTCGAATCCGACGACCCACCAGAACGGGAGTCGGGTGCTCAACTCATTCGGCCATCGCGTCTGGTTACCTATTACGTCTACTTCAAAAATAAAATAAATAAAAACCGCCCGCTCGACCCGGATTTTTTTTATTTCAAAAGGACGATCACCAATTGTTATTATTATTTAGCCTTATAATCATAAGGCGCGATTTTACAGTCTCAATGGGCGGGCGAACTTATTTCAAAAGGATGAGGCCGAAAGCTGATACTCATTTGAAATCAATCTTTGTACTCACCCAGACTATTATGATGCCCACATTTAAATATAATCGTGACTATCATACTTTCTACAGAGCTTTTTGTTGTTGTTGGCTTTTGTTGTTGATTTCTAGTGATTTCGAATGGCATTAGTAATCCTAGAAGTTCAGATGTACCCCTAAATCCAAGTTAAAGGTGCACAGTCCGATGATAGCATCACATTTTCGAAACCAAAACATTGACCTAGATTTGATTCTATATAGCAAAGTTAGATACTGGTGCACTTCTTACACATTTCTTGCTGCATAGAAGGGAACACGAAGTCAATCTATTAGAACATGTTTGCTGCTGAAGCTGATGGTATCAACATTTGTGCACACATTCACACCAACATTTCTACATGTTTTCACTTCAAATATCTCCAAAATTAGCTATTTATAATATTTTAAAAAGTCACTTCAAACCTAGAAGACCTTAATGATGAATTTAATATATTTATCTTCGCGTTTTTTGCTATAAAAAAAAAAAGGAAAAAAAGGAGTAGAAACACAAAACTATGCAACTTTAATACATGCGCAATAAATACCCTGACAGATACTTTTCAGATATTGGCCATGGTATCTTATATCTGCTTTTGGAGGTAAACACAAAGTAAATGGGACCAGGTGAAAATAACACTATTGTTGCATTATTCAGCAAATACTGTCTGTGAAATCTACCTCCACCCAAAAGATCGTGCAGACTTAATTGGATAAACCTGGTGGTTATTTTAAAAGTGAATGGACCTAGCATCTGGTGTCACCCACACAGGCCCCACGTGTTGCCGGGGTGGATAATTGGGTACCTACACCTTGGATGTAGGTGCCTGGATACTGCAATTAGCGTACATTTTAAATGGCATCTCAATAAGACGATGCGTACCAGGGTATATTTTTGGCGGTCTATTCCATAGTATGTTCCATAGATACAATTTTGTTATTGTTGTAAATATAGTTTATTCATTGAATAAAGTCTTTTGTCAGCGCCGTGGCACTGGTCTTCCAGCCATGTGACAATACAGTTATTTACAATATATGGATATGTAGTCCGATATTGTCATCAGCAGCTAGCTCAAATCAGCTGAAATAACAATATCAAACATTCAAAGACTTACATATGGTATAGTTTGACAATTCACATAAAATAGCAGTTATATGTTGTATTCATACACACTTAGATACATACATGTGTATTGATTAGACCTTTACATTACTGAGTGGTTAGGTGCATAGTTTCCCTTCATAGGTTTGTATGCCTACTATGTTGTGAGTTGTAAAATTATCATGTCGTTGGAGCTAACATTTTGAGATGGAGTGTTAGTAGAATGGTTTGTTTATTCTGTTAGATAGAGTGTGGTTAGCTTGTAGGGTTATGCTTAAAAGGTTAATACCTCGGGTGTTATTTGACTACATGAAGTAGTTTGAGTACGTAGGTTGTTAGTAATGATGGGATAAACAATGCTTGGAGGATTGTACGTTTCAGTCATTTAGTAGTCTAGTACAGACTTTATTAGTGTCTATGTTTATACAAAGACCCTATAATACCAAGACGGCTCACTCAGCCTGTACTGTGTAATCAAAATGATCAAACCCACCACTTGGTGCGCTGGCTGTTCTCTTGGTTAAACAGATGCTATATTATATGTATAAATGTATATATGAATGTGTGATGATGGCGATGATGATGATGATGTGTGTTTGTTCATAGCAATTTCATATTGATGTGTATTCATACTTACCGGTCTCATGTATAATATAATTGTATGTGTTTACATCTGAAACACCAACCAGCAGCTGGGTTGATCAAACCCACCACAAGGTGGCACTGCGAAATTTGCATTACCATGGGAGAGATAGGGAGTGAGCCGTCCCAGTACCACAGGGCCCCCGGTTTGTAGCAAGACCACCAGACCGATACACATTTTCCGAATTTGCTGGGCAAATAATTTGTATGGTGGATAACTTGGTTTGTTGGCAGCAGGTAAAGGAGCGCATGGTTTGGTGGGAGGGGGTGGGGTGGCCATAGGTGCTTATAATAGATAGATAATTAAATATGGCGACCTCTTCACTAGGCCTGTAGATTATGTTTGTTGTTTTACGCCCTAACAACAAATAAGGTCATATAAGTATGGGTACAGACTTGTGACAACCCACTCATGGCGACTTTATAGTGCTGCCCCAGTGGGAGACCAGGCCACCAGCACCATGACCTGATATCCCACTCAATCACATCGTCCTGACACTGAGCCAACCAGTCCTTGCCCTATCCTAATAATGGCGAGCGCCTGTCTAGGAAGCGACAAGTGGAAGCGACAAGTATAAATTTTAAAATCATTGGTTTGTCTCGACCAGGGTTCGAACCATGGTTTCGGATTCCGCGATCTCCCAAAACAGGAGATGGACACTCAACTCATTTGGCCATCCCGTCTGGTCCCACAGAAACAGAGAAAAGTGTGTTTTTTTTAAATTGTTTAAACACAAGACAGCACCAGAAAACATTCAGCTAAAAAATAATACAACACAACTGTTTGCTTTTTGTAGCTCACAAGCAAACACTGAGTTAGAAGTATATATCCACAACCTTGTCAACAAAATTGAAAGATTATTAAGATCAAAATAAGCGCATGACTTTCGAAGTTGTATATATAGTAAATTGCCTGTACTTGGTTATTTTCTAATAATTACGCTAGCACGGTAAATTGCCAGTGCTGGTAGCGGACCATGTTGCTAGGCACCACGGAATAAACACCCACCCACAGGAACCACCAAAACCACGGAACTATGTTTGTGTAGCTTTAAAACACAACATCAAAACGCCTTTATGTTATTCCTTTTCCATTTCCCCAATAATTCAAAACAAAATCATGAGGAGGTGCGTATTTATCAATTTTAAAAAAGATATCACATCAAAATGCTATGTGGGATCAAACAGTAAGTAGGTTATCACGAAACGGTACACCAATCAATAATATACCATGCCTATAATTCAAATGTTCAAAGATCAATATTAAAAACTGAACAACCCAGGACTTTTGATAAGGCATGGCTACCACACAAGTGTAGCATAACAA
The DNA here is from genome assembly GCA_030323885.1 of Branchipolynoe longqiensis. Lineage (NCBI taxonomy): Eukaryota > Metazoa > Annelida > Polychaeta > Phyllodocida > Polynoidae > Branchipolynoe > Branchipolynoe longqiensis. The sequence continues at coordinate 32,916,650 of CM059188.1, forward strand.
TGTACACATTGGGAACGCAACTCGGATAATTTGCTCAGAACTCTGGGGATGAACTAGTTTAGTTATTCCCGCAGCCTGGTGACCTTATTGAAAAAGTGTTGGAAAGCTGGGTTATAACTTATAGACAGAAGCACATGAATTTTCAATCTAATAATATGCTAAATATATTGTTCAAATACTTATCTACCATAGTCTGCTACTTTTGGAGTAAAGAATTTACTCATGGCGACTTTATAGTGCTGCCCTACTGGGAAACCAGGCCGCTGGCACCATGACCCAATTCCCCACACAGTCACATTGTCCTGATGCTGTGTTAACCAGTCCTTGTCCTATCCTAGTAATGCCGAGCGCCAGGCTAAGTAGGAGTTATGTTTCTTACATTTTACACGGGAATGTGTAGGTCAGGCAGATCAGGCATCGTGTTATTTGTGTGTAAACCTCAGCCAGACATGGTAGTTTGCAAAAATACGTGAAAATAACTCACATAGAAAACCTAAGTACAAAAACAAAAAATAAGCGGTGGGTGGGTGAAAATAGCGCATTCATGACTAATGTTATGGGTGCACTACCGGGTTTAACAGCGGACATGATTGTGTAATATTATTGTCAGGGCTGGCACCCTGGTATTTGTGTCCATAACACCCGTCAAGGAACCATCATTAACGAGGTGTTGTGACAGCAATCTGACCCGGTAAATCAGCCTGAGTTGTAATGTCTGTTTGTGTGTGTGTTTGTGTGTTTGTGTGCGTGTGCAGGGGAGGCGGGAGTTTGGTAAAAAAAAGGAGTGCGGCGGGAGGGAGGGTTGGGGTCGGTTCGTTTTTTAACTTACAGATTAACTTACAGATCCTCTTCTGGCTGATCTAGGTCCTATCGGACCTCTAGTGCCAGCTTGTTACGACAAAAAAGAACTATTTTTTGTGCACACATAGGGAGGTCGACGGTGCCCTGAAGTCATATAATTGTGGGTGTCCTCTCCAATGTCTATCCAGCCTTCTCTCAAATGCTTCTACCGTTGGTGCTTCAACCATTTGGTCTGGGAGACTATTCCATGGATCTGTCACCCAAAAGAAAAATGAGTGTTTCCTGACCTCAAGTCTGGGCCTCTCCATGTACAGATGTTGGCTTCCAGAACAGAGAACGCTAGGTATTCAAGCGGTAAATACAAATCCGACAAAATTAGTCATTGGTGTTGGGGTTACTCGTAAGAGCTGAGTAGAGTAAATCATTGGCCAAGGTACCATGTTCCTATAGCAGGACCTAGTTGTGGTACCTAAATGTCCTATGTATGTATACCATGATGTCTAAATAGAGCCATAGTCATCGTCAGGGTCAGTACCCCATAATGAAGGCCCATGTGTCTCTTTAGAAATTGCTGGCTAAATGTCCACTAGATAGTCCATAGAGAAAGGGGGGGGGGGGGGTCTAGCAACAATGATGAACACGGACCAGGGGACACCCCCCACCCCCAAGACCCCACCCCCAAGACCCCTGGTCCGTATCGATGCACTGCTTTGATTGTTCTAATTCATGTCGGGGATTCATTACTGCCATTAGTTCATCATTGTCGCCAGACTCCCTGTCTCCCAATGCCAACGTGCTGCCGCCCAGTGAACATTTAGCTAGCAATTTCTAAAGAGACACATGATAGAATATAGGCTTTACATCCACCAGAGAGCTACTATTACACTATTGGATCATTGTGGTAGCCTCTTCACTCTTGTAAGAATGAAAATAGATGTTTTTATAATTTACTTATAAATTTTACTATAAACTCCTTAATTATTAGTTATTCATTACTAGGCTCACCATCATCAAATACCCTATAATACTAAGACTACTCACTCCATATCTCTCTGATGGTAATGTAAATTTTGCAGTGCCACCTGTGGTGGGTTTGATCAGCCCGGCTGCTGGTTGGTGTTTCACATGTAAACACATACAATTATATTATACATGAGATAGGTAAGTATGAATATACATCAATATGAAATTGTTATGAACAAATACACATCATCATCATCAGCATCATCATCGCCATCATCACACATCTTTTACATTCATATATATAATATAGCAACTGTTTAACCAAGAGAAGAGCCAGCGCACCAAGTGGTGGGTTTGATCATTTTGATTACACAGTACAGGCTGAGTGAGCCATCTTAGTATTATAGGGTCTTTGCCATCATGTAGCTAAAACTGTGAACCAGTGGAATGACCTGGTTACGTTGATTCGGTATGTCATGTTTATGGCCATCTGTGCTATTTATATCTTAACTGCCAGTTCATATTGAACAATAGCATGTTTACATATAACCGTATCATACATCGATCGGAAATTCAAAATATTTACGAATTATGTGATACCAACCTAGGTCTTAATGTTGACTCGCTTAATCATAATCCCAATTTTTTTTGTTAATCACACAGTTCAAATAGTTGGCTACCCATATTCTATTAACCATATATATCATAATTTGTGATTCAGTGAATATACATATATAGGCCATTCTAATAAACGTTGTACCACATATTTGATTTCCACATTACATTGTTAATGATTTTGCCTTCATTTTTTGTATAAGTAAATCAAAGTTATTGTTGAGTCTGTGTATTAATTATGTTAGCAATACTACATGTACTTAGTCTATCCCACAGAATTTTGTGCTAAAGTGAAAATAGGAAAATTTGCATATCGACACCATGCATCTAACCAAATGTTTTTCCAGCTTTTTTCTGGTAAGACACAATCTTTTTTGTTAAACTGTAATCAGCAAAATCTTGCTTGAATTTGTTGTATGTGCTAAAATGATGCTATGGATGGGTATTAAAATGATGTTATGGATGGATGTTAAACAGTCTTTCTCAATGTGTATAATATCAAAGTAAAAAAGCGAAATAAAACAAATTAAACTCAGACATACGCACAACATATATTTATAACCGTCAGATGAATATATATGGATTCTGCTATTATTTGGAATGTTTTCACTTTTGGTTTCTATGTCACAAAAGTGGTACACACTTTCTGAGAACGACACATAATACATTGTGTATTGCTCACAGAAGCAAACAAGTGAGTACTCAATAGTTAACGTATTACCTGCCATACCAACAGCCAACGAATAACCCACACTGAGTAGCATTAAATATGAACACCAACTTCGGTTTCGCTGATTCCCAACCCGCATAATACACGCCGGGAACCAGTGTGTGATCTATTCCTGGCGGTGTGCCCACTCAGGAGTTCTGACGTCAGACTCCCTCCACCGACCCCCCTCCTCCGGTGTGTACCGGGCGCGGTGGGCGAATCGGTAGAGTGCCGGCCTCGCGTGGGGAAGGTCGAAAGTTCGGTTCCCGGTCGAGTCAAACCAATGGCATATAAAATTGATACTTGTTGCTTCCTAGCCGGGCGCTTGGCATTAATAGGATAGGACAAGGACTGGTTAGCTCAGTGTAAGGATAATGTGACTGAGTGGGATATCGGGTCATGGTGCTGGCAGCCTGATTTCCCAGTGTGGAAGCACTATAAAGTCGCCATGAGTCAAGGCTGTCACTAGTCGGTACCTTTCATGATATGACCTTAGATGTTGCCAAGACGTAAAACTCCAACAACACCCCTCCCCCCTGTGAGGTGCATGACCCTTCCTCTTCCAATCTCAAACTGTTCGGACATGAGGCTTTGCTGTGTACACCCCCCTCCCCCAACATTCCTAGAAGTCTCTACAACTGAACGCGGGTAACAGACGGTACATGGGGCATGGACATAACAACAAGACCAGAAGTAGGCACAGTGCACAACAATCGTAAATGTCTATGCTGAGCCATTTAAAGCTGCATAGTCCGATGAAAGATTCACATTTTCAAAAGCCCTAACTATCTACATTTGACCCTACATATCCAACTTAGATACTGGTGAACTTATTAAACATTTTGCGCTACATAGAAGGGTGAACTATGAAAATGTAATAGGCCTGTTACTGCTCAGAGTTTTGACAAGCAGGCCAAAGTTAATTTTGTATGTTTACACTTCAAAGATCTCATAAGTTAGCTATTTTTAAGTAAAATTACTTCAAATTAAAATAAGGTGGATAATAACCATCAATCTATCTTAGAATATCTATATTATAGTATAGTACATGAAGGCAAGGGAATGGAATACACTGGGAGTAGAAGAAAGAAGTACAGGGACAATAGAAACATATAAAACATTAATCAAAAGAGAGCTAAATGCACTGCTAGACTAATGACAACAACAAATAAAATGAATTAAAAAAGAAAAAGAAAGACAGATAAATACAAAAAATAGAAAATACACTGATAATTCAAGCAAAGTTTTACATACAAAAGGTAAACTTTAAACTTAAAAATCAAAACCTAATGACCACTAACACAGCAAGGTGAAGACATTCAGAGAAATTAACTATTGGTAACCAAACAATTATCCGATTGTAGAATGAACAAACTCACAGAGGTTTGGGGGATGTGGGAGAATGCTTACAAACAGAGAAAGAATGCATGCAGTAGTTAGCTAGACAACAACTGAAAGTGATCAAAACAAGGGGAGTCACAAGACTAATACTGTCTAGTGACTAGCGGTGAAAACAAGTCATTAGACTTAACCGTTATGGGCAGCATAAATACATCCATCACCAAAAAAACCTTTTAATGAACTTATCTTAGAAAATGACAGAAACTCGAAACCATCGGACTTTGCAACTTTAACGTGTAATAGCTTTCAAGGGACATACTGATGTGGATCCAAAACTACAGTGATAGCTCAATTCATGACTAATGGTACGGGTGCAATACATTATGTAATATTATTGGAAGGGCTGACAACATGGTATTTGTGTTCATTACAGCACGTGAGATTTGAATCAATCTACATAAAAACACAAATAATTACAAATTATGTTGGTTTTGGTTTTAAAAGAAAAGCAATAAAGGTCGGCAGAGTTCTAGATCATTTGGAAACGTGCCATTGTATCACTGGAATGTGATATTAAATCAAAATTATTTGTATTTCCCGGAATTTTGAAATATTTATACTCAAGCACTTTCCAAGGACCCCTTTGAAGGACGTCAGTAGATGAATAAAACTAAAACTAAACGATAGCGTAGTTATATGATTAATGAAGTGGTTATTGAAAGCTACTCTGTAACTAGATAAAAGATCCACCCCGTACTTGCAGTACCGGGGTGAAAACCAACCCATTAGAAAAGATGGCGAAGAATTTCAACATGCTGGGGAAATTAACTGAGCTGGTAAATTCTTAATTTAAGAAGTACAATATATTCTTTATGTACGTCTTCACATTTACCCGCTACTTTTGAGGTGGAAAATATAATAAAACATATACTTTAATGCAATTTAAAAGTGAAATCGACGGCGTTCTCTGGCCTCCATCTTGTCTTTTTGCATTCTCTCCCATTTCACCAACTCTGTGTCGATATAAGTACCCATTTGACACTGGTGCCAGGCATTCTACTTCTTGTTCCATACTAAAGCTATTTTCGCCCGTATTTAGACTACGTTGTCGTTCACCCCTGTACTGGAAGTACGGGGTGAATCTTTTATCTACTCTGTAACCTATTGCAGTTCATGTCAATGGCCATTAAGTAATGCAATACGCGTAGTAGCTCTAACAAACATACAGGGCAATGCCAAATTAATATTTGAGTATAGATATTTGTACCTCAGACACGCTAAAAAATAAGTGCATTACATGATTAAAAAACAGGAATATACGAGTGTGAGCCCAACAACACTTGAGATTAGAATTACAATAAGTATTTTTCCTTTAATACCATTTTGCTTGTTAATGTCTTGAGCATAACATTTTAATTATATAATATGCGCATTTAAATTTACATATGGAAATTAAAGTATTATTTCATGGAGAATAACATAGTTTATCGAAATGCACATTAATGAAGACTAACTCCTTTTTCACAACACAATTAACACAACAGGATAATTGTATTTTGTTAAATGGGAGAAATTAGGTCACAGCTTGAAATTATGTTTCGCAAAGCAAACCTAGTCGGAGTAACCTGATACAGTAAGATGGCTACATCTTGGATACTTCACAGTACACTCCGAGATAATGGCACTTAAAAAATCGAAATAGGGGGCGTGGCTGTACTATCGTTGTCTTAGGGGAGATATGATAGAGACTTATAAGATTATTACTGGTATGTATATGACAGTGACGTCACAACTGGTTTGTTCAACATCAGAGCAGACAGCAACACTAGAGGTTAGCGGTATAGGATTTTCAAGGAGAGGGGTCCAGACTTGAGGTCAGGAAATGCTCATTTTTCTTTTCAGTGGTAGAGCCATGGAAGCCATGGAAGTCTTCCAGGCCAATTGGTTGAAGCACCAACAGTAGAAGCATTTGAGAGAAGGCTGAATAGACATTGGAGAGGACACCCACAATTATATGACTTCAGGGCTCCGTCGACCTCCATATGTGTGCAAAGAAATAGTTCCTTTTACTATAATGAGCCAGCGGCATTAGAGGCCCACAAGGGCCTAGATCAGCGAGGAGAAAATCTATAAGTTAATCTATGGTTCTGTGTGCGGTGGTGTGTCTGCCGCCACGCGTGGTAGTGGAGCTCATGTACAGACTACTACACTTCCAACACATTATTGACAGGTGGTGTGTTTAGGGCACAAAATGCACATAGGCGCCAGTACACATCGGCCGACCGCTTTGTTTAAGTTTCAGGTTTTGTAAAGGCCGCTTTGGATCAAGTCGAGGTGTGGAGAATGCACACTGACATCGCCGACTGGTACCCCACATACACAAAAAAAAAAAAACAGATTTACACATAAATCAAGCGTGAGTGAGGGAGTGAGTGAGTGTGTGTGTGTAAAAAGAAAGGGAGAGGAGAGATGGAGACAGAGAGACACAGAGAGAGGGGGAAAGCGAGAGAGGGGGAAAGCGAGAGAGGGGAGAGACGCTGGTCAGGGAGGAGGGAGGAGAGCGGGAGGGAGGGACGAAGGGAGAAAAAGAGGGAGAGGGAAAGGGAGGAAAGGAGGCAGGGAGAGGGGGGGGGGAGAGGGTGAGATAGCGATAGAGATAGAGATAGTGAGGGATAGAGAGCTCTGGAATTGTTTAACTACATGCCCTTCTAATAGCACCTGTCTGGTGTTAGTGACAGGAATAAGACGTGTAGGTGAATAGGTATATCAAAAGGCAGGCGGTGGGGGTCTGGAAAAGTAGTACTCCCTGTATGACGGTGAAAATGTTGACAACTTTGGATGGCCCCCTTACACCACTGTCCTACTTTTCCAAACACCCCTAGACATTCCAATAAGGTTGGTTGTTGGAGTTTTATGTTCTGGCAACATCTAAGGTTATATCAGGCCGGGCCCCAATAAAGTTGAACACATCAATGTTTTATCATGGAACATGAGGGGTTTATATTACATGAACTTTTTGAGTATTTAAAAAAACACCATAAACGCCCTACATGACTGATCCCATCCTGATGGTATGGTCATGAAAATGCTGACAACTTTGGATGGCCCCTTTACTTAAACTAGGCCTTGTCACATTACGACGCATCTCGAAAGCGCGCCACCAACGTGTAAAATCACTTTTTTTTTTTTAACGTCTAGATGTGTCAAACTTTTCGGCGCGGGGGAAAGTTGGACGCAAGCACAACGTAGTGGACGTAAGAGCAACGGAGTGGACATAAGCATTGTGCCAGCGTGCGTGATGTTGGCATAATGCGTGAGTAAAGCATGCCAACGTGCAGGGGGCACCCGACCCACCCGCAAAACGCTCATGCTGGCGAACGTTATATCATTAAGCGAGTGCCATACGCGCGCCCTATATGTCGAGACACGGTGGAGAAATGCCAACCACGCGTCGGCCATACGCTATGCATACGTTAGAACAACGTTGTCATTACATTGCCAATGTGTGGACTGAACGCTCTCCATCAGAGGAACGAAAGTCAACGTAGGACACCGTAAGAACTACGTTCCTCCAACGCGTGTCTAACATATCTTGACTTACGCCTTATGTAAGCACCCATGTGTTGTCGCACATCAAAAGTTTTGTGCATGCAATACACGTGTGCACAAAACTTCACCGACCCCCTGGCACGCGTCGCCGTATGTTGACGTACATTGACGTATACTAACCATAACGACAAAAAATCACATACGTCGCCGTACGTTCGCACGGTGTGTCGTAATGTGACAGCCCCATAACACAGACGTGTTGAGCGCACACATTAACAGTTAAATCACAGGTCTTACACTGACAAGGGTTTGTTTGTTTTTTTACGTCCTAGCAACATCTAAGGTCATATCAGGACGGACCACTGACAAGGGAGTTACAATTATGGGGGCGGCGTATGTTGACCGTTGTGCACTGATATGAGTGTATGCGTAGCGTATGAGTACGTATCAGTTTTCGGCGTATACGCCGTCATACGCTACCCATACGCCTGGTCCCTCCCTCCCCCTCTCTTGCGGCACCTTTATATACCGAGAGCATACGCCGGGCATACGCTGAATATACGCTTAGTACACACTGAGAATACGCTCAAATACGTTACATGAACGCCAGGTGTACGCTACATACGCTATAGATATGCCGAAGGAGTGGTTTTAGCGTATGCGTAACGCAAGACGGTGTACGTATAGCATATACCCAACGTATGAAGGCGTACGCTTAGCGTATGAGGAGCGTATGAGCTTTACGTCACCATACACTGAATTTTTTTAGCATGCACAACTAATTTTATGACGGACGCGCGTATGACGGATATGCAGGGCGTATACGACGTATGCGCAGCATATGACGGCGTATGTGACGCAAGCCGATACGCCGGCATACGCTTACGCCATACACCGTAATGTGACAGGCCATAAGTTCCCAGCCTGTGGGGACAACTCCACTTAGGGTCACGTGGGGTGCGAGTCTGTCCGAGCTTACTGAGGTCATGTCATGTAATAGGCTATATATGTAATGGATTGGTTTGGTTTATTGGGGGTTTACGTCCTATCAACATATAAGGTCATATCAGGATGGGTAGTAACTTGTGTCATTTCGCACTCATAGCAACTTCATAGTGCTGCCCTACTGGGAGCCCGATATCCCACTCAGTCACATTATTATTGACCAGTCCTTGTTCTATTCTGGTAATGCGAACACCAGACATGGTAGCTAGCTACAGGTATCAAGTTTATAAGTCTTTGGATTGATCGGGGATTGATCCCATGACTTAACCTAGCACATACTTCCACTTAGTAAATTACTGAAACAAAATAATTGTGATAATCCCACCTTGGCACCTGTCAATACTTCTGCCATCGCAACAGCTGCTGTTCTGGCATCTTTGTGCCGACTTGCTACAGCCATCACTATGAACACATTTGCAACCCTACCAATATCAACATTTCCTGACAGGGGCAATGCGAATCACAGCCTATGGAAATAAACAGTAGATTTGTCTGTGTTGACACTTGATGATTCGGCTTAGTTGGTTGGTTGTTGGGAGTTTTACGTCCTGGCAACATCTAAGGTAATATCTGGAAGGGTACTGACTTGTGACAGTGTGCACTCATGACAACCTTATAGTGCTGCCCCACTGGGAGACCAGATCACCAGCACCATGACCTAATATCTCACTCAGTCACATTATCCTGACACTGAGCCAACCAGTGCTTGCCATATCCTAATAATGCTGAGCGCCTGGCTAGGAAGTGACAAATATCAATTCTTAAGTCGTTGGTTTGACTCGACAAGAGTTCGAATCCCACGATCTACCAAAACGGGAGACGGACGCTCAACTCAATCAGCCATTCCGTCTGGTGTAGAGTTAGTAGTTGGTGTCACACTGACTCACATAACAGAGATGAAAGTGATCTCTGGGAAAAAAAGCGGAAATGCGGAAATTCTCCCATAGGTTTAGCATTGTCAGGGAATCGGGGGAAAATACCGAAAGTCAGGTCTCAACTAACCTTGTTGTGATGGCATTATCACCCATATCTAACAGTTTCTTGCTTAGGTTTTATGTTCTAACTACATCTAAGGTCATATAAGAACGGGATTCGAACCACCGAACTGATGTCATATGCATCCCTTCTTTTGGAATTTTGTTTTAACATTAATCGCTGAATATAAGAAATCCCGGAAATCCGCGAAACCGCGGAGGTCTTTCATCTCTGCATATACCATTATGTGCATGGGAGAAAAATACCACAGCATTAGCCTTTTCTCTCTGTTGTTTCTCATTTCCTCATATGCAAAAGTGATATATAAGCTTAGATGTTGCTAGGAATTAAAGCACCAACAAACAAATTATACATCTCGCAGAATTGGTTCTATTTGTGACCCAGTGGGCATCTGGGAAGGGTGTGGCTGACGATCCGTTTCCCTTAGGCCTTAGAACACGGTTGTGACCTGGCGTGCACGGAAAGACAGCTGCTCAGGCAGGCGACGTCATTTTTACTAATTATTCAGCTCTTTTTTTCTTTAAAAAAAAAGAAAGATTGTATTTAAGTATCAAATGTGTTTTTTTGTTTAAAAAAACCCAACTTTGTTGTTGCAGTAAATGGATACTATTCCACAGCGCGAGGTGTGATATTTCAATTTAGTTTCATGGATGATTTCTTAGTTTAACCAACACACAAAGGTATCCCACTGGGTCTGATTGTTGGAGTTTTACGTCCTGGTAATATCTACAGTCATATCAGGACGGGTATCGACTTGTGACAGTGTGCACTCATGGTGACTTTATAGTGCTACCCCACTGGAAGACCAGGCTGCCAGCACCATGAACTGACATCCCACTCAGTCACATTATCCTTGACACTGTGCCAACCAGTCCTTGCCCTATTGTAATAATGCCGAGAGCCTGGCTAGGAATTGACAAGTATCAATTTTTAAGTCATTGGTTTGACTTGACCAGAGGTCAAATAGGAGATGGATGCTCAACTCATTCGGCCATCCCGTCTGGTCCTGGGTCTGGTTAGTAAACTCCCCCTGGCACCTTCCCAGAGAAATGAGCGGTACTTCACTGCACCATGGCACTGATAGGCAGCCCCTAATCCACTCATTTAACTTCAGCCAAAAGTCAGCCTCTAACTGTAAGCGTGTTGGTGCTAACGCCTGAACATCATGAGAGACACCGACTTTTACTTACACACAGATTTAATCAGGTTCATTAGAGTATGTGTTTAATAATACCCCAGTCACACGAGGCCTGCATTCGCTAACGATTGATTCGCGATGTCAAAACATCCTCCTTGTGCCCTCCTTACGCCCTGATTGAGTGCTGTCGCCGCGAGGACGCCAACCTCCCAGCGTCCATTTCGGGAATTTTGGACGCAAGGAGGTTGCTGCTGCTGCACGTGCAACCTCCTTACGTCCTGTTCCGGCGGCGCCATTCAAAATGGTTGGCGCCCTGGGTTGGCGAGTTGCCGGCGATCTGGCGCCGACCTGGTGGCGCCAACACATGCGATGCTGCAGTCACCATGTGGTCGGCGCCAGGGCACCGCCCTTTCCCCAACCCACGCTGCCCTGGCGCCGCCCTGCTACTGACTCAGCGCCGCCATGTCACTGACCCAGCGCCGCCCTCGTGGTGCCCTCGCACCGACCTGGCGCCTACAACGTAGGTGCCAGGTCGGTGCAGGGCACCACGAGGTGCCCCGCCCGACCTGGCACCTCGTCGGTGCCAGGTCGACGTAGGTGCCAGGTCGTCACGACCTGGCACCTACGTCGACCTGGCACCGTGACAACCTTATAGTGCTGCCCCACTGGGCAGCACTATAAGGCTGCCCAGTGGGGCTGGGTGGTTGGCGTCCTTTTGGGCGTAAGGAGGTTGGCGGTGAACGCTGCCTCTCGTGTGACTGGGGTATTATATGCACTATTTTCTCTTTCCAAAATTGCAACCTATAGGATTTCAAATTTCATAGGAAACACATTTTGGGTTCCGTGCCCAGGAACTCATTTGGCAACAATTATATTTGGTTCTGAAAAACCTGTGATGTGAACCGAGTCTTGATAGAATAATTTGTGTATGTGTGTCTATTATTAACTTATTAAGCATTTCTAACAATCTTTAATACCAGAATGTAATTTGTGCATATCATTTATACCTTTTATGGGAACCAAAATTTCGGAACCAAATGATTTTGTCTTTGAGCACCCGATTCCTGTGGGGCAGGTACTCGGTCACATCGTTAATGTACACTCCGAAATACCTAAAATTATAAACATGTATAGAAGACTCAAATGATTTAAGCACCCACTTCCCGTGTGATATGAGGAAGACCAAGTGTCTGCAATCGAAATTTTCCCAGAACTTAAAGAGAAATATCTAACAACAATAATAAAATCCACGGATAGATAAACTATCAAGATTCCTCACCACTAATTGTACTTCGAAAATAGCCATCTAACAGATCGTATATCTCAAGCTAAACACAAGTGTATGCAGAGGAAAGATTGTCCCCATCACTCAACAAACTCTCCAACTGCAGATGCACACACGTGACATGTCGAACGTGCCACCGCACATCCCAAACACAGATTGGACTCATCAGTAATCAACAAGTTCACGACAAATGAGAAGTTGCTGTTATCATCGCCACCGATGAACAACCAAGAAAATGATATATATATATATAGATACTAACACAGATATATATGGCACACAATGTGTGTGTATATTATATACATATCTAGATGTATACCAAAGACCCTATAATACTAAGACAGCTCACACAGCCTGTACTGTGGAATCAAAATGATCAAACCTACCACTTGGTGTGCTGGCTGTTCTCTTGGTTAAACAGGTGCTATATTATATATATAAATGTATATATATGAATGTGACATGTGTGATGATGGCGATGCTGATGATGATGCTGATGATGATGTATATTTGTTCATAGCAATTTCATATTGATGTGTATCCACACTTACCTATCTCATGTATAATATAATTGTATGTGTTTACATGTGAAACACCAACCAGCAGCTGTGCTGATCAAACCCACCACAAGGTGGCACTGCGAAATTTACATTACCATGGGAGAGATAGGGAGTGAGCCGTCTTAGTATTATAGGGTCTTTGTGTATACACACACACACTCTGTGTGTATGGCTATAATATATGTGTGCTAGTAATTACACACACACAATAGGTTTTATAAATATTAACAAAACATGAGAGTGACACATGGTACAAAGGCACACAGGAGACCTACCTTGAAGGCCGTCTCTCGGTCGCAGAAACCAGCACATCCGACCAGAAGGAAGACGACACAGACGAGCGCGACCACGCCCAGCACGGCGACGTGCACCCAGTACCCGCCCACCAGCACCTCCGTCAACTCAACTGTAACAGTTCAAGCACTCGCATGACAAACAGGCTGAAGCGTTGGTTGGTTGTTGAAGTTTTACGTGATGGCAACATCTAAGGTCCTATCAGGACGGGTACCGCCTTGTGCCAGGGCGCACTCATAGCGACTTTATAGTGCTGCCCCACTAGGAAATCAGGCAGCTGGCATCATGACCCGATATCCCACTCAGTAACATTATCCTGACAGTGGGCTAACCAATCCTTGCCCTATCCTAGTAATGCTGAGCACCAGACTAGAAAGCGAAAAGTATCAATTTTAAAGTCATTGGTTTGACTCGACCGGGAACCGAACTCCCGACCGTTCGTACGAGAGGCCCACGCTGTACCGATTAGGCCACCATGGCCATTAAGTTTGCCGATACGCGTAGGGCAAAACTTTGATTTTATTCAAAATTAATAGAAATAAAGAAAGATTTGGCATAAACATGTATGCACACATGCAATATAATGATCTGATGAACATAACTAACACAAAACTAGCTATAGTTAAACATTTTGAGCTTAGAAACATACAATTCCACACAAAACAATCAGTCACTTTATCCACATCACTATTATTAATTCTTGTTCTAAATATTAAAATGCCAAATGTGTCAACAGACACTTGTTTCAGAGAAATATATAACCAATATCTGATTAACCCTACTCATTTTTTAGTTCTACATATGTCATTAACCATAGGATATAAATAAAAACATAAATAAAATAAGTAAAACTGGCTCTGGCTATGGCTCTAACACGAGTCTGAGTGCCCAGATTTGTCTAAATCTAAATGCACATGGGATAAGATGTGCTGATTATATTGATGTAAATACAATGCTGGATAAAAGATTAATATATCTTAATTTATTATATATATTTTTTTAGTTAGTGTTCTATGTTTCAAACAAGAGCTGAGATGAGCTGAAACTAGCACATTTCATAACTGCTCCCAGTGTATTAAGCATGTGCCATGTGCTTCTCGCGGGTTTATTTTGCTTTGACGCATCCCACAATGCACCGCGCCACTTGAATGGCGATGTAGTCTATATATGGAAGTCTCCAGTGAGTGAACTTCAACATTAGTGTGAAATATTTATGTGGCATCCAGACACCACTGGTTACATCTATGACGGAAATTTGTAATGTTATTTCTGAAGAGATCAAATAAATTTGTTTTAAATTTAAGAATGCATACATGTTAATAAATACTCCCTTTTGATTTGGGAACTGTTTTGTTTGATATATCAATGCAATACAAGATCTTAGTAAGGATCCAACCATATCCCATATGTCATGTTACAAATGGCTGACTGTAAAATGTTTTTTTTTGTGTGCAAAAACACTTCATATCTAAAAAGACCAAAGTTGCACACAGTTTATTTTATAAGCCTTATTACTTACATTAAAATCCCATCCCATGCTGACCAGTTTTCAGGAGAGTGACCCATTTATATATATATTTTGTTAATCAGCTCGAGCTAGTATTTACTTCAGTAGTATCTTCGGTCCGACCCGCAATAATGTGTCGCAATATTGATATTCTCAGTTACTAAATCACGATATTGGATTTAATTGTCTGCATTAAAGTTGCATACTCATGGGTTTGAGTTTTTGCCTATTTTATTTGTTTAATGTGAATATATTAATCGCTTTGGCAATCAGTCATAATGAACCGCGTTCTGGGTGCCCTGTATTAATTATGCTGACCACTACTGTCAATTCAGTTTCTCCCTCATTTCAGTTTCTCCCTCAATTCAGTTTCTCCCTCATTTCACCACATCGCCCCATTTAACGCCACATTTTCTTGTCCCCACACGACTTAATTATTCAGCGAATAAAGCATGGCTGGGATTTTTTGGATTTTTTGTTGTTATCAATATAAGCACTACATATTTCTGTATATTATGCCATGATTAATATGCTTCTCAGTATGAAATTATTTAATTCTGCTTAGAGTTTTATTAAGCAGTCTGAATGGTGTCCTAAACATGTGTTGCGTCTGAGCAACACATGTGATGCTACCATACGACATAGCTTAATCATGGACTACACCTTTATTTTTTATTTCATTAATTAAATTTTATATAGATGTAAAGGGGAGATATCCAGCTTTCATTTTCAATCAAAAAATGTTTTAATTCAAATATTAGATTTTAACTCTGCATGTGACACTTCTGGGCAATTTTCAGGAGAGTGACCTATGTATAAACCTAAAAAGAGAGAAGCTATCGGTTTCTATGTACAAAAAGCTTTATGGGTAACATAATACCACCCCAGCCCATATCTCCATGCACAACCCACAGCCATATCACTTTTTTGTTTGAGAACAGTACCTACTATTCTACACATACCCTCAAGTTGTTCAGCGTTAGTTCCAGACAGAATACATGATGTGTTTACACAACTCGCTATCCCTGACAAAAACACTCAAGTGTTGGAACGTCTCCACCCTCAGACAGAGCGGTGTTCACACAAGAGGGCGTGATACAGGCTAAGAAGCACCCTGACGGCATCTACTTCCAAAACTCAGTAGGCAGGAACAAAAAATTGTAAATTTGTTTATTCATTTCTTTTTAAAATGTATCATGTCCATCCAGTGTGCATTGAAACCAATAAGGGTTTAAAAGGAAAAATCAACTATTATTCCGCCAAGTCGCCCATCTCTCGAAATAATAAATAAAGAATTGTTATCTCACAATACATCTAGTAGATGTATGGCGTCTATAATCAAATCTTCATTTTAGCTCAACACCATATAAACATATTTTGGATACATTTTCTGGGATATATTGTGAGATAACAATTCTTTATTTATTATTTGGACAGATGGGCGATGATCTACCCAAACCTTTTTCTTGCAAGACAAAATCTTTTTTGCTCAACTTTAATCAATTAAACCTTGTTTAAATTTGTTGTGTGTGCTAAAATGATGCTATGGATGTGTGTTAAAATGATGTTATAGATAAATGCAACATGGTTAATTTTAATGTTTCTTTCTCAATTTATATAATATCAAAATCAAAAAGTGAAAATTTGTTTTGTCAATGCTGACATATAATATATGCACAAAATGTAAACCTTCATAGCAATAATATGGATCCTGTTATTCTTTGGAATATTTTCACTTTTGGTTTCCATGTCACAAAATTAGTACACAGTTCATGAGTATATTATATATGGGTTGTTGGAATTTCTCCAGTGTGTGGCGCGTGTATTTTTATGCTGCCCTATTATGTTATATACATGGAAACATTACTACTACTACTAGACGCTTACATACCTCTCGAGTAAACAGCTAGAGATGACTGCACCAATAAATAACATGTACATGCTCAAGTCCTGAGACCAGCAGTGTACTTGTAAGTTGTAGTATCAAGATTGACAGAAAACTGTATACTTTACAGCTAGTTGTAATTACAACTGCGCCAAAAGGTTCTAAATAAATTAGCAATTAAAATAATTTTAGAAAGTCTTTGAAATTAATAATCTCCGATTTTTTTGTTTCTTCATTTGAATTAAAACAAACATATCAGGATGGGTACCGACTAGTTGTAGTGCGCACTCATGCAATGAGCAGCACTATGAAGTCCCCATGGGCGACTTTATAGTACTGCCCAACTGGGAGACCAAGCCTCCAGCACTATGACTCCTAGATAAAAGATGCACGCCTGGGTTGGGTCGGGTAAATATTCTATCTACATGACTTGATATCCCACCCAGTCACATTATCTTGATACAGAGCTAACCAGTCCTTGCCGTATCCTAGTAATGTCGATCCCCGGGCTAGGTAGTAACAAATAACAATTTAGTAAATTATTGACTCGGCCGGCTTTCAAAGTCCCGACCTTCCGCACGGGAAGGGAAGCCTGCCGATTTGGCCATCGCGTCCAGTCTTTCTCCTCAGATTTATTACATTATATGTGACATTATTCAAATTCAAAAAGCATGTGGCGATAAAAAATGTTACGTAGTGTCTACGCATACGTGAGCCATACCCGTAGCCTGGTGGTCTAAACATATGTATATGGGTCGTTCTCAGAAACTGTGTACCACTTGAGGTAGTCTACTAGAAATGCATATTTCAAAGAAACCCTTTATTGGAGTGTCAATATTTAGATTTAATCATTTAGCCCAATAATGTGGGAGATATTTTAGATCAAAAGTAAATGTTAATATTGTGTATTATGTATCTTATTGGGATGGATGTAGCTAAATACATAGAAAATTACATCACTAATTTGTGACATTGTCAACAGCATTGAAAATAAAGTGTCACAAACTTAATGAAAACCTCTGAACAACAGCTCATTTCACTTCAATTGGTCATATACAATGTCTTCATTAAGTTGAAGACATTTATTTCTAAAAAAAAATTTTAATTATGAAATAGTTAACATTTTCTGGAGTCATTAACATCGTAACATTTCGTTTCCACTTGCAAGTACTATGAAACTCTGTATCAAACACTGAGTACAGATACAGTACAGGAACTATTTTCACCATTTGACACTCTATGCATGGACCCATTATGGTATAGTAAAAGATAAATCCTGAAATTGCCCCTAAACATTGAAATTTGAGCTGAAAATTTGTGTAAAATTGTTGTTTCCACTTTGTTACTCTGCTAATCTGTTACTCTGCTAATATTTTCTTGCTTTTCTCTTTAATATTCACAAATAAGACAAAACCATAGCAATGAGGTTTCAAATTATTATTACTACTGTTTATAAAGCAAGTGGCATGTGAAATGTCCTAAAAATGTTAAGTTTTGTGTGGAAAATATTTGATTTTGGAGTCAGATTGGTTTCCATGCTATACTGCTATTTATTGGGTGTGAGCATCATTTGACCTACTTAAAAATGCCAGAATATGTTTATTTTCAATTATTCAGATGCAAAAGGACATACACATTGAGGAAACTTGCTTATAGGACTTTGGCAGTATTTTGATTTTCTGGTACTGATGTCACACTATTGGTACACAACTTCTGAGAACGACCCATATACGCGCGCATGTGCCAATGTGTGCCAGGGTTAAGAATTAATATTATGTATCTCCCAATTCTTTTCCATGTGTATACTGGTATGTGAAGGAAAAGATAGTTTAGATTACTATCTTGTCAGAATAACAAGAATTAATTAAGTTGCAAGCCATGTTGAACATAGAACGCCCATGGCCATGGTGTCAAATATTGGAGCTGTAATAGCTTAAAATAGACCAATTCTGTCTCACTTAATTTCACAAATATTGGCTATTTCCACCCATTTAAAAGTATATTTGATGTCAATCCACATAATGATCTGTCAATTAATTTTTTTCAACAAAGTAAGAATCTGTCAGTTAATTTTTCCACATAATGATGTCAATAAACAAATTTCAACAAAATAATAATATGTCAATTAATGTCTGCAAATGAAGGTGGTCATGTTTGACAGGCCCCTAAATAACAAAATAATTATATACATAGGCCCTACGGCTCACGAATGCGTAGCTACGGCTGGTAAAGATACGTCCGGAACTAAGGCGCATGCGTTATGCGAATGTGGTATATGCGACATAGATATATGCCAATAGCCGATGTTTACTTTTTGTGCTGGGGGGTCATTAAACAAACAAACACACCAAAAAAGATACCCATGACATTTTTGGGGTTTTTTGCTCCAAATTTGTGAAGGAAGATCAAAGTTCCTATTGTTTTCTATGGCAAACGCAGCAGTATTCGCATTCGCACCGATCGGTCCATGGGTCGATCCATTTGCCGCATTCGCGTTCGTATTCGCCTTCGGACACATGGAAGCGCCACTATTCATCTACATGCTTTTCCATTTTTTGCCGCATTCGCATACTGCGTATATGGAATCTTAGCTTTACACTGCCAGGCTACGCGTACGGCTCACGTATGCGTAGCCAGTGTCAAAAAGTTCAGAATAACTCTCTGACTTGAAATATTGGTGCCCTCTCACACTGAAATGACTGCTTCATAATTTATACGTAAAAGATATATATATTAAAACAATAAATTACATACAAAGTTCAAAAAGGAACAAGATTACAAGATATTTTTTGACAGAAAGAAAGTAGATTTTCGATGTACCGCAGTTTTATGGACGTGCGAATAGCCAGTCCCCAGTTTTATTGTTGATGTGGTGAGTAACTTACCCAGTTACTGAGTTAGTCAGTAACTTGAGTAAGCAGTATCATAAAAGCTCGACACAGTATAGTAGTAAGTAACTAGACCAAAATCCCCACTTATCAACTGAATGAGCCTGGAAATGCTTCAAATTGGATCCCATTGACTCAAACTGAGGTACATGATAATTAAACCATGATTAAACAATATTAACTATTGGTAACCAAACAATTATCCAATTGTAGAATGAACAAACTCACAGAGGTTTGGGGGATGTGGGAGAATGCTTACAAACAGAGAAAGAATGCATGCAGTAGTTAGCTACACAACAACTGAAAGTGATAAAAAGAAGGGGAGTCACAAGACTATTACTGTCTAGTGCCAAAAACAAGTCATTAGACTTAACCGTTATGGGCAGCATAAATACACCCATCACACAAAAAAAAAAACCTTCAACCTGTCTAGGCTACTTACTTACTCAATAGGCCCCCACCTGAGATTACCATAAACTTGATAAAGACCAGTTTTAACACAAAGCCCACCCTACATCCCACCATCACCCTTTCAATGGGGGCGCTACCTCTAGAAAGATAATCAGTTATGCCCCTCTACTAATGCTTACCATACTAGTCTAACATGTTACATAGGTACCGCCCAATATCATCATGTTTCTTTTTTCTGTTATCTTGTTTTTTACTAGATAAAAGATTCACCCAGTACTTGTTGTACACGGGAGAAGGACAACTTAGTGTAAATACAGGCGAAAATAGCTTTAGTATGGAACATGAAGTAGAAACTGTGGCTCCAGTATCAAATGGCTACCCATATAGGCACAGAGTTGGTGAAATGGGAGAGAATGCAAAAAGACAAGATGGCAGCCGCAGAACGCCGTCGATTTCACTTTTAAATCGTATTAAACTAGATATTATATTATATTTTTCAACTCAAAGGTAGTGGGCTATCAATAAGACATATGCAAAGAATAATTGTTCCTTCTTAGATTGTGAAATTAGGCTCTCAATTCATTAACCCGCTTTTTCAACCGTTTTTATATAGGGTTGGTACTCACCCGTGTACTGCGAAAGCAAGTACCGGGTGAATCCGTTATCTAGTTTTTTACCTGTCATTCATTAATTTCATATCGATGCTTTGCTTATTTCCATGTCATGATGTATGATGTAAAATAAATGTATTTGTTTATCTATATTGTTGTAGATTTGATACTGTGTAGTGGAAATTGTCATTAGGGCTAGAAGACCAGTGGCAGTGCATTACTAGCACTGCCACTGACAACATCATGTTATTCAGAGAAATAAAAACACTTGAACATAAAAGAAAGTGGAACAGCTCATATTAAATACAATTGATCGCAAGAATCTAAAGACTAAACGAAAAAAATAAGATAAGTGTTGACTTACGAGAATCGGAATCAACAGCTTTAGAAGTGATCACTGGCACTGGTATGAGGCAAAGCAAAATGCAAAGCCATCGCACGGCTGTGGGAACGCCCCGGGGGCTGAGCAAGGTAACCCCCGCCACGCCTGACGAACCTGCGGTACAGTCCCTGTTCATCTCGCCACTCGTTACGCAGACAACAGTATGAAGATCCTCCAACTCCTACACTACTCCCCCGATACATGAGTACGCGAATTTTCAAGTGCTTCTTATGTCCGACTGGCTTGGTGCGGTAGGACCTCTGATCACCTCACCAGTGGCACAGGCAACATGACAGAGATTGCCGTTGCTTGTCAGTTTTAGTAACTATCGTATCGGGTTGCAGCAACAGCCATCTACAGCCAACACATCTTGCGATCCAACCGTACTTTGCTGCGTGCTGGTCAAGTCCCGCTGTGAACAGTTCAATACAGTCGTATTTCAGTGGAATAAAGTTACAAATAGTCATGTCCACATCACGTTCGTTGTTATGAGGAGATTCAGCGACTTGTTTTGTTGCGAGAAATTTGCGCTGGAAATCAGGTTTGTCCCCTCTTCGTACGTCAAAACAGGAAGTAGGGTACTGCACAATTGATCCGGTGTTGTCGGAAATGTTCGCCAACATTCAGTTCTTTTCCGCGTTGGACAACTTAGCCTAGTTCTCGTTCACCTCTACAGATCGCGCCACACATTCTAACGTCTAGTAGATGGAAAGCGATGTCAAAATGTTATCTAATGGATAATATATGATTTTGGTACAATGAGTTAATGAGATAGTTGATCAGCGAAGTTAATTTAACATAGCTGTGTGGACATCTGAATCGACTAACTAAAGCCCCAGTCTGCCCAGTCACACGAGGCATGCGTTCGCTTATGATTGATTCGTGAGCATTTTGCAATTAAATGACGACCATCTTACGACTAATCGCCGACCATTTCGGCCCATTTTGGTCGCAAGGAGGTTGTCCTTGCGACCTCGGGTGTCTCCACCGATCGGTGTAATACCCCAGTCACACGAGAGCCAGCGTTCGACGCCAACCTCCCATTCGATGTGAAAGTACGACGTCTGAACACTTCGAGTTCTGGATACTGAATGGTTTATTCACGGCCTAGGGCACGCTTGACCCGCCGGCAACTTTCCATGAGGTCATCTCATTTGCATACCTCTTTGACTCAACCTCTGCATCTCGTTAACCTATATTAACCACACACCTGTACGTCTATTACGCATATATCACATCCCCCCTCAAAGTATTTCTGAAACATGAAATGTTACAAAATAAGAAAGAAGAAACATTCAATAAACAATAACAATATATATGCGTACCTAAGTTGCAAATGTCCGAGCGCACAAAGCACTTAAGTCCTCCTAGTCTGGCCGTAATTCATAACAAAAGACTGGACTGGGAGTAAATTTATAATTTATTTACATCTTCAAGCTTATTCGTAGCAAATAGGTTTGTACATCAATCATTTGTAAGTATACAGAAGTATTATACCACTCGTCAGTTTAAGTCATATCATAAGAACACACAGGCTATGTTATTAAACACACACTCAAAGTTCCGGGTTCGATTCAACCGAAAAACCTCTAACACTCAGCCCTAGTAGCCATATCGTAAGTACAAGAGGGTGGGAGGGTGGGGAAAAACCGTCTTCCAGGTGTTTACTGTATGAGTGCCAGGACCAGGTGAGTTGGAGAGCCTAGGTATTTCCACCTCTATATATACTAAGGGTTTCCTTGGAGATTGTTGTTGACATTTGATTTGAGTGCTTGGAGACATGAATGTTTCTTGACTACCGGACCTAGCAACACAGATGCAAAGTCCTTGGATCACAGATTGAATTGAGTGGATATGGCAACGCATACAAGTTTTGTTTACATCACTTGGCAACACCAGTTTTGAAAGTCAGAGATCTTCTATGTTGTGGGTTCAGTCATTCCAACAGAGTTCTTTGGCATTTTTAATACAGAACAAGAAATATGAATTAAATCTTAGTTTTTAACATTAATGATGATTTATATAACATACATAGATAGATCTTGGAATTCTGATTCTTTGAGATTGTCCATTAATAGTTGGAGATCAATTTGAATTTGATTTAAGTTCAAGTTTACAAATTTCAGTAGATACATATCAGCAAGGTATTTGATTTCTTAGAAACTAGGAGACCATTATCTCTAGAATATGAGTTACCCAGTTACTGATGATTTATGTAACATACATATATAGAACTGGGATTTCTAATTCTTTGAGATTGTCCATTAATAGTTGGAGATATGAATTTTTATTTGGGTTCATGTTTATAAATTTCATTAGATACATATTAGTAAGGTATTTGATTTCTTTTTGAAACTATGAGACCATTATCTCTAGAATAAGAGTTAACCCAGTTTATCTATTATCATGCTTTAGAAGCTCAATCTAGTTAGTAGATAGAACTTAACTTCAGTTTGAACCCATTTGTCAGTTTACAACAGAACAAAGAAGGAATAAATCCTAGTCTAAAATTACTGATGAATTATATAACATGCAGATATAACTGGGAGTTCTAATTCTTTGAGATTGTCCATTTAAAAGTTGGAGATCAATTTAAAGTCATTTAAGTTCTTGTTTAGAAATTTCAGTAGATACATATCAGCAAGGTAATTGATTTCATTTGAAACTATGAAACCACTATCTACAGAATATGAGTTAACCCAGTTTATCTATTATTTTTACTTAGAAGCTCAATCTAATTAGTAGATAGAACTTCATCTAAGTTTGCACCCATTTGTGAGTTTACAAGAGAACAATAGAGATGAATAAAATCATCCTAGTCTAGAATTTACTGAAGAGTTATATAACATGCATATATAGAACTGGGAATTCTAATTCATTGAGAAATCCACTAGCAGTTGGAGATCAACTTATATTAATTAATTTCATAGTTTATGACATTTTTTATATATATTTTTTTTATATGTTATCATAACAGTATCTCCAGAATATGAGTTTAACTAGTTATCCATTAAATTACTTGTAAGCCCAAACCAGTTATTTGGAATACGTCACACTATGTAATAGAATTACTTGGTTAATCAGGAGCCAAATGAAATAACTGGGTTTTCTAAGTTAAGGTTAATAACTTTTTGTTTTTGATTATTTCTTTGCCTGTCAGCATAGTGTACAGAATAATAAGATCTAAGCTGTGAGTTATGCCAGTTCTTATGTTTTAACTTGTTCTGTTCTGGCAACCAAGTAATTCAGTAGATGTGAGGTGACCAATTGTTATGAATTACTCATGTTACTACATAACATGCACAATGCCTGACGTCATAAAGTGTCCATATATATAATAACAACACCGAGAAATAGCTGAAACAAAACTTAACCCTACATGCACATGTTACTTGCATACACACTCAATGTACAATGACCTCCTACAGGTCTAAACTGCTCGCCAGACTTATCAGCCGACCTGACCTACTTAGATTAGCCGCACTGTTTACATTCGGCACTGACACTAACCCAGATTTTGTCTGCGCGACCAGCTCAGGCTGCCCCCCCCCCCCCCCCCCCCCCCCAGGCGCCCTGATAATCTGGACTCGGTTACGATACAACATATTACCTGACTCGTTCAAAATTTGATACTCTCTCCCAGAAACCCCAGTTTGTCCCAAAATAACCCCTTTTTTCCAATCCCCAGCATTATTTTTGTATTTTATCTTATCCCCAACTTTAATAGGCTTGTGCGCCTTACCGCACTTCCGGTCATGAAACACTTTCTGACTATGCTGCCGCTTGGACGTCTGGCTTTTCTTCGGACCCTGTGTTTCAGCAAACAAAATGACCTCTGCCATAGCCAGCCTGCCTCTCGACCTCCTGCTCATGAGCAACTGCGCTGGAGATGCGTTCAGGACAGGCAACGGAGTATTCCGATAATTCAGCAACGCTAACTGAAAATCAGCCCCCGTTTTCTCACATTTCTTTAACATATCCTTGACTGTCTGGACAAACCGTTCTACCTATCCATTGCTACGAGGATATTGTGGACTGGAATACACGGCTTTAAACCCATAGTGTAGTGCAAACTCCCTATATTCATGACTCTTAAATTGTGGACCATTGTCTGACATGACCTGACTATGCATACCGTGTCTTGCAAAATTATCTTTCAACGTTCAATAACAGTGACAGACGACGTATCGCCCAACAACGTCACCTCTGGAAACTTGGTGTAATAATCTACAGTTATCAGGTAATTCTTATGATTTAATTCAAATAAATCGGCACCAACTTTATCATACGGTTGACAGGCGATCGGGTGATTTATCAATGGCTCGTTATGCAAATTCTTTCGGTTGTTTTGGCAAGTGTCACAACGACTGACCTTCTCAATTTGTTTGTCCATATTCGGCCAAAACATACAGTCACGCGCCAACTGCTTGGACTTCGTCACTCCCAAATGCATCTCATGCAACGCCTCTATCATTTCACTCCGAAGAGCTGGAGGAACCACCACCCGATTGCCGTTCATTACAAGATTATTTTCAACTGTTAACTCGTGTTTGTACGGAATGTATTGACTCAGACATGGTGTTGTTTGTATGCGTGTAGTGTCCCACCCATCTTCAATGTGTGAGATCAACATAGACTAAAGCTGTGTTCACACACACAATTTTATGTCGACTTAGACAAGTCGATTTATATGAATCGATTTAGTGTCGCGTTCACACATGCAATACTTTTAGCCGGATATCGATATCTGCGCATGAGCAAGTCCATACTAACCAGCGCCACTTTCGGTTAGTCGACGTCGCCAGTAGAGAGTGGGTTCGACCTAGATCTGTATGGACTGAATCATATTGGTTTGGAACGGTCAAAACTTCTGCTGGGCAGTGAAACCCTAAAAATAAATGATGAAAAAAATATCTGTGCACAGCTAGCGGTTGCATAGACTAAATTCTATAATATGCGCTTTTGATCGACCGGAAAGTCAACAAACTAAGGTCTCGACTGCGCATGTGCATGACGCGCTCAAGCCAAATCGATTCATAAAGACTACCTCACGAAGGTAGTTTCCATGAACCGATTTATACGAATCGATTCAGCCCTAAATCGACACAGCGTCGCATTCACACGGCAAATGTGCGTCGAACTAGGCAAGTCGATTTATATGAATGGATTTAAAGTGCGTGTGTGAACACAGCTATAGATACATCTTTATCATATTCAATTACAATCTTACTCAACAAACTCGACGACTGCATGTCCACTGCAGCAACGCAGAATGTGTCATCGAACAGGCTATCCTGTCCTACTTTAGCGCTATGCCCCCTGGACAACGTGTCTGCAAAAACATCAAAGAACCCTTCACATGACATAACTGGATATTGTAATTCTGTAATCGCATTCGCATCCTTTGCATTTTCGCTGAAAGTTTATGTATTGGTTTCTGCATTATCGCCACCAACGGTTTGTGGTCGGTTTGAATTTGAACTTCTTTGCCTAAGATATACTCATGAAACCTCTGACATCCGAAACATATGGCGAGCATTTCTTTTTCGATAGTGGCATAACCACACTGCACCGAGTTAAGCGCACGAGATGCGAGTGCGATTGGTTTATCATCCTGCATTAACACAGCCCCTAAACCCGACTGACAAGCATCTACTTGAATCACAACAGGTTTCTTAACATTGTAGTATGACAACACAGGAGCAGTTCTTAACTTCTCCTTCAACTTATCAAACGCGCCCTGCTGTTCGGCTTGCCAGTGCCACGCCACATCCTTAGCTAGGAGCGTGCGTATGCATCCTTGTTTTGATCCACGCGGCTCTGGCATGTCAACTATTGCTTGTATTCTGTCTGGATCAGGCTTCACACCCTGCTGGGTAAGTTGATGACCTACATATTTTACTGTAGTCTTACATAACAATGATTTAGTATCATTTAACTTTAGATTAACTGACCTAGCTCGGTCCAACACAGCTTGGAGGCGCTTGTTGCGCTCCTCAACCGTTGACTCATATACCAAAATGTTGTCTGTGACTATCCCGATACCGGGTATATCGCCCATGACACGGTACATTTCCTGAATAAAAATGTCACCGGCTGTTTTGATGCCAAAAGGCAAACGGGTATACCTGTACCGGCCCCATGGAGTATTAAACGTGCACAAAGGTGAACTTTCGTCATCTAATTCTATTTGCCAATACCCTGTCTTTGCATCCAAAACTGAAAGATACTTAGCATCGGCCGTTTTGGCAATGATCTCATCAATAGTTTTAGTAGGGAAAGGCCCCCTCTTTATCGCTTTGTTCAACTTAGTCGGATCCAGACAAATCCTAATCTTGTTTTTTTATGATAGTAATAGAATTAACCCACTCAGTAGGCTCATCCTGTTCCACTATGACACCTAACTCCACCATACAATCAATCTCACTACGTACCTTACTCTGAATGGCAAACAGGATCTGTCTAGGCGGATCAATGACAGGTTGAACAGACTTATCAACATGAATGGCAGCCTTCGCTTTAATCAACCCCAAACCCTGAAACACATCTTTGTATTCGCTTACCAGCTTCTCCGCCCCAGCGCTGGCACTCTTCGTCGGCCCGGAAATGTTTGTCGGCACCGGAATGTTCATCGGCTCGGAAACGTTCGTCGGCGTAGCGCAGTGTACCTCATCCACCCGTGCCAACAGGTTCAACGTCACACAAGCCTGCTTACCCAAAATAGGCTGGCAATCCGGCACCACTTGGAACTTAAGCACTCTGTCTTTGACGTCCAGCAGTGCCTCCCCGTCAGGCGTGATCCGGTGACCGGAGAACATCACCAACGAACACCTGGTGCTCGTTAGCCGCCCCGGAGCCACTCTGTTGAAGACGTACCTCGGCAGCACGTTCGCCTCCGAACCAGTGTCGAGCTTGAACTTGACAGGACAACCGTTCACCCGAACGATCGTGTGCCACAGCTCGTCATCCCGACCAGCACCGCGGTCGACACCACCAACAAACAGATCCGTTGCCAGCACATTGACTTCTGCCGGATCCAGGTCTTGCTCAGCATTGTGAGGGTCAGGCGCTTCGATGTTAAGTTTGTTGACTCTGCCCAGTCTGCTCCTACAGACTTTACCGAAGTGCCCGATCTTCCGACAGGCAATGCAAGCCTTGCCTTTCGCTGGGCAGACTCCCCGGCGGTGTTCATATCCACAGTTCTGGCAGCGGATCTTGAACTCTCCTGCACCGGTGCCGCCGGAAATCCAAGATGGCGATTTCCAAGATGGCGTCGCCGCTGACCGAACCACCGGTGCACCGGTACGCGCATTAGCATAATTCCTAATGAAATCCACCTCCTTACTTTCAACGCCTGATTTGGTGTCCTCCAACAGATCTGAGCTGAACTCACTCATTTCACACATACTTATGCACTTTATCAACGTTAACTCAGTAGTTTGAAGCAATTTGTTACGTAAGTTCACATTTTTAACGCCAGCCAGAATTCGATCGCGCAACAGCGACTCCTCCACGGTCCCATACTCACAATCTTTGACTTTGTCTCTTAACGCTGTAATGTACGTAGCCATATTTTCTGACGCTTGATTATGTGAATTGAATTTATAACGTGTGATAATGATACTGCATTTACCGACACAATAAATCCTAAACGCCTCTGTAAGCGGCACGATATTATCTTGATCAGCGTAGAGCAATATCCATATTAGCAAAAACCTTCTGTGCCTCCTCACCGGCTACGTGAAGAAAGATGCAGCATTGCACTCGTTCCGTCTTCAATACGACACCTGCCGCAGTAGCGTAAATATCATATGCTCTGATCCATGTTTTCCAGTTCGATCTCGCATTGTGGCTGATCACAAGCTGACCAGGAGGCCGCAAACCCGGCAACGTATTTGCAGGCGGCATCCTTCCTCATCTGACACCATGTGAAAGTACGACATCTGAACACTTCGAGTTCTGGATACTGAATGGTTTATTCACGGCCTAGGGCACGCTTGACCCGCCGGCAACTTTCCATGACATCATCTCATTTGCATACCTCTTTGACTCAACCTCTGCATCTCGTTAACCTATATTAACCACACACCTGTACGTCTATTACGCATATATCACATTCGATACATTGATTCAAATTGTTTCATTTTTGTCGCAAGGAGCTCGCAGGCTTTTGATCGCCAAGTGACTGCAAGCGAACGCAGGCCGTCGTGTGATTGGGGCATAAGCCATCTGACTAACTTGATCACCCAGAATTAGGTAGGTGTATTAATTATTCTATATTCTGCTAGATGGCTAGAACTTCGTCCATCTAACACAACATTGATGTATAGGCTTATAATCATAATCATGCCTGGGTAAACCTACTGTCCATCATATCAAACTAGTGTCCACACATAGGCCTACTGTACGTAGCTTGGTACCCCGCCACGAACAAACAGTTTGTGGCTGGGGACCAAGCTAAGGCCCACGGATACTAAACAGTAATTCAAACAAACGAGTAGATATATATAGGACTTATTTAACGTACTAAAGCCTATGGGGTGGTTTTTGTGAAAAAAGCAGCCAATCAGCGTCGAGTATTCTGGTCACGTGACCATCCAAGGTGGGTCTAGGGTGGGAGGGTGTTCTAGTCTCAGCCAATAGGAAGGCTTGATTTGGCTAATTTATGCTAATTTATGTATCTAGGTCATGCCTATGCCCAAATAAGGCTCGCTGAAACTAGGTCAAGTTTGTGGGTTTGACCTAGATAGGGTGTTAAAAAGTTCCATTCGGCGCTTAAGGCTTGAGTCTATGGAATGGTACCCTGTGTTTGCGCGCACTATAAAGCCATTTTAAGGTAATTTTTGTAAATTGTGTGTGCGTGTGTGTGCACCCCCACAAAAAGGGGGCGTGGCCTATTTTTGTTTCAGCCAATGATCGTTGAGTATTTGGATGATTGACAGGTACGAATCCCAAAGGGTGCGTGGCCTATTTTCTGTTTCAGCCAATGATCGTTGCGTATTCGGATGATTGACAGATACGAACGGGTCTGGTCGGGCATTTTGCGTAATTTTGTAAACATTGGCACATGCTTTTGGGGGGTGAGGTGGGGGTGATGTAAATATGGGCACGTGCGCGTGCGTTTTGTGAATTTTGAATTTTGGCGGCAATGCCGCCGTGCTTGCGTAAGACGACGAAAACCCGAAACTGAAACCGGTAATGCCTAACATCCCCGTTTTTTTTGGTGGTTTTAGCGCTGGTTTTTATAAAAAAAAAAGCTTGTTATGGAATTTGCGCATGCGCGTGCTATACAGCCCCAAAGCATTCGGTGTTTTTAGCGATGGTTTTATAAAAAAAGCTTGTTATGGGATTTGCGCATGCGCGTGCTATACAGCCCCGAAGCTTTCGGTGGTTTTAGCGATGGTTTTATAAAAAAAGCTTGTTATGGGATTTGCGCATGCGCGTGCTATACAGCCCCGAAGCTTTCGGTGGTTTTAGCGATGGTTTTATAAAAAAAGCTTGTTATGGGATTTGCGCGCGCGCGAATGCCGGTGCACGAGCTTTTGCCGTGCACCGGCGTCCGCGCCTGCGCGTGCTATACAGCCCCAAAGTTTTGAGTTGACTATAAAACTTACAACCACATTAAGAATTTGCGCGCGCAGACGCCGGTACACGAGCTTTTGTCCGTGCATCGACGACTGCGCCTACGCATGCTATACAAACCCAAAGCTTTCGGTGGTTTTAGCGCTGGTTTTTTTATAAAAAAAAAGCTTGTTATGGGATTTGCACGCTTGCGCGTGCTATACAGCCCCGAAGTTTCGGGTTGACTATAAAACGGACAATTACACCAAATTAAAAATCAGTGTTATAATTCGCATTTGACCGTTAACTTTCTGGTAGATTCGAATAATAACTTTATTTTTATAAATTGTTGTTAGCTGCAATTGATACTAATTATATATTTTTTTATAAAAAAAAGAACAATTAAGATAAGTTGTGATTACTTGGTAATCATTGTTTATTAGGTATTATTTAACATGAAATTTGTATATATATATACTATATTGCGATTGTTATCACAATTTTTATAAGTTTAGTGAGTAACCACAACGATTAAGTAAAGTATTAAGGTAAGCCGCAATAACAATTGAAGTGTTATGTACGCGTGCCTTCCATCTATCAAGTCGCCTCTCGCAGCAGGGAACACGTGTGACTAACATTTTATTTTTTTTGCAGTGTTGTGGTACTTGACCGAGATTGGTATTCTGCTTGGGTTTCTGTGAGTTATGGGTTTATTTCTTGGCAGGGGTTCAACCCAGACCACATGTGCGTGTGCATGTGGTTTTCGTTTTGGGACAGTTCCGGTTGTCACAGTATAGCTTAACCCTTTCAAAACTAAATACGCTGCTTTATAGCGTGCAGTGTATTATTATGCATATTATATATGTCAATAACCACATTTACAACAATTTTGCCATACAAAAAATGACACGGTGTTATAATAATCATAGTTTTGTTATTGTCATATTGTCTAATAATTTTAGTTGTTTTGTAAATAGTCCTTTTTCATCGCGATATCACAGGATCACAGATTTTTTCCAGTTTAGCCCTTTGACGTCAGTGACGGTGACGATATTGCAGTATGTAATGATTGTGAAATTACATTACATCTTACAGTCATCCAAGCCAGGTTATGATAAAACCTTTAAAGAAAAAAAAGCAGCATTTAACATATTGTTATAATAAAATGCACAATAATATAATTTGAATGTAATAAAATGCACAATGACATAATTTGAATATAAAATAATATTAAAAATTTAAAAAAAATTAAAATATATAGCAAGTTTACGTACCTTTAATGCCTTGTTTTGTTGCAATACAAAATTCTCAAGACATTATAAATGCCATTCGTCCGTATGTCGATGTGGTTATTTGCAAATTTAACTTTTTGTTGTTCCAACCGCAACATTGGGTAGTATCATTTATCGTAGGAAAACAAAACATAACGTGTACATGTGATGTGTATGTGTATATTTATATGTAAGTGTGTTTTAGGTATAAAATATTTCATGTATGACTGAACTTTTTGTAGATCGCCATGAACATAATTTGGAATTTGAAACTTTTTCTATAGGATAAATTGATTGCAAAATTATATTGTTGGTTCGGTGTGGAATTAAAACGGCTAATTTAGCCCATTTTGTGCATTTTCCACTATCACCATCATGTCCAATTTCATGTTTAATTTTTTGATAAAAGTGTAAGTAATACCTATATAATTTGTTTTTGATAATTGACTGAAATCTGGGTTTACTAATATAGCTTTTAATAAAATTATAATAATGGATGCGGAAACAAAAACACCTCCAGCCATTGTGCGTTTACATTTTTCAGCTGCTGCTCTGCAAGCATGCTTATTTATTACATGCTTAATAAAATTTGTTAAATTATGAATTTGATTAGGAATAATAAAGGTGTCAAATTGTTGTAATTCTAAATTAATGGTTTCTATGGCCTGAATTTCATGGCGAAAATCAACGGGTGCAACAGTATTATTATCTACAACATTACACAATTTTCTTAACGTACTTACATAATATGGTGTCTGTTTTGTGAAGCGAGTTTGTTGGCCTATTGTTGATGGCTGAAGATGGTAAAATGATGTCATTGCTATGGCTGAATGAAAGTTTTTGTGAAATGTAAAAAGTACACGTTACGTCCGAGTCCTTTGGAGGGTAGATACCAATATGAACATGGAGGGCTTATACGAGTTGTAAGAATTTCAAGATGGCTAACAAAGGATGCTAAATATTTTATATTTTTTTTGGGTAGTTTATTATCCAATTATAGGACGCATTCTGGTTGGTGGGGAACGGTATCTAAGTTAACTAGGTTGGCGTCTCCGGTAGGAACACAACATGTCACACACAAAACCCAGACCTTTGAGATAAATATTCTTATCTGGCACGTGTCGTTGCGCGTCATATACATCCGTTTGGGGCTGAGATAAAGTGACATGGTGAAAAAAAAAATAAATGGGTTCCAGATGTTAAAAGCCTAGAAAAATACCAAATATCCTAGAACTGACGCCGTTGAATGAGTCAAAATCGGAAGTGAAACACTTCCTGTGGAAGTGTTTCATTTCCGTTAGGAAGTGATTCACTTCCGATATTTGTTGACAAAGACTTTTGCTGTATATAAAAGGCGTGTTTGCGCGTAGTTTTAGCCATCTTCACTTTGGGGCTGAATGCTGAGGATAACTGCTACTGCTAAACTACATTTTACCGCAAATCACCGTGCATCAATACCGACGACCACAACATCACTATCAAGCTGCTGTTGTTACTGCTGTTACTGCTACTACTACTGCTGCTACTACTACTACTACTTCTATTGCTGCTACTGCTGTTTTTGATAGCATCACAATACCAACCATCTTTAAGCGACAATATTAGTAATTATTTGGAAGTACTAAACTTTTCTTTTTTGAAAAAAATAACCAAGGAGGACAAGACAATGAGTCGCAGAGGGAAAAAAAGTGATGTGAAGTTAAATTTTACACCTACAGCATCAACATCATCAGCATCGTTAAATATTATTCCTGGTACTTTCAATGCACCTTTGAGGGCTATGTCAGCAGTCGGCGCCGAAGTGGGTATAACCCCAACCACTTCGGCTGGTAATTTTGTCAATGCTGGAATGACAACAGCAATGGCAACAACACCGATGGCCGGGGTGACAACTTCGGTAACAATTGAACATTCTGAGACAAACACTGCGGCCGCGGCTATTAAATTAGATAGCGGTGGTATTGGCTACGACGACAGCAGCAGCAATTTTAACGACCAACAAAATAAACATGAAGCCGCAGTGGAAACTCTTTTGGAATTGGCGGTAGGTGGCAAACTACCGGAAAAAATTGCTAACATTTCAAATAAGCATTGGAATGAAATTAAATCACTTGCATTAGAAGTAGCCGAAGAAGAAGCTGAAATGGAGGACGATGGTCAACGCATAGATAACACCGACACAGACGCGTTGTCAGAGGAGGAGGAGGAGGCCGAGGAGGGTGAAGTGGATGAGGAGGATGAGCAGGAGGAGGAGAAGGAAGAGGAGGGTGGTGAAGAGGAAGACGATGAGGTATTTGTAGAAAAAAAAGTGATAACGGCGACGACGGAGGTGGCACGCGATGCAGAAAAAAAAAAAAAAATCTACAATAGTTACGACTGCAGCTGCACTTCAGGTGGGTACCCCGGCGGGATATGTTGCACCAAGCGGCTTCTCCTCGCCCATCTTTAGTACTCAAACTCAAACTGAAACAAAAAACCTTCACCACCACCACCATCTTCGCGGTCAAAATACCGGTAGTAGCACACTTATCAACAACAAAAATCTTCGACGGATATCACCCACAATGGTTGATATAGTAAAACAAGCAATTCACCAAAATGACATTACCACTGAAGCTAAGGTACGTTAATTACACTTAAAAAAAATTATTGTTAAATTAAAAGTATATAAAAACTAAAGTTGTTGTAAACGTTAGTCATAAAGGGTTAAATGCGTTCATCGTGTATGTGTCTCCGGGTATTATTTATCATTTTATAGACATTAACATTAGGTAGTGGTAACGTGGTGTTAAAAGGTTAAATGTATTTGACGTACATGTGGTACTTGGATGCTGTTTTACTAACAGTTATATTATTGTAAAAATATATTTTAATACATTTACTTTTGTTTAAAATAGGAGTGACCCAAATTGACGCCAAGCCACTGCGGACACCTCGAAAAAGAATTTACTTAGAGGTTGAAGAAGAAAAAGAAGAAAAAAAGAAACGGGCACGCAAGACGTGTGAAAAAATTGTAACTTCAAAGCAACTGACAGGTTCTCCAAAAGAAGTATTTGCGAATACTTTTACAGCATTCCGAGAATCGGATCAATGGTCAACCGTGAGTCAAAAAAAAAGAGAGCAACTATTCATCAAAAGTTTTACAAAAGCACTTAAGGTAAATTCATCACTTTGGTTTTCCGACAATTATACATTACCCATTATTACACCTACAGTTACACAACCATTCATACCTACAACTCAACCAACACAAATAATTGAAAATGTGATACTAATTCAGCCCAATAGCCAATTTAATTTAGCTAATTCTGATGTGCGTTTGGAAATTCATGATAATAAGATGAAATTTGTAAAACAAAAAAAAAAACAGCGTATATCAAAAAAGCGTAACAATTAATTTAAATGCGCTTGATGATATATGTCATGTAAGTAACACAATTGTTAAATATTGGGAAAAGTTGAAAAAACAAGTAGCTGAAAATTCTGTTGATCCAAAAGAAAACAATTTGAAAATTATTGTCGACCCAATTAAATCGGTATTTATTGCAGTGTCTATTTACCAGGGTCAAGTTTTAATTCATATTAGACATTACTTAAAACGTGAAATGCAAGATGGGCTTGTGAAATATATTCCCACAAAAGAAGGTATCACAATTACGGGTAATGCTTTAATAGATTTAAACGATAGAGTGTTGTCATTAATTAAACACGCTTAAAAAATGGCTTCTAATTTAAAATGTATTTATTGTGGTGGTAAATTTACTTCACAAATTCAATTGTCAAATCATGTGAACAAATGTAAATTTTTGTTTAGGTATTGTCCATTATGTGGAAATAATGTATGTAAGAAAAAAGAATGTAAAGGTGAAATATTTAATCTAGATGGGTTGTCTTCAATTATCAAAGATAATCCAGATATATTAGCTATATATAATAGAAGATGGACTGCAATTCAAACGGGTGTACGCACAAATGGAGTAAAAGTTTCACAGGTTAACATACGCTTACCAACAGGTGAATTAACTGATGCAATTGATATCATGCGTACTATTCATACAAATCAACGAGAACTATATAAAGTCGGTCTTTCGCTTGGTCTTATATTGCAACACAAAGAAACAAACGAATATCGTTATTTTCATGCATCGCAAAATAATGCGCAATTAACAAAACAACTTTTTTCAATTTCCAATTCAATTACATTGGAACGATCTCTTATTTCATATTTGGTTATTTGTGATGTTACTGAAGAAGCAAAAAGAGTGGTAAATCAAGATACAAAATGGAAAATTGTTGAAATAACAAATCTTAATGTAGCAATATATACAATCAATTCCTTTCCAATTGGGACTGTAACTAAAATTCCAACGCACATGCTTAAACGCGGTATGTTGCATTTTCAAAGAAAACCTATAACACATAGGAAATATAACGATAACTTGTGTGTATTTAGATGTTTGGCAAAATATTTGTATAATGATTGCAATGTAGCTGTAGAATTATTAAAACAATATGATTCTTCTGCAAATCCAAAATTATTTAAAGGTGTTTTGTTAAAAGATTTTGCTAAATTAGAAAACTTATTTGATGTGCAAATTGGAGTTTATAATATTGCATGTACAGGTAAACCATGAATTCATTCCGTTGATAAAAAATGCTTCATTAAGAGTTCGACAAGTCGTGGTGTCTGCAGAAGTTGCACTTGTTCACAAAAAAGCCGTATCGGGTACACCATTTGTGTATCCAATGCAACGTACGGAAACTATCAGTCATGTTATTCCAACCGGAAATCACAACGAAACATATGTTTTATCAAATAGTGGTCAACTTCCAACACAGACTGTTATCGCTTTTGTGGACAATGACGCATTTATTGGTAAAGCCACCAAAAATCCTTTTAATTTTGAAAACAAGTCCATCACAAGTCTTCAATTAATCATGAACGAACAAAAATTTCCATCAGATGCATTTAAACCAGATTTTCAACGAAATATGTACGCTCGTGAATTTTATGCCCTTTACAGAAACTTGTGTCAAGTTAATTGTGATGGAAACTGGTATTTCTTATAAAGAATTTGCTGGAGGCTACGCATTATTCGTATTTGATTTAACTCCGGACAGATCAAATAATATGTGCCGAACAAACTTACTTAAGAATGGTCAACTACGTGAAGAAATCACTTTTAATAATGGATTAACCGCTTCAACAAGTCTGGTCAACTATTTGGTTTACGACAACACACTTTACCTAACTCAAGACAGACAACCCGTCATGGATTACCACTTGAGCTAAATGAACGCGTCAACCATCGCAAGGCTTTTGAACCAAATACCTTATTGCAAAAACAAGTTCCTGGGTGTTTTTCCTGAAGACTGCATACCTGTAAATCCTGAGGCAAACACTTGTTTCGGCGCTAATACTGATTTAGCCAAAAACCCTGGAACACATTGGATTGCATTTTATGTCACATGTATTAAACGAGTGTATTACTTTGATCCTTACGGCTTACCACCTTTAAAAGCTCATAAACATTTCAATGCTTTTCTACGACAATCAAAATACAAATGGTTGTATAACAAAAAACAATTACAACACATAACGACTTCAACTTGTGGGGCTCACTGTATACATTTTATTCGAGAAACATGTCAAACGGGCAATCCAAAACAAACTGTGCGCAAGATGACTCAAAAGCCGCTATTAAACGACTCGATAGTAATACACAACCTGATCAACTATCGCAAGTACTGACATTGCACAAAAAAGCATTACGAACAGCAAAAAACAAAATATATGTTGAAACAAAAGCGATTATACAATACGAAAAAGACTTAAAAAACTGTGAATTATGTGGTGGAATAAACCCGATACCATTTTACTCGGGTTATCTGCTAAAAAAATATGACAAACGAATTCAGAAGGAAGTTGCCGCAACAAAGAAAAAAGAAAAAAAGAAGAAGTCAAGTGTGCATTTTGATCAAACTGATTTAGACTCTGATTCTGAAACTAATATCAAAATATTTCAGAATTGGTCTAAACAAACTAAAAACATTATGGTTCCAATTGAATTATACAAAGCAGATTTTTATGATCGTGAATTACGTCGCTTTTCAACTGAAATAAATGCTGATATCTTACAACAATTGACTAATATATCTACATTAGTAACAAATATGGCAACTTCTTCCGCATATGTAACCACTGCTGCAAGTACAATTGCCAATCGTAAAAAATTACCTACTATGTGTGAATTAAATTGTATTGCAACAAAAGCTGAATCCTCTGATTCTGAGGAATATTGTTAAAAAAACTTGTCATTTTTGAATAAAAACAATATTGTGTAATTTTGTTTTCTTGTGTTCTTTTCTTTTAAAAGTCTAAATGACATCAGCAATGGTTTAGGTCAGGCATTTCCGGTTTCAGTTTTGGTTTTGGTTTTGGTTTTGGTATTACGCAAGCACGGTGACCTTACTGCCACCAAAATCAGCAACGGCTTAGGTCAGCACCAAATATAATTGTAAAAAAAATTACAAATCAACTACCGGATGTTAGGCATTTCCGGTTTCAGTTTCGGGTTTTCGTCGTCTTACGCAAGCACGGCGGCATTGCCGCCAAAATTCAAAATTCACAAAACGCACGCGCACGTGCCCATATTTACATCACCCCCACCTCACCCCCCAAAAGCATGTGCCAATGTTTACAAAATTACGCAAAATGCCCGACCAGACCCGTTCGTATCTGTCAATCATCCGAATACGCAACGATCATTGGCTGAAACAGAAAATAGGCCACGCACCCTTTGGGATTCGTACCTGTCAATCATCCAAATACTCAACGATCATTGGCTGAAACAAAAATAGGCCACGCCCCCTTTTTGTGGGGGTGCACACACACGCACACACAATTTACAAAAATTACCTTAAAATGGCTTTATAGTGCGCGCAAACACAGGGTACCATTCCATAGACTCAAGCCTTAAGCGCCGAATGGAACTTTTTAACACCCTATCTAGGTCAAACCCACAAACTTGACCTAGTTTCAGCGAGCCTTATTTGGGCATAGGCGTGACCTAGATACATAAATTAGCCAAATCAAGCCTTCCTATTGGCTGAGACTAAAACACTCTCCCACCCTAGACGGTCACGTGACCAGAATACTCGACGCTGATTGGCTGCTTTTTTCACAAAAACCACCCCATAGGCTTTAGTACGTTAAATAAGTCCTATATATATCTACTCAAACAGATTGTTCTTTTAAAACACAATTTATTGTAATATACAGTAAAACCTCTCTAACCCACCACCCCCTATACTGATCGCTTTATTTGGGTCCCAACAATATCATTTTAACCGTATTCTAACTCCCTAACCTAAACCGACCACATCCCTAAATCAACCACTTAAAGTCGGTCCTAAGGTCGGTCGATTTAGAGAGGTTTTACTGTAGGTGGGTGAGGTTTCTTTTACATGGAGGGGATAGTGTTCAATATGTATCCGATAATTAATTATCACAACAATCGCAGATTTTAATCATGATACACATTTAAGATAACATCCACACTGGCACTAGCGACATGATTGCAATTCATTTGAATATAAAAATGTTCCATTTAGGGTATATTCACATCAGGGGAGTAGCTATATTATCACAATGTAAGCACGTGCGAACAAAGTCTGTTATAATATTATACACTTTAAAAAAAGAATTGTGCTTAACATTTTTCATTTC
Source organism: Branchipolynoe longqiensis (assembly GCA_030323885.1). Lineage (NCBI taxonomy): Eukaryota > Metazoa > Annelida > Polychaeta > Phyllodocida > Polynoidae > Branchipolynoe > Branchipolynoe longqiensis. The sequence continues at coordinate 32,956,151 of CM059188.1, forward strand.
CTGTAAGCATGATTGAACAATTTTGTGCTTAGGCCTACTTTTTTTTAAATGTCTGGCTGCACCACATACCAAAATATATTATGGAGCCCATATATCTGTATGGTGATATACTATTCAATTAATTTCAAAGACAGCTCGATAGATGGCACAGCTTTCAGTATAATGCGATGTTTCCGTCTGACTTCGAATCCGGGTATTGTTTCCAAATGGAAGTGCCGCAGAATCTGCGCAATGACCATCTTCATCTGTGCGCGTGCGAAGAGGTGACCTAAGCACTTGGTGGGTCCGGTACCAAAGGGCAGGAAGCTATACATCGGGGGAGACGAATCCAGGAATCTCTCCGGGCAGAAGTCGTTTGGGTTCTTCCATACACTAGCACTCCTGAAATTGTACAGATTACATAGGGAAATATTAAACAGAATATATATATAAATATAGATATGGATAGCAATATTTTGGTTTCAATAGGGACAAAAGAAGAACGAAACTTAACGCAAAGAAAATTAAGCGATTTTGAAGCACCGGTAGAAACATTTCAGAGAATGCCAGATAGACACAATTATATGACTTCAGTGCTCCATCGACCTCCATATGTGTGCAAAGAAATAGTTCTTTTTTACCATAACAAGCTGGCATTATATCCCAATAAGGCCTAGATCAGCCAGAAGAGGATCTGTAAGTTAATCTATAGGCGAATAATTTTCTCTCAGAATAAAAGAATTATTTACTAATCACTTTACGCATTTAACAATTTTGAAAACCTCAAATTCCACATCATTTCATGGTTGTGTGAACCCTGGGTATCAAATCATGCTACGGCTCTGGTTTATTCGGTGCAGGGAGAATACACGGCATGTGCCACCACGATAACTGTATTCCGACAAATGCTTCCCATCACAACTTTGCATGTTCTTTTGTGTGTTTCTACAACCAAATATATGTATGGAGAGTGACAGGTGGGAATATACCCTTTGTGTATTGATTAGAGATGATTAGGTGGAAACATGAGAGGGAGAGAGAAAGGGGGAGGGGAAAAGAGGGAAAGAGAGAGCAATCTGATGGATTTATTTGAATAATAAAATAAAAACCACAAAAAATACAGAGGTGCCAACTAAATATGAGTGTCAGTACGGAGACTTCCCTAATACACAAATTGTAAATAGGAAGAAATAGCGTGGCCGAAGGGGGGGGGGGGGGGGGGGGAGCGGGAGAGGGGTTGCCCCCACCTACAGGGGTGGTGCGGGAATCTTTTTTAAAGAGTGATTGATACTAAACAGTGCATTCTGATGAAAACTATGCGTAAAAAAACGCACAACATACTCATACTCATCCGCTTCTGATTTTGTTAGGCTTATAAGCCTGTATCAGGTCGATGCATGTCAAAATTAGATTTACTAGGATTAAACGCATCGAGTACCGGATGTATGCAATATTGCAGCCCCCTCCAATGCTTATCCAGTCTGCCTTTGAATGCGTTGACGGAAGGCCCTTCTATGACATGTTCAGGCAAAACAAAGCTAAAATGATTCTTTGGTGGGAGATTATAAATTAAAAGCGGGAGATTGAGGTTATTTTTCTCTACCTTAGGGAGATCTCCTGTCAAATCGGGAGAATTGTAACCTGTGAGAATATGACAATTAGAGCCCACCTCATCATAGTGCCGATGTGACAGACGAGTCGGGTGCCACGTGGGATGGAGTATCCTCCAAGGTGCACGTCCACAGCCGCGTAGCGGGGAATGGTGGCCGCAGCCGGGTACAACCTGACACCGCAGATGACAAACACCGTGGTGAGCTACCTAGATAAAAGTGTCTGTTTGTTCTTTTACATCCTAGCAACATCTAAGGTCATATCAGGATGGGTACTGACTTGTGACAGTGCGCACTCATCGTGACTTTATAGTGCTGCCCTACTGTAAGACCAGGCTACCAGCATCATGATCTGATATCCCACTCAGTCACATTATCCTGATACTGTGCTAACCAGTCCTTGTCCTATTCTATTAATGCCAAGTGCCAGTCTAGGTAGCGAAAAGTATCAATTTTATAAGTCATTTGTTTGACTAGGATTGGATTCGAACTCCGAGGGCTAAAACTCCGTATGACTCATGGTGACTTATAAAACTCAGGGTGACTTTATAGTGCTGCCCTAGTGTGTGATCAGGCCGTCAGCATCATGACTGACCTGATATCCCACTCAGTCACATTATCCTGATACTGTGCTAACCAGTCCTTGCCCTATCCTATTAATGCCAAGTACCAGGCTAGGTAGCGAAAAGTATCAAATATATAACTAGTCCTATCCTATTAAAGCCCCGTTCGATCATAAGTGTGTAATCCTACACTGTACTGCTTAGGTCACCACGTCCTGGCTCTAGATAAAAGATTCACCCCTATACAGAGTAGCATATCGCACTGAGACAGTGTTGTGGGAGTAACTAAGAGGCATACATCGGAAACATGACATTAGAGCTACAAGTAGGAAGTGAAACTATTGTCTTTAAAACTCTGAATTCGTCTAATGTATTTTTAAGGCCTTTACAACCCATGAATACATGCATATTCTTTTCTTCTCACACCATCCACTAATGAGATAGAATAGACAGTTTATGTCACGTTGGAAACACTGGTTCTTGGCTGAGGACAAATGTTAAGCAACGTTGAACCTGGTCACATTGCTTGGATGGGTGACCCCCTGGGAATGCGAGGTGCCATATACCATAGACATCCTGATACAGGCTTAATCCTATTCTACCAAATCAGTAACCAAGAAGTTATGTGAAGATATGCTTTACAACTATGGTATGTGAACGTGTGTCCTCCTAATTTAATAACTGGAGAACCACAGGAACTAACCTATTCCTAGAAATGGCATAAGGGCAACGTTGCATCATAGTTTTGCTATGGCATTCAGTCTATTAGCTTAAAGAAGAATATACGAAGGCACCTCTGACATTCCTTGACAACACATTCGAGATACTTCATCGACTCCAGTGTCTTCCAGTTGACAGGCTCGCCACCAGGTGGAAGTAAGGCTGTGACCTCTGACCTGACATTATGTTGCACTTTAGGGTGCTGTGCTAAGGTCAACAGAATCCAGGACATCGTCATGGCCGTCGTCTGAAGAAATATGAGCATGAGGAAGCATGTGTAAATAAAAATGCTTGCAAGTATAAAAAGAGTTTAATACCGCATAGAATTCTTTGTCAATGCAGTCTCAGGCTTGAGAAAGATAACTATAGAAGAGGTATGTCAATTTTGTTAGTGTCCCAAAGTGGCTACATATTAGGCAGATGATTTGACTAATATCATTTAAATAAACAATGGGAATTAACTGTGAACTGCCATTTTATTTGTTTAATTTAATTTATTTGCAACACCTACTTTACAACTTGCTAATGACTAATACCAGGTAGATTGAGCAATAAGAGTTAACTGTGAACTGCTTACAGATGTGGATTTCTATCCCTCTCTCTCTTAAACTTGCATTTTTGTTGGCACTACTTACTTCATAACCTGCAAATATAAGTGTGAGGAGTTCGTCGAAGATGGCTTGGGACGAGAGTCCCAGACCTGAATCATCGTGAGCCAGGAGCAGACAACCCAACAAATCACGCCTTATTTCATCCATCGACACTGAAATCGAGGGAAATTGGTACACACTTGCAATCTTAATCATGTAAATGCTGTTTTGGATTTCAATCACTTTATTATCCTCATAGGCTAATCGGTGGGTTCATGTCTGTTACTATGGTTATTCATTACTATATCTTGTTTATTACAAGAACATAATCCAGTATCACAGCTGTCCAGCGTTGAAAACAAGCACCCTCACGGGAGCTTATACGTTATGGGCAGAATAAATAACTTGTCACAAAAAAAAAAAAAAAAAAAGGACCATCTTTGCATAAGGGTGAATAAATTGTTTGTTTGTTTGTTTGTTGTTTTACGTCCTAGCAACATCTAAGGTCATATCAGGACGGGGGGTGAATATATTAGGCTATGTATACAACACACTATCCATCACCTTGTAACATACATGGGCTTGAACTGTTTATGAAAAAAACGCACCATTTATCTTTATTTCATCGGATGATGTAAGATGGAAAGGGGAAGGGGACCTCATAAGTGAGTACATGAAGGTGATCTAATGAATAATGCCGGCGAGTATAACAATTCTCAGCGTAACATGAAATTGATATAAATTACCATCAGACAATAACAAGCATGATACAAGGTATTGGTTATTTGCAAACAATTATATTAGTTATAAGAATATAACCAAGAAGTAAACATGCACACACGCACTCTCACATAGGAGCTTCCGTAAATAACTATGTATATCTAAGAAAATAATTCTTTGTTAAATTATTTAGAGGTTAAAAAAAAAAAATCCCTTATTAATATGTCAGATTTGACTATTTTCGTTACCTTCTTTGCCATCTAGTTGTTTTCTTTTCTCTTCCAGTAAGTTGTTTATGAAATCCTCTACGATCCGCCGACAACGGGATCGTTCTCTACTCTTTTTAGTCGGAAGATACTCAGAGAATGGAATGTAACTCATGAAACTGGGGAGAAAAAGAGGTGACATTTAACAAATCGAATAAGTAGGCTACACGACTAATGTTTCAAGGGGAAATATATAATAGGTATAAGGCCTTTAGGTAATTTAGAAATTATGTTTCACACCTCGTGAATCGAACAAAGCTCAATTCAGAACTTTAGGGAATATCAATCAGTGGACCTTAAAACGAGCAAATTAGTCTCTTAAAATTTCTTTCTTACTTATATAAGACACCCATTTACACAAAAGAGCGGGAGTATTTCACTCATTCGTCTCATTTTCTAAATACGTAATAGCACGACCATTTTCAGGTAGTCGGCAGGATTGAAAACAGTGAATTGTGTATAGTGACGACAATATAATTATATTCTATAATATTGGTGAACTCAAAATGTCCCTTACCTGACAGTATCCATGCTTAACATTCCCAAGAATGCGGCTACCGCTGCAGAATCATGGTTTTCTAAACTCTTGAAATCCTGACCGAATACGGCCATCCCAAAGATATCAAATGTCTGTAAGAAAATTCATCTAATTAGAAACATGCATCATGGTAAAATATTCATAACAACTGATGTATTTCAATCAAAAGGTGTCATCATGATCGGATTAATAAGTTAAATTGGAGAGAAAAAAGGTTAATCAATTTGACCAGCTGGTCTGATAAATTTCATTGTTCCTAGCTTAACCTACATTATCAGACTAACTATTGTGATAGGCAGCATACATCCGGTTCCTCCTTGGTCTGTATATGAAGTCCATGCCAAAGAACGATGACAAAGCAGAAATGTATGCTTTCTATGTTTATTCTGTATCTCCGCCCACAGCAGCATCACAAAACCAAGTGACCGGCCCTCTGCCCAGCCAGGTCACAGGTAACCTCTCACGGTAGTGGGAGCTGCAAGCCAGATGCAGTACGGGCAGTCCACATGGGGACCTGGGCCGCGTTTAGGGTACGTCTCTGAGACGTTTCCGCGATGCTTTTTGGCTTATTTCTGTTCAGGGTGCATCTCGGAGACGTCTCGGGGTTGCCTCCCATTTCAGACAGGAGATGAAAAGCAGCTAGAAAATGGGCACCATATTCAATGGTTTCAGCCAATCAGAGTGCTTCTTTTTCATTGCAAATGATGCCACCTATGGGGATGGCCATTTTCGAGGCCACCAACTGCTTTTGCCGTTCAGACTAGTGTGACGTCAGGGATTTCCTCGAGACGTCTCAGAGGCGTACCCTGAACGCAGCCCAGCCCATCAGCTAGCATGCTCTGCCACCAGCTCATGCAGAAGACCTGCGGCAGTAGATGCCGTAGTCTTTGCCGCCACCCCGTGTTGGTGGAGCTCATGTTAGGATTACTACATTATTAAAGCTAAAACATTACTTCAGTTGTATATATAATTTAGTTATAAATATATTGTGGGGATATTGAGACTGCAACTCCTAAGCTTTTATATATAAAAATTAAAGCGAGTTCAGAACCAAATGCGAACCACTGGAGGGGGAAACCGTTGGATGCGGGAGAAAGCCTACTTTGAACAGCTGGCCAGGCGCCAGGCTGCTGTACCCACATAACCGGCGTGAGGGTCGCGGGTTCGAATATTAGCACAGACGTTATTTCGCGACGGGTTCCATCTTAAATAATATTTGTATAAATGCTTTATACTGAACATATTTATATTATATATACATATATATATATGTGTCTGTGTGTGTCATGCTGCAAACGTAACTACCGGTTTATTGCGAACAAGTGCCACTTTCTTAATAAAAACCCAATATATTCAGTAATTCTTCAATGCCGGTGCTTATTTAGCACTTGTTCCAAGACTATAACGTCTTCGAAACAATATTCTCATATGTTCTACTGATTTGATTTATTACCATTTTATAGAGGTCCTCTTGCACTGCGACTCTTGTTGCTCCATTACTCGCCAGATGGCACCATCTATCAACCAGTCGTCGACCATATTCGTCAAAGAGTGAAACATGACCTACAGCAGAGACCCAAAATATATATGAGATGGTCAATCACCCATGAAAATTGGCAATATGGACTCTGGTGGCGTCTCTCATGGTCATTGTTGAACAAGTAAAAATGTTGGTCACATCATATATGACAAGATGTTCTCTGTGACAGTCTGGGCTTATCAATTACTTCCAAAACATTGAGAATTCTTTTGTTAACCATTAAACCTTAGATTGACCTCAGCTACAAAAACTTAATTTATAATTCAGACCAAATTCCTTTGAACAAAGTTGAACCATTATGACGCTTGCAGTATCACCATTTCCATCGTCATAGAATAGTTTAACATGGTATTTTTATTTCACATAAATTTACAGTTTAAAAGCTTTGGTAAATCAATATGGTGGACAATTTCAAATATATTTCTCTATCAGCTTTAAGTTCTCTCATGTTCTGGCATTGATCAACTGCTGTTTTCTCAGCATGGTCATCACTGAGTGAAGGCTTTGTTCAATAACCACCGCTTGGTGGATGACAGCCGCAAGTGTTACATGGAAAAGGGAGTTGGACTTCTCTATATATACGTTCTCTGATTACAGTACATATTACCATAGCCAAATTCTATTTCCACACAAAAGTTTGCATACAGTGAGCTATATATATATACACACACATATATATACACATACATGTATATACATTGCAGCATCGGTACAGAAGACGTGGAAGCATTTAGTTGGGATAACATGACTTTATTCCGGGCGCCCCCCCCCCCCCACCCCCCCGAGGCATTACATCACGGTAGGGGCCTGCCCAGAGCTGAGAGGGACAAGGTCATGGTGTGATCGCAGTCAAATATGAAAGTGAGATGAATGAGGTGATCAAGACGAGAATCATGTGTATATGACGGTAACTAGTGGGTAGCATAAGTTACTTAATATAGTCAAGTATAATATTTAAGTATGATGAATATAGTATATAATTGTGATAACTGTCATTAAGCATTTTACTTAATTAGCTTAGGATTAATAAGGAGAAACGATATAATAATTATATTTCTCTAATGTTATGCATGCATAAGTCATGGAGTAGGTGGGTGGGTAAAGAAAGGTATTTGTGGTCAGTCCTGTGGTTGGGAGCGGAGTGACCATCAAGGGGTTTGCAGCTGAGGAGCTCAGCTGGGGGAGTGTTGTGATTGGCTGTAGTGGAGGTGAGAGGGCATGGCGAGGTGAATAGGAGGGGTCTGAGTGAGTGATTGACATGTGAGAATATTATGGTTGCGCACCCCCTCATCACGTCGCCCCCGCCTCGGAGGAGGGGGTAGGCGCGGCCCAACGGCTCCGCTGTCCCGTGCACCCCGCAATGACCCCGAATGAGCTTATGCTCATTCAACATAATGTTTGTTTGTTTGTTTGTTGTTGTTTTACGTCCTAGCAACATCTAAGGTCATATCAGGACGGGTTCAACATAATGTATAGATTAGTTAGACGAATCTTACCTGGGTATAGATGATGGATAACTGTTGTTTTCCCGAGGTATAAGCCTCGGATAGACGTGGGTGAGGGAGAAGGAAGCACATCCGGGTCCAGCAATCTTTACCTACTTATTCAGGATAAAATATGATCTAAAATAATAATAATGGATCTGTAATGTTTTCTTGGTACAATTTTCTATCTCATTAAATTCATATGGGAAGGAATACGTGTTTGTTTTGGAATTTTTGTAAACGGAATCTGTACTCCACTAACTATGTCCAAAATGTCCCTATCATTTGTTATTTTACACCATTCAGGAAATTGTGTAGCAATGTTCCCTGCATTAAAATTCCTTACATCTGTTTGTGTTTCCTCCGTGACCATGTCTGCTGCCACTGGCGCCGGAGTCTGCATGGCAGTTTTTATTTGTTCCCTGGGCGTGGGAACGGTTGTCTGGGTATGTACTCCCTTCTGAATGGGCGGTTCCCGTCGTTCCACCCGAATGACTGCTGGCTTAAAGGTGTTAAAATGCCCTTTTATCGTCTCTCTCATCATAGTTGTCGTGCGTACTTTCTTCGCCTTTTGTTTCACACACTTTTTGAAGACTTTTCCGCCAATTTTGGCATACACCCCCGCTCTTTCCGTGTCGGAGTCCAACTCGGTGGAAGACGAGTCGGAAGAAGAGTCCGACGAAGAATGTTTCTTCTTCTTCTTCTTGCTCTTCTTCTTGTTCTTTTTGACTCGCTTGGCTTTGCTGGCCTTGGTGAACTCGTCACCAGACGAGCTGACGGTTTTCTTCCGTTTCTTAGGTTTCGGCGCCTTAGGACAAAGTAATTCGTCCGCCGAGTCAGTGTCTTCTGGATCGGAAAAATCCTCCCAGTCCGAATCGAGGATAGGGAGAGGCTGGCCTTTAGCCGGGCCCGCGTTCGGGTGGATTTGTTGTAGCTTTAACTCCCAACATCTGGCTTACCCGGGCGTCCAGGTCAACCGGATAAGTGGCCCCGTCATCACTCTCCCGGTCAGACGGTATGTCTGCACCGGGCTGTGGGGACGGCTGTGCCGTCAACCCGGGCGACGAGTCGTAGCCCGTGGGCGCATGCCCCTCCGCTTCTGCCGGTGGGGGCTTGTTTCGCTTCGTAGCCATCGGTAGTCTGTAACCAAATAATTTGTTACTATTAACCGGAATCAACTCAACGTGAACACAAAAGTGACGGCAGGTTTAACCCGGGTTGAGGATCTATATGGTATTGAGTAACGTAATTACACCGTTCTCAGTACAGGCGTGGTAAGCTAAGTGTATTGTCGTAGGTGTCTGATATCGAAACCAACCATACGAGGGGTAGGCCTTTGGACCTCCCACACTCTCTGTTCCGTACACTTCTCCCTCCCACGGCTTCTGTGCCAGCAAGTTGGAGAAAATGCTACGAAACTCGGAGGTACGCCTAAAAGAATGTTGGGGAGTCTATAAAAGAAACCCAGGATCATCCCCAACAACACCCTCTATTAGGGTCCGAGGGAATCTCCACAGGAGATGTGACAATGCCAACATCTCTACCCGTGTGTAAACAGGTGTCGATAGAACAAAGGTTTCGGTTCGTAACACAAGCAATGCATTGTTCTATCCGTGTAAATAAAAACACCAATCTTGTCCTAAACGGACCTCAGAAAGTTCTGAACTTTCATAAATAGATGCTATAATGCATCATAAACAAGCTAAACCAAAGATTTGATTGATACTTACAGTTATTTAGCTTGTTGTAGACAAATTTTGCCGGAGCAACTCAATGAACGTCCTCCCGTCGTGAGTTGTTTATGCTAGTTGCTGGACCCGGATGTGCTTCCTTCTCCCTAGCCTGCGACTAGCCTGAGGCTTTATACCGAGGTAAAATATACATATATATATATGTACATATATATGAACATATATATGTACTTATATATATATGTTCGTATATATATGTACATATATATACACCTATATACATATATATATATACATATATTTACATATATATAGATTAGTTAGACGAATCTTACCTGGGTATAGATGATGGATAACTATTGTTTTACCGAGGTATGAGCCTCGGGTAGACGTGGGCGAAGGAGAAGGAAGCACATCCGGGTCCAGCAATCTTTACCTACTAATTCAGGATAAAAATGATTCCAAAAAACCAAAAAACTATGGTCATGTGACCTAATCTTGGTACAAGTGATTGAATAGACGTGGCAGGGCGTGGTGGGTGGGCCCTCGCCCACGTCTACCCGAGGCTCATACCTCGGTAAAACAATAGTTATCCATCATCTATACCCAGGTAAGATTCGTCTAACTAATCTATTTTACCTCGGTATACCGCCTCTGGCTAGCCGCAGGCTAGGGAGACCTTTACGTAATATCATTTTTATCCTGATATTCCTGTTAGTTACTATTCTATTATCAAGTCTTATTTAAGTATGTTTGTACAATTGTTATGACAAAAAAGCGAAAAAGTGCACTTTGTCTCACCTGTGTCTTTTAGTTGGTGAGTAGCCTCTGTGCGATAGGTTGAGGCTTCTCTAGTCGCTTGTGATAATGTTTTGCAAACGATCTAGCAGTTTTCCATCCTGCATGAGCCAGGATCCGTTTCACGGAAATGCCAAGTAATCTGGCCTTAGATACCATTGCACCACGTGTAGAGTGCGATGAATATCTGTTTGTGTTTACTCCTGAAAGTTTTAACACAGTCATGGTCCATCTGGCGAGGGTGTCCCTCGAAATGCCCTTGTGTGGCTTAATAAAGCTCACCAAAAGCTGCCTTGAGTTGCGTATTGTTCGTGTCTTGGATATATATGACCGTATTGCGGAGACTACACATAACTTGCGATCCTCTGTGAAACTAGTGACACTTATTGTCGACAGGGGATCACCTAAACGATTTGATTTCAACAAAGTTGTTAGATCAAACGTTGCTTCCTTGCTATCGATTTCAAGACCATTGAGCGACAGGGCGACTATAGTTTGGCCCCTGTGTCCTGTAACGAGCAGAAGGAGCAAAGCTACTTTGAAGCCTAATAGCTTAACGTCCAGGAACTTATTCTCTGGCCAGTCCTTGAAGAGTTTAAACACAAGAGAAACATCCCAAAACCTATTATATTTGGGTTTGGGAGGGTTCCTCTGATAAATTGATCGTATGATCCAGCAAATAACATGATGTTTTCCCATTGTTTCGCCATTAATCCTAGGTAGGATTATTGAGAGCGCACATCTGGCTGCATTGATAGCGCCATACCCTAAACCTTCGTCTTCCAAAAAACGTAGGAAACGTCCTACCTGGGATATTGTTGGGTTCATAGGCTTAACTTTCTTAAGTAAGCAATAAATACCCCATTTCTTTAAATACGTGGTATACATTTTTACAGTTCCCTTCCTCCAGGCGTGAGAGACCAAACGTTGTTGTGTAATCTTATCCAAGCCGAATTGTTCCAAATATTTATTTAAAAAAGGAATGCTACCAAAGGAGTCGTCGACACGTTTCCGTGGCGCGCTAACGGTGCCTGATGTTTCAGATTTCCTCGGTATCTTGGGAAGCATAGCATGCTTTTGGCCGTCGCGACTAGTCTCGCTAGCCAGGGTTGAGTGTCCCATTCGGGGACGATGAGGATGGCGTGTGTTTTCTCCATTAGTATCTTTCGGGCGACTTTGCTAATAATGGTAAAAGGGGGGAAAATGTAAAAGAAATGATTTTGCCAAGTTAGCGAGAAGGCATCTATGTGCCAAGCATGTGGTTCTGGGTGCCACGAAACATATTTCTCCAGTTTAAAGTTATTACGTGAAGCAAATAAATCTATATCCGGCCAGCCCCATAATTTACAGATTTGTTTGAAAATTGATGGGTTTAGTGACCACTCTAAGTGGTCATGGAAATGGCGACTCATCTTATCGGCAAGGCAATTCTGCGTTCCGGGTATGTGTGTTATTGTTAACCAGACGTCAAACTTTTGCGCCCAATTCCAAATGAGTAGTGCCAACTCGTTACACTTAATAGATTTTGTACCTCCCATATTTCTGACATAAGCCATGGCTGTGGTGTTATCCGTAAGGATACAAACATTATTTTTGGGTACTTTAACAAGGCTGGTTAAACCTAAGTAAATGGCTCGTAATTCTAAAACATTAATATGTTCAGAAATTTCCGATTCTAGCCATCGTCCCCCCGTTGCTACATCATTGCGATGTGCCCCCCAACCTTGGAGTGACGCGTCAGTCGTAACTGTAGTATTGGGCTCACCCATTCGAATGGGATTGGGGGAGTTATCAAAGTGACTTAGCCACCAAAAAATGTCGGCTAGTCCACTTTCAGAGATAAACATTGTCCTTTCAAAGTTACCCTTGGCGCGGGCCAAAGCTAGATTTTTATCGATTTCCAGGGACTTAATGTGTGCGGCCCCATATAGAATAGCAGGGCTGTATGAAATCATTATACCGATTAAGACTGCGACCTGTCTTATCTTTGGGCTAGAAATGTCTAACAGCTGTATCGCTGTGTCCCGCAGCTTATCTTTCTTTTGTTGTGTAAGTGACACGGTCATGGCCGTCGTGTTCAAAATGAAACCTAGACACTTAAGCTGCTTAGTAGGAGAAAACACAGATTTCTTAGCATGGATGAAGAAACCCAAGTTTGAGAACAGTTGACATAAATCTTGAACGGCGAGTTCGCATTGTTCGAAAGATTGTCCCATAATGAAAGAATCATCAATGTATGGAAACATACAATGACCCAGTTTAGCCATGTGTGAAAAAACCGGTTTCAACAACTTAGTAAAAAGTCGTGGCGCACACGCCAAACCATTAGGTACGCAGGTAAATTCAAAAAGCTGGTCATTCCAAACAAACCGTAAATATTTTCGAAACCCCTCTTGAATAGGGACGGTATAGTAAGCATCTCTTAAATCAACACTCGCTAGCCAACACTCTGGGGTGATCAGATCACGAGCTGTTTCTAAAGAAAACATTTTGAAATGTTGGTATTCAATGATTTCATTCAATTTAGTTAAGTCTAAAATCATGCGAACAGACCCATCTGGTTTAGGAGTGGAGAAAATATTGGAAATGAATTCACCTTTAGTATGTTGTACTCGTTTGACAATGCCTTTGGCTTCAAAAAACCCCACCTGTTCATTTAGTTGCAATTTTTCGTGTGAATTGAACTTATATGGAAAAGGTGCTCTTTTCTGTACAGGGAATTCTGTGAAAGGAATAGCAATGCCTCTAACAATACTAAGAACCTCTGGGTTAGTGGTTAATTGTTGCCATTGTTCTAAACAATTAACAATGTTGCCCGCTTGAAAAAGGCTTACGTCAGTTTGAGTTTCCTCTGTGACCATGTCAGGGCCAGGCTGCTGAAAAGTTTGTGTGGCGTTCTCTACTTGTTCGCTGGTTTGGGGAACTGCGGCTTGGGGACAAAGTCCCGTTTGTAACCGCGGTTGTCGTTCCAGTTTGAGGATTGTCTGTCGCCTCGACCTCTTCCCCTCTGGCTGAATGCGAAGGATGGGCCTCCCCTGAACGGCCTTCCTCCTCGGCGGAAGCGAAAATCCGTGCGGCTGCGGCGGAACCCGAGTGGGTTTTGTGATTTACGGCCTTTGAGTTCCGTGTTCTTAGCACTCTTAGTGTCCACCTCTACCTGCTTGTACAAATAAGCAAGCTGACCCCCAAACATCTTGGACTTGTCCAGAGGTTTGCCTTTGATGGGGGTAGGTCCGGAATAGACGGTGTATTCCTTGCCGTCATGGTCCGTCATCTTCTTTGACCGGGCGACCTCTTTGCCCGCGTCGGTGGTGACGGATTTAAAGACATTTTCGAAGCGGCGATGTGTCATATAGTTGCTCGCTGCAGCGAGCAAGGCAATGCCCCTATCCATTACCCGAGCTAAGGACGAGAACTTATTCTCGGTCTGCATGCGGTTAGCAATGGGGAGAATAGAAGTCAAGGAGCCCAAAACTGCCTTATGAATTACAGAAAGGGCAGTTTCATAGCGGCGACGTTCGTCGGACAGATGGATGCCAGCATCCATCTCCTTACACACCGTAGCGGGAATACCTTTGACGCCGGAAATCTGTTCCGTCAATTTATTAATGACCTCAACTGGTTTGAACGTTGTAAAGTGGCCATTGACGGTATTCCTCATCATGGTTGTGGTACGCACCTTCTTCGCCTTTTTCTTGACAATCTTCTTGCCAACCTTAGCGCCTATTTTGGCGTACACTCCCGCGCGTTCCGTATCGGAATCTGATTCCGTGGAAGAGGAGTCGTTTGACGAGTCCGAGGACGAGTCTTTCTTTTCTTTTTCTTTTTCTTTGACTTCTTAGGGCGTTTAGCGTTTGAGGCTTTGGTGAACTCGTCACCTGAGCTGCTCACAGTGCGGCGTTTCTTGCCGCGCGCTTTCGGTTTCGGAACCTCGGGGGCCGACACCGTGTCCTCCTCGTCATCCGAAAAGTCCTCCCAATCCTCATCAGGGATTTGGGGAGGGCCCGAATAGGAAAGAGCCTGGAATTGGCGCATCTTGTCCTCCATCATGGCTGCCATCTTAGCCTCCCAATCACTTGGTTGAGGTGGCTGGTCACTGTCCCGGTCGGAAACCTGTGCCCCGGGCTGTGGAGACGGCGGAGCCGTAGGCACTGGTGACGAATCGTAATCCGTAGGGGCAATGCCCTCTGCTGCCGCAGGCTGCTTATTCCGCCGAGTGGCCATCGGTTCCTGTAACGACAAAGGTGTTACTTAACCGGAATCATCTCAACGACACAAAGTGTAACCAGTAAACTGGGTTGAGGTATATGGTACAGAATAGCGTGTATTACAACGTTTCAGTACAGGCGTGAAGCTAAGTTTTGCCGTAGGGTTATGGTAACGAAACCAACCAAACGGGGGGGTATCGATCCAAAGATCGCCCACTCTCTCTGTTCCGTACACTTCTCCCACCCGCGGCTACGACGCCAGCAAGTTGGAGAAAATATTACGAAACTCGGAGGTTCGCCTTAAAACCGGTCTGGGGTGTTTATAAAAAACACCCAGAAGCATCCCCAACAACATCCTCTATTCAGGATCCGGGAGAATTTTCTTAGGAAATGAGCAACTCGGGTTACCATTTCTCCCTGTCTCAAAAACAGGTGTCGATAGAACAAAGGACTATCGGTTTCGTAAGTGCCAGCGGCACGCAGTGTTCTATCCTCAAGTAAAAAACACGTACAAAGTCCAAATTGGACCTGAGAAAGTTCTGAACTTTAATAATGTGATGCTATAATGCATCATACACAGTTTATACTAAATTTTTCATTACTTACTTTGTGATTAAGTAGAGTTAGTAGATAAATCCTGTTGGAGCAACTCACAAACGTCCTCCCGTTGTGAGTCACTTATGCTAATTGCTGGACCCGGATGTGCTTCCTTCTCCCTAGCCTGCGGCTAGCCAGAGGCGGTATACCGAGGTAAAATATACATATATTTACATATATATATAACATGGAACAAGCTAAATCAAGAAAATAGCTGGGTGTCATTATAATACTTATGGTCCGAGTTCCGCTGGGCCCCAGGAAGGATTGAATTTGAAGCTGTGACCCAGCATTCATGGTCGCAGCTTCAGCTTGCACACCGAGAGGTGGCGAATACACATACACAAAGTGGTATTATATTTCATGTAAAATATTTGCCAAGACAATTTCATTACAATCTACATTAGAAACAAATGTATGCCAAGAGGAGGCCTGGGGGTTATAGGTGCAAGGTGAGCTTAAAGTCTGGGGTTCATATTGAAGGATAGGCGTGAGGGGCACCAACCCCATCATCCGATATGTAGGTTGAAGATACAACCCAGCGTTCTGGGTCGCAGCTTCTGTCCTTTCTGAGGGAACAAATAAGTTGATGCATATATCTTCGATGGACTGTATGACAGAGAGGGATGCCATATTATCTTCAACAAGTTCACAATACAGAATTAGATTTTTATGTATCTGTAGTAGTCTGCACTGACCTCTCAGGCAAGGAGCCGCATAGACAGATAGGCGTGGGTAGGGTGGTGACATCATGGAGCCTAGGTGGTGTAATGGTTAGCACACTGGCCCGGAAAGAGACGTGGGTTCGAGTCCCGCTATCGGCGCAATATTTCCCATTTCCATCACTCCCATGACATATCAATATATCAAAGGGCTTACCTTTGATCATTTCTGGACTAAAGACGGGATTCAACAATAGTCGATGTGCCTTGTGTTCTTCTCCGGTCAGTGTGATAACTGAACGACCAAACCTGCAATTTTTAGTCTTATCGTTATTAAACACCTATTACCATTAATATTTGCTTACCATGCGACTATGTAGGATGTAGTTGCTGTTGTTATATGTACTATTTTCCTTAACTCTTTTCCCCAAGTAAGAAGTCATATATATATATACACAGTAAAACCTCTCTAAATCGACCGACCTTGGGACCGACTTTAAGTGGTCCATTTAGGGAGGTGGTCGGTTTAGGGAGTTAGAATATGGTTACAATGGTATTAAACTTCTTGTACATTTGTGATATGAGATACAATATAAATTACTGATATACTTTTTATTAAATGCGATGTTGTAACTAAGGATTTCTCACGGCACAGCTGTGGGCTTGGGGCGGCCATAGTTCTGCTGCTCTGTGACGAAGATCTCTTTGAGTGCGGCTGGGTCAGCAACAAGGACAGACTCCCGACCGAGAACTGTGTAGTACCGCACGATGCCGCCATACTTGGCAACCCACCTGGTGATGTACAAGGAAACGGATACTAAATGTATTTAATATTCCTAGCCATAGACAATTTTCAAATTGCTTTCCAACATATCTTCTTTCCTTTCATGTTTTATGTTTGAACTTACTACAGTATAAGCATATGCGATATATTTCTTTTCAGGCTTTCTCACCTTCGTAGAAGAAAGCTTTTGTTAGTTTATTTATATAATTGCTCACTTACCATGCTTTTTTTATATTAGTTGAGCAAATCTGCCTCAAATGGTACAATGATGGACATACAGTTGTAGCTTCCTTTCTATGTAATATGTACATAAATATGCTATTAATATCCTATTCCTGATCTGGGGAATCCCATTTATTTCAAAAGCATTTATATGTTAAAATCTGAGAACCCGAGCAAAAATAAATGTGAACCTACTTGATTGATGTCTCCATTGCCTCCCCTTTTATTGCTTCACGAATATTGCCAAAGATGGGGTGGTACGGCAACCCTGGGAGCTAAATAGAAAGCAGCAGCAGGTTAGAATGTGGCTAAACCCCATAATTTCAACTCGGTGATGATAATCTGGATACCGCGAGTACGTGAAAACAGTACCAGTAGAGGTTTGATTTTTTTCAATGCCTAACAACTATCTATGGTGGTACCAATTACAATAGTGACCTACGCGGTTCAATAAAACTGACATTTGATTGGCCAGTCTGCTATTTATTTTCCTTTTGAGTAACCTAGCTACTTTCCCTTAAAACATTAAATTCACGTTTTTCTAGTCTTAATATGCGGTTTGAATCCTTCACGGATCTAGAATGCGTATCCCATCAGTCGATATTTATCCAGAGCACATTGGGCCTCATACCCCAGATCGGGCAATAACTGTTTAATATCATTCATAGAGCACTGATTGATAGGAGCAGTCAAATACGATCGATCCTACTGTACAGCATAGAATAACTGAATGCAATTCACATAGCTTAATATTGATACATTTGACAGTTAACGCATAACATCGAAGTCGCTGTATTCTGTTAATTGTTATTAATAGCTCATTTGAAATAAAAAAGATGGATAAGTCCAACTGACCATACCTTCCTCAGAGGTGACAAGAAAGGTTTGATTCCAAAGGAATAGACAATATACGAGCAACCGACGATGGGCAGATAAGTGGTGAGAAGGGTCCTTCTACTGACTGGGTATTCTTCCCACGATAGATGAGAGAGTGTAGAACCCATGGTGTACGTAAGGCTGCACCTGTAGTGAGGTAAATATCAGAAACTATATATATATTGATGGCTATGCAGCTACTCTAGTTCACCGATTATTGCCTGAAAACGAAAGCAATGCTCAGTATGACTATGAGACAATATATGGACGTTTGAAGCTACATTTGATTACCAAATGATATTAGATAAAATCAAATATTCAGCTCAAGTAGTCCACACAAAGGTGGTGTAGTATCGGGCTGCTGGAGTGATGACAGTGGCACATGACAAGGTCACACCAAGAGTGGATCCAGGGGTCGGACTAATGAGTGAATGAGGCAGAAAGCACCGAGTGGTGGGTATGGGGTGGGAGGGGGTGTCCCTTCCCTCGGGCAAAGGTTTTTTGAAAACAGACGTCCAAAATGAAGGGATTTCTTGGCACCTGAGAGCAATGTTTTAGGTATAACTGACGTGTGAATGTTGTCAAGTTTGAGCTCTACTGGAGCACAAGCTCACAACGGCAGTAATTTATACATGGGCCGGGTTCAGGGTCCGTCTCCGAGACGTCTCCACGATGCCCCTGACGTCACGCTAGTCTGAACTGCAAAAGCAGTTTATCGCCTCGAAAATGGCTGCCACCATAGGCGGCGGCCATTCGCAATGGAAAAGCTGCGCTGTGATTGGCTGAAACCTCTGAACTATTTTCGAGGCGCTTTTCATCTCCTGTCTGAAATGGGAGGCGTCTCCGAGACGCACCCCGAATAGAAATAAGCCAAAAAGCATCACCGAGACGTCTCCGAGACGTACCCTGAACGCGGCCCAGGTTGAGACGACCTTCAGCGCGGCGGTCGGAAACGACTCATATTACTCGTTTTATGAGCAAGGCCGAGGCGTAAATGCCAATTGACAAGTCGCGTGAGACAGAGGCGCACCCAGCTTCAGAGAACGACCGATATACATTTGTATATGTGAATACTATTGTCTTTTCCTTTGAAGCCACTTATCTGTGATAGTTTAATGTTGTGCTACCAATAAATGGATATGTAGTATACTGTACAGTACTTGTTTTATATGTATATATGTGAATTGTTTCAAATATCGTAATTTTCTCAGAGTTTGAAGTACAAAATCTTAATTTTGGGTCACAGTTTTTCTTATATTCAAATTAGCATAACTTTGTTAATATTTACTTTTTTAGAAATATATAATAAGCCTTTCAAAGCACTAGTCATGCGAATTGAGCAGTAGAACTTTCATCTTAATACAAACTGCATTACAAAAGATATGAGAGTTTGAAGTACAAAATCTTAATTTTGGGTCAAAGCTTTTCTTATATTCGAAGTGACATAACTTTGTTAATATTTACCTTTTTAGAAATATATAAATACTTTCAAACCTCTCTAGTCATGAGAATTGAGCAGTACAACTTTCACCTAAATATGTCCTGTATTACAAAAGATATGAGAGTTTGAAGTACAAAATCTAGTTTTTGGGTCACAACTTTTGGCTGGTTTACTTTAGAACAAATGGCCCATAATTAGGCATATTTTTCAAGTTCAAATCGAGGTAACTTTCTTGATATTTACATTAGAAACATTATATGACTACCAAGTTTAGGTATCTTCACGCTCTTTCCAGTGGTATCTGTTCCATTGAGATCAAATGCTTAATAAAAAAAATACTCACATAGCTGAGGCTGAGTGAATCATTGCCATTGGGATTGGCCATCTACCATTGGTGTAAGATCTATGATATATGAGTAAGTATATATTATATAACTGAGCTTAGCCATATAATGATGTATAAATTGACCTAGATAAAAGATTCACCCCGTACTTACAGTAAGTACGGGGACAATCTTTTATCTAACATTGACCATGATAGAGTTAGATAGAAGGTTCACCCCGTACGATAATAAATGGGACAGGACTCAGGAGTCACAGGTGAATATTTTATCTACTTACTACTAGTACTATGTCTATGACCTACAAATAGTACAATACTTGAAAGTTGAATAAATAACATATGATATGATGATGATTAGTCACATAGTCATAAGCCGTGTTCACACACACAACTTTAGGCCGAACTAGATAAGGCGAACTAGATGAGGCGAACTAGACCTGAAAGTGTGTCGAGTACACACATGCAGTAGGCCTACTTAGGGCGTTTTAAGGCGGAGTCGATATCTGCGCATGAGCGCGTCCATCCTAACCAGCGCCAGTTTCAGTTTGTGTGGTTTTGACCTAGATATGTATCGACTGAATCGTATTGTTTTGGAATGATCAAAACTTCTGCTGGACAGTGAAAACCTAAAAATAAATGATGAAAAAAATATCTGTGCACAGCTAGCTGTTTCATAGACCAAATTATATAATATGCGCTTTTGATCGACCGGAAAATCAACGAACCCAGCGCTCGACTGCGGATGCGTGTGACGTGCTTAAGTCGCCTCAAGTAAACCGCTCCCGTCCACACAAGCAAGATAGGCTGACTTAAGCTAGTTCGCTTCATATAAAGTACCTCGCTACGCTGTCTACTTGAGGTGAACTAGATGAGTCGATTTAGCCCTAATTCGCTTCAGCGTCGCGTCCACACGGCCAATGTGAGTCAAACTAGATAAGGCAAACTAGTTGAGGCGACTTAACGCCCGTGTGTGAACAGGGCTTTAGTCTTAGTCATAAGCCCCGTTCACACCCACAACTTTAGGCCGAACTAGATAAGGCGAACTAGAGGAGGCGAACTAGGCGTCCTGTCCACACATGCTGTACTTGGGGCGGTTTAAGACGGAAATCGATATCTGCACATGAGCGAGTCCATACTAACCAGCGCCAGTTTCGGTTAGTCGACGTCGCCACGAGAGAGTGTGGGTTCGACCTAGATATGTATGGACTGAATCGTATTGTTTTGGAACGATCAAAACTTCTGTTGGCCAGTGAAAACCTAAAAATAAATCATGAAAAAAATATCTGTACACCTCTAGCTGGTTCATAGATCAAATTATATTATATAGTGTGACGTGCTTAATCCGCTTCAAGTAAACCGCTACCGTCCACACAAGCAAGGTGGGCCGACTTAAGCTAGTTCGCCTCATATATACTACCTCGCGATGTGGTTTACTTGAAGCAAACTAGATGAGGTGACTTAGCCTTAAGTCGCCTCAGCGTAGTGTCCACACAACCAATTTGAGTCGAACTAAAGGAGGCGAATTAGTTAAGCCGACTTAACTCGCCAGTACGAACGGGGCTTTAGAAAATCAAGGATTCACCCGGTACATCTATAAGTATGGGGTGAATCTTGTATCTAGTCACATAGAATAGTAGATACCTGGTACTTGTAGTACACGCGTGTACTGCAAGTATGGGGTGAATCATTTATCTTATAATAGATGATCATGATACTTGATCTATACTAAACTTCTAAAGATAGAGCTGCCACTGTGACCCACTGTCTGTGCCAGCTGGCGCTTGGCCTTGAGTCTAGAGTCCTATCAGGCTATCTCCTAGTTTATGATACCTTTTAATAACATTTAAAACATGACACATGTTGTTCGTCCTAGATTCGTGATAGACTTCACCCACCTGTCAATTTTTCTTAGTTCAGATTCTTTCCTGCTACACACATAACTCAGAAACTTATTTGCCCACTCTTGACTTGGTGCGATGTCCGTTGTTGATCTCGCTGGAGGTTGTTTTGGAGGGAATCCCCTTTGAGCTAAAGATAGCTCATGTAACCCACGTGACCAGGGAATCCCCATTCGACTATGCCGCCATTTTCGTCTGCAAGTTTATGTTATGATGATATGGTTTTAGAGGCGACTTGTCCTTAATTAAATCATCACCATGCTGCACGAGCTTTTACTTGCACTGAACGGACACACAGGCAGTATATTCGCTCTGGACAATACCGGGAAAATACGGGTATGTCAGCCTTAAGTACAATCTTCTGTCAAACACACTGACAAGTTTAGTGACAAGTGGCAGTCACTCAGTGAAGTAGCCAGTCGACTGTTGGCAACTAGGTATGTGAGTCAAAATTTCAAAATCCTCCAATTTGAGTGTAACTGGGCTCATTTGAAAGAGGATGAAGAGACAAAGAAAATAACACTTAGATCATTGCGATCCGTTGAGAAATAAAAAAAGTTATGATTATTTCATTAATTTTAATTAGCCAAATTATGTCCTCACAATTAACCTTAAAACAATGGCAGAAGGTGTGATCAAAACATACTGTGTTTGTAGGGAAATTGCTGTAACTTTCTTATTTCTCACCGAATTAATAAAATCCTTGAAGTACCTGAACGCCCGAAGAATTCTCTATCTAGATCAATCACAAAAATCACCATTGACCAGCTAAAAATAATTATTAATAATGATCAAACATAATAATTATTATGTTCACGCCTCATAACCTGTGATCAAAACATACTATGTTCGTAGGGAAATTGCTGTAACTTTCTTATTTCTCACCGAATTAATAAAATCTTTGAAGTACCTGAAAGCCAGAAGAATTCTCTATCTAGATCAATCACAAAAATCACCATTGACCAGTTAAAGATAATTATTAATAATGATCAAACATAATAATTATTATGTTCACGCCTCATAACCTCAAGTATGAGATCACTTGAAAATTCAATGTGTTCAGTTGCAGTTGTATTTAGGGTTACAGAACGGTATATTCACCCGAACTGGTCCTTTTCCCACCGCTATAATATTTGACCTCCGAATAATTATTAATAATGATCAAACATAATAATTATTATGTTCACGCCTCATAACCTCAAGTATGAGATCACTTGAAAATACATGTATACATTCAATGTGTTCAGTTGCAGTTGTATTTAGGGTTACAGAACGGTATATTCACCCGAACTGGTCCTTTTCCCACCGCTATAATATTAGACCTCCGCATAACTTGACCTACTTAATTTAACTTTACGATTGTAAAATCGTAAAAGTTGTATTAAAAAAGAATTACAAAAATACATCTAGTAGATAAAAGATTCAACCCCCTACTGCTGCGGTAGCCACAGGAGCTACGGGGTGAATCGTTTATCTAGTGTCTAACTAGTGTCCAACTACAACTTACAAACTGAAATTATGAAATTTCAGAAGCTGAAATTGTGAGCAAACATGAAAGAAGTTACATTGTGAGCAAACATGAAAGAAGTTACAATGGACCCATGGATATAAACTCATTACAAATATGATCGTTATACTAGACTTACTAAGTTACTTGTAAGTTGACATATTTATGATATTAGTATTACTGAGATTCTTACGAATCTCCGAATACGAAGGTACAGGTGAAAGAAGTTACAATGGACCCATGGATATACTCATTACACATATGATCGTTATACTAGGTATCCCAAGTCATTTTCACAATTCAATAGAAAGTACCATATTTTGATATAGTTCAACAGCTCTTACCAGGAGAAGTTAAATGACACAAAGTTGATTAAAATCGGATGATTAGTTAAAAAGCTGTAGGCTTTTTAATATGGACAAAAATGATCGAAAAATCGCATATTTTAGCATTTTACATGAAACCCACATTTCAGACCTCAATAATTAACAAATTAATGGCGACATGAACTTGTATTTCAGGAATTGGTGTTATCTATATGCATATATCAAGTCTATTTTTTCTCAGAGTAATGACATAATTATTCTTCGAGATATTGGCCATTCAAAATGACAAAAAACACAAATTGCCACTTGTTAATATGAGAAATGAAGAGGTATGAGTTACATAAATGCTTATATTTAAAGAAATACACAACCAATATTCTTGAAACTTAACCTGACTACCCAGAACATCATGTAGTAAAAATGAGTTACCACAAACAAACAAATATTATTATAGTTTCAGAATAATCATGATAATTGTTGAGAAATTTGACATAGATTTAGATTTTTCATACCAATTAAGGGGTGGGATTTACAATTTCGACTGTAGTTTGAAAAGTATAATCCGATTTTACTAAAATTGCAACCAGCTCTTTATAATAGCATGTCTTACAACTTAGTAATTCAAATATAATATAAAAGACAGCATAGGTGATTTTCAACCCTGAGAACGGCCTTGAAACATGGTAGTGCGAATCTTGATTCACTGCAAAAAACTAACGTTTTAAATGCTCAGTAGCACATACATTACATTAATACACACCAATTAAATGAGTGTAGAATGAAAGAACACATGTTAAGCTTCAAATTGGTGTATTTCCTTATTTAATATAACACCAATTGTGCATATTAGAGAAGTTTGAAAACACCCTTTCTGTTGGTGCACTGACCCAATTTATTTATTTATTTATTTTTTGGTAAAGTATTTATTCATCAGGGGCCATATTCATGTGGAGGTGCCAAGGCCTTAACCACGGCTATGGTATCCCCACAAGGCTAACAGTGGAAAATCCGTACTTATGTGTCGGTGCCAACGCTAACCGCCAACTGTAGCCTAGGCTAAGCTACCCCGTTTTCAAACCAGGGTTAACTGCTAGACGCGCCGGTTAGTGTGCGTGTGAGGCTCTCAATCTATTAAATGTCTCTGTTTGTGTCTCTGTCTGTGTCTCTGTCTGTGTCTCTGTGTCTCTGCATGTGTCTCTGTCTGTGTCTCTGCCTGTGTCTCTCTCTGTGTCTCTGGTCTGACATAGACACAGACACATACACAGAGAGAGACACAGACACATACACAGACACAGACACAGACAGAGACACAGACAGAGACACATACATAGACACATACAGAGACAGACACAGAGACAGACACAGAGACACAGACACAGACAGAGACACAGGCAGAGACACAGACAGAGACACAGACAGACACAGAGACACAGACAGAGACACAGACAGAGATACAGACAGAGACACAGATAGAGACACAAACACAGAGACACAGACAGAGACACATACAGAGACACATAAAGAGACAGACACAGAGACACAGAAACAGACACAGAGACAGAGACACAGACAGAGTAAACAAATCGCCGCCGCCGAAGTGACGTCGATATCCATACTGTCGCATATCAACAAAATACACATCGCCACCGCCGCCAAATCGGCGGCTATATATTAGGCCCAAATCTATTCAATGCTATCATATTTAACCGAATTACATACGCAATAAGTGAAATTTAATCAAATTAACCCTAAAATCTAACCGTTATTAACGCTCCCGCCGCACTGGCGGCGTTATTCATATTGTCAAATCGAGGGAATTCCCAAATCTATAAATAAACTCACGGTTAGCTATCCGTGGCGGCTTTGACATTGGTGAATACGACTTGACCTATTTCTCCAACCCACCTCTAGCCTCGGATAGCTACCCCAGAGCTAGTGTGTAGCTCCAGCTAAGCCTGGCACCACTACATGAATATGGCCCCTGAATATGACATTTGTCAGCGCCGGAGCACTGGTCTTCCAGCCATCTTACTATTGGAATTGACATTCTAAATAATCTAAGTTTGGTCAGTGCTGTATTAGTCACAGTACCGATCATGTAGAATTAAGGGAGTGGCTCCTGCTGTATAATGTACAGCACCAGTCACTGCGGTGCATGCAAAAATTGGGAGCAGCACCGAGTAGAATATGTCTACTCGGGGCAACTCAAACAATCGTTACTGGTTACATTTTTTCTCTTATAAAACAAGCTAAGTTTATAGTTGACAAGATATTTTGTCTGTCTTATGTAATGTTCAATGTGTTTAAACAGATTGATAGTTTACTAATCACATTAGTGTAGTAAAGATGCATACTACACTTGTTCAGTGTGTTGATGGCCTTTTCATGATGGTTAAGGGTGGTGGCAGGGGAGGGGGCCCATTGGGGTGGGTGGCAGGGGGAAAAGACCCACAGGAGAGCAAGCGAGGATGCGGGGGGGGGGGGGGGCAGGAGCTCAGGGCTTTGCTAGTAATTACTGCAGTGGTTGTTCAAGGGCCTGAATAACCAGGTGGGCTCTATATGCATTTTTGAAGGCAAGTATTGTTTTTGTTTCTCTGACTCTGATAGGGAGGTCATTCCACATGACACTACCTTTGTAGATTGGTGCTCCGATATATTTATTTGTTGAAGGGTGTGGTACATTGAGTAGAGTGGAGGCTCCTCTTCTTGTTATTCTATTTGTGCGGTCAATGAATTTTTCATCCTTTGCGCGTTTGTGCATTAGTGCCATCAGTTGTAGGTTCCTTCGGTCTGAGATAGTATCCAATTTTGCTTCCTTGTGCAGTTCAGCCACACTGAGTATCTTGCCTTGGTAAACTGTTCTCAGTGCTCGGTTCTGAATTCTTTGCAGTTTGATCTTTTGTTGTTTTGTTAAGAGTTCATATATGATGTCATTGTAATCTATAACACGCAATATTGTAGTCTTGTACAATTTCCTAAAAGTTGTCAATTTTAGTGCCAGTGTTTGATTCAGTCTTGCCAATTGTCGGTTCCCATTTAGAGTGGAGTCAAGAGTTGTGCCCAGGTATTTGTAGGAGTCCACTTCACGAAGTAAGGTTCCACCCATTTGTAGTTGGATTTGAGGGGCTCTTGTTTTTCTCATTTTCGTCCCATAGATCACATACTCTGTCTTGGCACTATTTACTGTTAGCTTATTTTCATGGCACCATGTATTCACCTTATCTAGCACCATGTCTGTCTGGGCGGCAGCTGCCACAATATCTCTATTATGTACTGTGAGTGCTGCGTCATCAGCAAATAATGTAAATGTTGCTCTTTCAGATACTAGTGGTAGGTCATTAATAAAGATTAGGAATAGCAGGGGTCCTAGGGTGGAGCCCTGTGGCACCCCGGTCTTGACCCTACGGGTGGTGGACTCATTGTTGTTTAGTTTTGTGCACTGCATCCTGTTCTTGAGATAATTTGTGAAGAAATTATATGCTTTGTTGCCTAACCCAGCTCTTGCTACTTTCTGCATTAGGATCTCGTGGTCAATTGTATCAAATGCCTTCTTGAAATCAAGGAAGACAGTGATTGTTAGTTCACCTTTATCCATGTTGCCCAAAAGTTCATCCAGTAGTGATGCCAGAGCCCCTGTTGTGGATTTGTTAAACCATTTTGCTGGTAGGTCAGGTAGTTGGATGATTCAAGGAATGCTTTAACTTGATCATGTATAATCTGTTCAATAATCTTTCCTGGAAGTGGCAGGATTGAAATTGGTCGCAGTTCACTGCAGTATCTTGGGTTATTGGTCTTGGGGTGACTGTAGCTACCTTCCATGCATCGGGGAAGATGCCTGTTTTAATTATTAAGTTGTACATATGTGTGAATTCCCTAATTAATGTTGTTATCGCCATCTTTATCAGGGCAGTACTGATGTCTTTTATACCAGACGATTTATGGGATGATATTTGATTTGTTCTGTCTAGGATTTCATCACAAGATGTTTCCTGGATATTATAGTTGTGGTTATTTAGTTTGGCTTGGTAACATTTTTGTTGGGCTGTTCCTCGGTTAAATTTACTGGCTAACCTTTCTCCTATCTCGATGAAGTAGTTATTGATTTCTTCTGTAAGTAGGTTATCAGGTATCACATTGCCAGATTCTTCATTGGATAGGCTACTAATTTTTGTCTGGTTTTCTGGTTCAATCTGTTTGAGTACATGCCAGCATTTTTTGGCATTGTTTCGGTGCTTGTATAGTTGGTCTTGCAGGAATCTTGCTTTGGCTTTTCTGACTTCATTTCTTGCTTTCCTGGTAATACATTTGGCTATGAACTCATCACCAGGGTCTTTTGATATTTCAAATTTGTGTCTGAAGTAGTCTCTGTCTTGTTGTAGTTCTGTTAGTTCATCATTAAGGTACCCAGCTGTGTTAGTTCTAATAGTGAGCTCTACTAGGGGACAGTGCCTGTCAGCTGCTTTTGTTATTGTTGTGTTGAGCATTTCCCAGCATTTGTTTGGGTCTTGTTCCACTAGGAGCTCTCTTTGGTTGAATTCCTGCAGTGAGTTTTCCAATTCTCTCTGATCAAAGTTTCGGTATGAGCGTCCCCAGTAGGTGGCAGATCTCTTGTCATTCCTTATTTTCTTTTTTAGTATGTATATTGGTTTGTGGTCACTTATATTATAGTTGATAACTCCTGCATTGGTGCAGTGCTTAATATTGGTGAATGCTAGGTCTATTGTTTTGTCAGAGGTTCTGGTTATCCTGGTTGGTTTGTGTATCATTTGCTGGAGCCCATGATCTGCAGCAAATTGTTTCATTGTTCCCCACGGAGTCTGTTTCTTTTCATTGTAATCCACATTAAAGTCTCCTAGTATGAGTATCTCATATTTGTCCATGTCAGTTATTTGTCTCATGGATTCGTTTAAAAGGTTAACCTGTATTGGGATACCTCTATACAGTAGAGCCAGGATTTATTTTCTCTTGCGTTCACACATTTTTGCGCATTTCCCCATGCAGGACAGACAAAAATAATTGTATTATTTAAATAGAGGACAAAATTAGGTTTCTAATGATATAAAAAAAAAAATTATTTAGGATTAGGAGCCGTTTTTGCATCATTTTGAAGTTTTCAAACGTTTTTTAAAAATAATTCTGTTCAAAGTTCTCATTGATGTTTGATACTAAAATGTGGCTAAGAATCTCCTCTATCATTTCTATGTGATTTTGAACATGTAGGCCCTATGGGGCCTTGCGCAACTTGAATTGAATGTTGCCACAACAATTCTTGATGATCTGGAGCTACGGCCAAAATGTCTGAAATGCACAAGTTTGGCTCTCCAATATACACTTTTTTACTAAAATTCAGAATAGTGACAGAAATAATAAATAACAGATCCATAAACAGCAGTTTATAAGCTATTATTCCATATACTTTTCATTTCAATGGGTAGAATCTTAGATGAACTATAGTGAGTTTAAAATGAGCTTTTATTGGTGCCAAATGATGCATTTCCACCACCATACGGCGCTCTCTTGGGATACCTAGTTATACTAGACTTACTTCTAAGTTGACATATTACTGAGATTCTTATGAATTTCCGAATACGACGGTAAGGATGAAATTAGTTACAATGAATCCATAGAAGTCACTAATGTATGCATTTCTTTTATTTTAATTCAAAACCAGACACAGGGAATTCTTCTTTTTTGGGGGGGCCAATAAATTTATTAATCAGGCGCAGGTACCGAGGGTAGGGTCGCGAGTGCGGCCAGTCTCGAGGGAGGCGGCGGATGCCATGTTGTCAGTGTTGATGACCACCGTGGCCCCCATGAGTGCGCGCAGGGCCATGACGAGGTTGACTGCCTCCAGCTCGTGAATGGTAGGGAACCGCCCTCGGAAGGCCTCGGAGTACCCTCGGGCGTAGCACCTCATCTCAGAGTATGCGCCCCCACCGGTGAGACAGGAGTCACACTCGATGACGTGGCGGCGGACCTCAGGGGCCTGGAGAAGGTGAAGGCTGTTAGTGGCTCGGCCGTAGAGGGCAAACCACCTGAGGTCATGGAGGGCGTCGTCCCCGAGGGAGGTGGCCCCGTAGCAGCTGCGAAGAGCCCCGAGGAGGTGGCCCATGAACCTCCGGGCCTGAGGTGTGGGGCCATATGGAGAGGAGGGTGGGGTGGGGGGGGGGGGGGCTGCATGATGGGGCGGCGGGGAGGGTATCTTGGATGTGGGGGTCGACGACGTCGGCTATTGGTTCAGCTAAGTCGCCGGTGGGGGAGGCGGTGGCGGGGCAGGGGGAGGAGGTGCGGTGGGGGGAACTGAGGGGGGGGGGCGCCGAAGCGGGCTGAGCTACCGACAGCCTCTACCTCCCTGGTAGGGGGGGGGGGGAACGGTATGTAGAGGTTGGTCGTGTAGGAATGGGTCATGGAGAGAGAGGTCGTGTAGAGATTGGTCAGGGGGGGAGGTGGTGGAGGTAGGCGTTGTCGCCGGCCGACGGGTGGTGGCAGGGGCGGCCGTGCAGGGGATCGGGGGTCGGGGCCTGGGGCCCGGGGGCACTGATAGGGCAGGGAACCTCTGGCGGGCGGGCGAGTCCCGGTCTGGGGTAGGCGAGTCCCGGTGTGGGGGGAGGGTCTGGGCAGGGCTGGGGCTGGGGCTGGGGCTGGGGCTGGGGCGGCAGGGGTGCTGGGGTGTGATGTCAGTGTGGCCGCCGCCAAAGTGGTTATGTAACACCATATGTCTGTCGGTGGCGAGGTCGCCGCAGATAGCGCGGCGGGGCTGGGCAACTTCTGGTCGCGGGCGTGGAACTTCCGGGAGGCCGGGGGGGTCCTCCCGGGCGGGGGAGATGACAGGGCTGGGTGTGGTGAGACTGTGGGCGTCCTCCCGGGGGGCGGAGATAACAGGGGTGGCTGTGGCGAGGCCGTTGGCGTGTTGATGTGAGGCGGGCGGTGGTGCGGTGCTGGTTACGTCACCGCCCCAGTGTACAGGGTGGCGCGATGTGAGGCGGAGCGCCCCTGGGGGGTGTGGGGGTGGGCTGGCAATGGCACGGGCCCGCTTAGTAATGCAGACTGCCTCACTAATGGCCGTGAGTATGCGCCGTACGTTGGTGCAGTAGGCGCACGCTTGGCATACCGCCTCGCCGTGAGCCTCACCGGCGGCGGCGTGATCGCAGGAAGCCAGATCACGGTTCCATTCTGGGCAGGGTGCACCATGGGTCTCCTGGGAGTGTGGGGTGCGGGTGTCGGCCTGGGAAGAGCGAGGCTGGGTCCTGGATCGGGCCGAGTTGGAGTCCCGGGAGGCGGTCGCCGAGGCGGGGGCGGTCAGGGCCTCCATCCTCACAACGTTTATGGCGATGGGGTCGTGCCATCCGTGGGGCAGCATCCCGTCCGCTATCCATGTGAACACGGTCTCTGAATGGCGGCGTACGGTAGGCCTGGGATACATGAGGTTATCCCTGAGAACGGTGAGGATGTGGTGGGTTAAGCCCGGGACGGAGTGGGCGGGGAAGGAAGGGTGGGCCTCGAGCATGCGGAGGGCAAGGCTGTACTCGTCCTTGGTGGCCTCCCCCTAACCGCCTTCCCCTCGGCTCCCCTCTCTATGAGGTCGTGCGGGAATATATAGTTGGGAGAGATACCTTTGCGCCTCGGCCAACTCCAGTATCTCCCTCACGGCGTCGGCCACGGAGGTAGCTGTGTGCAGGACGGCGCCGCGGAGGGGGGGTGGCGGGCATCGCGGGTGCGGCTGGATGTGTGCCTGGTGAGCCGCTGGTATTCCGGGTGGACGGCTGAGGCGGGGGTGGCGCAGGCCCCGGAGGAGTAGGGGGACGCCGCTGGGAAGCTGTAGGCCGTGGGGTGAGCGTGGTGGGCCGTCGTGGGGGCGGACAGTGCCATGGCGTCGACCATCGATGTAAGTCGCTCGACCGACCGAACCGTAGCGTCCATGGTCGACTCTATTGAGCGGGCCCAGTCGGTCGCTGCTCCCGAGCGTATGCGCGCCGGAGAGGAGGCGCCGGATTGGTTGGAAGCCCTGTGGGCCCCCTCCCCCCCTGCATCCAGATTGACGGCATCGCGGTAGTGTCGCGGTAGTAACGCTTTAGTGTGAGGGTGCAGGCGGCTGGGCCCGTATGCACCAATCGGTGATAGGCTTAGCCGGAGCTAAGGCACTAGCCGCGGATAGCTACCTCGGGGTAGCGGCGTCTCGGAGATTTGTTTGAGTCGGTATGCACCAACTTTCTAGCCGGGGCGGATAGCTAACCGTGACCTAGTTTCACTTGTTTGGGAATTGCTCTGAGCCTGTTCCCGATGCGCGCCGCTATATGACAACAATGACTATCGAAACCAGCGGCAGGAAGTAGCAGTGACTGACTTTCACAGCGACTGTTACTTGTTTGTTTCAAGATTTTGAGCGTATTCTGCCAAATTCTTGACTTTTGCACCGCATTAGTTTTTTTTTTTTTTTTTCGCTCTATACGCATCAACGATCCTGCTACCATGGCGGCTCCAATCGAGTCGGTATCGGGAAATAAGCGGGCGAGGAAAGCCAACTATAGCGATGCTGAAGTACGTGTACTGTTGGATGAGATAATGTTGGCCCGCGAAGTATTATTTGGTTCCTTCAACAACCGCGTTACTATGCAGGATAAAAATAATGCGTGGGACCGAGTTAAAAGGGCTGTCAATTCCTGCGGCGTTGCCATAAGGTCTCGACTTGAAGTAAAGGAGAAATGGAAGACACTGAAGTCTGAAGTCATAGGCCGTCAACGCAGGGCACTGAAGACAGGAGGAGGCCCTCCGGAGTCTGCCCTGCCTTACGAGGAGGCTGTGATGCAGATTGTGGGCGACGAGACAAACCTCATCCATGGAATCGCTGGTAAGTTAGGTAGCAAACGTAGCTTTCACCGTTATCTTAAGCGCTGTTTAAGGACACATACTCACGCTAGCACGTTTCAAAATATGTCCTTCGAATTTTTGTCTATATTTCTGTGGAGGACACACAACACGCAAAATCGCTTTAGTGTTTTATTGTCAGTACATAATTATCTCTGTGTTGTACTAATTCCCACATATGCACTGTTCTACCTTACAGCCTCTTCCCCCGCCAGTTACATGCCAGCCACAGACAATGAAATGGGTACCGAGGAGCATTTTGATGCAGAATTCCTGTCACCATCATTCTCGGTGGCGAACGTAGGTCGGCCGACGTTTTCCTCCACGCCTGTGCCGCGCCCATCAGACTTGTCAGCGAACCCTTCTCTCTACCCGGTAGGCCTTGTGTGACTTTACTTCGACCAAATAGTTAATAATGCATTTTCCGTTTGCTTTTGCCTTGCTTCCGTTATGGTCTTTGGTTAGTTACTTACGTGGACGTAGGGCGTCCACACATTTTATATAAAGGGCCAATCGAGACTAAATAGAATAGCTACGTCAACGTGCATTTGTAAAGAATAAAGAGGCCGTTTAATTTTTGTCTCTATTTCGTTAAGCCACACACACAGTTGGACACAGCAAACAACCATCTCACCAAACAAGCATATATATCATATAATTACATGCGGCCAAATCTAGCACGCTTTATGTTAGTCTTACTAAAATACACCAAATTGTTACTGTTACACGTATACGCTGTTTCTTCTACACAGTTGACCTCTCCGCGGCTGTGGTTGTGGCTGACCTGGAAGATGGCCATGTCAGTGTCTCCGCCGAGCATGACCTGACAGGCCAGAGTCCCTCTCGTGGTAGCAGGTGGACATGTAAGCGACGGTCTAAAGTTGCCCAATCAAAGAGAGGACGCAGCAAATCGTTCCATGGCAGCAGCAGCGACGGAAATGAACGGGCGGCCTTCATAGATTTTTTGCAAAATTCTAGCGATACCTGCAAGTCAAAAAAGAGACTTCTCGATGCCCAATATGAAAGTGAGGTGCAAAACACTGCAAGGATCACTGCCCACACGGTGTTCCTACAGGCACAGCATCGGCGAGAACTTTTAGAAATACAGCGACTAGAGAAGGAACTTTGTGTTCCAGAGTAAGGTTGCCCTATTTACATATTGGGTTGTTGTGCCAGCAGTAAAGAAGCCTCAATAATTGATTAGATTATGTTGGTCCGGTATTCTGTAATTGTCTGTGTCGCATAACTATGAAAGTGAACATGACCCAAACCTCAATACTTGTGTTTGTTACCCTGTGTTCACTATATTTGCTTGGCAATGCCACCAACCTTTATGCAAAGTAATTGTTGACGATTCTCTGTCGTGCAGCTTTGCCCACAGCAGCGCGAACACGTTCTGAGCGGTCATAGTTTTCTGGACGATGGTAAACTGATGCGTCAGCATGTGCGTCATAGTGCGCATCGTCATCCCCCTCCGCATCCGATTCGGCTTCCGTGTCTGAGGGATCTTCCAGTTGGAGATTGCGGGCGCGGTTGTGCAGGATGATGCACGCAGTGATGATGTTGCAAGCCCTCACAGGCTGTAATCGAAGCCTGCGCAGACAGTGCCAACGCCTTTTTAAAATACCTATCGACCTCTCGACCAGTGATCGCGCTGCTTTGTGGTGCACGTTGTATGCAACTTCCTGTGCCGTGATCGGATTGAGTATTGGCGTCAATAGCCAGTCGCGCAACATGTAGCCACTGTCGCCAAGTAGCACACCTTCCAATGGTTTAGCGTGTTCGCTCTCAAAAGCGGCGAAGAGGTCTGATTCACGAAGTATTCTGGAGTTGTGCACACTTCCTGGCCAACGTACAATACAGTCTATGAAGGCGAGGTCCCTATCACAGATGACCTGCAAATAGTTATGCATTAAATAGTCAGTCACCCAGGCGAAGGGGCAAGAAAAAGCGAGAAAGCGACAAGGTGGTTTTCCCTAACTATAGGGGGTGCTGCACAAGGCTAGCTTTACATTGAATAATAGGGGGTAACCCCTTGACGATCAGCCTATGACATAGATAAAAAAAATTGCAACAACCTCAAATTGACAGTTTGAAAATCCCTTAACCTTTTCTGTGCCTGTGCAGATTCCGAATAATTGACTTGAGCGCAACACTGAAATTCCACGTTCTATATATTTCGGGTAGCTGTATAAAGTAGGTGGACATTTCAATTTGTTATTTATTGACCATTGTGTCAAATTTCATGATGCTGCTAGGTCGAATAACTACTTTGCTAGGTGACCAACATTTCAGTGTAAAGAGTGATCAATTCAATGTTGACTGAAAATCAACAAATATGCCCATGTTGATGAGTCAACCTCCTTCTAAATCACTAATGAATTCACTTAGTTTCATTTTAATGGCCTATATCCCCCAAGTAGCATTTATTTTAAGGGCTGAATTCAACAGAGCAGCCGAGATATATATAAATTAGGAAACCAGTTAGAACAACAATTGACTAAATATCTATATTGAGGGTAACCCTCTTGTAATGCTAAAACATCAAAATAATGCCAGGAAATAGCACCTCATTAGCGAAAAGGAAATGGTTAATAAACCACCAATTGACACGATTCGCTGCTTTTTTCGTATTGTTTTCAAAGCTCTTTCTACAAATGCCTTTCGTTTTCACATAGGTGTGGTTTTAAAAATGTGTCCACATAGCTATATACAATCAGTAAGTAGCATAGCGATGTTTAGGAAAACAAAGGCGACTTAAAAGGGACAAATATTGCACACTTTTTTTGACGGCAAAGAGAACAGTAAGAAATGGTAAGAACGAGACTTGTTCATGTGCAAATATATTTGGAGAATAGGTGCCCGTATTAAATGTTGTTCACTGATGAGATGGATTTTCGGCGAAGTGTTTTAACCTAGCGCAAGGCAAATACGTTATGTAAACAAACCAAAAAGTCCGCGGTATTTCACTGTATTTGTCCGTGGCTAAACTGACATCTCGAGGAATCGGATACTTGTAAACAAAACAAGACGTACCTGCACGTTTAGTGAGTGGTAATTTTTCCGATTTACAAACTCATGTTCGTACTCTCTGGGTGCCTCTATGCGTATCTGCGTACCGTCGATGCAGCCAAACACACCGGGGAAGCCATAGTTGGTGTAAATTTTCAACTTGGTGCGGTCGGCGTTTTCCTGCGTCGGGAGCTTGACATGTCGCGGTAGATGGTGTATGAGAGCATCGGTGACACGATGAACTGTCCGTGAAACCGTAGATTGGTTGATACCGATGAGCTCTCCACATACATCTTGGAAACCACCCGTGGCGTAGAATCTTAGTGTGACCAAAACTTGCATAAGTGGTATCAATGTGCCACGCCGCTGCCAAACGTCTAGGTCATCGCGCACACTGTCTGTAATCGCCAATATATCGTGACGGCGAAATCTGAACTTGCGGAAAAGATCAATATCATCAAATTCCTCGAACGGGTGCGTTTTGTCACAAATAATCCGATTGCGAGGCAGTTGTCTCCGATGGAGAAAGCGTCGAATCAACAACACGTCCATTTTGGAAAAGACGCTATCCGCGTCGGCTAAGCCGTAAACCCAACTCGGAAAGTGGTATAGCTTAGCCTAGGCTAAAGTACGCGGTTAGCGCTAGCACCGATTGGTGCATACCGATTATGCACATTTTGCGGGCCGGAGCTAGACTAGCCGCGGTTAACGCCCTAACACCGATTGGTGCATACGGCCCCTGGTGTCCCGGTGCGTCGGTGGTGCATCGGCCGGGGAGGTAGGATGGGGATGGAGGCAGGAGAGCGCGTGGCGGGGTTGGAGAGGGAGTGGCTGGAGGCAGCCGGTGGGCAGTGTTATAAGGCCGGGAAGGCGGCGGGAGGTTACGTCATGGCAACCGCCGCAGGGGATGGGGGGGGGGGGGGCGGAGGTTCCTCCTTCCCCTGCCGCAGGGGATGGGGGGGGGGGGGGGGGGGGAGGAGAGGTTCCTCCTTCCCCGCCGCGAATCAAACGCAATGCAAGCATTACGACCAATTTAAAAAAAACTAATTGGAGATGGTGACCAAATAAACACTGGGTGAGTTCGTGTAGAATGACTTTCTCTTCCCACATCTGAAATCGAGACCAATTGAATAAAAGAAATATCCCGTATATATATATGTTTATCTCAGCACGTTCAAGCCAGTATGAAATTGCATCAAACTGTGTTATATTCTTGTTATTCTAGAAAATGTTATATACATATATAATATATATCCAAATAGTCTATTCATTCATGTTGCATGTATTCCAGATGACAGACACCCCCCGATCCCCGTCAAGTGAAGAGAAATTAATATTGTTTTTAAAAGTCAAATAAATCCATCAGTCAAAGAACTTATATATTCAGACAGCGCAACTTGCAAACACGGTTCGAAATATGACTAGACAAGATTGTACTCTGGGAGTGATTTAATGGGGTTTTTTACCACGATTTTATTCTTTTATATTCAGGTTGCTGCAGATCTTCCTTTCATCCACCCGACTGAAGTTGTGCTTCTAAATAGGATATGTCTGCTAGCAACACACTTCAATTCGTTTAAGACATTCATACACAAATATGGAAACCTTCCAAGAAAAGGTAGGCTTACGTTATCTTAGTTTTTATTGAATTACCTGAATGAAATTATCGTTGGATGTCGGACCCATATATAAAATCTACCTGGGTAATATATGATTTCATTTATAAATATTTTAACTAGTTCAAGATTCCAATGTCTCCCGTGAGTTTTCTGTGTATTTTTCTTGATTTAACATTTGATGGGCTAAAATTGGGATTATGTATTGTGATTTTAAACCGTATTAACCATGTATAGGATTGGAATAGCAATCTAAACCAACTTAACTGAAATTGTTATGATTGTTCATTGCTTCCAAATTTTGCAGGTTAAATATCAACACTGTAAAGTCGCCGTGAGTACGCACTGTCACAAGTCGGTGCCCGTCCTGATATGACCATAAATGTTGCTAGGATCTAAAACCCCCAACAAACAAACAGGGTATGAGTGGTAGAGGACACACCCCTTGCAGACACTGTCAGTTGCCACCATATGTGCCCATCCTGATATGACCATAAATGTTGCTAGGATCTAAAACCCTAACGAACAAACAGGGGATGAGTAGTAGAGGACAGACACCCCTAGCAGACACTGTGAATTGCCACCCTATGTGACTGTCCTGATATGACCATGAATGTTGCTAGGATGTATAACCCCCAAGAAAGAAACCGGGTATGAGTGGTAGAGGACATGCACCCCTGGAAGATGCTGTCAATTGCCACCCTATGTGCCCATCCTGATATGTCCATAAGTGTTGCTAGGATGTAAAAACGCAACAAACAAACAGGGTATGAGTATGTAGTAGGCTGCACTGACCTGTCAGACAAGTAACCACTTACACAGGTAGGCATGGGTAGTGTTTTGATATCAGGGAGCCTAGGTGGTGTAATGGTTAGCACACTGGCCTGGAATGCAAAGAGATGTGGGTTCGAGTCCTGCTCTAGGCGCAATATTTCCCATTTTCATCACCTCCATGACACTGGTTGCCGTGACCATGATCCTGTACAATCTACGCGATGTATGGTTGTTGAACCTACCCTGCGTATGTATGTGTAAGTGCATTGCCTGTATGTATGTAATTGTAAGCATTAAATGACCATTTAAAAGACTTACAATTCCAGGGGGATGAGTGTAGTAGGCTGCACTGACCTGTCAGGCAAGTAACCACATACACAGGTAGGCATGGGTAGTGTGTTGATATCAGGGAGCCTAGGTGGTGTAATGGTTAGCACACTGGCCCGGAATGCAACGAGATGTGGGTTCAAGTCCCGCTCTAGGCGCAATATTTCCCATTTTCATCACCCCCATGACAAGTAGTAGAGGACACTGACAATTGCCACCCTATGTCTTATTACACCTCACTGTCCCGGATCCCTCAGATCCCGGTGGCGGGCTACACGGGCTGTACCTGCGCGCCCTCTGTGAGGGGCTCTCACTCGCCCTTGACCCCTACCGGAAGACGCTGCTGGATCTGGAGGAGGCACTCATGGCTGACCCACATCTGTCAGCTGCTCACGTCCAGTCTTCCCTAGAGGAAGTAAGTGAGCGGTTTTGTTGTTGCTGTTTTTGTATTTATTTTAGCAGGAAAACGAAACAATATCTCTCATTGTTCTAGAAAATATTTGGGGGTTTTTAATCCGTAAAAAAAACAACCACTACGCTGTTTAGTTAAGCTTATATTTACACATTATTTTTGGCTGTGTAACTAGTCTTATTCTAGTAAATAAGGTATTTTAGCTGGGGAGAGGGAAGTTTTAAATCATATTTGTTTACAATAAAAGCTATTACAGGGGAAATAGTTATTAATGTAGTCAGCGAAGACAGTGGTTAATTCAGGGCTCAATTAAAAATATACCTTGATGTGGTGGTCTATGGCTTTTTGCAAATCCTCTAGTGTTTTGTTTAATGTTATGTTTTTTTCCTTGAAGATTTATACTGCCTATCAGTATCATGGATAAGTCTGAATAGACTTGTTTTCACCATTAGGCAGTTGGTCGATAGAAAGCCAGAGCCTACACTTTTACCGACCCAAGGACATGCTATTTCACCTTAAAGATAACCGTGCTCTTTTCATTTCAGTACCAACAGTTATTTCCAGCACTGGCATCGCTTATAGACCAAATAGAGAATAGAAAGGTATGTACGTTTAAATATAATTATATGCTGATAATGCTTACTACTAGTGTTAGCCGTAATTAGGACGATGTGTTGTGCTACCCCTCTAAATGTACTTATATGTGTATATGTACTGTATGCTTTACTCCCAGTTCTTGAAATATAACACATATGTTGAGATTGATCATTAGCTTTCAATATATTACTCATCCTAGGTTGATGGGTTAGCATATGTTAACAGTATAAAGTTGTTAACACTATGGTCTTCAACTTTCAATTTGTATATTGCGGTTATATTAAATATATTATACTCATAACTTGCCTACTTAGTCCTTTACTATTATTAATAGTTTTAACCTACACAGCATAGGGTGCCTATCACCTTTAGCAAAATTTGTCATTCTATTCAGATCCATGGCTGTCACATACTGGAGGTTCTACACAGAGCATCAGAAACCGGCATCCCGATAGTGAGGAACGCTGTACTACAGTAAGTCACAAAGTACTCATCAAACGCCATGATAAATGTTCACAGTAAGTCACAAGCTAATCAAATACAGCGATAAATGTTCACAGTGAGTCACAAACCAATCAAATACAGTGATAAATGTTCAGAGTAAGTCACAAACCAATCAAATACAGTGATAAATGTTCACAGTAAGTCACAAGCTAATCAAATACAGTGATAAATGTTCACAGTAAGTCACAAACTAATCAAATACAGTGATAAATGTTCACAGTAAGTCACAAACTAATCAAATACAGTGATAAATGTTCACAGTAAGTCACAAAACAATCAAATACAGTGATAAATGTTCACAGTAAGTCACAAGCTAATCAAATACAGTCATAAATGTTCACAGTAAGTCACAAGCTAATCAAATACAGCGATAAATGTTCACAGTGAGTCACAAACTAATCAAATACAGTGATAAATGTTCAGAGTAAGTCACAAACTAGTCAGATACAGTGATATATGTTCATAGTAAGTCACAAATTAATCAAATGCAATGAATGAGAAATATGATAAATGTTCACTAGAATAATAGAGGATACCTGGGTAAAACTTGCCCTAAGCCATTCATAATAGGTCGTTGCCTTATAATAACCGTACAAAGAGTGCACTTGTTCATTACCCCACCCCCTCACCGTAAAATAAAAACAAAAAGGGTACAAAATGATTTATCATAAACGGTGAGAATACGTGCATCGCCATTTATTTGTATGATGAGAAACCATAAACTTTTATTTGTACGGTGAGAAGACCTAAATCAACTTTTTTATATGGTGTTACGCCATAATTAAATATTTAACTGTGTTGTTACAGTAATACAACACACAGATCAACTTCGATTTGTATGGTTAGAAACCATAAAAACAACCTTTATTTGTAAGATGAGAAGACAAATCGACGTATTTATTTGGTGAGAGGTCACAAATAAACATTTAATTGTATCGTGAGATCGCCGGGAATATGGCCTATGCTGCCGACATGGGGTAAAGCAACCACCAATCAATCAATCAATCAGTATCGTGAGAAAACAAATCAACATTTATTGGTGTCTGTGAAAATGTACAACAGCCATTACTCCTCACCACTCCCACAGTTTGTATGTTCGTGTTAATGTTGACAATTCTTAATGGTCTTTCACATTCCTCAGAAATTCTGCCTTCGTTTTGTGCACCATCTGGGTTGTGAATTTGTACTATGCTGTGTACCGACAGGATGGCCGAATGAGTTGTGCGCCCGTCTCCCGTTTTGGTAGATCATGGGATTCGAACCATGATCGAGTTAAACCAATGACATAAAAATTGATACTTGTCGCTTCCTAATCAGATGCTCAGCATTATTAGTATAGAGCAAGGACTGGTTGGCTCAGTGTCAGGATAATGTGACTGAGTAGGATATCAGGTCATGGTGCTGGCGGCCTGGTCTCCCAGTGGGGCAGCACTATAAAGTCGCCATGAGTGCGCACTGTCACAAGTCAGTACCCGTCCTGATATGACCTTAGATGTTGCCAGGACTTAAAACTCC
Organism: Branchipolynoe longqiensis; assembly: GCA_030323885.1. Lineage (NCBI taxonomy): Eukaryota > Metazoa > Annelida > Polychaeta > Phyllodocida > Polynoidae > Branchipolynoe > Branchipolynoe longqiensis. The sequence goes on from CM059188.1 coordinate 32,997,136, forward strand.
AACAACATACCAACCAACCAACCATGCTGTGTACTCTTTTCGTTGGTGCAGGATGCTGGCAATGTGCCATCGTGTGCTGTACAAGCAGCTGGTCGTGTGGATGCTACACGGCCTGCTCGCCGACCAGTACGCAGAGTTCTTCGTACACAAAGTGGCAGGGGTCGCCCCTGATGTCCCATCTGAGGGCGAGCAGGAAGACCTAGGGCTAGGCGGCATCACAAGCGGACAGATCAAACGGATGATTGTAAGAACTGGTATCGTCATATTACAATCGAAACACTATTTCACATACGTGTAGGCAGGGCCGGGCTTGGGAGCTGCCGGGTCCAATTGGGTCTGTTTTAGTGAAATGATTTACAAGATTAGAGTAGATTATGCTGGTGTGGGATCCCCTTTGGTACGGGGCCAAATTGGGAGCAATTGGTCGAGTTGGCTTAAAACTAAGTTAAAGGTCATTCAGCGTGGAGGCATCTGTAATAGTTTAACTGGGTCGCATTTTCTCGGAAATTCGGCCTGATTTCGGCGGTTTTTGACGGATAGGTCTACCACTTTCATCCCTGATGACTGAGTGTTGAGGCTCCATTTGAAAACACTCGGCCCACTCATGAGAACTGTTAGTGTTATGATGCCTACAAGTGTGTTCCCTCATGGCTTTCATTCTTAACTTCACGTGTGTAGAACTATTTTAATTTTGGTTATATTCTAGTGACTTCATATAGTCCTAGTGTAATTCAGCCGAGCAGAAAGCACCAAAGTAACTCATGCAATAATATTAATAACTGTTCTTCATGTATATTATATATATCTTATTATTCAACACTTACTTACTTACTTACGCCTACCCCCCAACTTTGGGCATAGGCCACGAACAAAGGCTCTCCAGTTATCCCGGTCCTGGGCCTCTTCCAGGGCCTTAGTTACTTTTGAGTTTCTTGTTTGTGAATCTGTAACGTTGTTCTTTTTTCTGGGGTGGTGTTGTTGGCCCCACGCCCAACCCCCAACCTGGAGGACCAGTTACTGCTCTTAGTCTGGTTAAACCTGCCAGGGGGCTAGCCCCCGCCGGTATAGCTCTCATGGTCACGGAGGCACACAAGTCTCCCCACTACGACAAGGTAGCAAAACATTGGGGAAGTTTTATTCAACACACTGAGGGAAAAACCCAAACCCTTTCCACGCACCCTTTTTCGTTTATGTTTATTATATATATATAGTCGTGGGGGTGATCGTGGGAAATATTAAACCTAGAGCAGTAATTTAACCCACATCTCTTGCTTTCTGGGCTAGTGTGCTAATCATTTCACCACCTAGGCTCCCTGATGTCATCACCCTATCCACACCCACCTGTCTATGTGGCTCCTTGCCTGAGAGGTCAGTCCAGACTAGTACAATATATTTAATGAAATGATTCTCGTCCATTCACGCAACGTACCAACATTTAATACTTTATATTTGATAAAGTTGATATTCAACTGTAGCAATGCCTTTTATTTGTATTGCTTCGTGATGTAATTTTCTTTTATTTTCATATTTAACCCCCTCCCTTCCCAGAAATTATCAAATGAAGGAGACCGTGGTACCTACGAGCAGTTCGCTCTGCGGGTTGAGATGCTGCCGTCGTACATTCCTGTCCGTGTCGCCGAGAAAATTCTCTTTGTTGGAGAATCTGTTCAAATGTTTCAAATAGAGCGCCAAGGTACACGCCTCAAACATAGAGGTATGTGAGATGAATTGAAGTTTTAACTCATATAATATAAATAAATTTTGTATGTAGCATCATCCGAATTTTGTCAGTTTCGGCCTTCCCCCTTCGGGATAATTGAAATGAAAACATGCCATATTAATTTGGGTGTACCTACAGAAACGGTAGACACCATAGGCTTCAGCAGTGATGTACTGTTGAATTGACTTAGTATGCTCTTCTTACATCTGTGTAATGTTGAGTATCCTGGATTTATTTAAATGTCGTCATGAATTTCTGAGATACGGTCTTTGGATTCACTGCTACATGCTATTAATAATGATATCAACCACCTTGGGATGGAACCAGGCGATTTGACCGAATGAGTTAGAGCGTCCGTCTCCCATGTTGGTAGACCATGGGATCAGGGGTTCGAGCCCTGGTCGAGTCAAACCAATGATACAAAACATTTATGCTTATCGCTTCCTAGCCAGGTGCTCGGCATTATTAGGATATGGTATGGACTGGTTAGCTCAGTGTCAGGATAATGTGAATGGGATATTGGGTCATGGGGCCGGTGGCCTGGTCTTCCAGTGGGGCAGCACTATAAAGCTGCCATGAGTGCACAGTCACAAGTCGGTACCCGTCCTGATATGACCTTAGATGTTGCTAGGACGTAGAAGAACAGCAACCAACCAACCAAGTATTGTCTCATTGTCAACAGGAGTGCCATTTCTATATACCCAGTAAAACATCTTTAAATTTCATTTCTTTTAGAAAGCAGTAAATCCGGTAGTTTTTAGTGTCTACCATATATATGGTAGTATGCTCTGTATGTAAAGAGAAAAAAATACATTGAGTTAATCCTTTGTTTTTTTAGAGTCAATCCTAAGGAACCGCGAAGATATTTTCGCCAAAGGACTTGAAGAACTTTCCCGACTTGATGTATTTTCCTTGAGAGCATTTGAAGAAATCATCGATAAAATCAGAAGTTATGTGGCTGAGGTATGTTCCTTCGTTGGGGTTTCTGTTGCCATCATATTGTACCAATGCTCGAATATGTGGCTGTGTAGGCAGGCTATGGTGAAATCAATACAGACAAAGAGAAAGGAAGAGTATAAAGTGTAAAGAAGAAGAGAGAGTCCAGCCCTCCGGTTTATTATTTATATGGTTACATGGGTTCATTGTAGAGTATCACCCCACCCCTTCCCCCCAATGGGAAACAAGCATGCTTGGCCCTACCAATAGGGATCCAGAATTGCTGGTCTGCCCACCACCACAAGCTGTATAGCCCCATGGCCACCACCAACCTTGACCTTTGAGTGTGGTGATCCCTATCCCAGCAGAGGGGGTAGGCCCTGAGTGCAATCACGCCCAGACCTGCCAGCATCACTATGTCTATTTACATCCCACTCAGGCACCCCCAACCCATACATATATATTACATGCGCCTGGTCACGTACACCGATCAGTAATCAAACATTTGCATTCCCCCCTATGCTGGATATCGGAATATTTTATGCACTACATAGACATATATCAAAGAGCCTATAACACTAAGACGGCTCACTCACCCTGTACTGTGTAATCAAGAGAACAGCCAGCGCCCCAGGTGGTGGGTTTGATCATTTTGTTAACATTGGAGGGTCAGAAGAAACCCTGCTATCACTTTGTAGGTGTGTGGGGGGGTTTAGGGATGTGGTGGGGGTGTAGGTATGTGTGTTGGTGGTGTAGGTCTGTGGTGGGTGTGCTGGGGTGTAAGTATGTGGTGTGTGTGTCGTGGGGATGTAGGTGTGTGTGGTTACGGTGCAGGTTTGTGTAGGTGTGTGGCAGTGGTGTAGGTGTGGTGTGTGTGTGGTGGGAGTGTATAGGTGTGTGGTGGTGGTTTAGGGATGTGGTGGGGGTATAGGCATGTGTGTGTGTGGGGGGGGGGGGGGGGTTAGGTGTGTATGGTGGAGGTTTAGGGCTGTGGTGAGGGTGTAGGTGTGTGCTAAAAATTGTGAGGTGCCATTCTGCAAGACCTCTACAACTCCACCACAAACCACCTACACCTCCACCACACACACCCACCACACACACCTACACCCCCACCATACCCACCTACACCCCAACCACACACACCGTCAACCCCCACCACACAGAATGTGCATATGGTGGCAGGAGTGGAGAGGTGGAGGGTCAGGGTTGGGGTAGCGGTGGTGGTGGGAGTTCTATAGGAGTAGCAACATGCAACCAGTGGGGACCTCCCTCTCCCCCCCCCCCCCCCCCCCCCCCCCGGTTACATTAGGGAGGGGGTCATGAGGTGTGGTGTGAGAGCGCCGACTGAGGTGGGTGAAGAGGGAGTGTGGGGGAGGAAGAGGGAGGGAGGGGAGGGGGAGTGAGGTGTGGTGTCAGAGCACCGAGTGAGGTGGGTGAGGAGAAGGGGGAAGGGGGAGGCAGAGAGGAAGGGGTGAAGGGGGGGAGGGAGGGAGGTGTGGTGTGTGATCACTAGGTAAGGTGGATGAGATGGGAGATAGGGAATGGGAAGGGTGGGGATGGGAGGGGGAAGGGGAATGGAAGGGCGGTGAGATCGGGGAGGGTGGGATGGAAGGGGAAGGGCGGTGAAGCTGGGAGGAGGGAGAGTCAGACGGAGCAGAGGGTGGAAGGGAGGGGGAGAGAGCAGGGGAGGGTGGGGCAGAGGGAGGTGGGGACCAGGCAGTTGGCGCAACATCAGCCAAATCCAATTGACAGGCAATCTCACTTTTTCTATATTTTAAACTCTCCCTCTTGCCTTGTAGGCCTATGTGTTTACATGTGAAACACCAGCCAGCAGCCGGGATGATCAAACCCACCACAAGTTTGTTTATGTTTATGTCTCCCTTTCTCTATCTCTCTCCCTCCCTCCCCCCTCTCTCCCTCTCTCTCTCTCTATCTCTCTCTCTCACGTGCGATATGGTATATAAGAATTATATGACTATAAACAAAGACCCTATAATACTAAGACGGCTCACTCCCTATCTCTCCCATGGTAATGTAAATTTTGCAGTGACACCTTGTGGTGGGTTTGATCAGCCCGGCTGCTTGTTGGTGTTTCACATGTAAACACATACAATTATATTATACATGAGATAGGTAAGTATGAATACACATCAATATGAAATTGCTATGAACAAATACACATCATCATCAGCATCGCCATCATCACACATCTTTCACATTCATATATACATTTATACATATAATATAGCACCTGTTTAACCAACAGCCAGCGCACCAAGTGGTGGGTTTGATCATTTTGATTACACAGTACAGGCTGAGTGAGCTGTCTTAGTATTATAGGGTCTTTGGTATAAATACACAAAGTTTACAAGTACAATCTATTTATGTTGTAAATGATTCACTGAATATGGCTAGTGTGCCACCACTGCATGGCCTCCACACTAACGACTCATTTTACCTCGGTACAACGCCTCGGCTACTCGAGGCCGAGGGTTGATTGATTGATTGATTGGTGGTTGCTTTACGCCGTGTCGGAAGCATAGGCCATATTCACGGCGAGAAATGTTTGTTTTTTGTTCAAACCATCGCTTTTACATGTAAAAGCAGACAATCAATTATGTGCCAATAGACACTAATTAAATTAGAAAGCTCACAATCATATATCTGTGGTCAAGGGAAACAAATTCCCATAGAAAAAGAAAAGTTTCATTAATAATTAATAGAATCCATTTAGTAAACTATATAAGGTGGTACAGTCCAGCTGCCCTCAAAAAGGCTAAAATGTTTTCCTGTTTTACCTTAGTAAAAAGGTCATGCATACTGCCTGCAGTGTAGAACCGTTGGCGCAGGGCCAAAAAATCAACGCAACTTAGTAAAATGTGTTTGAGTGTCAGTGGGGACTGACACCCAATACATTCAGGGGGAGGTTCCCCCTTGAGCAGAAAAGCATGTGTAAGCCACGAGTGGCCAACACGGCAGCGACTAAGGACCACTTGGTCCCGCCGACCTCCCGCATGAGTCTGTGGTGGCTTTCCCACAGATGGTTCAATTTCTTTAAGTTTATTGATGTTTTCATCCCACTCATGTTGCCATTTGGATTTTATGTGGGTGGCTATTAATGGTTTCAGATCAGAGTGAGGGATCAGACACGGTTCAAGATCACAGTTCAGGGCCTTCTTCGCAGCCCGATCAGCTCGTTCGTTTCCTTGTATGCCAGCATGGCCAGGCACCCAGCACAGGTGGATATCATACCCATCTGTTGTCAGTTGGTTCATTTTATAAATGACCGTTGCTAGAATAGGGTGATTCGTTTTCAGTCCAGCAACAGCCAGGAGGCAAGAGAAGGAATCACTGTATATAACATAGTTATATTTATGTAACTTCCTTCTCCCTCGAGGCCGAGGGAGAAGGAAGCAACATCCGGTACAGCAATTAGCATATTCCACTCGCAAGCGGTGGACGTGAGCGAGAAAGCAGCGATCTTTTTATACAATAATTGCAGAATGAGTTTATGGAAAATTCTTTCCACATTTGGTTATGAACATATGAAGATTAGTTTGTACGAATTTGTTGATTATGGCGACTGTATTTACAGAAATATAAGCGTAAAACCGACATGTGTGCCGGTATGCTTCTTTGACATCACCATTTTGTTTACTTCTTGCCCCACTTGATTATTGCTATTGTTTTTAGCGGTTTTTAGGGTTTTTAAACCCAAGAATGCCGGAGGATATGAATTGTTGTGTAGATTTGGTTCTTACAAATTATTTAAACGATTAATTTGTTCGTTTAATGGCGTTTTTCAAGTTAAAGTCGCCAGCTATCCGCCGCGTGGAAAACAAACGAACTCGGAATAGTTCAGATTTGTGCCACAGGGTGGCCTAATGCGCCGGCGGCGGAGGCGATTTGTATATTGGGGTGTAATCGATTATTCAACTCGGGTCACTCGAGCCACTGTCGTGGCTTCTGCGCATGCGCGGATTTTCGCACGTTGTTTACTTTACATTCGTCGATTCGACACTATTAATATCGCCGCCAATGCGGCGGTAGCCTTAATAACGCTTCGAATTTAGGGTTAATTTAATGAAATTTCACGATTTGAGTATGTAATTCTGTTAAATATGATCGCATTCAATAGATTTCGGCGTAAAACATTGCCGCTGGCGTTATGCCAGTATGGATATCGACGTCGCTGCGGCGGCGGCGATTTGTTTACTTTACATTCGTCGATTCGACACTATTAATATCGCCGCCAATGCGGCGGTAGCCTTAATAACGCTTCGAATTTAGGGTTAATTTAATGAAATTTCACGATTTGAGTATGTAATTCTGTTAAATATGATCGCATTCAATAGATTTCGGCGTAATCGGTCTGAAATTTATTGCCGCCCATACTGGGAACCAGCAAATCTTGTTACTGTGTGAGCCTGTTGCCGGCACAATTTCAGCCAATCACAGCGCAGCTTTTGCATTGCAAATGGCCGCCGCCTATGGGGGCGGCCATTTTGAAGACAACAAACTGCCTTTGCAGTTCAGACTAGCAGTGCCCTGGTCCCATACTCTCCCCACACATACTTGGTTCATTTAAACATAAAAACTAAACAAGATTGTGCTTGGAGAGCATTTGTCGGAGTACGAGCAGTGTCCCAGCGAGCTATAGCTGGTCCCTTTAAACGATTTATTTTATGAATAAAACGTGGTAACACGTGTAACGGCATGGTTGACAGCGAGGCCCGTAAGGTGTAAGGGGTGTCTGGAACTTTTTGCTGTCATGACGGGCAGGCCGAATGAGTAGACCGTCTATTTCCTGTTTTTGTTCATGGTTCTCTATGGAGTAAGGCCCATAGAACAATATTCTCTACGAATATTAGAATATTGGTGAATATATTAAAGAATTTATTGGCGAAAAACCGATTCGGGAGCCGGTACGGTAGATTGATATTGCCGTGTTTGTTTACTTCTGGTCGGTTGCTCGACCTGATTATCGCTATTGTGTTAGCGGTTATTCTTATGAGTTTAAACTCAAGAATACAGGAGGGTACGTATTTCTTGTGTAGATATGTTTATTACATGATTATTAATCGAGGTGTTTTTCGATTTTTATGGAATTATTTTATAATTAAAGTTGTGTATATAGATGTTGATGGTTGCCACATCACAGGTAAGAATTTTGGTTCAAGCCGCCCGTTGCCGAACGGAGAGCGATGCTGGCTGGAGCCTCATCTCGTGTTTTTTGCCGCCCATTGCCGAACGGAGAGCGATGTTGGCTGGAGCCTCATCACGTTGGGAATTTTCCTTGGTTTCTTTTATGGATTCACGTTGGAAATTAATCCTGGGTTTCTTTTATGGATTCACGTTGGAAATTAATCCTGGGTTTCTTTTATGGATTCCCCACAAATTTTTTGAGCGTACCTCCGAGTTTCGTAGGATTTTCTCCAACTTGCTGGCGCAGTAGCCGCAGGAGGGAGAAGTGTACGGAACAGAGAGTGTGGGAGGGTACCGATATACTGGTCCCTACCCCTCGTTTGGTTTCGGCTTCCATACCGTTACCCTACGACATGACACATTAGCTTACACGCCTGTGTTGGAATGGTGTAAATACGTTCTCCAACACCAGTAAATACCGCCCGTGACTGAACGGAGAGCGATGTTGGCGGAAGCCATTTCATGTTAAGCCGCCCGTTGCCCAACGGTGAGCGGTGATGGCTGGAGTCGCATTACGGTTGTGCGAAACGGAGAGCGATGTTGGCTGAAGCCTCATCACGGTAACCCGCCCATGTCCGAGCCGAGAGCAATGATGGTTGCAACCCCATCAGGTTATGTCGCCTGTTACCAAACGGAGAGTGATGTTGGCTGAAGCCACATCCCGTTTATGCCGCCTGTTACCAAACGGAGAGTGATGTTGGCTGTAGCCACATCCCGGTTTGGGCCGCCTGCTACCAAACGGAGAGCGATGTTGGCTGAAGCCACATCCCGTTTAGGCCGTCCCTTACTAAATGGAGGGCGAGGTTGGCTGTAGCCACATCTCGTTTTGGCCGCCTGCTACCAAACGGAGAGCGATGTTGGCTGAAGCCACATCCCATTTAGGCCGACCGTTACTAATTGGAGGGCGATGTTGGCTGAAGCCGCATCACGGTAGCCCGCCTATGATCGAGGGGAGAGCGATGATGGTTGTGACTACATCATGTTATGTAGCCCGTTAAAAAAGGAGAGTGGTGTGGGTTGAAGTTACATCCCGTTTAGGCTGCCCGTTACCAGACGGAGGGCGATGTTGGCTGAAGCCACATCCTGGTTAGGCCACTTGTTACCAAACAGTGAGTGATGTTGGCTGAAGCCATATCCCGTTTAGTCTGTCCGTTACTCAGCGGAGGGTGAGGTTGCCTGAAGCCACATCATTTTTAAGCCAAGCGGAGAGCGATGTTGGCTGAAGCCACATCACGTTATGCCGCTCGTTGACTAACAGAGAGTATTGTTGGCTGATGCCATATTACTTTTAACCCGCTCGTGGCTGAGCGGAGACAGGTTGGTTGAAGCCACATCATGTCCGTCCTGATATGAGCTGAGAGGTTCTAAGGATGAAAAGAAAAACACTTAGTTGTTTGGCCACACTCAAACTTTCTGTTGATGGTTATAGGGTGTCTGGCCTGAGAGATATTTTGGCTGTTTTTAGCCATGGGTTTGTACTGTTACTAACGGTACCAGTCTAGATATGTTTATAGATGTTTCTAGGAGGAAACAACAAACAAACAGTTGGTTGAGCACTCTATTGTTCATTGATCCTTATAGATCTTTGAGTTAAGGTTTGGTTGGCTACGATGGGTAGTAACCCCAAGGCTCCCATTTCTGATGATAATTACTCGTGACCGGGGGTGATGGTTTAATCCCTCCCTGGTACACCCGGTGTTAGGGGAGGTATGCAGGCCGGATGTTGGTCCTGCTGGGCTAGAGAACCGGCTCATGAAGCTGGAGTAAATGCTCTCCGTCAGAATCTCAGAAGAGAACAAGGAGAGGTTGCAAAGCAAACTCACATGGCCACGGAAACTGTTTTTTCCAGGAGGTAAAAATAATGGTAATGTTTCCATACATTGATGATTCCTTCATTATGGTCTAGTCACAGTCGAGCTGCTCACAGGCAGTTACCGACCAATTTATGAAACAGACCAAACATTTGTAAGGTTTATTTCGAATGAACAACTATATGAATTTACTTGTTTACCAAGTGGTTTAGCTTGTGCTTCTCCCTTCTTTACAAATTTAACACTCATGAAGAGTGAAGGACAGGTATGTTCCCGGACAGTGATAATTCATGTTTTGTTGTGCAGTCAAAAGTAGCTGGTCAAAATGCAGTAAATGATTTAGGTACCACATTGACGAAGTTAGGAGTTGCTGGAAATGGATAAGAATTTAGCATACGACAGAACTAAAAATGGAATTTGGAAGGCCGATGGCTTGATGAAGAAGTTAGATCATATTAATGTTCTAGAGTCGAGAACAGTGTATTTAGGGTTAGGTAGTTAGCCTGCATGCCCTAATGCTATGTCAGGATGTTGACAAATAGTACTACAGTAATGGCTTACATTCGCAACATGGGAGGGACAATGTCCAACTCATATAATTAGACCCGTCCTGATATGACCTTAGATGTTGCTAGGACGTAAAGCAACAACAAACAAACATATAATAAGAGACCGAAATTAAATTGGAATTGGGGAAGCCACATATAATTTGTTGGCATCATGAAATAATAACATATTATAAAGTTGTTTCATGGCATCCAGAGCCAAATTTTTGGCAAGTGGATGTTGTCTCTTTGATTTGGGGGGGAAATTTAATTTTTATTACATTTTCCTAAACATTCAGCCTAATCGGCAGAGTAGCAAGGAGGGCTTTGATAGTCCCTGATTGGGACATGCAGCCATGGTTGGAAGTATTAGCCTTAAGAGCTAAGGACTTTATATTTTTCCTACAAGTAAGGGGAAAATTTTGTAAGCATTAATGATTCGCGGGGATGTGTTAACAACACCCCTTCTGGCATTCCTTTCGGAACATATATTTACGACACTTTGGTTTAGAGAAAGTTACTCAGCATGATTATTTGGACTGGTCATTAAATGATGATATTGGTTAAATAAATTGATTTGGTTTGAATCAAGAAAGAATAACAAGTTACATAAATAATTTGTATGCCATCCACAAAATAAATGGGGCATTTTTTGTTTAAATACATAAAGTTAAGCCAATGGAACCATCCCTTGCCGAGGTAATCCGCCTCTTACGAATGATGTAGGATGATGGATTAGGTTATGGAGCCATTAATGCAGCTCGATGAGCTCTTTTGGTCATCTTACCAAGGATTGACGGAGAATTAATTGGGAAACACGAAGTTCTTCAGTGTTTCAGGAGGTCATTATATGAAAGAAACCCTCCTAAACCATAGTATAATAGGTTTTGGGATGTCTCAGGGGTATTTAAGTTTTCTTAAAAATGGTCTAGTTATGGACATCTATCGATTAAACAGCTAGGCTACAAATTAGCTGTATTGATTACTTTGAGTAACCGGTCATAGGGCCCAAGTAATGGTTGCCCCTTTTTACTTACTGGCCTAGACATTGATGACAAGGAGGCTACGTTTGATTTGGACAATTTATTAAAATCAAACAGTACAGGAGATCATCTCTCCTTGATTTATTTTAATAGTTTCCCATATGACAGGAAACTGTGTGTAGTGTCAGCGATTAGGGCTTATATATCCAAGAGAAAAGGAATACATAATTCCAGACAGCTTTTGGTAAGCTTCATAAAGCCACATAAGGCTTTATCCAGAAACACGATCGCCAGATGGATGATTCATGTGCTCAAGTCAGCAGGTTTTGACATAGGACGCTACGCATCGCATTTTACAAGAGGTGCTATGGTCTCGAAGGCGAGACTTTTGTGAATCTCAAGTGAAGAGAATCCTAGCATATGCCGACTGCAAGACGGCAAGGTTGTTGGCTAAATATTGCAACAAACGACTAGAAAAGACGAGCGGGGTTGCAACCTGCCTACTCACCAACTAAGAAGATGTGAGAGATTTTACTAAATTGGAATTTACAACTGAAAAATTACTATATTTATCAGATAATAGAGGATAAAAATGAGGCTACGTAAAGTCTCCCTCGGCCTCGAGTAGCCGAGGCGTTGTACCGAGGTAAAATAGTATAGTTAGACGAATCTTACCTTGGTACAGATGATGGATAACTCTTGTTTTCCCGAGGTACAAGCCTCGGATAGTCGTGGACTAGGGCCCGCCCACCACACCCTGCCACGACTATTACGTTTGCTTGTGCCAAAAAGAAAACATGAGGAGTTCCAATCATTAAGCTCATTTTTATCCTGAATAATTAGGTGAAGATTGCTGTACCGGATGTTGCTTCCTTCTCCCTAGTCCACGACTATCTGAGGCTTGTACCTCGGGAAAACAAGAGTTATCCATCATCTGTACCAAGGTAAGATTCGTCTAACTATACTATATACTCACTCGCCGTTCATACACACTAAGTGAAATATATATCTCAAATTGAGGCTCAAACAATAATTTGTAATAATCCTGTTTTGATTATTTCACAGCAACTCTGGTCCCTGATGGTATGCGAAGCTGACCTTGTGGCTCATTTACACACGGTCAAGGACATCTTCCTGCTGGGACGCGGCGAGTTGTTCCTCGACTTCATAGAGCAGGCACAGGGACTGCTGCGAACACCGCCCAGTGGAACTACGCAGCATTGTGAGTTGTCCTACATAGTCTGGTAAAGGTAGCAGGGTGTGAGATGTAGATGAGAAGAAAATGGTAGACCATAGGCTCACTTATCATGGAATCCACGTGGTACATCCCATGTATAAGGAACCCCTAGAAGTGTCCATTCTGATGCTAGTGTCATAGGGGTGATGTAAAAAAGAGCAGGACTCAAACCTGCGTTACTACCATTCTGGGACAAGTGGCCTTACCATCCTTCTATCGAGTCTCCTTGATGCAATCAACCTATCTATGCTTACTTGTATGTGTGGCATTTCACTTGGGAAGGGGAGTGCAACTCATTGCACTCGCCACCCCCCCCCCCACCCCCTATAGTTGCAAGTCTCATACTTAGACTAGAAAACACACTTACAATACATACACAAGGTAGGTTCAATGCTATATAGCACTCAGCCTGTACAGCATCCTGATCATGGCAACACTGTTGTGAGGGGTGATACAAACAACTGGGAACGTCACGAATAGGACGGCACTCGAACCCACATTTTTGCCATTAAAGGGCAAGTGTTCTAACCATTAGACTCCGATCCCCTAAAGTAGTGCACATCAACATTTTATTAAGTGATACAAGTTGTACATGACTGACACCCAACCACCCCGTCATACACTTTTTATGACCGTGAAAATGTGACTGGCCACTAAATGAACTCATCCTGTGTTTTCTCAGTCGTGAACCTGGCGATGCAGCTGGCCGCCCGGAATGTTCTGTTGGATGAAGACCACCTCCTCAACAAAATCACCCTCCTTGTGGAGACGACCGCTGCCCAGCGGGCCGACACCAGTCAGTATCGGTTCTTCCAGTCTTGGGCCTGTTGCATTTATCACCCACCAGACGAGATTTTAAAAATATTTTTTTATCGAGGCTGTGTTTATACTGACCATAGCATATAAGCTCAAGTACTCAGGCTTGTTTTCAATGCTGGCCATCTGTAGTGGTGGTGTTATCTTATCACACAGTAGCAGCTGATGAGGTGCTTGATTGCCTGCATTACAGTAGCAGGTAGATAGTTGCTTAGTATGGTTAGTAGTCTATGTTATTTTTAGGTCAGGAATTTGTCGTTCCTTTACCATCTGGGCGTTCCATACCTTGGCAGCCATTTCCAGTGTGCTTCTTTCGTGAACTTTGATTTGGCTTCTGGTCTGCCTTATTAGTGGCGCATTATTTGCTCTAGTGTTCCTTTGTGGTTTTGTTAGGAGTTTAATGTCTTGACTATAGTCATATGCTAATGTTTTTAGGTGAAGTATTCTCCTATTTCCTAGTAATTTTACTTTAGTTCTTTTGTGTATGTCATAGGTGGGGTGTAGTTTGTCTACTTTTAGGCAGATTTTTAGGGCTCTGTTCTGCAGCGTTTGCAGTTTTTTTAGTAGTTGTTTTTACGCGCCCATGCAGATTACATCCCCATAGTCAAAATAGGGGAGCATCATCCCTTTGAAGATTTTTATTGACATTTCTTGTGTCATGTAGTCTCTTAGCTTTGCAAGAGAGTGCATTGAAATAAATCGGTACCCATCCTGATATGACCTTAGATGTAGCCAGGATGTAAAACCCCAACAAACAATATGTCCCACTGGTAAAGCAACAACAATTTTATTTTTTGCAGAAAGTGGTCACATAGCCGCCTCTGATGAAGTGACCCCGAGCAGTGAAAACGGATGGAGCGCGCTAAAGCTCAACTACAATGTCGAGTGGCCTCTCCACATCCTATTTACGCGGTCTGTCATCGACAGGTATGCACAAGTAATCATAATAAAACTGATAAATTGGGCTATCTTAGCATCTGAGCCATCACAAGCGTCCTAATCAGGGATGAAGAATCTCCGCGATTCCGCGGATTTCCGGGATTTTTCAATCCCGCAGCACCAACAGCGTAGATCTATACTAATACGTGGCGCAGACGCCGCAGCAATATCAGTGTATACTACTAATAAATGCTCCAAACGCCACAGCCCTATCAGCGTATACTACTAATAATGCTTCAAACTGCGCATCACTATCAGCGTATACTACTAATAATGCATCAAACGGCGCAGCACTATCAGCGTATACCAATATATATGAAACCTGACTTCCAGGAATTTTCCGCGATTCCCTGGCAATGCTAAACCTATCAGCATTTCCGCTTTTTTTCCCGGAGATCACTTTCATCCCTGCCTAATTAGACAGTTAATTACACTGCTGATTTGCTATTATGTTGCTACTACAGACCTGCTACCCATTCCGATTTTCAGGCTCTGATCCTGCTGTTCTACACATAATCTCCATCAATCCCTGAAAAGCCACATATTTTGCGATAAAATGTTGAATATTTAATTATTGGTTCTGATCCCATTTCTGTTAATTTGAGCTGCCAACGCATATCATCTAACTTTGGTCACTTCGACCAGAGTGGCATCCATTTTGAGTCATGTAACCGCGAGTGTTGTTAACTCTGCCATTAAGTAGCGCCACCGATATGGTTTACTGCATAAATATGCCGATTACCATACTGTTGGTTTGCTGGTCCCTGCACATTGCCACTACAGCTTACATGCTAGTTACTGTACTACTCATTCGCTCTTTCCTGCAGGTACAACACCCTATTCAAGTTCCTGCTCTTCGTTAAGCGTGTGCAGGTGGAACTTCAGCGATGCTGGTCTAGCCAAATGCAGCAGTGGCACTTGAAGACCAGCAGAGGCGACACCAAGTGGTGGCTGCGGAATCACATGTCCTTCCTTGTGGATAACTTCCAGTACTACCTGCAGGTAAGAGGCACCAAGTAGTATAATACAAATGAATCATAAAGATAGTGTATTCCATTCAGTTTGTGTAAAGGGATGTTTGCCAATATTTGGGTGAGAGGTACGCGAAAAGCTACTTTTCCTTTTGTAGTGATAATTATATATATAAAAAAAAGTGGAACTTAGTACATTCATTTCTGAAGTTGATTTCCAAACTGAATTTTGAATCACGCTAATTCTGAAGTTGACTTTTATTCCCACTAAATATAGTTCCTTTTGTAAACTGACAGCTACAGCTCTCATTTCACAGAAATAAGAACTTACCTCTGGAATAAGGTGTTAGTTTTCGGAATATGTCAGATACCTACAAGTATTTAAAGTCTTTTTATTTATTTATTTATTTCAAGTGGTGTTCTCTGTGGCGGAGTGGTTAGAGTGTCTGACTTTTTTCTAGGTTAGACTCCTAATCTGAAGGTCAGTGGTTTGATTCCCTGTGGCCCCACCTCTGCCAATTTGGATTTCCACCACTGTGTATAACTTACAGTGTCATCAAAGGCCAGTTGCTCTCATACCATGTCTATGTGGTGTGGGAGGTTAAAAATCCCTTGGGTCGGTAAAAGTGTAGGTTCGGGCTTTCTATCCACAAACTGTCTAATGGTGAAAACAAGTCTATTCAGACTTATCCATAATAGGCAGTATAAATCTTCAAGAAAATGGTTCTCTTGACCTCGTTTCCTAGTCGGGCAGCACTATAAAGTCGCCATGAGTGCGCACTGTCACAAGTCGGTATCCGTCCTGATTTGACCTTAGATATTGCTTTGAAGTAAAACACTAACAAACAAACTATAATTCAAGGCTTTGCTACTTTAAATTTCTATTTATCGGGACACGAGTTCAGTATATATGTTGCTGCATCAGCAGTCGAGTGAAATTTATTAATTAATTTATTCGCAGTGAGACGATTACCAGGAAAGGAAAACTAGGACATGAACTAAATCCGATGAATTATTTGTTTGTTTGTGGTTCACGTCCTAGCAACATCTAAGGTATATGATGTGACTCCCAACGGTGTGTCTTCTAGGTGGACGTGATAGAGTCGCAGTTCAGCATCCTACTGGAGAAGATAGAGACGACGCACGACTTTGAGGCAATCCGCTTCGCCCACGACCAATTCCTGACTAGTCTCCTCAGCCAGGCCTTCCTTCTCATGAAACCGGTGAGCTCCTGCCCTTTTTTTTCCTGTTGGTGTCACGTAGACAGGTAGGTGTGGATAGGGTGATTGCATCAGGGAATCTATGTGGTGTAATGGTTATGACGTTAGCCCTGGAATGTCAAGAAGTGTGGGTTTGAAGCCTACTCTAGGGGCAATGTTTCCCATTTGCATCACCCCTGTGGCACTGGTTGCCGTGGCAAGGATCCTGTACAAGTTATGTGTTGTATGGTTGATGAACCTACCCTGTGTATGTAAGTGATTTGCCTGTATGTATGTAGTTGTAAGCATTAAACAACTTATGGATGGAAATCACTTCAAAGACTTATGATTCCAACAGGACGAGTGTAGTAGTCTTCACTGGCCTGCCAGGCAAGGAGCCACATAGATCACCCCGTACTTCCAGTACAGGGGTGAAGACCAGCCTTATATAAAAAGTCGAAAAATCGGGCTAATGAAATGAGTCTTTATGAGAGCCTAATTTCACAATCTAAGAAGCAACATTTATTCTTTGTATATGTCTTCATGTTGACCCGCTACTTTTGAGTTGGAAAATATAATAAAACATATACTTTACTGCAATTTAAAAGTGAAATCGATGGCGTTCTCTGGCCGCCATCTTGTCTTTTTGCATCCTCTCCCATTTCACCAACTCTGTGCTGATATAAGTAACCATTTGACATAGGTGCCAGGCATTCTACTTCTTGTTCCATACTAACGCTATTTTCGCCCGTATTTATATAAGGCTGGTCTTCACCTGTGTACTACCACAACCGGGTGAATCTTTTATCTAGGAGCCACATAGACAGGTAGGTGTGGATATGGTGATTGTATCCTAGGTAGTCTAATGGTTAGGGCATTTTTCACCAGCAACCTTTCATGCATTTATCTTTAAATCTATTTATATATGGGTTTCTGAACGGACCCTCACCCTACCCTCGAATAAATGCTAGTGTCAAATAAATACCACTCTGCCTACCATCACCATGACCCAGTGAATGTAAATAAAATAGTGTGCACATGCGTTTATTAAATGGTTTATTTAATAGTTTATTTAATGCTTTATTTTATAGTTTATTTAATGCCTTATTTATATAGGATATGGAGGTTATTGTGATTGTGCTGAATATATTTGTCAAGAAATACTCATCTATTTTATTATTCTGATCATGTCTAATATGCTGCTGAATGAAATTATGACTCAACCTGCTTTTTTTCTGTTTTTTCTTTGTGGGGTGGTCTCTTTCTTTTTAACAAACCAACGTGAACCTATATTCAATTAATATTTTATCTTCTACCGACTCATTCTATTTATTCTGTTGTGTTTCTATTTTCCCACCAGATCGCACATTGCATAAATGAGCTGCTGGAATTGTGCCATTCCTTCTGCATCCTGCTCAACCAATCAGATGAGCAGCTCACCGACAGGGAGACCGCTCAGCTCGACGCAATCACCAAGGTCAGCATAGCCCAACATTTCATCGTTATTTTTTATATATATATATACATTAGTTGATTAAGCCAGGGAAATTTCAATCGTGGACGATTGGTCTTCCTCATTCCACTGCTCCTTGCTCTATCCTAATAATGCCAAGTGCCTGGCTAGGAAGCGACAAGTATCAAATTTTAAGTCATTGGTTTGACTCGACCAGGGTTCGAACCCACGAGCTCGAATCCCACGACCTCCCAAAACGGGAGACGGACGCCCATCTCATTCGGCCATCCCGTCGGTATGTGTAATAATCTTATATTGCTCACCACAATTGTACAGTTGGTTGGTTGTTGGAGTTTTACGTCTTGGCATCATCTAAGGTCATATCAGGACGGGTGTACAGTTGGAATTGTGGTTCCTTGACACATGAGCCCTGCAGCCCACTTTGTCACCTCTTCCTTCTTCTTCTCGAAAGGAATATAAGGCAAAGTTAATCAAAGATTGACTTTAAATTTTGTTTATATATATATATATATTAAAATAATTATATATATACAATTATTTTAAATCAATTTAAAGAAGGAATATGTGGCAAAAATAATCAGATTCACTATAGACCCCTTTCAATGTTTATAAACATTGTGCATGCACACGCAGCTTGGATGCAGAACGAATGCACACTGCCCTTGAGTTTGCCACTACGCGCAGTGCAAAACGTCTATTTTATTCAAAATTAATAGAAATGCAGAACCCTAACCTTATGAATTTAATATATTTTCTATGTGTTCCCAGCGGTTTGTTTCTAGATTGTGTGGTTTTAGAGATATTTCACTTTTTCTGTATGAAGATTGCTCACGGCCATTGACAATGCATTGAGTTTGCCGATACGCGCAGTTCAGAATGTTAATTTTTTTCAAAATTAATTGAAATGCAGAACCCTAACCATATAAATTTAATATAATCTCATAGTTGAATATGTTTTCTATATGTGTTCCATACAGTTTGTTTCTAGGTGGAGTGGTTTTAGAGATATTTCACCCTTTCTCTATGAAGATTGCTCATAGCCATTGGATTTGCAGTGTGACAGTGTGTCGTCCTGCAGCCAAACAGTGTGTGCACTGACCTAAATACCTATGCTGACGTCATATGAAATAGGTCTATAGAATATAGGTTTTAGTTGTGTGTTGTTACAATAAACACTGTATCCCTTCCTCACTCAAACACATCTTATTAAAATTGATTTTATGGCCAACAATTTTGCAGTGCAAACAGCATGCATGCCCTTTTTACAAATGGAAAAGAATGGAGGCGGGGGGGGAAATATCCTTGAAAACAGAAGGACTACCGCCTAATAAAAGTTATTAGACACATTTTTAACAATCTATCTAGAATGATATTGAATAGTACCTAGAATTTAGATTATCTTGGCCACAATTTTTATAAGTGTGAGCTTTTAACTTCGCATGTCCCTTTTGACACAATGATTGTATGTTTTTACATTCTGTGTAAAAGCGACGGTTGAATAGTAATATGACAAAATACAAGATGAAAACTTCTTGCCTGGGCAATAAATCAATCATTCCTTGCCCATGCCAGTAACCATCCACCATCCTCATCATGATGTACCAGACTGGATGGCCGATTAAGTTGAGCATCTGTCTCCCTGGTCAAGTCAAACCAATGACCTAAAAATTGATACTTGTGATTGAGTGGGATATCAGGTCATGGTGCTGGCAGCCTGATCTCCCACTGGGGCAGTACTATAAATTCATCAATGAGTGCATGCTGTCGCAAGTCGGTACCCGTCCTGATATGACGTTGGGTGGTGCCAAGATGTAAAACTCCAACAACCGACCAACCGTCTGACATTATTATGTTTCCTTTCCTTCAGAGCTTCCAGAGGCAGTCGGCCTTGTTGTTTAAGATCCTCTCCAGTGTCCGGAACCACCAGTCTGGTCCCCATCTTGCACAACTGCTTCTGAGGATCGACTTTAACAAGTATTTTACCAATGCTGGAGGACAGCTCGGAAGGTAGGAACAGACATTTTCTGCAGTGCATGTTCAGTGAGCTGCTACCCAATACATTAGTTCTTGTACCTGCCACCAGAGGATGGGTTGGTTGTAGAAATCCTCTCATAAGACCTTCTCTGCAGAGTATGTGCACTGAGTTGCTACCCAATGCATTAGTTCGTGTACCTGCCACCAGAGGATGGCTTGGTTGTAGAAATCCTCTTATAAGACATTTTTTGCAGAGTATGCACTGAGCTGCTACCCAATTTATTAGTTCTTCCATCTACCGCCAGAGAATGGATTGGTGGTAGAAATCCTCTTATAAGACCTTTTCTGCCGAGTATGTGCACTGAGCTGCTACCCAATGCATTAGTTCTTGCATCTGCCATCAGAGGGTGTGTTGGTGGTGGAAATCCTCTATAAGACCTTTTCTGTAAGACATATTGCATAATGAATTTCTACCCAATAGATTAGTTCTGCAACTAATTTCCCCTGAGGATTGGTAGTGGAAATCGTCTATTTCAAAAGCTGCTTCCTTTTAGAACTGTAAACTATAGAATTGCCGTTAAATATTATAGAAAAACTAACTGACCCTTGGTTATGTGGTAAAAGTGGACTTTAAGTAAGTTTGAAGAAAGAAACTCAAAACCACAAGGATCTAATATCTACGGTTGTTGTTTCGTATAACTAATCTACTGTATTTTCAACACCAGATTGGAATTCCTAATTTGGTGATGGTCATATCAGTTATTACTGTTTCTGTTTATTTAGATGGTCCCAGAGAACCTACATTGATAGTGACTGATTGCTGATTTTTGGTAAACTTGCAGGTAGAGTTGCAGCGTGATTTGTTTTAGCACTTCTCTGCACTGACCGGTGGATGCTGTCAACCTGTCAATTCTCACTGCTGTCACGAACCTTTCAATCAAGCCGTACACTATTAGCTTCTAGCCCTACTGCTTTAAATATTGTTTTATATAATCCATATTCATATTCAGTTGATTCCAGACTTGTTCAGGGTTAATCATAAAATAGCTAAATGTAGACTGATCAGATCGGTCACGTTTCTCAGGCCCGCATCTAGCATAAAAGGTCTAGTGTTCGATCCCAGCCCATGTCAAACTAAAGAACCAGAATATCGGTACTTGTCTAGTTCTATGTACGTGCCTAGTACTAGGCATTACTAATCTGGTTGGCTGACTGTCAGGATAATGTGACTATCTTGGGTATGTTATGGTGCCAACAACACTGTATCCCAGTTGCGAGGTCCTATAAAGCTGCAATAGGTGTACCCATTTTGCTGAGCTGTTACTAGGATTGTTCGAACCCATGTCGAGTCAAACTAAGGACTTACAAATTTTAACTTGTTGCTTCCTATTAGGATAGGGCAAGGAATGGTTAGCTCAGTGTCAGGATAATGTGACTGAGTGGATTATTGGGTCATGGAGCTGGTGGCCTGGTCTCCCAGTGGGGCAGCACTATTAAGTCGACATGAGTGCACACTGTCACAAGTCGGTATCCATCCTGATATGACCTTAGATGTTGCCAGAACGTAAAACTACAACAACCAACCAACTAGAACTAAACCCCAAGCAGCCGCTGAATACCTTCCTAATCCATCATATTCTAGTGTCCCTCACTATGCCCGCCGTACTAATTCAACTGTCAGGTAACCGAAGGAATATATCTTCAGCAATTTGTACAGAAAAGACGGACTCCATACATGGCCTAGTATAAATGGCAGTAGTTTACACTAGTGCCATCTTACCTTCCAGCTTAACACCGCCCCCCCCCCCGTTTTATAGCGCTGCATTTCACCTGTGGATTAATTCACTTCTTATTACTGCCATCTATTTTCACTGTCCTTTTAAACAAACCACACGTTCACCAAACTGTATAGTATTAATACTGCTTTCTAACACTCAGTCTCAACCGATTCATTAGTATCGACTGTTAATACCCATTAAATTATTCACGCAAAAGAATTCACTTGTCCAATGGACAAGTCTGGTGTGATTTTCACTTGCCCACAGTATTTACCATATATAGATATAATATTGTGTATTTCCCAATTGTGGACAGCCAGCCTTATCGACAAGTATACATAACTCAATCTTTCCTACATTATATTGTCGTCTCGAGTTTTCACTTGTCCCGGACAAGAGGACACGCCCTTATTTCGAACGCTGTTATTCAATCACCTTCTAACCTGAGTCCTTGCATACTCATTTAAACTGTACTAAAGGTTTGTTTAAAGTAAATTTGTTTAGCAGTAGTTAATGTTGCCCTTTAAATGTGAGATGTTTCATACAACTATCACAGAGCGCGAAAGATTGACTACAAATAAATCAATAAATCTGTGTTTTCCGTCTTCCCGTTTCAGCATTCAGATGATTCCCTCTGGCGGCGAACAACCGAACCGAACCGAACGACGCTCCTAAATGGGTTCACTTGATTTGATATAATGTATAGCTGTGGGATTACATGTTTACAACTGTGTAAATTACACCTATTGTTATCCAATGTCTGTGTATATTGCTGGAGGGTGGAATGCATTTAAAACTGCATAGTCCGATAAAAGCATGTTAGCGTACTTGTATAGGTTTATTTAAAAGTAAATTTTTGTTACGGTCTTGACATCTTAGCAACATCTGAGGTCATAAAAGATTTGGCGACGTTATACTGGAAGACCGAGCCGTTGGCACCATAAGCCGATCTCACTTGTCCTGATTCAGGTTAACTACTACTTGCCCTATCATATTAATGCCGAATGCCAGACTAGGTGGCGACAAGCATCAATGTTATGAATTATTGGTTTGACTCGGCCAGGGTTCGAACCCACATCCTCCCTGATTGGAAGTCAGCCAGCGCTCTTATCAATTCAGCCGAAGTAGAGTGTAACGTTCAACTTAATTATATTAAAACATGGCAGAAATGAAAAACAATCGATAATGCAACTTAAATGGGTCATTATGTAGGCCTACTCTAATGGTAGGTCATTATGTACTCTACAGGGGGGGTCGGGGTGGCTTACTATTCACGTGATTACGGGACTGACCACTGGGTTGGTGTGGCGCTCTGACTTGTACACCAGCATGGTGGCAACTATTTTATTAACTAAAAAAAACAACTTGTAAACGTACGTCCGCCCCCCCCCCCCCCCGCACCCCAATTGAGGATATTACACAACTATATATGCCAGTTGGGGTTGATGAAATTAGTTGAAAAGTGTTGTGGGCAGTACCCGCTAGGTGGCGCCACCATACTTCGGCCGCCGCTGAGCGCCGCTAGTCTGAGTGTCTAGATCTTTCTAAATCTAAATGCACATGGCATAAGATGTGCTGATTATATTGATGTAAATGCAATGCTGGATAAAAGATTAATATCTTAATTTATTGTATATATATTTTTAGTTAGTATTCTATGTTTCAAACAAGAGCTGAGATGAGCTGAAACTAGCACATTTCATTGCCGCACCCAGTGTATTAGCATGTGCCATGTGCTTTTGGGGGGGTTGTTTTGCTCTGACCCATCCCACAATGCACCGCACCACTGAAACCGTGATGTAGTCTATTGACGGTCGTGTTCTCGTAATGCGACATTAATAACAAAAATTTTAATGAAAAAAGGAGAAATTATTGGAATTCATTAATTAGTGGAAGGCTGGCATCCCTGACTAAAGGATAGTACAAGTTGTACCTCTTGAATCCTGCAACGTTGGCCCCTGCCAGAGTACAGAAATTGTCCCTAAAGACCCCATAGGTTTGTTTGTTGTTTTACGTCCTAGCAACATCTAAGGTCATCAGGACGGGGGACCCCTAAGCGGAAACCACTATGTAACCATATGCTTGATCCACATACACATTACTGATTCTCAAAGCTATAACCAAGCTTAAAATAGAGTTTGATACTTAAAATAGGAAATAATACACCAATTAATGCTTCCAAGCATGTTTTGTTGTTGTTTCATGTTAAGTAAAACCCCAAACAATTTATAAAATCGGTAGCTCAGATTACATCCACATTGCTGTATTCTCAAAGTTTTAAATGACAGCACATATATATCAAAACTTGCAGGACCATGGGAGTTGCCGAAGTATGGAATGCTGGATTAAAGAGATCTAATTTACTATTACACGTCAGTTAAACCGAATAAAGACATTCACCAGTAAATTGTCTGTGTTGTCCTTGTCCGTGAGATAAGACGATTTTAGCTCAGACTGGTTTCTATTTCAGGCGTAAAAAGAAACCTGTAAACACCAATCAAAAGTTTGAGCCAAACATTGGAATCAAACCTTTCAAAATTTTATTTGTTCAAATTCCTACTTTTTTTTGTTCATTGCGCTATAATCATGGGATCATAAAAAAAGGACCAGATGGGATGGCCGAATGAGTTAGAGCGTCCGTCTCCCGTGCTGGTAGGTCGTGGGTTCGAGTCCCGGTCGAGTCAAACCCAATGACTTTAAAATTGATACTTGTCGCTTCCTAGCCAGGCGCTCGGCATTATTAGGATAGGGCAAGGACTGGTGTGCTCAGTGTCAGGATAATGTGACTGAGTGGGATACCAGGTCATGGTGCCGGCGGCCTGGTTTCCCAGTGGGACAGCACTATAAAAGTCGCCAGGAGTGTGCACTGTCACAAGTCGGTACCCGTCCTGATATGACCTTAGATGTTGCTAGGACGTAAAACAACAACAAACAAACATAAAAAAAGTGGAATTATTGAGAATTAAAATTATTTTTAGGTAACAATATTTTTCAGCCTGAACTCTTCAAAATTGTGTTATTGGTATGACTAATGCTGCAGCCGTGTTAAATGTTTTGGGCCTTAATAATTAGGGAGTGTTTGGCTGAGGGAGACATCCCATAGCCAATGTTATCTCCCCACCGCCCCCCCCCTCCCACAAAAAAAAGAAGACCACAAGTATACATAACTCAATCTTTCCTACATTATATTTATTGTCCTAACAATATATACAAATCTATCCACTGTACCAAGGGGCCCCACACGTTGGCAGTGATTTGTGTCGGATAACAGACGTGCATGAGTTACAACACGGCTCGTCTGTTCTCTGCCTACCCTGATCTTCACAGGGACCCGCGTTCACTAAAAGCCATACTTGGCTTGTGTTTGCCTCTTGGACTGTCGATTTTGTGACCATTGGTTCTTGAGCTCCATTTCACGTTCCTTCGCCTGAAAGTAGAGGGGGCGGGCGGATATACATAGGATTAGCTTGAAATCGTGGAGATCTTTCATCTCTTTTCTTTTTAAATTTGACAAATTTTTTAATAATTTCTAAAAAATATTTAATATACAATATTAATAATGTTAGCATTAGGCTTGGTCCTTATAGTCATATTATAACATTTAAAACATTGATAAAACTACCCCTTAAAACATGGATGCCGACAGACCGGTGACCCTGCCGCCAGACAAGTGACCATGCCTGTTGCCGGCATGTGACCCACCTGGTGCGCCAGGTAAGTGATCTGGTGCTTGCGGCGCTGCTGTGAAGACGGGTTGTCCTTGCCCTTCTTGCTGTACGAGTACCCCGGCACCACCTCCTCTGTGATGCGCTTTGTCAGCTCCTCCTGCGTAATCTGGTGGTCGCCATGCACGTCGATCAGGTCTATGCGCTCCTGGCCACGTAGGCGCCGACCCGCCAGCTTCAGGAACTGGAAGGGGAAAGCACCAGTCCGGTATTGGTCAACAAAAGAATTGATTTAAAAAAAAAAATCTTTTATTGTATTTAATTTTTTTTTTTAAATATGCCAATTCGTCTTCAGCATATTGCAAAAACACGAGACGCGGTGGCCGAATCGATAGAATGCAGGCTTCCCGTGCAGAAGCTCTGGAGTTCTAATCCCAGCCGAGTCAAACCAATGACATACACAATTGATATTTGTCGCTCCCTTGCCTGGTGCTCGGGCATTACTAGGATACGGCAAGGACTGGTTACCTCAGTGTTAGGAGAATGTAACAGTGAGATATTGGATCATGGTGCCGCCGGTCTGGTCTCTCAATGGGACAGCAGTATAAAGTCGCCATGAGTGTGCACTGTCACAAGTCTGTACCCGTCCTGATATGACCATGGATGTTGTTAGGACGTGAAGCCACAACAAACAAACTTATGAAAATGACGTCCTAAGAGATGTTCTGATGTAAACATGGCGACCCATGCAACGTTCTATATAAATGTCTATTCTATTAAAAACCTATTATAATGGCCGGACGACTACAGCCCTGACACTGGCAAGACCCTTATTCAACGAATCAAATATGTTTACTATAAAAAAACAACAGAAACTAATAACACAAATTATGAATTTTCAAATAGATGGTAGGCACAGTAAGCTAACATTATTTCCCCCTAGTGTTATATGAATGTTGGTTACTGATGGTTTGATGTTGGCCATGTCAGCAGCATGACAAAACGCTAGGTGTCTATTGTCATCCTTGTTAACTACATTGAAACTTACACAAAATGACAGCAAAAATAATCTTGGATGTATTTTTTAAGTGATTTCTCAAGTGACAACACAATTTTACTCACACAGCACAGCTAAACTTACAGGAGGCGACATAGACCAATTGTTCATCGGAATTACTCTTAGGATATCTTATGATATATGAAGAGTTGTTACTAGGAATACAAATTAAACTAATAAAATGCAACCCTCCTCTCTCAGTACTATCAAGTACACACATTCTTTTAAAATAACGGACACAGTCCCGATTTACCTCCTCATCTTGAAGATATTGTTGGATCTCCGTCGGTTCTTCCTCCTGATAATCACAAAATATCGAAGACCATTAACCCAATGTGCCTTTCCCTATAAATTCAATAGCACCTGATTACAAACACTGACGCGTTGTAATTCATGTTCTAAAATTTATCTTGTTTGTTGTATCATTTAGAGAGAATATCCAAATTGCCTATACTTAACAATGAATATATACTTAATACTTATAATAGTTTCCGAGATACAAAAGTTGGTGTTCATTCAGCCAATGATTAGGCTCCTGGGCATGCCAGGATGGGGGTAAAGCTTTGTACATTGCTACACATAAATGTATAGGAAGTGTTATCTTATAAACTGTAGGATATTTTCTAGCACAATTTCACTGCAATCCACACCAGAAACAAATGTTTGGCATGGACCCTATCGCGCTTACTTATTGAGAACCATGTATTTATCTGTTCAAACCGAGTTTTAAACTGCATAGTCCGATGAAAGCATAACAATTTCAAAATCAAAATGCATACCTAGATTTGATACTATATATCCAATTTAGATACTGATGCACTGAAGCCCATAGAGTATAGTATAGTGTCAGAATTTGTATGTGCCTACCAAAATTAATTTTACATGTTTGCACGTCAAATATTTCGCAAGGTTTTATTCAATTGTATCAGTATTCCCTTCTGTGTGACTAAACATGTTTAATAAATGCACCAGTATATAAGTTAGATATGTAGAATCAAATTTAGATAATTGCTTTGGTTTTGAAAATTTGATGTTTTCATTGGACTATGCAGCTTTAAACCAACAAACATTAAACAAAATATTACTAAATACCTGAACAGTGTAATTGGAGTAGTTGTACCCGGCATTACTGTATGGAACGGTGTAATTCTCCATGTCTCCATCGCCAACTTCCACCGACTTAACACGGGGTGCTAGGTCCGCAGACGCCGTCACGGTCGATGACGTGTCCAGTGACGTGTCCGTGACGACGTCAGTCGGCTGCTGCCATGGCCCTGTCAACGACGGTGGCGCCACCTGCTGGGGTTGCGGGTCATGCACCTCGGGCGCCATGTTCAAACCTGGCGTGGCAGATTTCATCCGGGAACCTTTAAACAGTGAGAAGAAGTTGGTCTGTGCCGGCGTGTCCTCAACTTCTTCATCACTGTCTTCGTCAGTAACCCCGACAACCAATGACTTGACAGGAGCGACGTCGGGCTTCGGCTTCTTAACCGGTTTGGGCTTGGGAACAGCGGCCGGCCTCTTCAGGGTATAAGGCAGCAGAGGACGGTTTGTGGTCTTCACAGAGAAGTTCTTAGGCTCAGGCAGCAACGAGAACAAACCTGTCCTGTCCGCCTGTTTGTATTTAAACAAAGAAAATGTTAATAATTATTTTTAATATACAATTAACATTTTAGGGTAGGACAGTAACTTCCCCCCCCCCCCCATTTGACCAATCAGGCAAGTGACTGAATTTTCTACTGGTCTGAGTGGCAAAATGCCCAAGCCCAAGTCAGCCAATTGAGATTGAGACTGAAATCTGCTACTGCAGATCAGAAAAATAATGAATTGCCTGTTTGGGCAGGTCACCGAGAACTTCACTTGCCCAACCGAGTATACTAGGTGCCCGGAGCAATCCTTATTGTCCTACCTTGCATTTATAATCTGTTCCAAACTGATATTACTTGAAATCAATGGACCCGCCCGCTCCAAACCTAAAATTCATTGATATCCGCTACCGGCCACCATTTAAATTAACGTAGATTCGCCATAGCTTGATTTTGACTTCACGTTGAGCCGTATCAAAGTACATGCATTCATTATAGTATACAACCGGGTCTTGATGATATTGCTAATATATCTTTGACTGTTACATTTGAATGAATGATTTAAATGAATTGCTTATCACATTTACGATTAGAATTTTAATTAATTGTTACTTGCCCCTGCACACTTTGTTGGCTTTGCTGTTTTCCTGGATGGAGACTCTTCTTCGTCAGAGTCGTACTGAATGTAACAAATGATCAAACAATGAACTGGAATTAAAACCTACAATAAAACACTAGAATTTAGATAACATGATATCAGACCAGTGTGGCCTCAACACGACTTAATTTAAACTTAGTTCTCGCCATAGAAAATGTATTTTCAACATCATTTAAACTTCATCCGGACATATCCTTTTTGAACAACAAATTGGCATAAACGATGGTTAGATGTGAATCCCTAAAAATAGTTATATAGTCGTGGTTGGAGGAAGCAAGGTTATGTGCCACCTTAGGGACCACTACGCACAAATGAAAATATAGAATACTTGTTGAATTAAAAACTAGTAATTCAAATAGTTTAAACTAAATATCTGTTAGTGTACATGGGAAGTCCATTCACCACCCATACAACATACAGAAAAGCCTGATGACTAAAGTTGTCATTTTATTCAATATTAAGCATACTGATATATATTGCTTCCATCGATGACAGCTATATACCTGTGATAATTCTGGGATGACAATTTTAACTGGTTGCTTTGAGGGTCTTTTCGGTGGAGCTTCTGCTTTTGTTTTCAGCTCCAGGGTTTTCTTCTTGATTTCGTCTTCAATTTCATCCTCTTCCATTACAGATACGGCTGGTTGAACTTTATCATGTTTTGGTATGGGTAATCCTGAAAAAGAAAGGCAGATAAGTGGTTCATAATTATTTAATTAAGTGTGATTTTGGGAGGACAACGTAATAAAATCACTTAACATCACCCCCTCCCCTCTCAACTTTCTGCCAACCTTCCTCATTCAGTTCAACACAGTTACCGACACTTCCTCGTCCCATCACCTAATTTTTAACATTAGTTTTTTATGGGTGTGCTCATGAAGCCCCTGAGGCTGAGTCAATCCTGTTTCCAACAACTATTTTTGATTGTCCTTGTTAACGTAACAAGAATAATTGAAAAAATATAAATTCATATCGACATTCTTTATTGAAACTTAGCCGCACTACTTTGTCTTACTCCTACTGGATGTCTTTAATATTATTGAATTCCAGGGTAACCGTAACCGACCTGCTAAGTCACCAGGATATTAAACATCATTCGAACTCCCCGTTGTGTATGTAACCTTGGTGTAACCACAGTGTCCCTACCTTAACTGGATGCCTCCCCATAGAAACGTAGTCTACTGTTAGCATCTCATCAGCTGTAAGTCAGTTCTCCTCTGCATCCCGGACCATCTACAGCTATTGTTTTCAATTATGCTTAACCATATTTCTACCTGCGTTGTCTTGATCAAGTTCCTATACACAGCATCCTTATTTGAATTGAGCATGACACTGCATCTGATCAGATATCAAACTTACTTTATCCCCCCCCCCCCCCATTTTGTTAAAAGCGTGTGTTCACAAGAAACGGCGGGAATCTTTTAGAATAAGCTTTCACACAAGTTACAACTGTAACTAGGTATGTGCGCATTGCGATGTTTACCCGGCTGGTGTGTGCTCGTTTTCATTTTGGCAGCTGGGCATCTAGCCAACAGTACACCCCTCAGAAATCATCTTTGTGTGAATTATTTTCTATCTTCAGAGCTATAAAACAGTTAGATGACTTAGACCAAAAGTTGGCCTTTCAAATGAAACTATTCATATTGTGAACAGAGGCTCAGAGCATTAGAAAGTGTTCAACATCTGCTTTCAGTATTAAGCTAAAGCCAGGTCATCATTATTACTACTGAAGGTGAATGAAATATTAGTTTAAAATATACCTGCATAATTGCTTGATTATTTATCTCAGCGTGTTCTATATCGAATTTGTGTAGTGGGCGATAATAAAGTCTGCCGCTATTGCTGTTCAGGCTAAACTAAGGCAGTGGCTATGCATAAGTGTAGCCTGGCAGTCACAAAATTCTATTGCTTTTCCAGTAAGTCCAGTTGACAGAGATTTAGATAAAGGATTCACCCGGTGCTCGCAGTCGCAGTACACGGGTGAATACCAACCCTATATAAAAACGGTTGAAAAAGCGGGTTATTGAATTGAGAGCCTAATTTCACAATCTAAGAAGCAACATTTATTCTTTGCATATGTCTTATTGATAGCCCGCTACATTTGAGTTGAAAAATATAATATAATATCTAGTTTAATCAGATTTAAAAGTGAAATCGACGGCGTTCTGCAGCCGCCATCTTGTCTTTTTGCATTCTCTCCCATTCCACCAACTCTGTGCTTATATGGTAGCCATTTGATCATGGAGCCACAGTATCTAGGTCATGTTCCATACTAAACCTATTTTCGACCGTATTTACACTACGTTGTCCTTCACCCGTGTACTACAAGTACCGGGTGAATCTTTTATCTAACAGAGATTATGCTAATGTTGCATTACAAAAACTACCCTAACTTTCTTATTTGGAATCCCAAAGAGATGATCTTGGTATCATTAGAAAGGTATTTTCAAGATATTTCTAGCAATTCCAATATCATTGTAATCCATTAATTGCCACAAATTTACAGTAACAACCCCCCCCCCTCAAAGATAATCACAAAGTATTTTTTATTTGTCTTATTGTTCTTGTTGGTGCCTCACTTAATTTATATTAGTGATTGCATAACGACATCAGGGGATGAAAATAGAACACAAAGATACCAAGGAGTGATGCCTGTTCCGACATATTTTCATCACTCTCATCCAAAATATTGTCTCCAGGGCCCGTCATCGGAATTCCCGCTACGGTTGGTGCCCGTGTAGGGAATGTGGGGAACTGCTCAATATTAGTGCCTGTTGTGTGCTTCGGGGCTGGCAATTTGAGTACACTGAAGGGTGTCATCGTAACTATGTCAGGCAGTTCGTCATCTTCAATATCATCAACACTCCCGACCACAACTAGCTGATCAGCAGTTCCTTGTCCTGAAGACGGTAGGTCTGGCTCCGCTTCTAGCCCCAGTATCATGGGGGCGCATGTTTTTGTCACTTCGTGTACAAGCTCATGAAGCTGCGATTCCGATTTCGCAGCAGAATTCCCATGTTGATCACCGTCCTCAACTTCAGAAGTTTCCTCTTCACTTTCGTCACTATCACCATAAGCTACAAGTCCTCCAAGCGACATGTTAACATATAAATTCAAAAACTGATAGAAATGTGTTTGTTTTGATAACTAAGCTTTGGTACTTTAATATCGCTCAACATGTAAATAGATATAAAAATATGAACCACAAGTAGAATAACCGGAAATGTGTATTTTAATGAATTTATACCATCTACCTTGCATATTTAGAATGCATGATAAGGTCCTGCGCTTTACGCATATTTTGACATCTGTTTTATGCAAGTGTGATATTTTTTCTAATATGATTCGGCTATTGCAAATTGGTATCACCTGTCAGTTTCCGTTTACCGTAAGAGATTATACCTTTATAAACCAATGGGGACCTATCGGTTTGCATGACTCTCTCGTCAGATGGCGCACCATGCCGGTCTCTGTGCTATGGTGTGTGGTGAGTGTGCATGGTGGGGTGTGTGTGGTTGGGGTGTAGGTGTGTGTGTGGTGGGGGCATATGTTTGCATGGTGGAGGTGTATGGGTGTGGTGAGAATTTTGGTGTGTGTGGATTTAGGGTTGTGTGGTAGCGGTGTGTGGTGAGTCGGTATGGTGTGGTGGGTTGATTGATTGATTGGTGGTTGCTTTAGGCCGTGTCGGCAGCATCGGTCATATTCATGGCGAGAAATGTTTGTTTTTGTTCTCAACCATCGCTTTTACATGTATAAGCATACAATCAATTTTGTGTCAATGGACACTCATGAATTTCTTTCTTCGTTTTTTTCCCTTTTTTCTAATTTAAAAAAAAAATCACAATCATGTAGTTTCTGGTCAAGGTAAACAAATTTCTAAATGATAGTATTATTCACTGATGAAATTTATTTAAAAAGCTATATGAGGTGGTAGAAACCAGCTCTCCTCAAAAAGGCTAAAATGTTTTTTCTTTTTTTACTTTAGTAAAAAGGTTGTGCATGCTGTTTGCAGTGTAAAACTGTTGGCGCAGGGCCATGAAATCCACACAGTTTAATAAAGTGTGTTTTAATGTCAGTGGGGACTGACATCCAATACACTCAGGGGGAGTGTCCCCCTTGAGCAGAAAAACATGTGTTAGCCACGAGTGGCCAATATGGCATCTTGTTAAAACAACCTGGTCATGTCGCCCTTCCAGGCGACTCTGTGGCAGTCCGTTCACGGAGGGGGCAATTCTATGGAGTTTGTTGTTTGGGTGTTCATCCCATTCAATCTGCCATAGGTTCCAGATGTATTTTTGAATGGTAGGTTTCAGGTCAGAGTGGGGAATATGACAGTCTTCCAAAGGAGCAGTCAGGGCTCGAGTGGCCGCTTGATCTGCTCTCTCATTTCCTGGGATACCCACATGACTGGACACCCAACATAGGTCAATGTCAAATTTTGCTATTGAAAGAGAGTTTAGTTTAATGAGTACGTTAAGTAGTATTGGGTGGTCCAGTTTCCTATTGTTTAAAGCCTGAAGGCAGGAAAAAGAGTCAGTGAAAGTGATGAATTTATATTTAGGAAAGTGATTAATTTATATTTAGGTTTCAATGCACTCTAATGCGAGTAGGAGTGCTCGTGCCTCAGCAGTAAAGATGGAACCCCTATCTGAAATACGCGTACCTAATTCATGTCCGTGGACGATTGTTGCCGCAGAGACTCTGTTGTCTGTCTTTGATCCAGCAGTGTAAACAGCTAGGTGGGAACTAAAAGCACTTCGCACATCGATAAAGCTTTCATGATATGAAAGTGGGTGCGTTTGGGATTTTTTCGACATGGCCCATTGGAGGATAATCTTTGGTTTTCTCAGCTGCCAAGGAGGAACATCCGAATATTGTGAGGGTGCTATATTTTGTAGATTTGCGCCCAGGGCCTCCAAATGAGGCTTTATTCTGAGGCCTAACGACTTTATGTATGTTGCCTGTGCTTCATAGAGGCGTTCATATGGCGGCATAAAAATGCACTTATATGCAGGATTTAAAATATTTCCTTTTAATTTTACCACATATTGCATAGACAGTTTGAGCCTTCTACTCTTAAGGGAGGGCTCTTGGCCTTCGACATAGAGGCTCTGGACAGGCGAGGTTCTAAAAGCCCCACAGCTGAAGGCCTTGATGGTGCATAGTGTCTAACTGTGATATGTATGATTTTCTGGCTGTACCATAAACAGTACAGCCATAGTCCAATTTTGAACGTATTACGGTTCTATGTAATTGGAGCAGGACAGTGCTGTCTGCTCCCCACTGTGTGTGGGCTAGAACTTTTTAAATGTCCAGTGCCTTAAGGTATCTGGACTTTAAATACTTAATATGAGGGATAAAAGACAATTTGTTGTCAAAGATGACTTCTAAGAACTTGGTCTCTTTGACGACTTTGATGGGATCATTTCCAATTGTTAAATTAGGGTCGAG
Organism: Branchipolynoe longqiensis; assembly: GCA_030323885.1. Taxonomy (NCBI): domain Eukaryota; kingdom Metazoa; phylum Annelida; class Polychaeta; order Phyllodocida; family Polynoidae; genus Branchipolynoe; species Branchipolynoe longqiensis. The sequence goes on from CM059188.1 coordinate 33,031,141, forward strand.
GTGCAAAGTCTGTAAAAGAGGAAAGTGCATGCAAACGGTTTTTGATTTGGAAAATCGAAAACCATTTTCCATTGCCCATGAGGCTATTTATGTTTAATTGGAGCTGCTGTTCTATAGTGTTCACATTTTTACCTTTATAACATATTAAAAAGTCATCTACATAGAGACTACAGGATACAGTACTCTTTATGGATTTCACTATATTGTTAATTTTAATGCCAAAAGGATAACAGATAGAATGCTACCCTGAGGCACTCCCATTTCTTGATCAAAAGGATCAGAGAGGGTAGCATTGACTCAAACTCTAAAGTTTCGGTTTGATACAAATTTAGAAATGAAAATGGGCAAGCGCCCTCTAAACCCCATATTGAACAAATCCTTCAGGATGCCGTACTTCCACGTCGTGTCGTACGCCTTTTCAAGGTAGAAAAATACGGACACAACATGTTCTTTGTTTATGAAGGCATTTTGAACGAATGACTCCAATCGGACCAAGTGGTCAAGGGTACTCTTCACCCGCCTGAAACCACACTGGAAGTCGGTCAGATGGTGCTCCGACTCTAGGATCCAGACGAGGCGATCGTTAATCATTCGTTTGAAAGTTTTACAAATGCAACTTGTAAGCGATATTGGGTGGTAATTCCCGGGCTCGCTATGGTCTTTCCCTGGTTTGGGGATGGGAATAATGATGGCCTCTTGCCAGGAGGTTGGGATGTCTCCCGTGCACCAGATATTATTAAACAGGTGCAGAAGCAGTTCAACTGCTGGTGGTGGGAGGTGTTTTAAAATTGGTAGTGTATTTTATCTGGACCTATTGCAGTGTTGTGCGACCTATTTAAAGCGTGCTTTAATTCATCTATCGTGAAGAAACTATTGTAGTGATCAGTGTTATTAGATTTGAAATTGATTGGATGTTGCCCCAGATGCAACTTCATCTGCGTAAAGGCCGGAAGGCAGTTTTGCATATATGAGTTCTGGGAAAATGTGGTGGCAAGAAGGTTGGCTATGTCGGTTATGGAAGTTAAAAGAATGTTATTGTGTTTTAGGTGTTGGACTGATGATCCAGCAGCTTTCAGTTTTATTTTCTGGATCATGGTCCATACTTTAGAAAGTGGGGTGCGAGTGGTTATGCCGGAGTCATATTGCTCCAACACAGCCTCCTTGCCTCCCTCATAGTTCGGCGAGCCTGAGCCCTTAGAATTTTTAAGCGAATGTGGTTCTCGGCGGTAGGCCGCCGGAAGAATGCACATTGTGCTTTTTTCCACTCATTGATAGCATTCTGACAAGTTGCATTAAGCCAAGCATTTTTTATATGTTTTGGAAATGCAGAAGTCTTAGGAACGGTTTCCTCTGCAATCGATCCCAAGATCTCTGTGAATGTTTTCATTGCAACAGGGTTATTGCGGGCTACTCCCGTGAACCTCGGGGCGAGTGACTGGAAGAGTGACCAGTCGGCTTTGTTCAGCCGCCAGCTCAGTTCCTTCCAGTTCTGAGCTGGTCCTTTGGTCGTAATAACGATAGGGAAATGGTCACTTCCACAAAGGTCATTCCAGACTCTCCATGAGAAGTCCAGGAGGAGACCCGGTTGCAAAATAGTGAGGTTGATTGCAGAGCAGGTCCCATACCCAGGATGAACATAAGTATGGGACCCATTATTCAGAAAGCTTAAAGGGCGATTGCTTAGAAAATTCTCAACTCCCCTGCCCTTGCTGTTTGTGTTTGCACTACCCTACAGGGGTTGTGTGCATTGAAGTCCCCCATTAAAATATAGGGGGAAGGCAACTATATGGAGCATATTGTAATGGTTTTATCCAGACTAATTCGAGTGGCTATTGCTTGAAAAGTTGTATTTAAGGTAATGGGGGTATATATCACGTCTTCACGCACCAGAATGGATGAGCCACCAGTGGCTCGTTCCCCATCCGGCGCACAACGGTGATACATATTGTAGTGTTTTAGGGAGATCTGATCAGTAGCCTTTATATATGTTTCTTGTAAACAAAGGGCAAGAGGGTCAAGCCTCTCACAAAGCAACTGCACCTCATTGAAGTTTGCTCTAAAACCTTGGCAGTTCCATTGTATTATATGTGTGCCTGTCATATTGGCAGAGTGACAGGCACACATCCCACAAGTTTCACCTTGGGGGACACGCTACGGCCGCAGCTCGGGGGAACCTCGGCCTTATCAATATTCTGCAGCGCAGAAAACTGATTTCCGGTGGGCATGGGGGATGCTACCCCCTTGGGCATACGGCCCGATAGTGGTCTTTCGCGCACTAAAGCGCTTTTTCTTTGTTACTTTTTTTTTCCCTTTTCAATTGTTTTGTGTGTAGAATTTGAAGCAGCCTCTGTATGAACAGAGGCAGACTTTATTTCTGATTTTTTTCCAGATGGCTTTACACTCGGACTCTGGGTCGGTGAGTGGGCCATGGGCCTCTCTCCCTTAGCTCTCCGCATAGCTCTTGGCAAGTGGTGAAGGGGTAAGCCCCTCAACCTGCTTACGAGCCTCTGGGTAGCTTATCCGGTTTTCAATTTTAACCCGCTGGATTTGTTTTTCTTTCATCCAAACAGGACAATCCTTTGACACAGCCATATGAGGAGCCAGGCAATTGGCACATTTTGCCTGGTTCTGACAATCAGTGTTGTCATGACCCGTCTGGCCGCATCGGAAGCAGGTTACCTCGTGTTTGCAGTTATCCTTTCCATGTCCGTACTTTTGCCATATAAAACAGCGAAGAGGATTCGGGATAAAAGTATCCATGCCAACACTGAGGTAACCAACTTTAAGTTTCTGGGGCGGCACTGGTGTACTAAACGTGAGGATGTAGGTATTTGATTTTATGACACAACGTGGCAGCATGGCATCATGGAGGATCTTCATGCGATTGGCCTTTGTGGCCACTTGCCAATTTTCATCAGGAACTTTCTAGTCTTCAGGCATTTCCGCGTCCGCGTCAAGACTACCTATTCCAGCCTACACTCACAGGAACTAGGAGTACCTCAAGGCAGCATGCTGGCCGTGACCCTTTTCGGGGTCAAGGTCAATGGTATTGCTGCTGTAAAGCGGGGGGTCTCCTGTAGTCTTTTCGTGGACGACTTTGTTTTATATTACAGCGGTGCGAACATGAATGTCATAGAGAGACAGCTACAACCAAGCATAAATGGGATCCATCTATGGTCAGTTCTGAACGGTTTCAAATTTTCCAAGACCAAAACAGTCTGCATGCACTTCTGCCTGCTGTATAGAATGCATGCGGAACCGGAGCTGACCCTGGATGGGGATCCCATTAAAGTCTTTGAGAAAACCAAATTTCTGGGCCTCATTCTCAACGCAAAACTGTCTTTTGTGCCACATATAAAGTACCTGAAAACAAGATGCCTGAAAGCACTGGATATTCTGAGGGTGCTGTCCAGCTCAGAGTGGGGAGCAGACAGAGATGTTCTGCTCTCCGTGTACAGAACCTTGGTTCGGTCACGAGTGGATTACGGCCGCATAGTATACGGTTCCGCAAGGAAATCATATATTGGGCTGCTAGACACGATCCACCACCAGGGACTGCGCCTGGCCCTTGGGGCCTTCAGCACCTCACCGGCGCAGAGCCTTTACGTCGAAGCCAATGAACCATCACTTAACAACAGGAGAATCAAACTGGCCATGCAATATGTAGTCAAGATAAAAACTAATGCTTTGAATCCTGCACACAATTGTCTATTCGAGCAACATGACAAATCCAGGTACGAAGCCAGGCCGAATTACATCCGGCCACTGAGGCTCCAAATGAAACCTCATTTGGAGGCCTTGGGCGTGGATTTGGACGTGTTGGAGGATGCCAAAGTCCCAGAACATCCCCCGTGGTCATTGAGAAAGCCATCGGTTATCCTCGGGCTCACGGAACTGAGGAAGTCTGGGACACATCCACTCGAGTACCAAGGACTGCATGCAGAGATTCAAGGCCAGTTTGCAGACCACCTCTCCATATACACTGATGGTTCGAAAGACCAAAGCCAGGTAGCTGCTGCGGCAGTCTGCCGACGGGAAAAATTTGGTGTACGTTTGCCCGATCAGAGCTCGATTTTCACTGCAGAAGCCCGAGCACTCCTTCTCGCGTTGGAGTATATCGAGGTATCCAACCACACTAACTATGTTATATACAGTGATTTGTTCTCTTGCCTCCTGGCTGTTGCTGGACTGAAAACGAATCACCCTATTCTAGCAACGGTTATTTATAAAATGAACCAACTGACAACGGATGGGTATGACATCCACCTGTGCTGGGTGCCTGGCCATGCCGGCATACAAGGAAACGAACGAGCTGATCTGGCTGCGAAGAAGGCCCTGAACTGTGATCTTGAACCATGTCTGATCCCTCACTCTGATCTGAAACCATTAATAGCCACCCACATAAAATCCAAATGGCAACATGAGTGGGATGAAAACATTAATAAACTTAAAGAAATTGAACCATCTGTGGGAAAGCCACCACAGACTCATGCGGGAGGTCGGTGGGACCAAGTGGTCCTTAGCCGCTGCCGTATTGGCCACTCGTGGCTTACACATGCTTTTCTGCTCAAGGGGGAACAGACACTCAAACACATTTTACTAAGTTGCCTTGATTTTTTGGCCCTGTGCCAACGGTTCTACACTGCAGACAGTATGCATGACCTTTTTACTAAGATAAAACAGGAAAACATTTTAGCCTTTTTGAGGGCAGCTGGACTGTACCACCTCCTATAGTTTACTAAATGGATTCTATCAATTATTAATAAAACTTTTCTTTTTCTATGGGAATTTGTTTCCCTTGACCACAAATATATGATTGTGAGCTTTCTAATTTAATTAGTGTCTATTGGCACATAATTGATTGTCTGCTTTTACATGTAAAAGCCATGGTTTGAACAAAAAACAAACATTTCTCGCCGTGAATATGGCCTATGCTGCCGACACGGCGTAAAGCAACCACCAATCAATCAATCAATCAATCAATCAACTTGTTTACCAACTGGTTTAGCTAGTGTTCTCGCTTATTTACTAAGCTCCTAAAAGAACAAAGTTTTTCGCTCATGGAATGGGAAGGACATTTTAGGTTCCCGTATATTGATGATTAATTGTTTGGATGCTCAGTCAAAGTAAATGATTAATATACAACATTTACAAAGTTAAGGCTTGAAATAGCTAAGAATTTAGCATAAGATAGAACTAAAGAGATTTTTGAAGGCCGATGCCTTGATGGAATATTATATTTACGGTCATGTAGTTTAGTCTGCATGCACAAATGCTATGTCAGAATGTTGACAGATGATACTACAGCAATGGCTTCCATTTGCAACATGGGACGGACAACATCCAACCCATATAATAAAAGAGCGAAATTAATTTGGAATTGGGAAAGCCATATATAAATTTGTTGCCATCCTGAAATAATAACATATAAAATTGGTCTCATGCCATCCAGAGCCAAATTTTTGTTAAGTACAATTTTTTCTCTTTAATTTGGAAAAATACATGTTAGTACATTCAGCCTAATTGACAGAGTAGCAAGGAGGGCTTTAATAGTCCCCGGTTGAAACACGCAGCCATGGATGGAAGTATTAGCCTTCGGAGACAAGGACTCTAAGCTTTTCCTACACGCAGGGGGACAAATTTTAAGCATTGATGATTCGCGGAAATGTGTTAACAACACCCCTTCTGGCATTCCTTTTCGGAACACATATTTACGACAGTTTGCATTAGATAAAGTTACTCAGCAGAGTTTATCTTCACGTGCCTGGAGGAAAGGAACAGTTCAGCTATATTCAAATTATTTGAAAAACTGGGTTTACCATGGTTTACTTATGAAAGAGAAACCTATGAGGCCTACAATGGCACATCTTATTAGATTTTCTAAGGATGCTTGATAAAGCTTTATATTAGGTTGGGAGCGATTAACGCTGCAAGATGTGGTTTATCGGTTATACTTCCGCGAGGAGATGGACAGATAGTTGGTAATCACCAACTTATTCACTGGTTTTAAGATCAGTTTACAAAAGTAATCCCCAAAAGCCAAAATATAATAGGTTTTGGGTTGTGTCAATGGTATTCAAATTATTTAAGAAATGGTCTGGTAATATTCTTTTGGATATAAAACAGCTAGGTTTTAAGCTAGCAGGATTGTACTGTTAGTTACTGGACACAGGGGACAAACTTTGGTAGCATTGTCCCTGAACGATTTAGGAATAGATCGCAAGAAAGCGATGTTTGATTTATAAAACTTATTTTGAAAGTCAAACCGCACAGGGGAGCAATTATCCACAGTGCGTTTAAGCAGTTTCCTGCATGACCGACAACGTTGTCGGGTGTCTGCCATATGGATATATTTATTCAAGACAACTGTTAGTGTGGGTTACTAAACTACACAAGGCCATCTCGAGAGAAACACTCGGTATTACAGTGCTTAAGCTCGAAGGCATTAATACACAATGCTATGCGTCCCATTAGACAAGAGAGCAATGGTCTCGAAAGCAAGACAGCTTGAATTTAAAATCTCTATTAAAAGATGCCTGGCACACACAGGCTGGGACACAGCTAGGTCGTTTGATAAAAATTATGACAAACGACTAGAGAAGTCAAAGGGCCTTGACACACGTCTGCTCACCGATTAACACAATAGGTGGGGGAAAAGAGTTAAGAGTATATTTATGTCGGTATAATAAGAGGTGATGACTGATCGTCTATAATGATGATGATGTCAATTCAGGATAAAAATGATTTACGTAAAAGTGTCCCTAGCCTGAGGCTAGCCAGAGGCTTAGTACCGAGGTAAAATAGTATAGTTATACGAGTCTTACCTTGGTATAGATGATGGATAACTGTTCTTTTCCCGAGGTATAAGCCTCGGATAGACGTGGGCTAGGGCCCGCCCACCACACCCTGCCACGTCTATTCCGTTATCGTACCAATACGGGAAATCATAATATCCATTATTATTATTATTTAAAGGTCATTTTTATCCTGAATAAGTAGGTCAAGAATGCTGGATCCGGATGTGCTTCCTTCTCCCTAGCCCACGTCTATCCAGAGGCTTATACCTCGGGAAAACAACAGTTATCCATCATCTATACCAAGGTAAGACTCGTATAACTATACTATACATGCTTCAAATGGTGCAGCACTATCAGCGTATACCAATATGTATGAAACCCGACTTCTGGGAATTTTCAGCCATTCCCTGACAATGCTAAGCCTATGGGAGAATAGCAGTATTTCCGCTTTTTTCCCCGGAGACCACTTTCATCCCTGAAGATAAGCGTGTAGATATTATAACCAAAAGGCAGTTTAATTTTGCTACTGGTCCCGATTTCGTAAGCCTTAACCATATATAGGCCTATGTGTGTGTAAATTTGTCTAGCTGTAAACGTCTATAAATCCATGACAAAAGCAGATGACCAGTGTGGTGGAAGCCCTCATTTATTTCTCGGTCTATGGCCGAGCAAAAAGCACCTTACCTTACATTACATAAAGCTTAAAATTTCAAAAAGGGAATGGCGATTTGGCGGCAAATCGGCACCAGAAGTGACAGTGGCACCATTAGGCCCAGATCAAATCGCATAGGGACAGTTATAGTAATAATAAATAAATAATGAAGCAAAGGCAGCGCCGCCAATTTATATATATATAATGCTTATATTTCACATAAATTTGTATCGCAGTAAACGTCTATAAATCGATGACAAAAGCAGATGACCAGTGGTGGAAGCCCTCATTTATTTCTCGGGCTATGGCTGAGCAAATACGCCAACCAGGCCTGCCCACAGGTCCCCCCCCCCAACCCAACACACTAGTCATCCTCCGACTCCCCAGCTGCAAGTGCAGTGGCCAGCTGCAAGTGCATGTCATTCACAATCCTGACCTGAAGGGGTGTCCTTAAATAATCAAAATCGTATCTGAAGCCCAGTCCCCCCTCGCCTGGAGTTCCTCTATCGTGGCACCGCACGTAGACAAGTATGTGCAACCTCCATGATGCAGGGAGTGGGATGAAAAATCCTGGTCTCCCAAGCCCGCCCTATTGGCGAAGATCTTGAGGGTCTCCTGGTAAATTTGGTACGTTAACGGTATGGAACGTCCCCCCCCCAGCACTCGCTCACGGAACTGGATAGTCTTCGACTTAGTGACAGTAATAATCATTCCCCGCGGATAGAATTTAAAATGCTCGCGATGTAAGGTGGAGTCTGATGAGGTCACCTGTGCTTTCCTCAAAAGCTCTCTAAATGAGCAGAGGACCGCAGCCCTTCAACTTACATGGCCTGTGTTATTAGTGAGACCAGCAAATATTTTTAATAACATAGCCGGGAGGAAGGGAGGTGCCCAACGTGGAGCATCCCCCTTCTCCCTCCTTATTCCCTTAAGGGTAGCAGCAATCACATAAGCATCATAAGCGATAGGCACCTGAGCATTCTGAGGCAGAAAGAAACTCAGAGCACTCAAGTAGTTCACAACCGAACGATATGTCAGTGTCCTACCAAGCCATGTTGCATAAAGTGCCACAGTTTCAGGGGAACAAGGAAATGGTGAGCATCCAGGCGAGAATTTATCAACAAATTCCAAATACCGCTCAATCTGCACTCCCCATGTTGCCCATGAGTTTTTCGAATAATACCCCGCTGCTCCCTCCGAAGGTCCTCCCTCCTTGGAATAGACCAAAAATGGGGTCTTAAAAACATGGCTACAACACAGCTCCAGCCTTATCAACATTAGCTATTCTCTTGACACTATCAAGCCTGTCCAGGCGACTCAGGGTGTCGCATTTGACGTTTACCTTTGTATTTATATATGTCAAGACAAACAAAAAATTGTGCTCGACTGACAACCAAAATAGTTTCCATAGCAACAGCATAATTTCGGGTGACCTAGATCTACCCAAGTTCAGCGCTGCCTGCACGACTGCGCTATCAGCAATGAAGGTGACCGACGAGGCCCTCCAGCTGCCAGACCATCTAACCACTGCCACGAAGACAGCCCACATTTCCTTTATGTTAATATGGGGGTCGCCCAGACCCTTATCTGGCTTGCAATGGTTTGTTTGTTTGTTGTTTTATGTCCTAGCAACATCTACGGTCATATTAGGACGGGTACCGACTTGTGACAGTGAGCACTCATGGCGACTTTATAGTGCTGTGCCACTGGGAAACCAGGCTGCCAGCACTATGACCTGGTATTCCACTCAGTCACATTATCCTGAAACTGAGCACACCAGTCGTTACCCTCTCCTAATAATGTCGAGCGCCTGGCTAGGAAGCGACAAGTATCAATGTTTAAGTCATTGGTTTGACTCGACCAGTGTTCGACCCCACAACCCCACGATTTACCAGCACAGGAGATGGACGCTCTAACTCATTCGGCCATCCCGTCTGGTCTGGCTTGCAATGGTAATGCCCAGCATCGAAAGAGCCGACCAACCAGTCATTCAGGTGCATCGCTCTAAAACCCCAATTTCATGCATTGCTGTAGACAGCCTCAATCGGGGAGAACTTCCCGTTCATAGCTGCTTTACCATTAAGCTTTCGTGAGAAATTCGTACACCATGATATATCCTCCCTGAAGATCCCAAACAGGCGTACCTTAAAATATTGTTTCCTAACCGTTGCCATAAGGTCATATATCCTACGACAGAAAGTGCGGCCACCACGTATTACCTTTGAGCAGTGGGCTAGCAAACTACCGAGGCTGTCTTTTAGTCACCTTGCGTCTATTAAGAAACCATGCTAATATAGATTGGAGTTTCTCTAGCTTACCTTCCGGGAGACTAAGTTTGAGGGTTGACAAATCAATATTAATACCTAAGAACAGTATCCTAGTAGTGGGGGGCTATTAATTTGGTATAACTGTGGTGTTCTCTGTGGTGGACTGGTTAGAGTGCCTGACTTTTTTCTAGGTCAGACTCCTAATCTGAAGGTTGGTGGTTCGATTCCCCATGCCCCTACCTCTTCGAATTTGGATTTCCACCGCTGTGGATAACTTACAGCGTCATCAAAGGCCAGTTGCTCTCATACCATGTCTATTTGGTGTGGCAGGTTAAAAATCCCTTGGGTTGGTAAAAGTGTAGGCTCGGGCTTTCTATCGACAAACTGTCTAATGTTGAAAACAAGTCTATTCAGGCTTATCCATAATAGGCAGTATAAATCTTCAAGAAGAAAAAAAAAAAAAGCTCAGATAAAAACCTAGATAAAAGCGTAGCCGTCATATCTAAACACCATTGACTTGTATCAGCTTTACATTGATAATTCTGGTTCAGAGCTTTCTCACCATACTCTTTTAGCACCACTTGAGAAACACTTTATTAAATGAATTGCTTGTCTTACCATCACAAGGGATTGCACGTATTGTCATATTCAGGTTACATTCTGCACAGATGCTGAAAATTACAAGAGACAATAGCCGTGTTCACACCCACAACTTTAGGCCAAACTAGATAAGGTGAACTAAATGAGGCGAACTAGGCGTGAAAGTGTGTCGTGTCCACACATCCAGTACTTGGGGCGGTTTAAGCAGGAAATCGACATCTGCGCATGAGCAAGTCCATACTAACCAGCGCCAGGTTCGTCGCCATGAGAGAGTGTGGGTTCAACCTAGATATGTATGGACTGAATCGTATTGGTTTGGAACGGTCAAAACTTCTGCTGGGCAGTGAAAACCTAAAAATAAATGCTGAAAAAAATGTATGTGCACCTCTAGCAGGTTCATAAAGCAAATTTACCGGAAAGTCAACACACTCAGGTCTCGACTGTCACGCCCTTAATCCGCCTCATCTAAACCGCTACTGTCCACACAGGCAATATGGGCCGACTCAAGCTAGTTCGCTTCATTTAAACCACCACGCGAGTCGAACTAGATGAGGCGAACTAGATGAGGCGACTCAGCCCTAATCCGCCTCAACATCGGGTGCACACGGCCGATCCGGACAGAGGAAGCCCGAGACGAAAGTGGGAGTAAAGGGAGGGGTTTATTCAGCAAAACAGGTACACAATCAGTATGAAGCAACGGGGTAGTAGAGGGCACGCAAATGTTCTTGGGCAGGTAAGGCGACCTCGTCCACGTCCGCAGAGGGGCCCGGAAGGATCTGGGAGGAGGTAGGCCCGGGAGCCGACCCCCACGCAGTGGCCTACAACAAGAGGGTGGGTGGGTGTGGTAAATCCATTGACGTGAGGATAGAGGCCCGAATGCAGGTCAAGGGAAAGGGCGGGAAGGAGGGGAGGTTCCCGGAGGCCTGGTAGGGGGCGTCTCGAGCTTCCCGCCAGATCAACCACAATTCGGAATTATGAGCCGATCCGGACAGAGGAAGCCCGAGACGAAAGTGGGAGTAAAGGGAGGGGTTTATTCAGCAAAACAGGTACACAATCAGTATGAAACAACGGGGTAGTAGAGGGCATGCAAATGTTCTTGGGCAGGTCAGTCGACCTCGTCCACGTCCGCAGAGGGGCCCGGAAGGATCTGGGAGGAGGTAGGCCCGGGAGCCGACCCAAAACACAAGGCCAAGGCTCTCGGGGCGACCGAGGTCACCTGACGGGGCACGTACGCGTGCACCGCGTCGGACTCCCAGGTGCCCTGGGCCATGATGGCGGAGAGGTCCACGCCCCTCGATGCGCAGGCCTGCGCGGCACCTCGGCGGAGGCCGTGCAGGGTGAACTCCTCGGCGCGGGGCACGAGGGCCGCGCCCAAGGCGGCGTGGAGGAGGGGGGTGACGTCCCGAGGCGTAAGGGGGACGCCGGGGAGGGCGAGGAAGGCCGGGGCGGCCCCGGACGCAGGCACCAGGGCGACGGTGCGCCGCCAAGCACGGGCTGGGCAGAGCGGCGATCCGGCGAGGGCAGGCACGAAGATCGAGATGGCCTGCGCCGGGGAGCGGATGGTCTTGGAGGAGGTGACCCGGAGGCGTAAGCCCTCAGGAACCGGCTGGACGTCATCCCTGCGCAAGGTGTGAGGCCCCCCCCACGGGGCGTGGGAGGGGGAGAGGATGTTCGACTGCCTCAGGAAACTGAAGTAGGCGATGATGATTGCCACCCACGGGGCAACCCCGAGGTGCCCCTGGGCGCGCATGTGTCTGTAGATGAGGGGTAGCATCTCGGGTGTGACGGGCGCGGCGCGGCGGGTAGGAGCCGCGAAGAGGCGTTCGCCGCCGCGCTTCACCCGCGACGCGAAGGGGGCGTCGAAGGGGGCGACCTCGCCCGCCGCCTCCCGGGCCCAGGAGCGCGCCCCCGAGAGGGCGTTGGCGACGGAGGCCGGGGACGGCAGGAGGCGGTGCAGGTAGGCGATGAACTGCCCGACATCGTAGGGGGCGGGGGCCAGGTGGTCGACTCCCCGCTCGACGGCGAACTCGAGGTAGCGCCTGGCATGTCGATCACGGTTGCGCCAGGTCCCGGGTGCGAGGGCGGCGCGGTGGAGCGTCATCAGGTGCTCGTGGGCGCGCGCGCCGTAGCCTGCACTGATTAAAGGTCATGTGTGAACATATCCGGCGAGTGCCGTACACGCAATCTACGGATCCCCCTGCTACGGCATTCCCTGCGGACTATGTCGAGGGCTTCCCGGGAGTAGTGCGCGTGGCTGAGTGCGTCCGCGAGGACCAGCTCGACGCCGGGCTTGTGGTGGATGGTAATGTCGAAGGAGCCGAGCGACGCGAGCAGCCAGAGCTCGCGGGCGCACGCGCCGAGGGTCGGGTCGACGGCGCGGCCGGACTCGAGGGCGCTCGCGGATGCAGCGTTGTCAGTGTATATGACGATCCGGTACCCGCCCGGGGCGTCGGGCCCGAGGGCGCGGACCGCGAGGACGAGGTTCACGGCCTCCAGCTCGTGAATGGATGGGTAGGCCGTCATCATCTCCTGGTCGTAGGCCTCGGAGAAACAAGCGTTTGCAGAGAATGCGCCTCCGCCGGTGAGGCAGGAGTCGCACTCGACGACCCAGCGGGGGCGGACGGCTGGGGGAAGGAGGCAGACGCCGTTCCCAGCCGCCGTGAAGGATCGGAACCAGCGGATGTCCTTCCTGAGCTCTGGGTCGACGCCCGCGGCTCCGGCGGCGGGGGCCTCTGGAGCCTCCGGCGGCGGGGGCCGTGCGGAGGCTCCAGAGGATCCGGCCCATGAACTTCCGGGCCGCGACTATGCACGTGCTGACGTGCGCGAGGCGGCCGACGAGCCTCTGGAGGGCCTTCCTGGTGAGCGTGGGGCGGACGAGCCAGCGCTCGCACTCCTCGATGACGTCGTCCATCTTGTCATCCGGTATGCGGTGGACCATGGCCTCCGAGTCGAATTCGATGCCCAACCAGGTGAGGCGGACGGTTGGGGGGCAGCACTTGTCGGGGGCGAGCTCGAGCCCGAGGGCGGCGCAGACCTCCCGGAGGGTGTCGAACGCCCGCATCGCGTCGAGGTAGGAGGCCTCGCACCCGACGAAGTCATCGACGTAGACCGCCGTGAAGAAGCCGCGGCGGCCCACGATCCACGCCACCGCGGTGGTGACCCTGATGCACGCCGCGCCCGAGGTCCTGCAGCCGAAGGGCAGGGCTATATCGAGGTAGGCGCGGCCGTCGACCGTGATGCCGAAGAGGGGGGTCGAGAGGGGGTCGGCTCGGAGCTGGCGGTAGGCACGGGAGACGTCGGCCGACCAGCAGAAAGCGCCCCGACCCTCGACGACGATGCGACGGCCGAGGTCGGCCGCGGATGGAAGTCTGTAAGCGTGCGGGCGCCCGAGGTATTCCCACCTCGGGATGCCAGAGTTCACGCTGCGGCCCGGGGGGAATGACAGGTCGACGATGACCCGCCGCTTCCCGGGGGTGGACTTGGGCCGCGTCATTATGGGGCTACACTGTGCCCAAGGGGTGAACGGGGGAACCGCGAAGGGCCCGAGGAGGGCGCCTCGTCGGAGCTCCTCCGCCGCATACTCAGTCACGTGGTGGGCGAAGCCGGGGTCCTCGCGTTGGTTCTTGTAGGTGGGGGACGGGGGCCCGGCCGCGGTGTAGTTGGCCGGGAACCCGAACTCCAGGTGGTCGGTGAGGAGGACGTCGTCGTGGTCTCGAAGCATGCGACGCCAGTTAGGAATGTTCAGTCCCGAGGGGACTCGGGCGGCCAAATAATTCAGGAGTCCCGAGGCGCGGGCGGCGGCGTATGCCGCAGCGTAGGCGGGGTAGGCAGCCCAGCCTTCACCCGAGAGCACGGGCCAGAAGGAGTCAAGGGTGGCCCTGTACTCGACGGGGGAAGGGCCGCAGGCGGGGCCCGCCGGGAGGGAGTGCTGGATGGCAGTGTCTATTACCTCCTCGACTGGCTCGTTGGTGCTCGCGCCTGGGGCGGAGGCGCCGCGGGTCACGTCGCAGATCCCACAAGCCTCGGCGGGGTCCGGGGCCGACGGGGTGGAGCAGCTGCCGGGGCGGAACCCCGCGAAGCCGTCGTGTGACGGCCGGTGTGCGGCGTGGCGAGGGCTTCCGGAACGGTGTTGGTTCGGGGTGGCGTGGCTCAGATTGTCTGATCGTGTGTTTACTTCGTTAGTGCGGGGTGTTCCCTCGGGGTGGCGCCACCGGGCCGGCGCGACGTCACCGATGGGGGGAATCCCCATCGGCGGGGGGGTACCCTCAGCGCTGTTGGTGGTATGGGTGGAATCCTCCAGGTGGCGGCAGGGTCGCGCGGCCGGGGGGACGTCACGGGGGAATCCCCCCTCCGCCAATCCCGTGTCGTCGTGCCCCGTGACGTCATGAGGGGAACCCCCGCCGGGCCGCAGGGCGGTCGGGTTGAAGCCACACGGGGCCGGGACGGTGTTATTGTTTATAGCGGGTGCGGGGCATGGGCGGCAAGCCGTCGCAATGGTAGTCCGCGGGCGGTGTGGGCGTCGGCGTCGAGTAGACAGTCGGGGCGGGGCTATGTGCTCCTGCCGGCCGTCTAAAAATCCCGGTGTGAGGTCTTCCCGGGGCGCTCCCGGGCTTTCTTCGAGTAGCAACTTGTCTCGGGGTGGCCGGTAACTATCCGGCACACATTCGCGCAGTAGCCGCAGACGTGCGCAAGCTTCTGGGAGCCCGCCCCGTGCGAGGCTCCCTTTGCGGCTTTGGTGCAGGAAGCCGGGTCTTTGTTCCAGGCCTGGCATGGCGCGCCCAGCACCGCCCTATCGTAATGCTCGCGGTTGTCGGCGCCGGCCTTGTGTGGCTTCCCGGCCTGCTGGCTCTCGGGGGCGGGGGCGGGGGCGGGCGCGGCGTGGCCCGCCATCGCTATTATCTCGATCCTGACCGCGTTTAGTGCGGCCGCGTCCCTCCATCCGTGCGGAAGCCTCCCGTCCGCTATACGTGTGAAGATCTCTTCAGAGTAGCGCCTCACCACTGGCCATGCCAGAGCACAATTGTCCTGCGCCACCATCTCCTGATGGGCGGAGAGGGCGTCGAGTCCGCTCTCGGGGAAGCCGAGCTGGCACTCGAGGCGCTTCAATCCCAATGCGTACTCCTCCCGGGTCGCCTCGCCCTTTTTTATCGCCCGCCCCTCATCCCCGCGTTCAACCAGATCATAGGGGAATAAATATTTCGTGGAAATACCTTTCTTTCGTGTGTGAGCCTTCCCGTCGGCCGCCGCTACGATGAGGCGCACCGCCTCTTCCGCCGTCGAGCGCGCCCCGCGACCGTAGTCATCCGTGTCGTGTTGTCGGCGGCGTGCGGCGTGTCGCCCGGCTACGTGTGGAGCGTCGCGGCGCCGGGGTCGGCGTCGCGGCGGCGTGGGTGATGGCGAGGACCATGGGCTGAGCGGGCTCTGATCGACTCCGATGGCGGGGTATGAGATGGTGCGGGTCCTGGCGCGGCTGCCATAGGCAGTCGACGGCGATGCCAGGGAGTGTGATCGCGCCCGGCTGGCGCGGAGCCGCCTGGTCGCCGCCGGCCGAGGCGTGGAGGGGGAGGCCGAGGGGGTTCGGCGGCGTGCCGCCGCGGGGGCCCCGCAGCGGCCGCGGGGGCTTGGGTCTCCGAGCGGCGGGCGCCGGCAGTGGCGGCGGTGAGCGCAGCGGTGGCTTCCGCGAGCACCCTGGACTGGGCCACGAGCTGTTTGCGCTGCTCGGCCGCCTCCCTCCTGTGCTCCGTGGCCTCCCTCTCCATAAGGATCCAGCGCTCCTCCATGGCGTTGATGGTGAGTTGCATCTTGGCTAAGCCGTCGGCCTGTCTCGCCTTCAGGGTGGGCTTCCGCACCCGCTTAGATTGGCGGGTCGGGGACGGGGGCCGGGCCTGAGGGACGGCCTGTCTCGGAGAAGCGCCGCCATCTTGTGAGTCTGACGAGATGCTCAGGTCGGCTGGAGGCGTGGGGGTTCTTTTCTTTGAGGCGCGTTTGGTGGGGCGGCCTCTCGGAGCTGCAGCCCTGCGGGTTCGCTGCATGTTTCTGTTTAACGTGGGTGACCTTTTAACTGCGTTTCCGCTTTTTAACGTGGGTGACGTGGGTGGAGACGGAGCCGTAGAGCTTAAATCTAAATCCATTGACGTGAGGATAGAGGCCCGAATGCAGGTCAAGGGAAAGGGCGGGAAGGAGGGGAGGTTCCCGGAGGCCTGGTAGGGGGCGTCTCGAGCTTCCCGCCGGATCAACCACAATTCGGAATTATGAGCCAATGTGAGCCGACTTTAGCCCCGTTTACACGGGCGATTTAAAACGTTTCATATGAACCCACTTGCCTAGATCGACTCACATTTGGCGTGTAAATGCGGCTCTGTGGCGTTTTAGGGCTGAATCGATTCATATGAAACGCCTCATCTATACCACCTTGGGAGGTGGTTTATTTGAAGCGATTCAGCTTGTTCCCGGGCGGCGATAGTATAAAATAGTAGTGCGTGCCGGGAACAGGGGGAGCAGTAACTAATCGCTGGTGCCCAGCAGTGTTAGGGCCCGATTACGCCAAAATCTAGTGAATGCGATCATATTTAACAGAATTACAGACTCAAATAATGAAATTTAATTAAATTAACCTTAAATTCCAAGCGATATTAACATAGCAGCTACATCGGCGTCGAATCGACGTGTGTAAACTAAACAAATAGCAGTGCTTGCCGGCTACAGGCGCCTGCTGGTTCCCGGAGGCGACACACTTTCAAACTCTGCCATGTAAACACGCATCTAAAACGCTTCATATAAATCGCTTTGTCTACATCGTTTCACAATTCGCCGTGTAAACACGGCTCTAGATTAGGCGCACTAGATGAGGCAACACGGCTTTCGATGGTGAAGAGGCACCTAGATCAAGCGCTATTCTTCGTAATCAGCTAATCAATGAGTGCCAAGAAAATGCCTCTGGATAAATGGTCATGCAGAACTGATATTGATAAGAATGTTGTTGCTGAATCATGCTCTGATACAGTTCAATCTCTACTGGCAGCGATATCGCCAAAGCAAACTCTCCCAGTTTCTGTTATCATGCAGGACGCTACCAGCGCAAATGTGACGTCATCGCTCCTAGCCACCCCCAGCCAAGAGGTGGGTTACTGGGGTCGGGTCGTTTTGCACACGGCACGTGTATTTGTCGACTCGGGTGACCTGAGTCGTCCGGTGTAAAGATTTCAAATTCCCCCCATATTCAAGTTCCCCCCCAGGAACTTGAAAACGTTTTCAAATACCTCCCAGGGGAATTTGAAAACGTTTTCAAGTTCCCTCCCTCGTTTTAACTTTCCCTCCCCCCGGGGATTATAATCCACACCATCTTAAATAAATAAAAATGAACTACGGACTGACATACACACACAGACATACACAAATCTCTTATTTTGTGAAATTTCATGAAATATTAGATTTTTTGTGAATTAAATTGTTTTTTGTTAAATTCGTTATTTTTCTGGAAATTGTTAATTTTTGGCATGAAATTGTTCGATTAACAAAAAATGTTTTTGGGGAAATTTTGGTGACTAATATTACTATTTTTCATAAATTTCTGATCTTTTTAAAACTTTTATATTTTTGTGGAATTTTCTTTATTTTTAAACAATTTTTAATTCCCGGAGGGGGGAATTTGAAAATAGGGGGAGGAATCTGAAAACTGTTTTTAATCCCCCCCGGGAATCTGAAAACGTTTTTAATTTCCCTGGAGGGAAGTTAAGAACGTTTTCAGATTCCGGGGGGGGGGGGAACTTGTTGTTTGTTTGTTGTTTTACGTCCTAGCAACATCTAAGGTCATATCAGGACGGGTACCGACTTGTGACAGTGCGCAATCATGGCAACTTTATAGTGCTGCCCCACTGGGAAACCAGGCCGCCGGCACCATGACCTGGTATCCCACTCAGTCACATTATCCTGACACTGAGCACACCAGTCCTTGCCCTATCCTAATAATGCCGAGCGCCGAGCTAGGAAGCGACAAGTATCAATTTTAAAGTCATTGGTTTGACTCGACCGGGACTCGAACCCACGATCTTAGGAAGGGGCAAGTTGAAATTGTATTCCTGGAGGGGGGAATTTGAAAATAGGGGGAGGAATCTGAAAACTGTTTTTAAGTTCCCCCCCAGGAATCTGAAAACGTTTTTAAGTTCCCCAGAGGGAAGTTGAAAACGTTTTCAGATTCCCAGGGGGGAACTTGAGAAGGGGGGGAAGTTGAAATCGTTACACCTGTAAATATAAGGCCTGCTAGAAATGTTCTCCGTTCTACACCAGGTGGCGCATGGCATGCTCCACTAGTTTCCACGATCTGTCATTGGTGATGCATGGCACCAGGGCCGCGTTCGAGGTATGCTTCAGATATATTCCGGATGTCGCGCTAGTCTGAACGACTTGGGTGCCTCAAATATGGTGGCCTTCATAGGGTGCAGCCATTTGTGATCCGGACAAAGGAAGACCGAGACAGGTATGGGAAGAAGGGGGTTTATTTGAAAATGACACAGGGTACAAGTCTAATGTTATATGACAGTGTTCATGACTCAGTCCACCTGATCTATGTCGGCGGAAGGAGATGGACGACCCTGGGAGGAGGTAGGCCCGGGAGCCGACCCCCACGCAGTGGAGTTAATAAAGAGGGTAGTCGGGCGTGGTAAAATCCATACAGGAGGAGTCTGGAGCCCGAATGCAGGTCAAGCGAGGGAGGAGGGAGGAGGAGGAGGGAGCATACGTTGCTCGGAGAGGTGAGCGTCTCGGGCTTCCCGCCGGATCAACCACAATTCGGAAATTATGGGCCGATCCGGACAAAGGAAGACCGAGACAGGTATGGGAAGAAGGGGGTTTATTTGAAAATGACACAGGGTACAAGTCTAATGTTATATGACAGTGTTCATGACTCAGTCCACCTGATCTATGTCGGCGGAAGGAGATGGATAACCCTGGGAGGAGGTAGGCCCGGGAGCCGACCCAAAACACAAGGCCAAGGCTCTCGGGGCGTCGGCTGGCACGTGCTTGGGGATGTATGCATGTATCGCCTCGGACTCCCAGGTTCGCTGTGCCATTGTACATGTTGCTGGTAACATGCGTAATTCAAAACCCTGACTACGGGCTTGATATTATGCATGTTGCGGGTAACATGGGTAATTTGCGACGTTGGAGACCGTTCTAGTGTTGCTTAGCCTCTCCCGCCTTATCCTCTCTGATGCGCCTAGCAATGTTCACGTCATGACATGTCTGGCTGTGTAGTTCGAAGCGTTTGGTCATTTTTCCCGCTCTTACTGCTGATGCGCCTAGCAGTGACCACGTCATTACAAGTCCTCACTGCTGATTCGCCTAGCAGGGGCCACGTCACGACACGTCAGCCTGCGAGCTTCGAAGCGTCTTGGTCAGTCTTCCATAAGGCTCGCATTCACACTGAAGGCACCGAGTAGAGAAGTCAGGTTTAACTCTGCTCCGAGATTTCGTCGTCTGTGTGTGGCCAGCACCCACTAAAAGAGGTGGAAATTACTGCATTACGTACAATAATTACGAGGAATACATCGGGAATTAACTATGGATTACGTGGAGTTTCTGCTTCTGGGAAATCTCGGGATAATTAGACTCTACGAGTGCCAGGAACCGCTGGGCCGTCGCTTCAGCGCCTGACTGGCAACTCAGTATTCAAACTGCTAAGCTGTGAATAAGTAACCTCTTAACGTACACTGTTGAGATGGTTACTCCGTGGACGTAGTGATGGTGGTTTTAACAAGGATTTACGTGGTCAGTCGGGATTGGATACAATTTAATTGAACATTCGGGAAGGATTGGCGTGGCCGCTGCCCAATTCGAAGAATACTTCATGGAGCGTTCCTCCTTCTACTGGGGCCAAATGTAAGAGTCCGGGTTAAGGCTCGTAACCCACGCGTCGTGCGGATTTCCCGGGTTAGCGGCCAAAGTCTCAATGTATCAGGGCGGGTTAGGCTACCGCCTCGAGCGTTAACGACGTCTTCACTAACTCCAACTTGAGCCTGGGATAACGTGCAGGTTAGGGACGGATTCGGGCCAAATCTATTCAAAGCGACCATATTTAACAGAATTACATACTCAAATCGTGATATTTCATTAAATTAACCTTAAATTCGAAGCGTTAATAAGGCTAACCGCCGCATTGGCGGCGATAGTAATCGCCGAACGTAATGTAAACAAATCGCCGCTGCATCGACGTCGCGTTCCATACTGGCGGCGGCGGCGTTTTTGTTTACTTTACGTTCGTCGATTCGAAAATATAACTAGTAATATCGCCGCCAATGCGGCGGTAGCCTTAAAAACGCTTCGAATTTCGGGTTAATTTAATTAAATTTCACGATTTGAGTATGTAATTCTGTTAAATATGCTCGCATTTAATATATTTGAGCCTAATATATGGCTACAAAAGCAGAGGGATTTCCCAAATCTATAAATAACTGAAACGTTAGCTAACCCGCGCGTGCTTTGGACTGATACATCCCCCGTGACACATTTATTAACGCCGACTCTGCACAGCAGCGGTCAGCGCCCGCGCTTTCCAGTTCCTGTGGAGTGCGCTGCTGATTTTAACGCCATCCCGGTCGACTGCGTGACTCCTTGGTGAAATTCAGTGGTTAATTATATATTACCTACAATAATTACAAAACACTACATCGGAAATTACTTATGGAGCAATTACGTGGAACTATCTGGATTATCTACTGCGGTTGAGCGTTGGAAGCGCCTGAGTGCAATGTCAGCCATGGGCTGCAATCTCAGCGTCTGCCTTCTGACTACTGACGTGTCACGACGCCTATTCAGTGATTCTCTAAGCTAGCTGGGACTTGTGCTTCCCCCTCTGGCTGCGGTTACGTGTATTGCCTGGATTGTTTACGCGTGAGGATTGCCTGGTTGGATTACGTGTAAGGTGTCGGGAGTCTTACGAGTGTCGAGAGCGCTGTGAGCGGATTCTCAGCGTGTGCCTTGTGGAGTATTAATTAACCTGCGCCGCAGCTCCTTCAGCGTAGCTCGAGACAGCACTGCGCAGCTCTCGCGGTCTCTGATCAATTGTGGATTACGTGTGGTTAGGTACTCTGTGATTAAGCACAGGAAGTGGAATTTAAGTGTCTTAGGTGTTCCGTTGTAGGTCTGTTCTGTAATGTTGCTGACAATGCTGTTTCAATGCTAAACGATTGGATATGCCCCGATTATGCGGGTCTGTTATGTAAGTACTGTATTAGTCGCCTGTCCGGCTAAGTCAATTTGGCCGACGGTAAGGGCCTCCTCCCTGTAAGAGTTGAACTGCTCCAGGAGCACTGTTATTGTTATATCTAATAGTCTGTTGTTGTGATCCTGTTAAGAAATTATCCCTGATCTACTCTACAATTAATATATAACTACTGCTGAGGCGGTAGCTAGGTTATGCGGTTCATGTACTTAACTTATTGGCTACTTATAGCTTGACTATTCTGCCGTGCGTTCGTTGTTACAGCAATAAAGATTTGTGCACTATTTCTGTCTCCTGCGTTGTAAATTATGAATACCATAGATAGCATCATAGCATGTGTCGCTACGATCGAAGTTTACTTCCGGTAGTAGATTCAAAGGCTAATCCATTCCCTACCTGGCCATCGACGATGACGGATCGTTGGCATTCAATACGTAAATTTGACGAATGGCAGGGTGTCTGGCAGCGGGTATCTTTTATGGCTCATTACTTTTAACCAACGTTTGATTCATTTGTGTTATATTCATTCATGTTTATGCATTCCGAAACGTTTTTGGTTTGTATTAATCGAGAAGGGTCCACAGCGACGAGGTGGGTAATATTGTGCGTACCCTTGCAGGATGAGTTTCCCGTTCTGTAAGTAGTGATATTGTGTGATTTAAACAGAAATCAATGTAGATAAATTTCAATTGTACTTCAAACATTTTAATCTGTGCCAATGATAATATGTGATAATGTCTAAAGAATACACTAGTCAAATAATACTTGACTACACTGCTAGCTCTGTGGAGTTCTAGCCTGGTACCCTGGCATTCAGGGTACCAGGCTTTATTCGCTTTATTTTAATCCAAAATTACCAGTTATTTGTTTTATATTCATTCATAGTCATGTATTTCGAATTGTTTTAGTTTAATACTACAGTTATATGACGACGAGATCGGGGTTATTCGGCCGTTTTTCGCCGTGTTATGTTTTTCGCCGTGTTATGTTGGCAATGCATCACGAGACAACACCGTACGCTGACGGTGCTGCGTGGTGCAGCCAGCGCTAACTGCGCTGATGGTGCTGCGTGGTGCAGCTGTCTGGCCACGCTGACAGTGCTGCAGGGCGCACGACGGTGTGCCCTACGCTGAAGGTGCTGCTGCTGGTGCGAGGGACACACCGCTTCTGCGCATGCGTCAAAATCAAACAGCATCGTCACTAACCTTATAAATTTAATATAATATTTTGGTAAAGATGTTTTCTACATGTATAGCAAACGATTTGTTTCTAGATGGTGTAAGTTGAGAGATATTTGACATTTTCTGTATGAAGATTGCTCTCGACCATTGACAATGCCTTGAGTTTGACGGTACGCGCAGTGCAAAACGTAAGTTTTATTCAAAATTAATAGAATTCAAGAACCCTAACCTTATGGCCGGTGCACACCTACCGTATACGACTTAAAACTGCCCGTTTGTGCGCACACACCTCCCGTTTCGCGCACAAAAAACGCTAGGTGTGCGCCCCCCGCGCACACCTACCGATTGCGATTCGTGACTTTTCAGGGCTAAAACTGCTTCCTTACGCATACGATTCGCGATTCGAAAAACGAATCGGCCCGTTTTCAGTTTTAAGCGGGTCGGGTAGTTTTATGCGCGAATCGTATACGGTAGGTGTGCACCGGCCATTATAAATTTAATATAGTCTTCATGGTAAAGTTGTTTTCTATATGTGTACCAAGCGATTTGTTTCTGGATGGTGTAATTTGGGAGATATTTGACTTCTTCTGTATGAAGATTTGCTCACGGCCGTTGACAATGCATTTGAATGGAAGTGTCCTTGGCAGACTTGTGTCCATCGGAATCCGCATCACCTGTATAACTTTTAGGTCACCCAACAAATGTCTCCATAGTTCATGCTACTAGTTATTTGGTCTTTATGGTGACCATGTTTCTATATGTGTTCCAATGCATTGTCGGCGACGACGATAACACTAGCTCCATTTCGCTGCGCGGAGCTGCTTTGCAGTAGGTGGTATCTTTCAGATCGCCATACAGAGGGTTTTCTAGATACAATTTAACTAGTGGTTTCATGATATAGAGCACATATTTGTCTCCATCTTCATTTCATTGTTTCAGTTGGACCAGTATTAGTGACGAAGGTTGGTGGTTGATTTTCAAGTTTTGCTTTTCTCCACATAATCTTCTTCAAATCACTCAATGGTGATTAAAATGTCCTATTAAGCTGTGCACATAATGTTCCTTTATTAGTTCTGTACATGTTGTGATGTTTTAAGGATGTTTGATAGATGGCCCAGAGAGTTATTTAATCCGCAGCACTTGCTCACAATGTCCCCTCTGTCTCACTCAAATTGCAGGTGCCATTCATGCCTCAGCCTTGCTCATAAAACTAGTAATATGGGTCACACATTTTGGCTGGTTTATTATAGAGCAATAGGCACATAATTAGGCATATTTTCACGTTAACAGTGATGTCACTTTATTGATATTTACATTAGATCAATTTTATGACTGCCAGGTTTATGGTCTCTTCACGTTCTTTCCTTTGATATATGTTCCATTGAGATAAAAATGTGTTTATAATGATGGCTCAAGTAGCTACGAATGGGGGCTCAAGTAGCTAGACCGAATGGGGGCCAAGGGATCGTTCTATCTCGGTTGTTTTTCGTTGTGTGTTCTTTGAAAACTTTGTACTTTGCTGTTGATGTTACTTTATATTCCAAAATTGAAGTTAACTGTGTGTGATTAGTTCTATTTGTAGATGTCGGATGGTTTTACATTAAAGGGACCAGCTATAGCTCGCTGGGACACTGCCCGTACTCCGACAAATGCTCTCCAAGCACAATCTTGTTTAGTTTTTATGTTTAAATGAACCAAGTATGTGAGGGGAGAGTATGGGACCAGGGCACTGCTAGTCTGAACTGCAAAGGCAGTTTGTTGTCTTCAAAATGGCCGCCCCCATAGGCGGCGGCCATTTGCAATGCAAAAGCTGCGCTGTGATTGGCTGAATTTGCGGTTCTCGCCAGCAACAAGATCAGAAGGATTTGCTGAGCCTGTTACCGGCGAGCACTGCTATTTGACAATACCACTATCATATTTAACAGAATTACATGCAATAAGTGAAATTTCATGAAATTAACCCTAAAATCGAACTGATATTAACACCACATTGGCGGCGATATTAATAAGACAAATAAGTGTTCACACTTCCTGTCTACCATTCGCCCCAAGTGGCACAAATCTGAACTATTCCGAGTTCGTTTGTTTTCCACGCGGCGGATAGCTGGCGACTTTAATGTGATGTAATGTGACCATGCGATTGATTTCTATCGACCGTTTCGTCAGTTTATCTTACAACTGCTTATTTTTAATTTGTCGTTATGGTTATTTTGTGTTGATTGATTGCTATATATTTCAGATGGTGTTGGTCAGTAATGCTCGTCTGCATTGTGGTGGTGCTGCCACCGGTGGGGACTGTTGTTTTCCCACCCTGGTTGGCCCTCCATGGCTAGGGCTGCACATCACACACTCCATCATTCATGCTTGTCAGCATTGTGGTTACGCATCAACCGGTGGGAACTGTTGTTTTCCCGCCCCTGGTTCGTCCTCCACGGCTAGGGCTTCACATCACACACGCCATCATTCATGCTTGTCAGCATTGTGGTTACGCATCAACCGGTGGGAACTGTTGTTTTCCCACCCCTGGTTCGCCCTCCACGGCTACAACTGCACATCACACACTCCGTCATTCATGCTTGTCAGCATTGTAATTACGCATCAACCGGTGGGAGCTGTTGTTTTCCCACGCTGGTTCGCCCTCCACGGCTAGGGCTTCACATCACACACTCCGTCATTAATGCTTGTCAGCATCGTGGTTACACTACCACCGGTGGGAGCTGTTGTTTTCCCACCCTGGTTGGCCCCTGTGCCTCCAGAAAGTCCTAACTGGTCATGCTACTAGTTTATTTAATACTTTCCCTCTTGGTTCATATCCATGCTTATTACCTGTGTTCCTCGTCAAGTTGTTCTTATAGACTGTCTAAATAATTTAAGTGTTGCTGTGTTGCATGATATGGACCCTGCCGCTATTAGTATTCCTTCGGACTTTACTAGTCCTCATTCTGTTGTCGAGACCGCCGGCTCTGGCTGTCGTTCCACTGCCTGGGGGCGATACAACATTTCGCCCTCCATGGCTAGGGCTGCTCATCAGGGACTCCATCATTAATGCTTGTCGGCATTGTGGTGGCACTGTCACCGGTGGGAACTGTTGTTTTCCCGCTCTGGTTGGCCCTCCATGGCTATGGCTGCACATCACATACTGCATCATTAATGCTTGTCAGCATTGTGGTTACACTATCTCCGGTGGGAACTGTGGTTTTCCCAACCTGGTTGGCCCTGTGCCTCCTTACTCAGCTAAAATCTAGTCCTGGTACTAGTTCATTAATACTTTCCCTCTTAGTTCATTTGCATGCTTCTTGCCTGTGTTACCCAGTCATGTTGTTCCTATCGACAGGCTAGATTACTTAAGTGTTGTTGCGTTGCATGATATGAACCCTATCACTATTAGTATCCCTTCTGACTTTAATAGAGTCCTCATTGTGTTGACAAGAACACCGGCTCTGGCTGTAGTTCCACTGCCTGGGAGCCCCCGCTGGCTCCAAAAAACTGTTTAGTTTTTAGCACGGGTGGATCGGAAGGTATAATCGTGCCCGTTATGGATTTAACAATAGATGTAATTGTTCAGATGGAGTTGGGTTACATGTTACACCATTCACCACAGTTACAAGAAATTCATTATTATCATTCTAGATGAGCGTGAAAATGGATTGTTGACTTTCAGGTTGCATGTCGGATGGTGGACCATTGACTGAAATGCTGTTTTGTGAGAAAATGCCAATGGCAGGTCAATGCTATATACTTAAATCTTGGCCAAATTTAACATCTGACTGTAGTTACTTCTTAAATTATCAGGAGATATGTGCTGACGGAAGGGCTACTGGCATCCCAAACTACTTGGCAGCTGAGGTCCCGTGCTTATGGATAGATGGACAGAACGTTTAATAAATTATAGAAGAGATAGCACATTATTTGAAATTTGGATGGCCTTCAAAATTTCACTGGTGCTTGCATTATTGCTGCTTCTGGCTGTCTCCGTACATGTCATAAGGAAGATTTGTTTTGGATTACTCAGTTTGAACTTAGGGGCGTTCGTAATATTCAATTTTCTCCAGGTTATGATCTCATGCTTTCCTAAGCAATAATTTTCACATAGCTCAATTGGAAGTGATAAATTTAGTATTAGCGTTGAACTCGTTATCTCCTCACTTTGGCATGTTGCTACATTGAATGATTGTGAGGTGCAGGTGATACCACATGCCGCATGGGGGGCCCTTATCCTGGCAGTTGCCCTCAGTATGTTGTACTTTGATAATAAATTTGACTTGATCGCTCATGGATTATGTTGTAGAAAACTGTTAACAGAAATGCATGTTTCTCATACTGGTGATGTCCTTGATTTACTTTTTCATTGCTGCTCGTTGATAATATTGTTTTTTGGCTTTATCAACTTGCAGAAAATAATCGCGCAGTAGTGAACAGGCCTAGCGTGTATTTTACAGCAGGACTATCAGAGGGAACATGGCATAATAAGAGGGTACAATAGGGCATTCCCTTTGAAGACTGAGCATAGTAAAACAATGATTTTAAAATTCAGAGGAATTGGTGATGATGGGTTGATGTTGATTGCTGCTTTATTAATAGGTTTCCTATGTTTATTAAGACAGTCAAATTTGTTTTATTCCGAGGTATTGGGGGATGACGGTCATATGCTGATCGGAGGTGACATCAAGGTACACAAAAACACACCTGACGATAACAGTCAGGAGCACTAAAACCACTTGCAGGCCTGAGGAGGTCTACAAAATTGAACTACCCTGGGTACCCAGTTCTCAACTCTGTCGTCTGAATGCATGGACTAAGTTCAGTCACCAGTTTCCGGTGCATGAGGGCGCCCCAGCATTCGCGATGTCGAACGGGGCACCTCTGACTGGTCGTCATCTATTCACCAAATGCTTGCGAATGGCATTGCAATATGCTGGACTACCCTGGTGGCTGTTGGTCACATGCCATAGCCTACACCGAGGGGAAGCTCAAGAATATGCGAGAGTGTGGGACATCATTAGACTGCCTAAGAACACTGGGAAGATCGATATCAAGCAGTGTTGTTAATTATGTAAATTAAAAAACCTATTTAGGCAGGGACCATCAGCTCTCGTGTTCCAATTTGGCTGAGATCTAATGGTCCCTTTTATTTCCCTATGTTGAATGATGATGTGTGTACTGCAAGTGCAAATGTGTGTGTGTGCCGGATGGGAGTTGACTGCGTGACCGTGATCCACCCTTAGCTCCTGCCTCATGTCTTCATTTTCAAGTATCTTCAAAGAATCCTGCATTCAAGAATAACTATCATATGAATATTATGATATAACATTTAATTATTGACTTGCACATAAGTAATGATTAACAGTAATCATATTGTCTTACCAGGTTGTACCACCTGCGAAGTTAGAGTAGTTAAAAGCTAATAGTCTCAATTGTACTATTGAGAGGAGCTTCAATGACTTATGTTCTATAGTGATAGAAATATAATGCTGTGTGAAAATTTATTAAGCCTGATTAATAAATTTATTAGCCCAAAAAAGTAATTATCTGTGTCTGGTTTTGAATTGTACATGTTGCTGGTAACATGCGTAATTCAAAACCCTGACTACGGGCTTGATATTATGAATACCATAGATAGCGTAATAGCATGTGTCGCTACGATCGAAGTTGACTTCCGGTAGTAGATTCAAAGGCTAATCCATTCCCTACCTGGCCATCGACGATGACGGATCGTTGGCATTCAATACGTAAATTTGACCATCCCACCCACCCATTTTACATCCTTAACTATGATAGGGCTGAGATCTAATGGTCCCTTTTATTTCCCTATGTCGAATGATGATGTGTGTTGTACTATTGAGAGGAGCTTCAGTGACTTATGTTCTATAGTGATAGAAATATAAGGCTGTGTGAAAATTTATTAAGCCTGATTAATAAATTTATTAGCCCAAAAAAGTAATTATCTGTGTCTGGTTTTGAATTATTGCTGAGAGGTCCACCCCCCTCGAAGCGCAGGCCTGAGCCGCGCCTCTGCGGAGGCCGAGCAGGGTATATGCGGTGGCTCCGGGGACGGCGGCCCCGCCGTGGGCGGCCGGTGGAGGGGGGGGCTGACGTCGCGTAGAGTCAGGGGGGTGCCCGCACGCGCGAGGAAAGCCGGGGCATCACCGGGCGCGGGCACAAGGTCGGTGGCGCCCTGCCAAGCGCGGATGGGGCAGATGGGCGACCCGGCGATGGCGGGCACGAAGATGGAGACGCCCGCGCCGGGGGCAACACAGGGGTTACCCACGCTCCTGCTCACTCATGTTGACGTGGGTGACATTATGGATGGGGGTGACATCGCCGAGGAGAGTGATGCGGGTGGCATCATGGACATGGGTGATGTCGTTGGCATCAGTTTGGCTTGGGTGACGTGGGTGACCTTTTGAACGTGGGTGACATCACCGAGGAGAGTGATGCGGGTGGCATCATGGACATGGGTGATGTCGTTGGCGTCGTTTTGGCTTGGGTGACAAGCGTGACCTTTTGAACGTGGGTGACATCACCGGCGAGTGTGATGCGGGTGGGCGACGTGGGTGACCTTTTGAACGTGGGTGGCATCACCAACGGGAGTGGTGCGGATGGCCTCATGGGCATGGGTGACGTTGGCATCATTTTGGCTTGGGTGACGTGGGTGACCTTTTGAACGTGGGTGACATCACCGACGAGAGTGATGCGGTTGGCGTCATAGACATGGGTGTCATCGTTGGCGTCATTCTTTGGCTTGGGTGAGGTGGGTGACCTTGTGGATGTGGGTGACATCCTTGCTTAGAGTGATGTGGGTGCCGTCATGGACATCGGTGACGTCTTGGACATGGGTGTTGCCATGGACATGGGTTACATCGTGGTCGTAGTGACCTCATGGACATACACGCATGGAGACCTTGTGGGCCTTGCAGTATATGTGTGCAGGAGTGGGGCGACGTGGCCGTTACATCACGCAGTGATGGCCTGGGTGAGAGTCGACAATAGTATGGTCACTGGCATGTTTGATGTGGTTGATGTGGGTGTTGTTTCTGTGATGCGATATCAATGTCAGTGTTCACACAGAATCACATCCCTGATGTTTATGGACTCAGTGTCGGTACGTGTGTTGGCCTAGCAGACAGCAAGTCGTCCATGCCACATAGGCATCACATGGCTGATATTAGAGACTCAGTGTCAGTATGTGCATTGGCCTAGCGGGCATCAAGTCATGATGACCACACAGGTAGCCAATCACTGCTGCCTAAGCAAATCTCTGATCACCGATGTTTGCACAGATTTTTAAATCGTGAACGTTTACACAGCGGAAGGCTAGCTCCCCACGCTGGTGGCCAGTGCCCACTCAAGGCCCCGTGTTGGGCCCCAGGAGCCAGCTTCAGCAGCATGTGGGGCATCCCCGTAGAAGTGACGCACTGGGTGGGGCTTCCCCATGCAGGGGAATCCTTGGGCACCATGCCCATGCAGGACACGCGTTGGACCTCGGGGACCAGCTTCAGCATCGG
Source organism: Branchipolynoe longqiensis (assembly GCA_030323885.1). NCBI lineage: Eukaryota > Metazoa > Annelida > Polychaeta > Phyllodocida > Polynoidae > Branchipolynoe > Branchipolynoe longqiensis. The sequence goes on from CM059188.1 coordinate 33,061,361, forward strand.
TTGGGAGTATCCCCGCGGAAGTGACACCACATGTGGGGTCTCCCCCACAGGGTAATCCCTACATACGGGAGGCAGCCGAGTAGCGGGAGCCAGGTGGCTTCGCTGTCCCGAGGACAATTCCGCAGCAGCAATGTGCACATTAACACAGAGTTGTCGCTGCTGTTTATGTTAGTGATGCTTCATTAAGTGTATGTTGCGGGCAGAGTCAGCGTCATTAGGGCATCACCTCTGTGATTTGTCGGGGCCACTTGGGCATAGCGTGACAGGCATTAATCACCAAGGTTTACAGATTTGTATGCATTAGGATAGTTGTGTGATGCTGCTCATTCCAACGGCCCAGCAGAGAAAAGATCGCCAGTGTTAGAACTGACATCAAATTGCTAGCGCATACAGCATCAGCGTCAGTATGTGATATTAAATCGCCGATGTTTATGTTTCCAGTTTCAGCAATATTAGCCCTGTGCCCGCTGACAGTGTGCACAGGTCACTCACATTAAGTCCGGGGGTGGAGGAGGTGTCAGTCAGTGTCGTCGGGAGGAGGGTTACTGGCTGGTGGGTAGCTGCTGGCTTTGGTCTAACCATGCACTTCCTCCCTGGTGGAACCGTTTTCCATGACATTCGCACAGGTGCCAGGTCACTCGGCCAAACAGTAGGGAGTGAGCCGGCACCCAATGAGTGTCAGATCCAAGGGAGTCAGGTTCGAATCCCTCCATCCTCCTGTGTGGTGTAGTTGCCTCGGGTAGTGTCATGGCAGTGAACAGCGCCGTCCAACCACGCATGTTTAATTATAAAATATCCATGTTTAGCTCGAAAAACGCCACTAAATGCACGAATCATTTGTATGATGAACTTGTAAAAACCAAGTCGCCGCAAAATTCTTGGGTTTCAACTCGATAACGACGCTAGATACAATAGCGATAATCAAGCCGGAAGACCGAGAACAATCAACCAATGGCGACTGTCAAATCTGGCATACCGGAAAATACAGCGGTTTAACGCTGATAAATCTGTCACAAATTCCTGTTTGATGAACTTGTAAGAACCAATCTACACAAGAATCCGTATCCTCTAGCATTCCCGGGCTTCAGCAGGGCAATGACGCTAAAAACAATAGTGTTATTCGAGCAGGAAGGGTCCGACCACAGTAAAACAATGGCGACCGTGATATGCTATCTCACGGACCGGAAAATTCAATGGTTTAGAGCAGATAATTCTGTTCATATATTTGCCTAGACCAGTTGCCAACCAGCCCACCACAGTCGCCAATCGAATTCACTTGGGAACCCCCTCAGTTGGTTATAATTATGGTGTCCCAATGCAATAAAGGCTGTTCAGCTGTCAAGCTGTCAGAAGACAGAGCAGGAGCTGTCATCACACATGGGGCGATAATACAGCTAGTCGGCGCCCGGTTGACGAAATACGGGCGACAACTTACTTGGTTTGTTTTGCCAATGTTCCGTCTGTCTAAAGTGTATTCGCCTAAACCAACCACTACCTTTTAGACGTGTCCACCTTTGCCAGAATGTCCGAGTAGATGGTATTCATTGGCTTGGCGTGGTTTCCCTGCAGAGTGGTCAAGTGTTTGAGGAGTGTCAGTGCAACCTCGGACCATCTCCGCGCCTCCTCGTAACTCACGCCACTGTAGTAATGAATGCCGCAGTTCCATGCCTTTGTCATCAGCCACAGTGTCTCCATCTCTGGGTACTGATCCTGTCTTCATTGCCCGTGCCTTGCTGTCTGCCGTCGCGACGGCGAGATGTACCGCCTCCTCGGCCGTTGGGCGGGTGCCCCTGCCGTAGTCGTCTTCGTCGTGTTGTGTTGTCGGTGGTATGCGGCATGCCGGCCGGGGCCGTGAATGTCGTCTCGGCGCTAGGAGCGGTGACGGGGCGTGGGTGGGGACGGCTGGCGGTGCGGTAGGCCGTGGGGATGCGCCGCCATCTTGCGAGTCGAGAGACTCACTCGGGTCGGCCCGCGGCGTGGCGGTTGCTTTCCTAGTGGCGCGCTTTGCTGGGCGGCCTAGGTGCTATGGCTCTTCGGGTTCTCTGCATCTTCCTGGTTGATGTGGGTGCCTTTTTGACTTCTTTAATGCTTTGTGACATGGGTGAATCATGGGTGGAAGCGGGCATGTAAGATGTAAAATCCATACAGGAGGAGTCTGGAGCCCGAATGCAGGTCAAGCGAGGGAGGAGGGAGGAGGAGGAGGGAGCATACGTTGCTCGGAGAGGTGAGCATCTCGGGCTTCCCGCCGGATCAACCACAATTCGGAAATTATGGGCCAATTGAAAAGAACAGCTCTGATTGGCTGAAACCACTGAATCCAATGGCCATTTTGGAGGCGCTTTTTATCTGAAAAGTGAGATGTCGCGAAGGCGACTGAGCCGTAGCCTACCCTGAACGCAAATATATATATTTATATATATATATATATATATATATACACGGAGAAGAAAAGAGAGTACAGCCGACCAGTCGCATGGGTTTGTTAGACTAAGAGTTAACCAATGCGGTGTTTTCAATGACATCATCAGTTTTTGTGTGCCTGGTCGTATTACCCACAAAGCTATCCCGCTTAGTTAGCGCTACCCCATTTTGTGCTAATTTGCTGCAGTCCCACTCTATGATTCACTTTCCTAGCCTGGCTAAAAGAAAGATGGCACCCATCTCTCTCCACTCTCCTTACATGGGAGATCAAACCAGAGTAATATATAGGAATCAAACCTGGGTTATTTTTGCTGCTCACGCAAGGGGGGGGGGGGTCTGTCTAATTATTATTATAACGTCATTGACCAGTGAGGTATCCAACGTATTCACAATTCCTATACAACATTGCAATATAATTTAATGCATTAGTTCTGTGTTATCCTGACAATGCCGGATAATTATTATCCGATATTTATCGTATAATTTTACAAAAATGGGCATCTAGTTATGTTATAATGACTCCTTATAGCACTGAATCATTTAACGCTGCATTTCGCTGCGTATGTAGAGTGCTAAGAGCTACTAAGAGCACTAAGCAGATTGTTACTGAATTGGTCGTAATGCTCGCATTGCGTTTGATGCGAGGTGAGGGAGGACGCACCCCCCCCCCCTCTCTCCCCCCCCCTCCTCTCTCCTCCAGCTCTCTCCCTCTTACATAACCCCCCCCCTCTCTCCTTCCCTTATAACCCCCTCCGGCCTCTCCACCGGCCACTCGCCCTCCTGCCTCCACAGACTCCGCTCCTCATACCTCTTTTTCTTTGGCCTCACCTCTCTACACGCGGCCCCACCTCTCTACACGTGGCCTCACCTATCTGCACGCCCAACATGCCTAACGGACGAGGTCGGGGGAGGCGCGCCGCCCGCAGGGAGGCACAGCGCATTTCCGAGGCAGGATAGACCGGATCGACACACTCATCCGCGCCTTCCTCGCCCCCTCAGGCCGCCCCTCTCCCGAGGACTGCCTCCGGCGACCCCCCATCCGAATGGGGGCGCACCATGCAGGCCACGCTACTCGACACAGTCGCGGCCATGGAACACATGACGGCGAGGCTCGACATCATCGACGCCCGGGACCAGCGCGGAGCCGCGCCCCACCACGCCCCCGCCGCGGCCGCCGCGCCCCCGCCGGCGCCGCCTCAGCACATCGACGCCCCCCGCACGCCCCGCCACACCGTGGGGGGGGCTCACCCGCCCTCGCCCCCCTTGCCGGCGGCCCCGGGGGCCATTCACCCCGACTACATCCGCTTCACCAGGGGAGGGGCATCCGCCTCTCAGACATCCGAGGCGCCGCCCCCGCTCCACTACCGCGACGCCCACGCCCACTCGGCCACCTCCGCCGCAGACGCTGTTCGAGAAATACTCGACTCAGCCGACACACACAACGCCGGTCGACGGAAAGGTATTTCCCCCAATTATATCTTCCCCTGTGACCTCATAGAGCGGGGGGCGGTGAGAAAGGCGGTGAAGCGAGGGGAGGCGACCAAGGACGAGTACACCCTCGCCCTCCGCATGCTGGAGGCGCACCCCGCCTTCCCCGCCCACTCCCTTCCCGGACTCAGCCACCACGCCCTTACCATCCACCGGGACAATCTCGTCCACCCATGGGCTACCGTCCGCCGTTATTCCGAGACGGTATTCACTTGGATCGCGGACGGTAGGCTCCCACACGGCTGGCACGACCCCGCCGCCATCAACATGCTCAGGATGGAGGCCCTCACCACACCCACAGCCGCCCTCCCCATCCCCGCCCGCTCCTCCGACCCCCCCCCCGCACGCCCCCAGACCCCTCCTCCCCCGCCCCCAGACCGACACCAGGACGCCCTACCTCCGGGAACCCCACGGCGTCCCATGCCCCTCCTGGAACCGAGACCCCGCCTCATGCGACCGGGCAGGCGCCGGCGAGACACATGGGGAGGGGGCGTCGAGGTATCGACATGCCTGCGCATACTGTGCAAACGTTAGAAAGTTCCTCACAATGCACTCCGAGGCCGTCTGCAATAGCAAACGAACCCGGGAGCGGGGGGGCGCCCCCTCAGCGGATTTTTAGTCCGCCGCCCCCTCCAGCCCGGCCCGGAGGGACCCAGCCGGCCCCACCCACCCCCCCACGCCGACCCACGCACACCCACAACCGACCACCCTCACATCTCACCGCCCACTGATTTCCCGCCCTCTCACATCTCACCGCCCCCTCACATCTCGCCGCCCCCTCACATCCCGCCGCCCGCCCGGCCCGCTCGCGCCCTGACCGCAGAGCACCCAACCGCTCACACCACACCAGGCTTCAAAGCCCCCCCCCCCCTGCCGCCACCCGCCGCGGCCCAACAGACCCTCTATCTCACCACCACCCTGCACCCAACCGCCACTCCTCTCTTATCTCTGCCGACCACCCGGCCCCCCCCCGCCTCGACCTCACCACAGGCCCCGCCGTCTCTCTCTTATCTCTACCCTCCAGCCCCACGCCGCCCGCCTCCGTCCCCCCCACCCCTCCCCCCCCTCCCCACCCCCCCCACACCCTCCCCCGCCGACACAGCCTACCTCACCCTCCTCCCCGGCCTCCCCCCTGACCCCGACCCCCCCACCCCACCCCCCACCCCGCCCCCCTCCCCCACCTCCTTCGCCGCCCCCCTTAACCTCTCCTACCGCTCCTCCTCCCCCTCCCCACCCTCCCCCCCACCCCCCCACCACGACCTCAGCGAGCACATCTCTGACGTCGTTCAACCCCATATCCAAGACACCCTCCCCGCCGCCCCCTCCTGCGGCCCCTCCCCCCAACAATACCGCCCCACCCTCCTCGCTATCTGGCCCCATGCTTCCAAAGAAGCCTGGGCCCGCTACCCCACCTTCACCCGCGCATACACCGCGCTCAGGGAAGCGGGCCTCCCTAATTTTTTGGCCGCCCGCATCCCCCTCCCCTCTGGCCTCCACATATCCGCCTGGCGCGACCGCCTCCGCGACTACCCCGACCCCGCCCTCCTCGACCTACTCGAGTTCGGCTTCCCCGCCAACTTCTCCGCCTCTACCCCCCCCCCCCCCCCCCGCCCTACCTTTACCAACCACCGCGAGGCCCCTGAGCACGCCCCCCACATAGAGGCCTTCATCAAAACCGAGCTCGCCCTCGGCGCCCTCGCGGGCCCCTTCACCATCCCTCCCTTCACTCCCTGGACCCAGGTCTCCCCCATGATGACCCGCCCCAAATCCGACCCGGGCAAGAGGCGGGTCATCGTCGACCTCTCCTTCCCCCCCGGCGCCAGCGTCAATGCCGGCATCCCCCGCCGGGAATACCTCGGGAAACCCCACTCCTACACCCTCCCTTCAGTCGCTGACCTCGGGCGCCGCCTCACGGGCGAGGGCGCCGGCGCATACCTCTGGTCAGCCGACATCTCCCGCGCATACCGGCAACTCCGCGCCGACCCCCTCGCCTGCCCCCTCTACGGCATCACCCTCAACCAGAGGGTATACATCGACCTTGCCCTCCCCTTTGGTTGCCGCTCCTCGGGCGCCGCCTGCGTCCGTGTGACGGCCGCCGTCGCCTGGATAATGAGGCGCGACGGCTTCCACACACTGGTATACGTCGACGACTTTGTCGGGTGCGAGGCCTCATACCTCGGGGCCTGCCAGGCATTCGAAGCCTTCCTCGCCCTAGCTGCCACCCTCGGGCTCGACGTGGCCCCTGGGAAGTGCCACCCCCCTGCTGTCCGCCTCACCTGGCTGGGCTTTGCCCTCGACAGCGAGGCGATGACTGTCCGCATCGCCCACGACAAAGTCGACGACCTCATCCTCTCCTGCGAGGCCCGCCTCACCTGCCCTGCCATAACTCGCCGCGAGCTCCAGAGCCTCCTCGGGCGCCTGAACCACGTGGGCAGCTGTGTGCTCCCCGCCCGGAGGTTCATGAGTCGCCTCCTCGGGGCGCTCCGCCGCTGCTTCGGCTGCGCCTCGCTCACCCTCGACGACGACGACGCCCTCCGGGACCTGAGGTGGTTCGCCCTCTACGGCCGGGCCTCCAACAGCCTCCACCTCCTCCGCGCCCCGGCAGGGCGCGTCCACGTCATAGAGTGCGACTCCTGCCTCACGGGCGGAGGCGCCTACACCGCCACCCACTGCTACGCCCGAGGGTACACCCTCGACTTCCGGGCGCGGTTCCCCGACATTCACGAGTTGGAGGCCGTCAACCTCGTGGTTGCACTCCGCGCCCTCATCCCTGAGGACGTGGCGGGGGCCACCATCGTGATCAACACAGACAACATGGCCTCCGCCGCCTCCCTCACCTCGGGCCGCGCCCGCGATGCTACCCTCGGGACCTGCGCTCGGGAGCTCTGGCTCCTCGCGGCGACCCGATGTTTTACCCTCACCATTCTCCACAAGCCCGGGGCCGAGCTCGTCCTCGCCGACGCTCTCAGCCGCGCCCACCTCGACGGACCCTGGGCCGAGGTGGCCCACGCCGGCATCGCCCGCCTCGGGCTCCACAGCATATCCCCTTCCCATGACGCCTTCCCCTTTAACCCCGGCCTCTGATGCAGGTTTTCCCCCGGCCGAGGTGGAGGACATCGCCCGCCTGCGCCTCGCCTCCCTGGCCCCCTCGACATGGAGGAATCGCCGGCGCCAGGCCCGCGACTACGTTACCTACTGTGTGGCCCGAGGGCTCGCCCCCCTCGCCCCCACCGACTTCCAGATCGCCGGCTACACTGCCTGCCTCCACGCCCGAGGCCTCGCTCCGGCCTCCATCAAGAACGCCCTCTCCGGGGCGCGCACCTGGACCGGGGCGGCCGGAGGGTCAACCACCGCCTTCGACTCTGCCCTCGCCAAGCACGTCTGCCGAGGTGCCGAGCGCGCCTCGACCCACGCGCCTCGCCAGGCGCCCCCTCTAACGCCTCCTCTGCTCGCCCTCGTCATCTCCCACCTCGCCCTCGCCGGACCAGCCTCACTCACCCCTCGGGCCGCCCTTCTCCTCGGGTACTTTGGCATGCTCCGACAATCCAACCTGCTGTCGCCGAGTCCCGAGGGCTGGGGGGACCCCCACACCATCACCCGCGGCGACGTCGCCCCTGCCCCCGGCGGCCTCCGGGTCACGGTCAGGACTTCAAAGACCATATCCGGGCCCTCGGGCGCCGTCGCCCTCTTCATCCCTGCCTGCCCGAGGCCGGGCCTCTGCCCTCTGGCCGCCTGGAACGCGGCCACCCGGCAGTGCCCCGCGCCTCCCGACGCCCCGGCGTTCATCATGCCCTCCGGTCGCCCCCTCGACCCGCGCACACTCACTGCCCTCATGCGAGGCGCCCTTCACGCCCGAGGTGTCCGGGGGGCCGAGGCCTTCACTCTCCACAGCCTCCGCCGGGGCGCCGCCCAGGCCTGCCATACCGCCGGAGTCCACATCTCCGACATCATGGCCCAGGGGACCTGGACTTCCGAGGCGGTCCACGCTTACGTCCCCCGCCTCGCTCCCTCGGCGGCCCCTCGAGCCCTCTCCTCTCTCCTGGTTGAGGGCTCCTCGGGCCCACCTCCCAACTACTGACATTGCCTGACATTACGCTCACATTTGACGCTCTCAGCATGAGCATGCATCAAACAATTATATTTCACCTTTACCTGTACTTGACTTATTACACTGTATGTTCATGAAACGCCTCGGGCATTCACCCAATAAAATGCCCTCTTTTCCACTTCCGCCTCCTCGTCCTTCCTTGCCGCGCATCGGTCGTAGTGCTCGCATTGCGTTTGATGCGAGGTGAGGGAGGACGCACCCCCCCCTCTCTCCCCCCCCCCTCCTCTCTCCTCCAGCTCTCTCCCTCTTACATAACCCCCCCCCCCCCTCTCTCCTTCCCTTATAACCCCCTCCGGCCTCTCCACCGGCCACTCGCCCTCCTGCCTCCACAGACTTCCATCAGATTACGCAGATTTAGCGAACCGCTTACAAATTATCCATCTCAGGCAAACCAGCACCACCAGGTTCCCCAAGATGAATGATAAGAAGGAACGGCTGCAAGGGCTGCACCAGACAGCAGTGAAGCCCAACAGCAACTCCGCACTTGCAACAAGATCTCGCGACACATCCAAGAAGCCGAAAGAGCGGATTCGGGTACAGCTGAAAATTCAAACCATGCATTTCCCAAACGCAGCGCCGCTCACCGATGATTACGTCACGTCGAGCACCTCGACCTCGTCAGGAAGAGCATCACCATCGACGGCCCTGCCAGGGATCGCCACTGGGGCGGTCCAGAGGCCACACCAGAAGGCTGCTGCACCCATGCCACCTGGCGGGCGACGGTCCGAGGTTTCAGTGACCAGTGCACAGGTGCGCGCGCGTCGCTACGTGAAAGGACACGAAGGTTCAGCAGTCAGCGGACCCGAAACACAGACAGCACACCATCAGGGGGAGGAACAAGACCGCAAAAAGTTACTTCTCCGCAGGAGTAACTAAACATTGTTTTTTGTTTGTATGTTCTGTCTATGTTCTGTCTGTATGTTCCCTTTGTATGTTCCAGTTCTATGTTCCCTTTCTATGTTCCCCTTGTGTGTTCCCTTTCTATCTTCTCTTTCTAGCTTCTCTTTCTATTTCCCTTTCTATCTTCTCTTTCTATCTTCTCTTTCTATGTCCCTTTCTATCTTCTCTTTCTATCTTCTCTTTCTATTTCCCTTTCTATCTTCTCTTTCTATCTTCTCTTTCTATGTTCCCTTTCTATCTTCTCTTTCTATCTTCTCTTTCTATGTTCCCTTTATGTAAAACACAAAAACAATGTTCCCTTTGTATGTTCCTGTTCTATGTTCCCTTATATGGTCCCTGTATGTACAACAAAAAACAACGTCCCCTTTGCATGTTCTGTGTGTATGTTCCCTTTGTATGTTCTGTTTGTATGCTCGGTGTGTTGTCTGTCCACTGTTTGTGTGTTACATATCTTATTTAGCGGCATATCATATGCATAGTTTTCTAGTAATATAGTTAAAATCATCACTCAAATATAAATATGTAATTACTTTACCATTGCCACCATATGTCATGAGAAAACTGTTAGTATCAAAGGTGGATTATATTGACAGTGTTTGAGTTGTGTCATATGTGCCGGTCCACATTATTATCCCCCTCTACCTTTCCTTATTATTATTGCCAGCCATACTGCACTTGTAGGTAACGAATGTACGCACTGGTATGTTTGTGTCCTGAGTTATGTGGTTTGTGCTGTCCATCCTATTATGTCATTACCGAGCCATCCCATTAGAATTTGACTGAGATATTTAGTCATTATGATATTTGGGATGGATCGGCTTTCATTTAATCTCCCTTAAGCCTATTACTAGAGTCGGTAAAACATTCTCATTAGCGAGAAGTACTTGTTTTGTTGGGATACAAGCACTTTGAGTTCGAGATGTAATACGGCGATAATCTACTTACCAGCATATTCCAATTGTAAGTCAGTATATTTTGTATTACTGTAACGACCTGTCAATCTAATTCAATAGGAGAAATATCTTTAATATTGAATAAATATGTATATATAAAAACGACAGAGTATGTGTTGGGTTTTTGTGGGTGTTTTTTACTTTGTTATTTATCGTCAATCCTGCAATTAAATTAAAATGCACAGTTTTGCGTTAACCGCATCACCCAATGGACCTGTAGGGCAAGTGGCTCTAGAATTGTACTTGCCCAGATGAAATATACTTGCTCTGCCAAAGTAATTATGGATAGGCCCTGTCACACTACGACGTAACGACATCAGCATAGGGAGAACGTGAAAAACGTCAAAGTTCTCGGCGTAGTCTGCAAATTTGGGCACAAGTTGAACGTGGATGCAGCGTAGTTGACGAGAGCGTAACGTCGGTAAAGCGTAGTGTTAGCGTCATTCAACAAGAGAGGACAACATAATGACACTCACGAAACGTTATGAACGTTATTCCATTGCCAGAACTACATTGCTTTACGTTACTTACATCATTAAACGTTGGCGAAATGCTGAACGTACGTTCGGCGTACTTTCTCCTGACGTTCCCATTACGCCGTGCGGACATTTCCACCAGCTTTAATGTGGGTCAACGTAGTGGAACGTAGTGAGGAGCGTTTGACTAACGTCTGTTTAACGTCATTGACGTTCTCCGAACATGTACAGAATGTATGGCGAACGTAAACCCTTACGTTCGAGTTACATCGAAAGTAACCTTGATGCGTGCCAACGTAACACGACGTAACGTGATGTAGCTCGACGTCAGTCTAACGTCATTCTGACGTCATGATAATGTAACTCAACATACGTCAACGTAATGACGAAAAATGACCACAGCAGGCTTACGTTGGCTCGTTACGTCGTAGTGTGACAGGGGTATATATATGAAGTGGTTTATTATTGACTTGTCCTGCAGAAAACAAAACCCACAAAAAAAATAATTGTCTTGGACAAGTGTCAGCGTCAAACCTTCTTTAAATTGTTGCTGAAATACCAATAATCATGAAACAGAATCTGTAAATGAAACTGGTACTATGCTTGCTAAGTGTACAACAAATTTAACAGAATCTATAAATGAGACTGGTACTATGCTTGCTAAATGTACAACAGATTTAACAGAATCTGTAAATGAGACTGGTACTATGCTTGCTAAGTGTACAACTGATTTAACAGAATCTGTAAATGAGACTGGTACTATGCTTGCTAAATGTACAACAGATTTAACAGATTCTGTAAATGAGACTGGTAGTATGCTTGCTAAATGTACAACAGATTTAACAGAATCTGTAAATGCGACTGGTACTATGCTGGCTAAATGTGCAACAGATTTAACAGAATCTGTAAATGAGACTGGTACTATGCTTGCTAAATGTACAACAGATTTAACAGAATCTGTAAATGAGACTGGTACTATGCTTGCTAATGCGCTTCACTCGGCAAAGAGACAAGAGGAGAGAAGATAAACTTTGAAAGGTTTAATCAAGTAACAATTCGGCCTGAAGCAGGCTATGCGAATGGGCGACTAGGACCCGTCAATTTGAGTGCCGACAGGGGCAAAGTTTCAAGATATGTATGATGCAGCATGTGTTCAGGTTGCTGAGGTGAGGAGACAGTCAGCGCTCAACCCCCCAGGAAGAGGGTGGAAGGGTGGGGAAGCAAAGTGAACAGTGAGAGTCACTGAGGTGGACTGACTTGAGAAAGGGAAACAAAGAGCGAGGAAGACAGAAATAGACAGCCTCGTTCGCAAATTATGCATGTTAGCCTCACCAACATGCTCAAGTCTACAACGGATTTAACAGAATCTATAAATGCGACTGGTACTATGCTTGCTAAGTGTACAGCAGATTTAACAGAATCTATAAATGCGACTGGTACTATGCTTGCTAAATGTACAACATATTTAACAGAATCTGTAAATGAAACTGGTACTATGCTTGCTAAATGCACAACCGATTAAACAGAATCTGTAAATGAGACTGGTACTATGCTTGCTAAGTGTACAACAGATTTAACAGAATCTATAAATGCGACTGGTACTATGCTTGCTAAAGTGTTCAACAAATTTAACAGAATCTATAAATAGAACTTGCATTATACACACTGAGTGTACAGCAGCTTTATCAGAATCTGTCCGTAAGACTTGCATCAGACCCACTAAGTGTATAGCACATTTAACAGAATCTGTAATAAACCTGAAACCATTCTCTCTAAGTGTACAACAGACTCACCTTCTATAAAAATTATATTTGCACCATTCTTATTAAGTATACATCAGTCTAAGCGGCATCCATAAAGGTGAAAATTAATTACATTTTTTAAACCAAAACATTTACTTAATATTGATCCTACACATCCAACTTAAAGTTGCATAGTCCGATGGTTTAGAATTCCTGCATTTTTTATCAGATAAATATATTAGATCGATCACTAATATCTACTTTACAGTAGTTCAAAGTTACTTTTATTTTAAATGGTAAACTTTTGAGATATTTTGAGTGCAAACATGGAAAATTAGTTTTGGCAAGCTTGCCAAAACTCTGACACCATAGACTTCTGCAGTAGCAGGTTCTATTAAATTGATTTAATATTGCCTTCTACGCAGAAACAAATGCTTAATACATGCATCAGTATCTAAGTTAGATATGTAAAATCAAATCTAGATAATTGTTTTGGTTTTGAAAATTTGATATTTCATCGGACTATGCAGCTTTAATGTCGCATTGATAGAATGAATTCTAAGTCAATTCAATAAAAAATGAGTCGCATGTTGAAGTTGAAGCCTCATGGGCAGGGCCAGTGCTACTGTTAGGTTTTATAAAAGATTCACCTGGTACTTGTAGTACACGGGTGAACGACAAACCACTCTAAATACCGGCGAAAATAGCTTTAGTATGGAACATGAAGTAGAAACTGTGGTTCCATGATCAAATGACTACATATATTGGCACAGATTTGGTGAAATGGGAGAGAATGCAAAAAGACAAGATGGCGGCCAGAGAACGCCATCGATTTCACATTTAAATTGCATTAAAGTATATGTTGTATTATATTTTCAACTCAAAAGTAGCGGGTAAATATGAAGACATCTACAAAGAATAAATGTTGCTTCTTAGATTGTGAAATTAGGCTCTCATTTCATTAACCCGTGTACTGCGAATCCTTTATCTACTGTTAGGTCAACTAGGCAGCCGTCTAGGGTGCATCCCTCAAGAGCAGCTCAGTATTGACCTTTTGAGGGGGTCATGGTTTTCTACCAACAATTGGTGGGTGGAGACGGGTGCAAGTCGTTGACCTTGCCTAGGGCGCAAAATAGTCTGGCACCAGCCCTGCTCATAGAGACCAGTCAAAGACCCTATAATACTAAGACGGCTCACTCCCTATCTCTCCCATGGTAATGGTAAATTTCGCAGTACCATCTTGATCAGCCCAGCTGCTGGTTGGTGTTTCACATGTAAACAGATACAATTATATTATACATGAGACAGGTAAGTATGAATACACATCAATATGAAATTGCTATGAACAAACACACATCATCAGCATCATCATCACACATCTTTCATATTCATATATACATTTATACATATAATATAGCACCTGTCTAACCAAGAGAACAGCCAGCGCACCAAGTGGTGGGTTTGATCATTTTGATTACACTGTACAGGCTGAGTGAGCCGTCTTAGTATTATAGGGTCTTTGGACCAGTGTAGCTAAGTGTGGTGCCCCTGTGCTATGCTGCTCTATAAATTCAATGTCTTGCAGGTGTAGCAGAGTCTGGTTCTCCTGTAGTATTCTGAATCGTGCTGAATAAAATGTTTGACACTGTCCAGCATGTCGTTGCGCATATCAAATTTATTTTGCATCCTTTCATTTGAAATATCTCCCAAGTTAACCCATCAATGAAAAAGAAAAAGAAGTTACTTGGAACTACCATAGAGTAACAGGGATGATATTTTCCGTTTTTTAAGTGGATTTCCAGGTTTTTTTCACAACCTGGGGGCATTTTTTTATATAGGTGTAAACGGAAATTTGCCGTCGGGAGAATAATCTCGACTTGATTTCCACTTCTTTTTTTTTTGCCTGAAGCCACTATCATCCCTGAGTAATGTCAAGGAAGGTAATTTTTGGAAATGATCGGTGACATTGCACCTAGAATGGTATTCCGCTCCCCCCCCCCCCCCCTCCCCTCCTACCCTCTTCTACTATTCCAGGACTGGGGTCCTAACCATTTGTCTACCTAGGCTCCCTGATGCAATCAACCTAGGCCACGGCTACCTGTTGTGTGTATCTGGCATTTCACCTGGGGATGTCAGATCAGACGGGATGGCTGAATGAGTTAGCGCGTCCGTCTCCCGTGTTGGTAGGTCGCAGGTTCGAACCCTGGTCGAGTCAAACAAATGACTTAAAAATTGAAACTTGTTGCTTCCTAGCCTGGCGCTCGGCATTATTAGGATAGGGCAAGGACTGGTTGGCTCAGTGTCAGGATAATGTGACTGAGTGGGATATCAGGTCATGGTGCTGGTGGCCTGGTCTTCCAGTGGGGCAGCACTATAAAGTCACCATGAGTGCGCACTGTCACAAGTTGGTACCCGTCCTGATATGACCTTAGATGTTGCTAGGATGTAAAACAAAAAAAAACCTGGGGATGTCAGTGAACCTCACTACACGCATTGATAACATCCAGCCAAATATATTTATCATAACTATACGCGCATAACTTCGGACCATCGGATTGTGTGACTTAAATAAAATATAGAGTGTAAGCTAAAACGGCCATATTGTATGTTGATTTCTTGGAATTGTCAGGCAGCTTAAGTAAAACAAGAAAACCTTTTAACCTTTTTGAGTGTAGCTGCTCTCTACCACCTCAGTCTATTAAACCCATTTGATCACTTAACAACCTATAATTTTGATCTAAGTTTTATTTCCCTTAGCCACAAATTATATAACTATGTCCTTTTTAAGGCTGCATAGTCCGATGAAGCATCAAATTTTCAAAATCAAAGCAATTATCTAGATTTGATTCTACATATCTAACTGAGACATGGATGCACTTATTAAGTATTTGTTGCCACATAGAAGCGAACACTGAGTCGATTTAATAGAACCTGTTACAGCAGAAGCCTATGGTATCAGAGTTTTGGCAGGCTTGCCAAAATTATTTTCACATGTTGGAATTTCAAATATCTCAAAAGGTAGCCATTTCAATTATAAGTTACTTCAAACTAAAGTAAGGTAGATTATAATGATCAATTTAATATATTTGTGTTTGAACTGGTCTTCAAGGTAATCTCAGGTGGGGCCTATTGAGTTAGTAAGTAGGTTAATATTGATTAATCATGTACCATGTGGTGGCCAAATTGATAGAGCGCAGTATTCCCTTGTGGAAGATCGGGAGTTCAAATCCCAGCCGGTTCAAACCGATGACTTATAAAGTTAATACTTGTCGTTACCTAGCCTGGCGCTCGGCATTAATAGGATAGGGTGAGGACTGGTTCGCACAGTATCAGGATAATGTGACTGTGGGATCGGGTCATGGTGCCACCAGCCTGGTCTCTCACTGTGGCAGCGCTATAAAGTTGCTATGAGTGCACATTGTCACAAGTCGGTACCCGTCCTGATATGACCTTCAATGTTTACTTAATCTAGTCATTTTTTAGATCTTTAAACTGTGGGCAGTTAACTGTTAAGTAATAAGGTTAATCACACAGCGCTAGTTAAATAATCCTCTACAGTCACCTTAGGTCCCCAATTGGGCTGACTGAAGGTATAAGAAGGTAATGCCATGTGTGGTTAATTATATTTTTTATTTTATATTAAAATAAAAATGACTACTGTAGTACCTGTGCATTTCATTGCACAACTTTGCATACAGACAAATATTGTCCTGATATAGCAGGTGTCCTCTGATCGGAGGGTTAATCAAGTGAGTGTGTCTGTCTTCGCGTTGTCTGGATTGTATGAGCTACTAGCGGTTAACAGTGTATTGCTGTCCATATCTTTTCACCATGTTCTCATGACCTCGTCTCGGCAGTGACCTCCCCATTGTCAAATAAGATGTGACGTATAATTCATTATGTACTCCTCAAAGGGGAGATTGCTCCTGAAATAAAGTAATGAATTCTCACATATATAAAACTATATATGTCCGAATTTGTCTTCATTAGGTCTTTCCATCCATATAGGTTTTGGAATGATTAAGATAAGCGTGTAGATATTATAAGCAAAACACTTTTTTTTTTTTACTACTGTTGTTGTTTTGGGAATTTTTCAGTCGCATTGGTGCGCTGAAGGCTGCAAATCTGCAGCACTGAATGGGCACCACTGAAAGCAGTCCCATGTGGTCGGGAGTTGGCTTCCGGTGTGTAGCAATCAGAGGAATTGAGGGGTAGGGGGGAGGGGGGGGGAGGAAGGAAAAGGGCAGCCTAAGAGTCCAACCACAGTACTCTGAGAGGGCGGGGGAGGCTGGGTGGTTGGTGTAGTTTTGCACCCCAGTAAGACCCTAGGCCATACCAGGATGTGCACCGACTTGTAACAGTGTGCACTCATGGTGACTTTATAGTGCTGCCCCACTGGGAAATCAGCCCGCCGGTGCCATGACCCGATGTCCCACACAGTCACATTATCCTGACACTGTGCACCCAGTCCCTGTCCTGATTTCATAATGCCAAGCGCCGAGCAGCAACAGGTACCCATTTTATAAGTCATCGGTTTGACTCGACCAGGATCCAAACTTCAGTCCCTCCAGATTCACCGGTATGCACCGTAAGTCCGGCCAAGGCCAGAAGAAGAAGTGAAGTGAGGATGGGATTAGTTAGGCAGAGGGTGGGGTTACCTGTTTGTTGCAGTGAAAATTAGTGGTTAGTTAGTAGTGGCACCAAGTCAGCTATGGCGATGAGGTGGGGCCTGCTAGTCCCCGATGTCATGAACTGGGCGACCGACTGTGTTGATTGATGTCTGCGTTCTGGCGGTAGAAGCGAGCAAGTGCGTTCCAGGATGACTTGGAAATCCTGGAGAGGATAGCCAGAGCGGCCCTATTGTCGCTGAGTTGGCGGTCAGCATCCTCCATGAAGTCGCTGATGGCAGATCTGTCGACGGCACCACATGAGGCGAGTATGTGGGCCACATTAAAGATATTAGTTCCGCAGGGACAGCGCTGGAGGTTGGGGACATCAATCCAACGGCGGTAGCCAGTCCTGAAGCGGTTGATGGCGACTTGTGTAGAAGCAGGAAGGCTGACTGGATGGGGGATGTTCGTTCTGACCAGGGTGTACCAGAGCCAGCTTATTGAATAGGGGTTCCGTACTTGTTCCTTCTGTGTGGCTCAGTCCCAGAGTTTGGTGGTGGCGCGAGAAGCGGCGGCGGCCAGTTTGGTGATGGATGGAAGGATGGCTGTCTCTACGTCTGCTCGGTTGGCACCGGCTAGAGTGGCACAGTCGGCCTGGTCATTACCATACAGTCCTATATGCGAGGGGACCCATAGCAGGACTGTGTTGAGGTGTGCCTGATGTCTGGTCCAGATTTTAATCTGAATTGCGTCAGCAAGGGGGTGTCGGGCATTTGGGCGGGCGATCTCTTTGATGGCATTCAGAGAGTCGGTAATGATGATGGCACTTGAGTTGTGGAGGTCTTCGAGGGCCAAGTGAATGGCGGCGAGCTCGGTATCGAGAGTGGAAGCAAAGTCTGACACCCTGGTGGTGTTCTGTGTGTTGGAGAAGGGGATGAAGATTCCGGCTCCTGCTCTACCTGATGTTGGGTTAAGGGAGCCATCGGTGTAGACAGTCTTTGCGAGAGGAAATTCCACCTTCGCCTGAGTTATGGCCTCGAGAGCCAGGGAGTGGAGTTCTGGGGTGGTGTAAGCCGCCTTGGCAGCAACTAGGTTGGTGGTTCGGGTTTCCACTGGGATGGAAACCCAAGGTGGCTTGTGAGGGCTCAGGGCGGAGTCTGCATTGTGGAGTCCTTGGGAGTCCTTGAGGGTGGTGATGGCGTTCTTGAGACGGTAGGAGATGTGAGGGTGACCGCGGGTCCCATCTCGGAGGTAGGCAGCGGCTCTGCAGATTGTTGTTGTAAGGCCTGAGGAAAGGGTTCTTGTGAGATGGGTGGTGAGAAGTTGTTTGCCTCGGAGGTGGGGGGGAGGGAGGCCGGATTCAAGGAGGAGGATCGCGATCCTGGTGGTGCCTGGAACACGGAGGACAAGCCTGGCAGCCGGTGTTGGATGTTCTCAAGTTTCCGGAACTCGTTCCAAAAGATCTTGTTCTTGGGTAGTTGAGTTTGGGGGTTGTCAAGCCCGAGGGCTGTGAGAGCGAGTGTGGGCGCAGCGTAGTCGAAGAGGGAGCGGACTGCCTGGCGGTAGAAGAGTGCGAGTACACTGTCCGGGGCACCCCAGGAGAAGCCGGAGATCCGCTTCATGAGGAGGAGTCTGTTGGCCATTCTGGTGGCCAAGTGGTGGCAGAGGGCTCTCATGTTCAGGTCTCGGTCTAGACGGATACCAAGGTAGTCGAAGGGGGAGACCCATTCGATAGGGGATCCATCTAGGTAGAGGGGGTGAGGTGGATGACATCTGAACATGTGCATGATCTTGGTCTTGGTAGGGGAGATATTTAGTCCAAGGTCCCGGACCCGATTTTGTAAGCCTTACCCATATATAGGCCTATGTGTGTATACATTTGTCTAGCTGTAAACGTCTATAAATCCATGACAAAAACAGATGGAAGCCCTCATTTATTTTTCGGGCTATGGCCGAGCAAAAATGGCCTACCTTACATTACATAAAGCTTAAAATCTCTAAGCGAATGGCGATTTGGCGGCAGATCGGCACCGGAAGTGACAGTGGCGCCAATAGGCCCGGAGCAAATCGCATAGCTACAGGTGTAGTAATAAATAAATAAATAGATAATGAAGCAAACGCAGCGCCGCCAATTTATATATATAATGCTTATATTTCACATAAATTTGTCTAGCTTAAAAGTCTATAAATCGATGACAAAAGCAGATGACCAGTGGTGAAAGCCCTCATTTATTTCTCGTGCTATGGCTGAGCAAATACGCCAAGCAGCCCTGCCCACAGCCCCCCCCCCGCCCAACACACTAGTCATCCTCCGACTCCCACAGCTGCAAGTGCAGTGGCCAGCCTCAAGCGCATGTCATTCACAATCCTGACCTGAAGAGGGCTCCTTAAATAATCAAAATCGTATCTGAAGCCCAGTCCCCCCTCGCCCGGAGACAAGTATGTGCAACCTCCACAATGCAGGGAGTGGGATGAAAAATCCTGGTCCCCCAAGCGCGCCCTATTGGCGAAGATCTTGAGGGTCTCCTGGTAAATTTGGTAAGTTAACAGTACAGAACGTCCCCCCTCCCCCCAGCACTCACTCATGGAAGTGGATAGTCTTCGACTTAGTGACAGTAATAATCATTTTTCTTGAAGATTTATACTGCCTATTATGGATAAGCCTGAATAGACTTGTTTTCACCATTAGACAGTTTGTCGATAGAAAGCCCGAGCCTACACTTTTACCGACCAAGGGATTTTTAACCTCCCACACCACATAGACATGGTATGAGAGCAACTGGCCTTTGATGACACTGTAAGTTATCCACAGCGGTGGAAATCCAAATTGGCAGAGGTGGGGGCACAGGGAATCGAACCACCGACCTTCAGATTAGGAGTCTGACCTAGAAAAAAGTCAGGTCTGGCTTGCAATGGTAATTCTCAGCATATCAGGCTAAGGCCCCGTCGGCCGCAGAAAGTGTGGCCACCACGTATTACCTTTGAGCAGTGGGCTAGCAAACAATCGAGACTCTGCCTTTTAGTCGCTTTACGTCTATTACGAAACCATGCTAATATAGAGTGCAGTTTCTCTAGCTTACCTTCCGGGAGACTAAGTTTGAGGGTTGACAAATCAATATCAATACCTAAGAACCGTATCCTAGTAGTGGGGGCTATTAATTTATTATAACTGTGGTGTTCTCTGTGGCGGAGTGGTTAGAGTGTCTGACTTTTTTCTAGGTCAGACTCCTAATCTGAAGGTTGGTGGTTCGATTCCCCATGCCCCTACCTCTGCCAATTTGGATTTCCACCGCTTTGGATAACTTACAGCGTCATCAAAGGCCAGTTGCTCTCATACCATGTCTATGTGGTGTGGCAGGTTAAAAATCCCTTGGGTCGGTAAAAGTGTAGGCTTGGGCTTTCTATCGACAAACTGTCTAATGGTGAAAACAAGTCTATTCAGGCTTATCCATAATAGGCAGTATAAATCTTCAAGAAAAAAAACTCAGATAAAAACCTAGATAAAAGCCTAGCCGTCCTATCTAAAACACCATTGACTTGTATCAGCTTTACATTGATAATTCTGGTTCAGAGCTTTCTCGCCATACTCTTTTAGCAGCACTTGAGAAACACTTTATTAAATGAATTGCTTGTCTTACCATCACAAGGGATTGCACGTATTGTCATATTCAGGTTAAATTCTGCACAGATGTTGAAACTTACAAGAGACAAGGATGGTGAAGAGGCGCCTAGATCAAGCGCTATTCTTCGTACGCAGGTAATCAATGAGTGCCAAGAAATTGCCTGTGCATAAATGGGCATGCAGAACTCATATTGATAAGAATGTTGTTGCTGAATCATGCTCTGATACAGTTCAATCTCTACTGGCAGCTATCGCCAAAGCTAGATCAAACTCTCCCAGCATTGGTCGTAATGCGAAGCGACTCCCCACCCCCCCCCCCCCCCCCTCTCTACCCGGGCTCTCACCCAGCATCCGCGCCTCGCGCGACGCCCGCTGCTCACCCTCGCCCTCCCCCGGCCCTGAGCGACTCACCCCCCCTCCTGCCACTGCTCACTTCCCCCCGGCCCTGAGCGACTCACCCCCCCTCCTCCCTCTGCTCCCTTCCCCCCTTATAAGGCCGCCCGCCGGCCTCCCTCAGGCACTCAGCCTCCAGCCGCCTTCCACCTCTCTGCCCTTTCTTCTTTGGCTCTACTCCACCTCGGACCGCTGCTCCTCTGCCGACCCTGCACCATGCCCGGCCGCGGCAAAGGGAAGAGTCGGAGAAGCTCCAAGACGTCCGGGATGGCCACCCCAGGACCCTCCTCGGGCTCCCCGGGGAGCCCCGTCCCCCCTACGGCGCCGACCTCCCCCGCAGCGCCCTCGGGCCAGCCCAGCAGCGAGACGGCCCTCCTCATCGAGGCCATCACCCGCCTCACCAGACGCATGGACAGCGACCTGGACGAGAGGGGGGAAGCCCGAGGGGTCCCGCGGAGCCCCCCGCCCACGCCGAGGTGGGAGCCCGCCTGCAGCCTGCACCACGTCCCGGCACCTCGGGCGTACGCCGCCGCCGGGAGCCGGCCGCCGCCTCCACCTCAAGCGACTCAGCCCGAAGGCCCGCACCTGCAGTACCAGGGCTACACCCGCGCCCACGCCAGCTCAGCTCCACCGCCCACCTACCGCCAGGATCCCGAGGACTACAGCCCGGCATCCGCGGCCGACGCGGTCCGCGAGATCCTCGCATCCGCCGAGGCGCGGCACACCGTGCGCCGCCGAGGGATCCCAGCCGATTACCTCTTCCCTTGCGACCTCGTGGAGAGGGGGCCGGGGCGCAAGGCGGTGAAGCTCGGAGAAGCAACCAAGGACGAGTACAGCCTCGCCCTCCTCTCCATGGTCAACCACCCGTCCTTCCCGGATCACTCCCTCCAGGGCCTACACCAACACCACCTCACCCTCTTGAGAGACGTCCTCATCCACCCCTGGCCGACCGTCCGCCGGTACTCAGAGACCATATTTTCCTGGATCGCGGACGGAAGGCTCCCTCAGGGGTGGCATGACCCTGTGGCCCTCAACGCGGTCAGGCTCGACTCCCTCACCACGCCCACCACCCCGGCAACACCAGCTCCCCGAGGCGACGAGGGGACCCGAGGCGCACACCTGCCCCGGCAGCAAGTCGACACCCGCACCGCCTACGATAGGCACGCTCACGGGGCCCCCTGCTCCACTTGGAACCGCGATCCCACCTCGTGCGATCGGGCACCCCTCGGAGAGGCTCACGGCGAGGTGGGAGACAGGCGCCGGCACGTCTGTGCGTATTGCGCCAACGTCCGGCGCATATTAACAATGCACAGCGAGGCCGCATGCCGCACCAAGCAAGCCCGTGAGCGCCAGACCCCCGCCGCCTCGGCGGATTTTTGATCCGCCGGCCTCCCCCCGGCTGGTCCGGGGGGTATAGCCCGGCGCCTCACCCCAACCATTCCCGACAGCCCCGCAACGCCCACCGATGGTCTCCCAGCGAACACCGATCGAAACGCCGCCCAGACGAAGCCGAGGACCATCACCTCGCACCTCACACCTCAGACGACCCAGCCCAGCCTCACGAGAGACCCCCCCCAGACAGCCCAGCCACCGACCTTCACGCCACCGACCTCCACGGCACCGCCTTCTTGATGCCGCCCGACCCGACCCCGACTTCCACCCAGCCCAGCCCTGAGGAGTTCGCTGCCCCCCTGCTCGACCCTCACCGGACCTCCTCCCCCCAGGCCTCAGGAGCAGGCCTCCCTTTTTTGGCCGCCCGCTCCCCCTCCACGTAGGCCCCGGACCCTCCTCTCACCCAGGCCTGCCTCTCCGGGCCCCCGCCTCGGGTGCCCCACGCCCCCGCCTCGGGCGCGCCTCGAGCCCTCTCCTTACTCTTTGGCGGAGGGCTCCTCGGCCCCCCCTCTACCAGAACTCTGACATTGCTCCCTATGAGCCCCTCCTGTATTTTATCTTCTGCTCCTCATGAGCCCCTCACTTACTGCTCCTCATGAGCCTGTTGCTCCTCATGAGCCCCTCTTATTGCTGTCTGCCTCCTCAGCCTGTGTTACCTCCTCTGTTGCCCTGCTTGTACCGTTTACCTTACTTGTCTCATTGTTTTTGTTCTTCTCACTGTTCTCTGTATATTGCCCGAGGCGTCACAATAAACGCCTCAGCTTTCCCACCTCCGCCTCTGTTCTTCCTTCTCGCGCATCGGTCGTAATGCGAAGCATTTCGTTTGATGCGAGGGAAGGGAGAGCGACTCCCTCCCCCCCCCCTCTCTACCCGGGCTCTCACCCAGCATCCGCGCCTCGCGCGACGCCCGCTGCTCACCCTCGCCCTCCCCCGGCCCTGAGCGACTCACCCCCCCTCCTGCCACTGCTCACTTCCCCCCGGCCCTGAGCGACTCACCCCCCCTCCTCCCTCTGCTCCCTTCCCCCCTTATAAGGCCGCCCGCCGGCCTCCCTCAGGCACTCAGCCTCCAGCCGCCTTCCACCTCTCTGCCCTTTCTTCTCCACCCACCCACCCAACTCTCCCTCCTCTACCCTCCCCCCCTCTGCGGCGGAGGGCTCCTCGGCCCCCCCTCTACCAGAACTCTGACATTGCTCCCTATGAGCCCCTCCTGTATTTTATCTTCTGCTCCTCATGAGCCCTCACTTACTGCTCCTCACGAGCCTGTTGCTCCTCATGAGCCCCTCTTATTGCTGTCTGCCTCCTCAGCCTGTGTTACCTCCTCTGTTGCCCTGCTTGTACCGTTTACCTTACTTGTCTCATTGTTTTTGTTCTTCTCACTGTTCTCTGTATATTGCCCGAGGCGTCACAATAAACGCCTCAGCTTTCCCACCTCCGCCTCTGTTCTTCCTTCTCGCGCATCACTGATTGGTAATACGGTAGCCGTACCCAGTAGATGGCAGCCCTGTCGCGGCGCTGCCCGGCGGCTACCGTACCGCCACCTAGCGCAGTAAACTGAAACGGTGACGGAGCAGTCCTTAGCCGTGTTCACACCCACAACTTTATGCCAAACTAGGTGAGGCGAACTAGGCATGAAAGTGTGTCGTGTCCACACACGCAGTACTTGGGGCAGTTTAAGGCGGAAATCGATATCTGTGCATGAGCAAGTCCATACTAACCAGCGCCAGTTTCAGTTAGTCGACGTCGCCACGAGAGAGTGGGTTCGACCTAGATATGTATAGACTGAGTCGTATTGTTTTGGAACGGTCAAAGCTTCTGCTGGGCAGTGAAAACCTAAAAATAAATGATGAAAAAAATATCTGTGCACAGCTAGTGGTTTCATAGACCAAATTATATAATATGCGCTTTTGATCGACCGGAAAATCAACAAACTCAGGTCACACTAGGAAGTTGGGCCGACTTAACCTAGTTCGCTTCATATATACTACCTCGCGACGTGGTTTACTTGAAGCGAACTAGATGAGGCGAATCAGCCCTAATCCGCCTCAGCGTCGCGTCCACACGGCGAATGTGAGCCGAACTAGACAAGGCAAACTAGTTGAGGCGACTTAACGCCCGTGTGTGAACACGGCTCTTGCTGCCAGTGCCACTGGCCATAATAATCGATTAACACGACCCGGTGTTGCAGTTCCCGCGGCATACCAGTCTGCGAGGGACACATCGCTTCTGCGCATGCATCAAAATCGAACAGCATCGTCACTAACCTTATAAATTTAATATAATGTTTTTGGTAAATATGTTTTCCATATGTGTACCAAGTGATTTGTTTCTAGGTGGTGTGGTTTTAGAGATATTTCACTTTTGCTGTATTTTCTGTATGCAGATTGCTCATGACCATTGACAATGCCTTGAGTTTGACGTTACGTGCAGTGCAAAACATTAGTTTTATTCAAAATTAATAGAAATCCAGAACCCTACCCTTATCAATTTAATATAATCTTTTTGGTTCAATTGTTTTCTATATGTGTACCAAGGGATTTGTTTCTAGGTGGTGTGGTTGTAGAGATATTTCACTTCTTCTGTATGAAGATTTCCTCACGGCCATTGACAATGCATTTGAATGGATGTGTCCCTCGCAAACTGGTGTGCTGTGGAAACTGCAACACCAGTGTAAAGATTTCAAATTCCCCCCTGATTGAAGTTCCCCCACAGGAACTTGAAAATGTCTTCAAATTCATCCCACTGGAATTTGAAAACGTTTTCGTTTTCCTTCCCTCATTTTAACTTTCCCTCCCCCCATTTTTGGGGAATTTTCTTTATTTTTGTTATTTAAGACAAATATAATAATACACAGATAATAGCATAATGGAAATTATTACAACAATACATATTTCACCCCAAATAACACAAAAAGTCTCCAAGGTGGCTAAAAAAAAATATTATAGGTCCGAATTTGAAAACATTTTTTAAAGTTTTTTAAACAATTTTAAATTCCCGGAGGGGGGAATTTGAAAATAGGGGGAGGAATCTGAAAACTGTTTTAATTTCCCTCCCGGAAATCTGAAAACGTTTTCAATTTCACGGGAGGAAAATTAAAAAACGTTTTCAGATTCCCGGGGGGAACTTGGAAAGGGGGAAAATTGAAATTGTTACACCGGGCTACTCGGGTCACCCAAGTCGTCAGAATTTCAGATAGAACACTGCGAGTGGAGTCGACAAATACACGTGCCGTGTGCAAAACGACCCGACCACAGTAACCCACCTCTTGGCTGGGGGTGGCTAGGAGCGATGATGTCACATTTGCGCTGGTACCGTCCTGCATGATAACAGCTACCAGTACCAGTCATACATGGTTTTTTTGGGTAATAACATAGATTAATGAAATGGAAATATCACTAAACTATGCCATCATAAAATAATTTAAAACCTATTTTGCGGTAGCAGCTATATCGGTTATTTAAAAAAAAGAAGGTTTTGGATAAAGCTAAGATTCCTTATACGCGGAAAGCGGCATGCGAATGATTATGTGGTATATGCGGCATAGATATATGCCAACCCCCAATAGCCGATGTTTACTTTTTGTGCTGGGGGATTGTTAAACAAACAAAAACACCAAAAAAGTTACCCATAACATTTTTGGGGGTTTTTCCTCCAAATTTGTGAAGGAAGATCAAAGTTAGTATTGTTTTCTATGGCAAACGCAACAGTATTCGCATTCGCATTCGCACCGATCAGTCCATGGGTCGATCCATTTGCCACGTTCGCATTCGTATTCGCATTCGGACGTATGGAAGCACCACTATTCATTTACATTCTTTTCGATTTTTTTCTGCATTCGCATTCGCATGCCGCATACCACGTATAAGGAATCTGAAGCGCCTTACCGGATTGAGCAACGGACATGAACCGGACAAAGAATTTTCTAGTCCGGTGGTGTCCGGTGACAAAGTGTATCGAAATGTACCGAAATGGAGCATAATTGGGTCAATTGCCGCCAGGCCACCGGAAAGTACCGTACATGTACCGGTGTTGCAGTTTCCGCAGTACGCCAGTTTGCGAGGGACACATACATTCAAATGCATTGTCAATGGCCGTGAGCAAATCTTCATACAGAAAAAGTCTAATATCTCTCAAATTACACCACCTAGAAAAAAAACGCTTGGCACACATACAGAAAACATATTCAACAAACAGATTATATTAAATTTATAAGGTTAGGGTTCTTGATTTCTATTAATTTTGAATGAAACTAATGTTTTGCACTGCACATACTGTCAAACTCAAGGCATTGTCAATGGTCATGAGCAATCTTCATACAGAAAATACAGAAAAAGTGAAATATCTCTAAAACCACACCACCTAGAAACAAATTGCTTGGTACACAGATAGAAAACATCTTTACCAAAAACATTATATTAAATTTATAAGGTTAGTGACGATGCTGTTCGATTTTGATGCATGCGCAGAAGCGATGTGTCCCTCGCAAACTAGCGTAGGCCTACCACGGAAACTGCAACACCGGACAAGAACCGGACACGTAACGGATGGGTACCGGACATGAACCAGACACCAACCGGACACCAACGGATGGGTACCGGACACGTACAGATGGGTACCGGACATGAACTGGACAAATCAGACACCAACCAGACATGTCAGTCCGGCGGTGTCCGGTAGAAGTTTTGTGCATGTTCAAAACTTGTACCGGTGTAGCAGGAAATCGCAAACCCTGTAAATCGCAAACCCCCACTTGTGATTTCCTAGGAAATCGCAAACCCCCATGCCATATATGGGCATGGGGGGTTTGCGATTTCCTAGGAAATCGCATATCCCCCCTGGAGATCGCAAACCCCCTGTCATGGTATAAAACCCCTGCCCGATCGCAGCCCCTGCCGTGAAGACAGTTGACTAAGCATTTATTTTTGTAAAATAAATTAAAACACTTTCAGTGGATCGATTAAAAATATCTTAATGCGCGATTGAAGAGGAAGATCTGAAGTATTTAATGTAACCTAAGAGCAATTTATGCAGTAAGTATTAAAACCAGAGATAATAGTGAAAGTTGGGATATTCTGAGTGTCAGTGCAATCTTCATACAGAAAAAGTGAAATATCTATGAAACTTACACCACCTAGACACAAACCGCTTGAAACACATATAGAAAACATATACAATGAATAGATTATATTAAATTTATATGGTTAGGGTTCTGGATTTCTATTAATCTTTAATAGACACTGGCAGTGTGTATTCGTTCTGCAGCCGAGCTGAGCTTGTTTACAACCTCTGCGCATGCGCAGAAGCCACGACAGGGGCGGCGATTTGTTTACTTTACGTTCGTCGAATTTAGGGTTAAATTGGTCAAATTTCACTTATTTGGTTACCAATTTAACCCTAAATTCGAAGCGTTATTAAGGCTACCGCCGCATTGGCGGCGATATTACTAGTTATTTTTTCGAATCGACGAACGTAAAGTAAACAAATCGCCGCCGCCGCCAGTATGGCAAGGGAGGTCGATGCGGCGGCGGCGATGTGTTTACTTTACGTTCGTCGATTCGAAAATATAACTATTAATATCGCCGCCAATGTGGCAGTAGCCTTAAGGAGGGTTCGAATTTAGGGTTAATTTAATGAAATTTCACGATTTGAGTATATAATTCTGTTAAATATGGTCGCATTGAATAGATTTGGCCCGAATCGGTCCCAAAACACAGGGGGGTTTGCGATTTCCAGGGGGGGTTTGTGATTTCCTAGTAAATCGCAAACCCCGGGGTGTGCAATTTCCAGGGGTTTGCGATTTACTGCCACACCGGACACCGCCGGATGGGTACCGGACATGTACCGGACATTCCCGTATTTCACCGGACAGTGGCCGGTTCCCCAGTCCGGTAAGGTGTGACTGGTAGCTTTAAGCCACCATTTTTCCACCCCGAGCGTGGAGAAGAGTATTCGATTATTCGAACCAAGTCTGTAGGATGTGCGCATGCGCCAAAAGGTGGCTCGGTTGACCCGAGTTGATTAATCGATTACCCCCCTGTATGGTAGTGGAGCTCATGTCTGGACTACTACAATTCCGCGACTAGTAAAACACCTGGCAATAGGCAACAACACTCGTGTTGTGGGTTGACTGTGTCACCGTGTTGTTTTCTAGTGGGTCATGGTTGGGGATGGTGCGAGAGTTGGAGGGTTGGCACTTCTACATATCAAACTACTATTCTTTCGTAGTGCCACCCTGACTCTTATAATAAACTTCTAAATCTATTTATATTACTACTTAAAGTAAGCGCTTCTGACAGTTCATAAATGACAGCATATGTGAATCGACTCCTGCCTTATAAGTTATAGCAGTTGCTAATACACAGGGTGCCTCTGGTGACAGATGCTTTGACCCACAAGTCCAGTCTGGATTATGTTCTGCGCATGCGTCACGGAAATCGTGTATTGTTCCAGATTGATATTCATTGATGTCAAAAAAGGTGCCCATAGGGTATTGTGCCCGTACGGTATTGTGGGTTCCTTGGGGCCTGCGGCGTTGTGATTTTACGAAGTTAAGATAACTCTGACCTAAAAAAACCGCAACACCTTGCGGCGAGCAAAAAAACGTACGTTTACGGTATGGCGACCGTAACTGGCTGTACGGTCACCGTACGGTCTGGCCGATGTGGCGAGTTACGGCCGCCGCAGGCAATCCGTAAAGTGCATGTCACACGTACCTTACCGGATTGAGCAACGGACATAAACCGGACTAAGAATTGTCTAGTCCAGTGGTTTTTGGTATCAAAATGTGTCGAAATGTTGCGCTATCAGGTCAATAGAAGTTGGACGAACGGACATGAAATGGACATGAATGGATATCCACCGGACGATAACCAGAAGACAACCGAATGTCAAACGGATGGACCAAACATCAACCGGACACGTATGGGACTGTCACGGGCACGCTGGAAACATATACTGCCCGAATTCCCGCAACACTGTCAACGGACCCTGCAGGAAGCAAACCGGAGACGTAACGGATGGGTAACGGACATGAGCCGCACTAAACAGACTTAAAACGGACTCCAACTGTAGATGTCAGTCCAGCGGTCTCCGGTACAAGTTTTGTGCATGTTCAGAACTTGCCACCGTACACAGCGGACACGACCGGACAGATAACAGACACACTGGATGCGTACCGTATATAAAACGGACATTGACGTATTTCACCGGACAGTGTCCGTTTTCTATCCGTTTCCCCAGTCCGGTGTGGCGTACTCAGACGTGTCCCGTGCTCAGCCGTGTCCATTGCTTCTGCGCATGCGTCAGAATCTAATAAGCATGGCCGTAATCGATTAACACGAGCCGGGCGACTCGGGTCATCCAAGTCGTCAGAATTTCAAATAGAACACGGCGAGTGGAGTCGACAAATACACGTGCCGTGTGCAAAAAAAGAATAACTTAGATTAATGAAATGGAAATATAGCTAAACTAGGCCATCATAAAATACTTTAAATCCTATTTTGCTGTAGTTTTATCGGTTATTTTAAAAAAAAGAAAAAATTGTCCACCCAAGTACGGAGAAGCATATTCGATTATTCGACCCGAGTTTGTAGGATGTGCGCATGCGCCAATAAGTGGCTCGGGTGACCCGAGTTGATGCGAAATCCGTGCATGCGCAGAAGCAACTGTACACGGCTGAGCAGGGGACACGTCTGAGTACGCCACACCGGTAAGGTGTGACTGAGCCTTAATGCATTTGTGACTGAGGCATTAGCGATCTGACTGATTCATATGGCCCCGTATGAATAGTCGCTGCCTTTTTTGTTGTGTTTATAGCTGCATAGTCCGATGAAATATCAAATTTTCAAAACCAAACCAATTATCTAGATTTAATTTGACATATCTAACTTAGATATAGATAAAAGATTCACCCGGTACTTGTAGTACACGGGTGAAGATCAGCCTTATATAAATACGGGCGAAAATAGCGTTAGTATGGAACATCACCTAGAAACTGTGGCTCCAGTATCAAATGGCTACTTATATCGGCACAGAGTTGGTGAAATGGGAGAGAATGCAAAAATACAAGATGGCGGCCGCAGAACGCTGTCGATTTCACTTTTAAATCTTATTAAACTATATATTATATTATATTTTTCAACTCAAAGGTTGCGGACTATCAATAAGATATATGTAAAGAATAATTGTTGCTTCTTAGATTGTAAAATTAGGCTCCCAATTCTTTGACCCGCATTTTCGCCACCTTTTACATAGGGTTGGTTTGCACCCCTACTGCAGCAGTACGGGGTGAATCTTGTATCTAACTTAGATACTGATGCACTTATATTAAGCATTTGTTTCTGTGTAGAAGGTGTCAGAGTTTTGGCAAGCTTGCCTAAACTAATTTTACATGTTTGACCTCAAAATATCTCAAAAGTTTACCATTTAAAATAAAAGTAACTTTGAACTTATGTAAAGTAGATACTAGTGATCGATCTAATATATTTATCTCAGAAAAAAATACAGAATTTCAAAACCATCGGACTTTGGATTTCAAAAGGGAAAAAAAGAGTAATAAAATATAAATATATAGTAGGCCCCCATATACCTGATGATATTATATATATATATATATATATATATATATATTTATGTGTTATTATTATCCTCTTCTTTGATGCAGGTTGTGGTAGCCTATGCAAAGCTCGTAGCTCTCAGCTATAGTGGTATGCAGCCTCGAAATCGTATATAATAGTTTAAATAAATTCTAAAATATCTCCTTTTCACGAAACTCATATGTGAAGCATTAATAAAACTTTTAATCATATTTAAATCATCCAGTTATTTCTATAACGTCATTATAATAATATTCCAATTATATAAGCAGCCCTATAAACCCTCTCTACTAATACCTAATTCATTCTATCATGTTGGTAACTACATATATGCATAATATTCAAACCAAGTTGTGAAACCATGGTAGATTATGTATATTAAGTGATGATAATTAATATCAGATTGTTCTAAGTTTTTATATCGTATGTTTATTTGAATAGCCTCGTCCCATAGCCTTTGTTTCAACCAGAGAGCGTGTATAGGAAGCGACAGTTATCAATTCTTAAGTCATCGGTTTGACTCGACCATCGGTCATCAGTTTGTTCTAAGCCATGATCCCACAGTCTACCAATACGGGAGATGGACGCTCTAACTCATTCAGCCATCTTGTCTGGTCCCACTACCATAATGATACGCTGTTGTTTAGCCATTAGGCCAAGTAAAAGAAAAGTTGGTGATGGTCCTTTTGATGACACAAATCAGGGTCGGGTGGGGTGGTTTTTATTTTCATTTATTTATTTGTTTATCATAGGTTGACATGATTTTAATGGAACTACATAAACATAAATTACAATGCTTGCACATGGTGTTATGGTGTTTGCCGTTGTCCATACTTAGTTAAGTATAGCGTCTGAAATTTGAATTTCTGTTAGCCCCAGATATTTTCAACAGTTAAAACAAAAATCAAGGGCGGGTCATTGTGCATGTTATGTAGTAACATGAGTAATTCATAACAATTGGTCACCTCACATCTACTGAATTACTTGGTTGCCAGAACAGAACGAGTTAAAACATAAGACCTGGCATAACTCACAGCTTAGATCTTATTATTCTGTACACT